>OX637921.1:6228878-7428878 GCA_951802735.1 Nomada hirtipes | reverse complement strand
GGCAATGAGGTACGAGGAGAAGGCAAGAAACTCTAGTATGATACTGGTGAGAGAGTGCATAAGGGAGAAGGAGAGAGAATGGGGAGCAGGGCAAGACGGAAAGTGGGCAAGGAAAAGAAAAGAAATAATAGAGTTAGGGAGGAGAAGGAACGCAGAGTGGGAAGGAATAGATGGAAGGACAGAGCAGGGAGCAGAGAGAGTAATAAGAGCGGTGAAGGAAACTGAAGAGGAGGAAAGGAGAAAGAAAATGCAAGAGTCCAAATACAACAAAGTATACAGGGAAATATGCGAGGAACAAAGACCCAAATATTTAGAAGGACGAAGGAAGAACAGAGACAGGAGATTACTGGCGAGGTACAGGTGCGGTAACGAGGTCAGAGCAAGGGAACACTGGAAGGAGGCTGAGGAAAGGATGTGTAGGATCTGCAGGGAGAATGAAGAGACACTACAACATGTACTGGAGGAGTGCGAGAGGACAAAAATGGATGTGGGCATGAAAGTGGTGCTGGAAGGTGGAGAGAGAGGGATGGAGGTGTTAAAGAGAATAGAGAGGGAGAGGGCGGAGGCGAGAAAAGTGGAAAGCCAAGTGCAATAAAAGCCAAATGTCAAAACCAAAGATAATGTTTAAATAGGTATAAGAGTAAGAGTAAGAGTAAGAGTAAGAGTAAGAATATAAGACTATAAGAGTGTAGGAGTAAGAGTAAGAGTATAAGAGCGCTAGATATAAGATTATAAGACTATGTAGAAGCGAGGCGGAAGTTCGTCCAAAGCCGAAAGGCACGGACTACAAATAAATAAATACTAAGAGAATTAGAGTAATAAATAATATTCATTGCAGAGAAATTCATGTTGTCATTAAATTATAATTTAATATTTCATACAAAAGAGACATTGAAATACAGTTTTTCATTGAGGTTTATTTGATTATTTACAATTATTTATTTCTTTTCGGTATCAATTAATGTTTATATAATGTCTCAGTGAATTTAATAAATATGTTCACATTAATATTGGATGCTGAATATTTATTTTAATTTTCTCTCTTAGTTTTAAAATCTCTTTTTAATATTTAAATATACATACAATATGTATTCTAGATTCAGAAAGGAATATTTTTTTTCGAATATTTATATAATATTTATTTGATGTCACGGCAAAACATTTATTTCCTAATATAAAATAAACATTCATTTAATATTTGAAACAAAATATTTTTTTCTAAGAGACAAATAAATGTTCACTTTATATTAGAAAAAAATATTTAATTTATATTAGATATGAAATATTTGTTTGTATTCTCTTTTCAATATATCGATTGAGATATTGATTGGAATGTATGTATTGCGAATCATTGCGTGACGAAATAATAATTAATAATTGACCGTTTGCGTTGTTTAGGAACAAGGCAATAATTCAAGCTCAAAGAGACATTAACGTTTCGAATAATTTTTAATATCGATGGCATTCCAATTTCAAAAAGTTCGAATAATCAGTTTTGGCCCATTTTGTGCAAGCTAGTATTAAAAAATTGTACAGTGTCTCCTTTTCCAATAACAATATATTATGGTAATGCAAAACCAAATTCCTTGGTTGATTACTTAAGTCTTAAGTGATTTTATATACGAATTAAATGATATTTTAGAGCATGGATTATTTTACACTAATACTCGAGACTGTTATCTAAAACTCGCTAGTCCGCAGGATGACCGTACCAGTACACAAGTTAGGTCCGGGTAACGATAATCTTTTGGCTTGACGTTTTCGACTGACTGCTTTACCAAAATGCAGCCTCTTTTATACAATTTTATGCACAACACGTGTTTTATTTGAATAATAATAAAAATTATATATGTGGTTAAGGGAGAGACATAGTTAAAGAATGCATTAGAGAAGAAGAAGCAGGCAGAGTACAGACAGCGACCAGGAAAGAGAGAGACGACTATCTGAATAGAAACGGGGTTAGCCAAGCAGGACTAGACCAACTAAGAAGTAAGGGGCAAAATGTTGGGATGAGACTAAAAGAAAGGGACCAGCAGGTTCAAAGGCAGGGGCAAGGCAATGCAATAGAGAGGGGCAGATACAATAATAGATATAAGCACATAAGGACGGGGGTGCTAACGGAGTACCTGGCCAAGGAGGGTAAGGAAAACAACCAAAGGCTGATAGCAAGCGCGAGGTGCGGGAACACGGAGACGTGGAATAGATATTGGAAAGATGATGAAGAAAGGAGATGCGAATTATAAAAAAAAAGGATATATTAAAAGTAATTTATTTTATACAGTAAAAGAAGGCAGGTCCTTATTCAGAGGAGAAACTCTAACGAATGAATATAGAATATATTATCAGAATATATTCTCATATATATTCTCAGAACTATAAGAGATAATTATTTGTTTAACTGGGTTTTATACAATGCATAAAATCAACACGCCTTCTCAAAAATTATTCGTTTATATAAGAATGCACCTTCCTCTTACTTTCTCTGGGGTCTAGTGGGGACTAGTGGTGGAGAACTATATGGTGGAGTAAATACAGCACCTATGGTGTACCACCATACCTCAACGACGTTAGTACGAAACTATTTGTATCATATTTTAGTTATCATAAGCCACTGATAACTGATGTGCCGATTCAGTCACCACCTGAAGAAGCTATGATAATGGACATAATTTAGAAATGTTGTTAATTTCTTTTCTTATGCCACTCCAATCCTTTTATAATACATGAATTACTTTCATCACAGATGGAAGTAGAAGGAAATTATGGAGAAAGAGTTGACGGGGAAGATGAGAACAAGGATGAAAAGAAAAGAGAAGAAGAGAAAAAAATTGAGAAAGCGACGTCGTCGATGACGGAAGTAAGTAAAAGCGTTGATTTTCTCATGATTGCTTTTGGTTTTTTATATTAAACATTCATTATTATATTTCAGATCAAAAAAATGTTAAAAAGACTAACATACGGCCGTGGTAAGGGACTTGGCGGACGCCGTGGTGGACACCATGGCGGTGGCCGCGGTCGTTGGTGGATCACGGACACGGTGGCAGTGACAGCGCGGCGCAGCGGCGGGGGGCCAGTAGTGGTTGATATTTATTGAATTTTAAATAAATAAACTTTACATATATATAAATCATTATATGACTTTAGTGTTCATTTCTTTCCTGAAATTATTAAGGGCCCCGACTCCATGCGCCATGATCTGTGTGCGTGCTATTACACAAACAACGGAAAGCATGGGAAAAATCTCGGAAACTAAGGCCGAGCGGCGCTTATATGTATAGGAAAAAGTTGTTCAAAATGTTGATTTCTATAACATACTCGAAAATCATCGCAATCGGTGAGACCCCCCTTTTATAAATAATTACCGTAATTAATTGTAAGAAACAATTAGAAACGCAAAATAAAAAGTTAGGAAAACAAAAAATTAGAATTAATTAGATATTTTGAAGAAAAAGCTGCAAAATTAAGAAAACAACACAAACATAATCTTGAAAATGAAGAAATTACACTTTTGAACGAATATGTTAGATACACAGGGTTGAAGAACTGCGTTTTTGACTTCTAATTCTTATGCTTACTTTTTGACAGTTCTGGTATAAGTACATACTGTGTGGTTAAAGACAGCCCTCTTCCGACAAATAAGTCAATTCACTCGGGGGATGCTTGCGCCCACCAAAATTTTCCTGAGCTTTGTGAATTATACTCACAATTAGTCGCATGATACCGTCATGATCATAATACACTTACAATTAGTAATGGCCAGGTAAGTACCTCAGTAGACTATGTCTCCACAGCAACTACAGGGACTTGCAGGGAAAGAAACTGCCATAAATCATCCTAAACCTAAAGAGAAGCAATCTATCTGCCTTCAACGGTCCATAAAAATGCATTATAATGAATACAACTTACTGTACATAAAAATATAAAGCTCTATATATTGCATGAATTACTGAATGTAAAAATGCTAAAGTATAATAATTTGCTGATGAAATTGTTATCTTAGTAGATACCTAATTGACTTAAAGTTGGTAACTGATTTAGGATATCGTAGAATAACAGTAAACAAACTTAAAATAAATAAATACAAAAATAAGAATAAAAGAAATAGGTTCTATGGTTGTTTTCTGTTATACGTCAACATTTTACCGCGCATTCTGATAGTCAGTAGTTACACTGCTACGTTTCTGGAACGACTAGCTTATTTTTTTTAAACTTTCCATCATCTCAAGGGTAAATAATTATATGCGTTTCGAGTTACTTGAGCCGTGCAAAACAATCCCAGTTTTCCATTCCATCCAGGTTCAAAATTTATTTATTTATTTATTTATTTATTTATTTATTTATTTACGGACAGAAGAAGTCCTGAATTTACATTAATTTACATTAATTACGGTTAATACAGTAACATAACATTAATTAGAGTCGATATGACATTATGACATTACAGTTGATATGACATTACATTAGAAGAGAGCGACAGTATTACGTATGTGGTTTTCTACGGGTAGACCCGTAACGACCTTAGTATGTCCTTTTTAAAGGATGCTAATGTGCCGCTAAAGAAATCAACGTGTTCATAATAGGCATTTGCGGCGGAACATATACGGTTAACGCAATCTCTTTCACCTACCAGCGACCGCTAAGGAGAGATGTGAAAGTGCCCTTTGGACCTTAGGTTCCTCGAAGAAACGTAGAGTTTCAGGAGCTCCAATATCGCAGGACAAGAGATATACTGGTTTATCACTTTATAGGGGAAGATCAGATCCGCTGTAAGTCTTCTTTTTTCGAGTGTGATCAATCCCAGCTGATTTAGGATGTTATCGTAGTTGTGGCACGTTGCCGGCATCGGTTTGTTAAGCTTGTAAGAAGCATACCTCAGAAAACGATGCTGCACACCCTCTAGTAGGTTTATGAGGTATTTCTGTTGGGGATTCCAGATTATTGACCCGTATTCAAGATGAGGTACCACGAGCTGTGTATAGAGTGCTTTAAATGTGGATGAATTTTTAAAATCAGCCGAGTGTCTACGGATGAAACTTAGTACTTTTGTGGCAGTATCGGCAGCGTAGTGTACATGTTCAGCAAACGATAACGACGATGTGAATATTATACCTAGATCCTTTGCGGACTCGCGTACGGCTAGCGGGGATGCGTTAATACTATAAGAGTAATTTATTAGGTTTGACGGGTTTTTCTTTTTTACGAATCTGATGATGAAGCATTTGGAAATATTAAAGAAGAGCATATTTTTGATGCTCCAGTTGTGTAGGTTTTTTATGTCGTTCTGAATAAGTTGAGTGTCACGCAAGTTTTCAACTTTTGAGTAGATTTTAAGGTCGTCTGCATAGAGTAAGAATTGACAGTGCCGAATTTGCTCCGCTATGTCGTTTATGAAAATGTTGAACAGAAGTGGGCCAAGGTGCGATCCCTGGGGAACGCCGGAGTGAACTACAAACTGGCGGGATAAAATAGATTTGTATTTAAGGGCCCCGACTCCTTTGGGGCCAACTCCGAATCGATCTAAGCGCCATTCGACAGAACGGGCGTTAGTGAAAACAGAAAAATCGTCTGCTTCGACATTTGACGGGGTGACATCTAAAGTCATTATACAGAATTATAAACTCACGATGCGACATCTAACGTCATTAGGAAAAATTATAAACGGAGAGTGGGAGGCCATAGTTGCCAAGTCACATCATTTAAGAGTTCTGTCGCACTGTTGCCACATCTGTTACAACCCTGGCCATCAGCAGAATGAATCGGCTCGAGCCGAGATGTTGATTTCTGCCGGACATAGACATAGCTGCTGAACCGCTGGAAATTTTTTTGTAGGTTCGATCCCCCTAGGGTATATTTTTTTTACATTAATTTTTTTTTAATTCCTAACTATATGACAATGATCAATTACCACTATTTTAAAAACATTTGTTAAATATTTTAATTTAATATACCTAAATCTGAACTTACAGCGCTTTTTGCGCTACCGTTTCTCTTGCCATGTGTCTTGCCAATTATGTATGGTACCGTTTAATATTTCTAACATTAAAGTATAATGTATGAAGCGCATTTTCAGACGTCTTAGATTGAACAATCGTAGATGAAGTGCAGGAAAACTCATGTGATGTTTTACTACTATTTCGCCTTTCTTTTAGACGACACAATCATATCTTTTTTACAAATAATTATTGTTGCGAATGCAAGTATACCATCATAAAGGAAAATATTTATTTTTAGAGATTTTATGCGAGTACCGAATATGCATATATGGATAATTTTTAATTCATTTCATTCGCTTTTTCCCATTGCTTTGGTCATTATGTAGAATGACAAACGAAAAATACGGAGACATTGTTGATATTGTTATACCTATTACAGTTTTGCTTTCCAGGAAATCTTCGATATATTCGATTCAAGTTGAGATTTTGATTTTTGCCGAACATAAAAGAGAATAGTGCAAATGAAAGAGGAGATTCAAGAGTCTAGTTGAAGAAACAGATTGATAAAACCCTATTAATATGTGTAAGAAAATAATTTTTGGACCTTATGAGAGAAGGGCTCTTATTGCTGCTTGACATAGGTCAGGCACAGCCAACTGGCGGGCCGCGGGCCACGCGGTTCATCTTACAAACAAATGACGGCTCTCACACCCTGCGTCATAGTTGCGGTGTCACACCGATTCCCGTCTTGCTGTCACGTCATAGGTACATCTGACGTACATAGCTCTATCTTTGTCTATGATAGCTTTCTGTTGCTTAGAGCGAAGCATAAAATGATCAAAAAGGACCATGGTGACATTGTATTGTTGTACAGACTACGGTTGCGAGAGCTAAACAAAACAACTTTTTAACACATACACGCCCACATAATCATATTGTTAATAATATAGTTAATATAGTTCATATATATTAACATTGCAGTTTTATTGGTAGTATAAATGAAACATACCACCTGTTAGAATATTCGAGGTACAGGAACGGCCGATGCGGGCAATGTGGATTTTGCCGATGCACGCTGTCTTTGTCTAGCGTAGCTTTCTTTTGGGGCGAACCCTAAAATGGTTAAAAAGGGCCATAGTGACGTAGGCGTCCTCACGACCGACGCTTTTGCCAAGGAAAGGCATTCTTGTATAGACTACGGTCAAGAGAGCACAGTTTTAATAAACTATTGTTGTAATAAGTAATATCTAATCGAGACAGAGCGACTACTCCTCTCCGTTCGATTATCTTACACACCAATTTTTGAGTTACACATTTTGCGCTTTGGATTGACATGTATACGCGTCCAAATGTTAGAAATATCAAACAGTTCCATATTTGGCAAGAACATGGGAAGAAAACGGTAGAAAAAAGCGCTTCCACTTCATATTTACGTATATTAAATTAAAGTATTTAACAAATATTTTTAAAACATTTGTCAACAAATATTGATCATTGTCATGTACTTAGTAATGAAAAAAAAATTAATGTACAAAAATATACCCCGAGGAGACTCGAACCTACAAAGAAGTTTGCAGCGGCTCGAACCAACATCTCGGCTCGAGCCGATGCATTTTGCTGATGGTTATAATTGTAACAGATGTGACAACAGCGTAACGGAGATCTTGATACGTGCCGGCAACTATGCCTTACTGGTGTCTGTGTTCACGCATCACGTATTCACGTATGAATCGCCGTTGGTGGTGTGAAATTATAACTTTCATTTACCGACTGATTTGTATTTTTACCGACCCTGACGGTAACTTGGTCAAATTCACTACAATGTACCATAAACGCCCCCGACGAAAAATCAGTGAACTATTCTTACGTCCGAAGTGTGCAAATCGTATTCAAAGTCGGACGCCTTCCAGAAGTGATAAATTGTGAAAAACCGGGTTTCTGTGATATTGATCTAGTTCAAGGAATGGCTGGTGTACGCGATATCGGTGAATAAACCATTAAATCCTTCAATATTTGCTATATGTGACATGCAACGACAGTCGGCAGCCATCTTGTTTGCTACATCGATGTCTCTGTCTGAAACTCACAGTTTCAAATATTCCATTTTCTCAGCGAATAGTGTTTATTGGCGTTCAAACGAATACACCAACCCTGTGGTTAAGTCTACCCGTGGGTACTGTACCCGCAAAAATGTAATTTATGCAGTTATCGAGAAATGCCACCTTGAATACGAAATCGGGTGTCTCTCTTGCGCATCTCGTATACATGCATGCTTTTCGTTGTTGTGTGAGTGCACGCACACAGGTCATGGCAGACGGAGTCGGGGCCCTTAACCATAAGGGTTCTGCCGGTGAGGTAACTAGAGACCCACGCAACAACTTTGCTTGAGAAGCCGAAAGCTCCAAGTTTCCGTATCAGTAGCTCGTGGTTGAGCGAGTCGAAGGCTATCTGGAAGTCCATGTAAATGGCATCGACTTGTTTGCCCTTATCTAACGCTTGAGAGATATAGGAGTGGTAAAGAAGCAGATTAGTAGTCGTCGACCTTCCATGGACGAATCCGTGTTGCTCTTCGATAATACGATTTTTGATTATTTCTGTGATTTTCTCAGTGATAATACTCTCGAATATCTTTGGCATAACGTTGAGCCCGCAGATTGGTCTATAGTTTGTGACGTTGTCTTTGTCTCCTGCTTTATGGATAGGGGTAACGATGCCGTTTTTCCATTTCTGTGGAAAGATGCCTGTTCTTAAGGAGGTATTAAACAAAATCCATAAGATTCTTGAAAAAATAAACTTGCATGACCTGAAGAATATTGGAGGAGTGAGATCTGGTCCCGGACCTTTTTTGGTACAAATGCAGTCCAATTTCTTGTAGACTTCACCGATGCTAATGTGTAGTCTGTCAGTGTTTATATTAGTATCAGCCGAGGACTCAAACATGCTATTGCTCGCTGGTTCGCGGTTAAAAGTGGATTGAAAAAAGGTGGCAAACGCTTCAGAGATATCCGCAGGATGTACCATTTCCGCGCCGTTAAAGGACATTTTGCTCGGGATTGCATTATCGGTTCTGGTGCTGTTTACAAACTTCCCGAAAGCCTTTGAGTTATTTGGTATCGAGGACTCGACATACCTGATGTGCGCTAACCAACAGGATTTAATGAGGACCAAAATTGGCCAAATTCTACTATTGTTCCTTAATTTTGGCTATTATCTGTATAATATTCCATATGATATAGTGTAATATTCAACTACTGGCATATAAATAACATTGAAATATTTCCTTGCAGGTATAGTAATGGATCTACAGATGCAGGTATTTGAATTAATTAGCTCAAAGCTATGTAAAAAAACTGAAATATTTGTTACAATTCGCGAAATCAAATAATATTTCAAGTAGTATCTTTACTAATATAAAAAGAAATTGTTGTTTTAACATACTCATATCTATCACAGTTAACAAAATATTTCTATTTCCTATTGTAGAAGTTATTTTTCGTAAACCTCACGTAGATTGGAATAGAGGGCAGGTAGGGTAATAAGATATCAGTCTGCTTCAATTAAACACTAACATTATTATTATTAAACGTCGACACACGACAACTCTCACACGATACTCACAATACTCTCAATTCAACACTCTCTGCTCACGATACGTCTCTCTCAAACTGTTCAAACTATTCTCAATCAGCTCCCTTCTAACTCTCCCTTAGCTCTGCCTTGCACACGCATCATTCACTCTATACATATGTATATTCTGCCACTCTTAGTTACTCTCCCATTCTATTCCTCATTTGCTCTCACTCATTCAGGATACACTCTGCAGACATTCCTTGGCGTCAGTCAGTCACGTCCAACCAAATCCTTGGGCCGCTGACCCTCCATTCACACGATCTTCTCAAGTACTCAGCTCCAAAAATATATTTCACACCTCGGGATCATTCTAAACAGTCGCGCAATATTTCCAATCCCAGTGTATATTAAATACTATTACGCAGGACTGTATCGAAATGCATAAGAAATAGGCGGGCACCAAACAAATTATGTTTCAATTGAAAATTCAATAAAATACGCATTATTTAGCTCTATCTATAGTGACAATATTTTAGATTATTGTAATGAATACCAATGCAGTTCAATGCGCGATATTAAAGTGTTAAGAACTCTGTACGAGCTAACAAGTCTCTGTACGATGCCTCAGAGGGCGCCTTGCCCTTCACTATTTCTTGCATCAACGTTTTACCTTTTTCTTAGGCAGGTGGACCAAGGAATACGTGTGGAATATTACCAGAAATGAGCTTTGAACGTGAATTTGTCTACGCAATGAAGTACTTGGTGGTCCTGAGAAGGACCGATTACAAAGTTACTGCATTTACTTCGAGCTGTGGAATTGTGTTACACCTTTAGCGCCCTCGGATACGGCGTGCTTGGCCAATTCGCCAGGCAACAGAAGCCTGACAGCAGTTTGGATCTCTCGAGATGTGAGAGTCGGCTTCCTGTTGTGCTGCGCTAGCTGCGATGATTGGACAGCGATGCGATCGAAAAGATCACTGAGAAAGTTGTTCATGATGCCCATAGCCCTGCCGGAGATTGCAATATCCGGATGGACTTGCTTCAGCACCTTGTAGACGTAGATCGCATAGCCTTCCTTCCTGCTCTTCTTTTTCTTCTTGGAAGGTTTGCTGATCTGCTTCCGTACCTCGACGACTCCTTGCATGTCCATTCCGCCCGCTCCAGTTGACATTTCGTAAAATACTTCGTGCCTCTACAGACAGCTCCGTGAAACGGGACTTCGAGAATGAATATCAATTCCATGGTGATTGCGCTTTTATAACATACCTGAGGTAGCGCCATTAAAGTTTAGTGTGGGGGGCGGCCACGACGGTACGCTATTGGCTTGCTCGCGTTTCACCCAACGGCTTATAAGTACAGGTAATGGCTTCACGAATCGTCACAATTAGCTACGACCTTGTGAAGTACGTTCCGGATAAATCAAAGTTTGCAAAGAAAATGTCAGGCCTTGTTGTAGCTGGGAAAAGGAAAGGAAAAGCGAGGTCTCGTTCCAGTCGAGCTGGCATTAATTTTCCCGTTGGTCGGATACACAGGCGTCTTCGCAAAGGACATTATGCTGAACGGATTGGTGCCGCGGCACCAGTCTATCTTGCAGCCATTTTGGAATACCTGGCGGCCGAGATCCTGGAGCTGGCAGGGAATGCTGCGAGGGACAACAAGAAGTCTAGGATCCTTCCTCGCCACCTGCAGCTGGCCATCCGCAACGACGACGAGTTGAGCAAATTGCTCTCTGGAGTTACCATTGCGCAGGGCGGGGTATTGCCGGAGATCCAAGCAGCTCTGCTGCCGAAGAAGACCGAAAAGAAAGCTTAATCGAATCGCTAACCACAAATGGCCCTTTTCAGGGCCACAAAATTTTAAGAAACGAAAGATTCTCTTTGTCGAAATATACGAAACTCTCTTGGGTCTTATTTCTCCGGAGAGTTTAATTTTTCAGTTACAATCTATGCAATCAATATCTAGTTATGAGATTTTAGAAATTTGGGCGTGGTGTATCTTTTACAAATTGTAACTTCTAATTGTCAGTGACCTAGGCACGGTCTTGATCTTCTTTGCCTCCGAGACTTTTATCGCCGCGGAGAAATCGTTGAAACGAATGTTGTACAGCGCGTTTAGTAGTTATGTTTGTATTCAATGCATTGTTTATATTTCGCGCAGTCTCTGCTGGATTTTGTTCAATTTTTAATTGATATAAAAATTACTGTAGGAATTCGTTAGGTAAACTACTACTAATCAATAACAAATCAATGCTAATAGAGAACAAAACAAAAAGCTATGCTCCAAAGTGTACATATCCAAAGTAGTCTATATCGTACAATAAATATAAGTTTAAAATTTGTAGTGTTTGCGCAAAGCATTACATATTAGGCTACAGAAAACTCCAATTATTAATATACATAACACTATTTGAAATGCGAAATTAAAAGTTAAAGCACTTACAGCTAAATCATAATATTAAAGTTACTACACTATATGAACATAATATTAAATCTAAAATTAGAATTTATTATACATCATTATAATAAATATTAATTTTGTTTTTAGTAATTATAAAAAATTAATATTAATTTTGTCAATAAAGTGACTTAACTGACTCAAACATGCACTTTTTTAGACACGGATAAAGTTAATCAAATTAAATAAATTTGTATGTTAATATATAGTATGGAAAAATGTTTTAGAAAATATATTAACCATTGTGCTTCTGAATGGTGCTTGAATTTCAAGCATTACTCCCAAGTTTGTAAAAACGTATTAGTATTTTCATAATTATATTGACTATTTATTGTTTTATTAGTAAAAAGATATTATCAATGGTTTAATAGTTGTTTCTTCAAAAATCAATCTATGGTGTGCAGAACGAGAAATAGATTTAATTATTACAGACAAATATTTTCGTTAACATCTAGCTTCTCTTTCTGTACAAGACTCCTTGAACGTTTTCACTGTCTACCTGTATGCAGTTTTGCTATTGGGAATTATTTTCCACTGTACTGGTCATATACTGCCCACAGAACAAAGCTCCTATTGCGCGTAATACAACTTCGGTTGAAGCGATTATTATATTCGACATACAATACCATAATTAACGCTTGCGCAAATTGTAGCCATTACCTGGAGGAACTGTAGCTAGAATACAGAACGTTTTATTAACGTACAGAAATTGGACCTGTTCACGAATCAAGGTGAACGTTGACCGCGCTAATTGAATAGTGGAAAATTTCACTTCCGCAAGGCATGGCGACAGGTAAATATTTTCTACTGGAAAGCATTCGCAATACAATTAGCATATCGTGACGGATCAGTTGTATTAATCGTTGGCTGGAGAAAATTGAGATGCGAAACAATAGAATTGGGAGAAGTCAATTGCAATAATTACAGTTCTAATACGATCTCACGCCAATCTATTTTGAAAGTAACTAAAATTGGAAAATGCAGCATAAATACGTTCTCTCTAATTACATTCGTGAAAGAGAAGTACTAAAAAAAATAATATATTTTACACAGGTATTTATTATTGGTTACTCTGGATTATCTAGTGCGACAAAATGGAAAAATATTGTTCAACATAATTGTTAAAACCCAATTGTTTCTTGCCAATAGTGTAAATTTTCAAGATTAAATTTTTATATTTTGCCCCAATATCCAACGTTCCATATACAGTCGTCCCACTGGCCGCGGCCCAAGCATTGAATATTTTCAGCAGCGTTGTATTGTCACACAGGAGGTGAAATTCTTCCGTTACGCATTTATGGAATTTGTAATTGCATGATTACTAATTTCAATAATTGACTTGTAATCATATATTTGAAAGAAACGAGCATAAAGTAAGAAATATAAGTAGTTTGCCTACTTATTTTTGCTAAATATTCTAAACTTTTATCAATTATTCTGTAACATAATTTTAAGGCAATTTATTATTTCCTTCGCACACCACTGTTCATATGTTACGTTAGTTATTTAATAGGGACACAATATTGTTCTTGCGATTTTGTATTAGTCTGGTCACATTTCGCGTGTCTACAGTAGAGGAACGTTATAATGGGCAAAATACTCTTGAATTTGGTACAAAATGGTTAGTTCAAGTTGAATATGTCGTTCTGCAATTGAATTCTAACTTCTTTCCGCATCTATACACCGTTCCAGTCGTTGTAACAGTTCATTAAAATCAAGTATACATTCAGTAAGGGAAGTGAAACAGAAGGAAGTGGGTATTATTATAATTGCAAATTACACACTGCCCGTAAACAACAATACATACTTTGTGATCCGTAGAATCATTTAACTGAAGGAATTTTAAACGGCATTCTAGTGAAGCGTTTTATCCCACGATTCCTATTTAATTTTCTATAAGATCCTACGACAAATCTGTAGTTATTAGGCCTACCAGACCTGTCTTTGAAGCAGCAGAATTCGAATACATACTCACTGAGAATAAATGTATGGCTGTATGTCTATCAGGAAATTATAACCAGAAAGGAAATCTCCCTTTCAACTTCAAGAAACTTAAAGGCCCAGTTTATTCATTCGAATTTCACGCCTAGTAAGCAAGTTTCATTGTTAAAGATACTTCCCTGTGGAGACAATTTTCTCAGGGTAGTATGAACCTAACGAAAGTGGTTTCTTAGTGAGTTCGCGTGAATGGAAACATTTGCTATTACCATAATGTTTTCGTAAGAATATGTATATTAATGGTAATAAAATTCATTCAAAGGGTGAGAATAAATGTAGACGATAGCGTTAAAAAGTGAAGACACTTGAACGACTTTTTGATCAGGAAAACATATTCTGGACTTTCTTAAACTGCAACCCACAAGGATCTAACCTGTTTTAGAACTTATAGCCAAGGGATTATTGTAAGGGCCTCCCTACTTTCACGGACGATTGAGCATAATGGAGTCCTATTTATGTTAATAGCTTGTGTCAACAGAAGTATCAGGCTAGCATGAAGGTTTCGAAATTAGTTTCTATAACAATTTAAAGGTTCTAGGAATACCAAGAATGAGATTTAGAATTGGTAGGTGCCGAGTACAGTAGAGGATTAGAGAAGTTTAAATTTTGTAAAAATGTCGATTTCAATGTTTGAATAAAACTATACGAATAAAATACAATAATAAATGACATACAATTTTTTGAAAAGTCGTAATGAAAACAATAACTTAAAAGCAGTAATTTTTGAATCTTTCTCTGATGATTACATTACGATTTTGTATAAAGGAAGAATATAATTAGATATTCGTAAATACTATGCAATATGTTTCAAATGTGTATTCCTTTAATTCGTAAGGCACTTGATGTGTGCACCCTACTATTGTTAGTCTTCAAAATTTAAACATATATTATTTCCAGAAATTAGTATTATGATTACGATCTTCAATAATAGAGCTGTAAAAACAAAGTAAAACAATGGAATCATGATTAGTAAGCGTAATTGAAAAATAAAATTAAAATTAAGGAGTCTTGTACAGAAAGAGAAGCTAGATGTTAACGAAAATATTTGTCTGTAATAATTAAATCTATTTCTCGTTCTGCACACCATAGATAGATTTTTGAAGAAACAACTATTAAACCATTGATAATATCTTTTTACTAATAAAACAATAAATAGTCAATATTATTATGAAAATACTAATACGTTTTTACGAACTTGGGAGTAATGCTTGAAATTCAAGCACCATTCAGAAGCACAATGGTTAATATATTTTCTAAAACATTTTTCCATACTATATATTAACATACAAATTTATTTAATTTGATTAACTTTATCCGTGTCTAAAAAAGTGCATGTTTGAGTCAGTTAAGTCACTTTATTGACAAAATTAATATTAATTTTTTATAATTACTAAAAACAAAATTAATATTTATTATAATGATGTATAATAAATTCTAATTTTAGATTTAATATTATGTTCATAAGGTGTAGTAACTTTAATATTATGATTTAGCTGTAAGTGCTTTAACTTTTAATTTCGCATTTCAAATAGTGTTATGTATATTAATAATTGGAGTTTTCTGTAGCCTAATATGTAATGCTTTGCGCAAACACTACAAATTTTAAACTTATATTTATTGTACGATATAGACTACTTTGGATATGTACACTTTGGAGCATAGCTTTTTGTTTTGTTCTCTATTAGCATTGATTTGTTATTGATTAGTAGTAGTTTACCTAACGAATTCCTACAGTAATTTTTATATCAATTAAAAATTGAACAAAATCCAGCAGAGACTGCGCGAAATATAAACAATGCATTGAATACAAACATAACTACTAAACGCGCTGTACAACATTCGTTTCAACGATTTCTCCGCGGCGATAAAAGTCTCGGAGGCAAAGAAGATCAAGACCGTGCCTAGGTCACTGACAATTAGAAGTTACAATTTGTAAAAGATACACCACGCCCAAATTTCTAAAATCTCATAACTAGATATTGATTGCATAGATTGTAACTGAAAAATTAAACTCTCCGGAGAAATAAGACCCAAGAGAGTTTCGTATATTTCGACAAAGAGAATCTTTCGTTTCTTAAAATTTTGTGGCCCTGAAAAGGGCCATTTGTGGTTAGCGATTCGATTAAGCTTTCTTTTCGGTCTTCTTCGGCAGCAGAGCTGCTTGGATCTCCGGCAATACCCCGCCCTGCGCAATGGTAACTCCAGAGAGCAATTTGCTCAACTCGTCGTCGTTGCGGATGGCCAGCTGCAGGTGGCGAGGAAGGATCCTAGACTTCTTGTTGTCCCTCGCAGCATTCCCTGCCAGCTCCAGGATCTCGGCCGCCAGGTATTCCAAAATGGCTGCAAGATAGACTGGTGCCGCGGCACCAATCCGTTCAGCATAATGTCCTTTGCGAAGACGCCTGTGTATCCGACCAACGGGAAAATTAATGCCAGCTCGACTGGAACGAGACCTCGCTTTTCCTTTCCTTTTCCCAGCTACAACAAGGCCTGACATTTTCTTTGCAAACTTTGATTTATCCGGAACGTACTTCACAAGGTCGTAGCTAATTGTGACGATTCGTGAAGCCATTACCTGTACTTATAAGCCGTTGGGTGAAACGCGAGCAAGCCAATAGCGTACCGTCGTGGCCGCCCCCCACACTAAACTTTAATGGCGCTACCTCAGGTATGTTATAAAAGCGCAATCACCATGGAATTGATATTCATTCTCGAAGTCCCGTTTCACGGAGCTGTCTGTAGAGGCACGAAGTATTTTACGAAATGTCAACTGGAGCGGGCGGAATGGACATGCAAGGAGTCGTCGAGGTACGGAAGCAGATCAGCAAACCTTCCAAGAAGAAAAAGAAGAGCAGGAAGGAAGGCTATGCGATCTACGTCTGCAAGGTGCTGAAGCAAGTCCATCCGGATATTGCATTCTCCGGCAGGGCTATAGGCATCATGAACAACTTTCTCAGTGATCTTTTCGATCGCATCGCTGTCCAATCATCGCAGCTAGCGCAGCACAACAGGAAGCCGACTCTCACATCACGCGAGATCCAAACTGCTGTCAGGCTTCTGTTGCCTGGTGAATTGGCCAAGCACGCCGTATCCGAGGGCGCTAAAGGTGTAACACAATTCCACAGCTCGAAGTAAATGCAGCAACTTTGTAATCGGTCCTTTTCAGGACCACCAAGTACTTGATTGCGTAGACAAACTCACTTTCAAAGCTCATTTCTGCTAATATTACACAAGTATTCCTTGGTCCACCTGCCTAAGAAAGAGGTAAAATGTTGATGCAAGAAATAGTAAAGGGAAAGGCGCCCCTGCGGCATCGCTCAGAGACTTGTTAGTTCGTACAGAGTTCTTAATACTTTAATATTGCGCATTGAAGCTGCATTGGTATTCATTACACTAATCTAAAATGATGTCACTATAAATACAGCTAAACAATGCGAATTTCCTTAAATTTTCCATTGAAACATATGTATATTTTCACAAGCGTGTTTTCCAGTCATAGAAATTTCTGAAATGCATTTTCATCTATACTGTATAGGTCGCATAGGGATGACCTTTCATCATTTTCGTCATTGTAGGGATTAGAAAACAATCGAATGGAGCCATATATCAAGTGAATGTGATGGCTGTGGTCCAGATATTTCCGAATCAGTAGAGACGTGTGAGCTGGTGCTCTTTGCTCTTCCATTACGAAATCGCTGAGGACACTAAATCGCACGTTAAACAATTGACTGTAACATGTAATCCAAGTATACGACACACGACAACTCTCACACGATACTCACAATACTCTCAATTCAACACTCTCTGCTCACGATACGTCTCTCTCAAACTGTACAAACTATTCTCAATCAGCTCTCTTCTAACTCTCCCTTAGCTCTGCCTTGCACACGCATCATTCACTCTATACATATATATATTCTGCCACTCTTAGTTACTCTCTCATTCTATTCCTCATTTGCTGTCACTCATTCAGGATACACTCTGCAGCCATTCCTTGGCGTCAGTCAGTCACGTCCACCCGAATCCTTGGGCCGGTGACCCTCCATTCACACGATCTTCTCAAGTACTCAGCTCCAAACATATCTTTCACACCTCGGGATCATTCTAAACAGTCGCGCAATATTTCCAATCCCAGTGTATATTAAATACTATTACGCAGGACTGTATCGAAATGCATAAGAAATAGGCGGGCACCAAACAAATTATGTTTCAATTGAAAATTCAATAAAATACGCATTATTTAGCTCTATCTATAGTGACAATATTTTAGATTATTGTAATGAATACCAATGCAGTTCAATGCGCGATATTAAAGTGTTAAGAACTCTGTACGAGCTAACAAGTCTCTGTACGATGCCTCAGAGGGCGCCTTGCCCTTCACTATTTCTTGCATCAACGTTTTACCTTTTTCTTAGGCAGGTGGACCAAGGAATACGTGTGGAATATTACCACAAATGAGCTTTGAACGTGAATTTGTCTACGCAATGAAGTACTTGGTGGTCCTGAGAAGGACCGATTACAAAGTTGCTGCATTTACTTCGAGCTGTGGAATTGTGTTACACCTTTAGCGCCCTCGGATACGGCGTGCTTGGCCAATTCGCCAGGCAACAGAAGCCTGACAGCAGTTTGGATCTCTCGAGATGTGAGAGTCGGCTTCCTGTTGTGCTGCGCTAGCTGCGATGATTGGACAGCGATGCGATCGAAAAGATCACTGAGAAAGTTGTTCATGATGCCCATAGCCCTGCCGGAGATTGCAATATCCGGATGGACTTGCTTCAGCACCTTGTAGACGTAGATCGCATAGCCTTCGTTCCTGCTCTTCTTTTTCTTCTTGGAAGGTTTGCTGATCTGCTTCCGTACCTCGACGACTCCTTGCATGTCCATTCCGCCCGCTCCAGTTGACATTTCGTAAAATACTTCGTGCCTCTACAGACAGCTCCGTGAAACGGGACTTCGAGAATGAATATCAATTCCATGGTGATTGCGCTTTTATAACATACCTGAGGTAGCGCCATTAAAGTTTAGTGTGGGGGGCGGCCACGACGGTACGCTATTGGCTTGCTCGCGTTTCACCCAACGGCTTATAAGTACAGGTAATGGCTTCACGAATCGTCACAATTAGCTACGACCTTGTGAAGTACGTTACGGATAAATCAAAGTTTGCAAAGAAAATGTCAGGCCTTGTTGTAGCTGGGAAAAGGAAAGGAAACGCGAGGTCTCGTTCCAGTCGAGCTGGCATTAATTTTCCCGTTGGTCGGATACACAGGCGTCTTCGCAAAGGACATTATGCTGAACGGATTGGTGCCGCGGCACCAGTCTATCTTGCAGCCATTTTGGAATACCTGGCGGCCGAGATCCTGGAGCTGGCAGGGAATGCTGCGAGGGACAACAAGAAGTCTAGGATCCTTCCTCGCCACCTGCAGCTGGCCATCCGCAACGACGACGAGTTGAGCAAATTGCTCTCTGGAGTTACCATTGCGCAGGGCGGGGTATTGCCGGAGATCCAAGCAGCTCTGCTGCCGAAGAAGACCGAAAAGAAAGCTTAATCGAATCACTAACCACAAATGGCCCTTTTCAGGGCCACAAAATTTTAAGAAACGAAAGATTCTCTTTGTCGAAATATACGAAACTCTCTTGGGTCTCCTGATACTTTTAAATAAAGAAATCATGTTTATAAAGTTCGCGGCAGATTTGTTTCTTAAATAGAATTAATATTCTTCGCGTAGGCTAAAGTCTTGTAGCAAGGGTATGAAGAAACAATTTTGGTCTGGGAAGGGTGGAGTACCGCGTATAAATCGAACCATACGAAAGAATATAAATGAATTTACAGGCTAGTTGAAGTATTGAGGGATATCTGTTGAAAGTAAGATGAAACTACGAGTTATCAACAAATGAAGCGTTACGGAGAAGATGGTGGCCTGCATTTGTTTCTTTACCTGTTGTACCGTTACGAAACGTGTCCTTTCTCTCATTTCGTCAACTTATTTCTCCGGAGTTTAATTTTTCAGTTACAATCTATGCAATCAATATCTAGTTATGAGATTTTAGAAATTTGGGCGTGGTGTATCTTTTACAAATTGTAACTTCTAATTGTCAGTGACCTAGGCACGGTCTTGATCTTCTTCGCCTCCGAGACTTTTATCGCCGCGGAGAAATCGTTGAAATGAATGTTGTACAGCGCGTTTAGTAGTTATGTTTGTATTCAATGCATTGTTTATATTTCGCGCAGTCTCTGCTGGATTTTGTTCAATTTTTAATTGATATAAAAATTACTGTAGGAATTCGTTAGGTAAACTACTACTAATCAATAACAAATCAATGCTAATAGAGAACAAAACAAAAAGCTATGCTCCAAAGTGTACATATCCAAAGTAGTCTATATCGTACAATAAATATAAGTTTAAAATTTGTAGTGTTTGCGCAAAGCATTACATATTAGGCTACAGAAAACTCCAATTATTAATATACATAACACTATTTGAAATGCGAAATTAAAAGTTAAAGCACTTACAGCTAAATCATAATATTAAAGTTACTACACTATATGAACATAATATTAAATCTAAAATTAGAATTTATTATACATCATTATAATAAATATTAATTTTGTTTTTAGTAATTATAAAAAATTAATATTAATTTTGTCAATAAAGTGACTTAACTGACTCAAACATGCACTTTTTTAGACACGGATAAAGTTAATCAAATTA
Source organism: Nomada hirtipes (assembly GCA_951802735.1). Classification (NCBI taxonomy): domain Eukaryota; kingdom Metazoa; phylum Arthropoda; class Insecta; order Hymenoptera; family Apidae; genus Nomada; species Nomada hirtipes. The sequence continues at coordinate 7,408,213 of OX637921.1, read as the reverse complement.
AATAAATTTGTATGTTAATATATAGTATGGAAAAATGTTTTAGAAAATATATTAACCATTGTGCTTCTGAATGGTGCTTGAATTTCAAGCATTACTCCCAAGTTTGTAAAAACGTATTAGTATTTTCATAATTATATTGACTATTTATTGTTTTATTAGTAAAAAGATATTATCAATGGTTTAATAGTTGTTTCTTCAAAAATCTATCTATGGTGTGCAGAACGAGAAATAGATTTAATTATTACAGACAAATATTTTCGTTAACATCTAGCTTCTCTTTCTGTACAAGACTCCTTAATTTTAATTTTATTTTTCAATTACGCTTACTAATCATGATTCCATTGTTTTACTTTGTTTTTACAGCTCTATTATTGAAGATCGTAATCATAATACTAATTTCTGGAAATAATATATGTTTAAATTTTGAAGACTAACAATAGTAGGGTGCACACATCAAGTGCCTTACGAATTAAAGGAATACACATTTGAAACATATTGCATAGTATTTACGAATATCTAATTATATTCTTCCTTTATACAAAATCGTAATGTAATCATCAGAAAAAGATTCAAAAATTACTGCTTTTAAGTTATTGTTTTCATTACGACTTTTCAAAAAATTGTATGTCATTTATTATTGTATTTTATTCGTATAGTTTTATTCAAACATTGAAATCGACATTTTTACAAAATTTAAACTTCTCTAATCCTCTACTGTACTCGGCACCTACCAATTCTAAATCTCATTCTTGGTATTCCTAGAACCTTTAAATTGTTATAGAAACTAATTTCGAAACCTTCATGCTAGCCTGATACTTCTGTTGACACAAGCTATTAACATAAATAGGACTCCATTATGCTCAATCGTCCGTGAAAGTAGGGAGGCCCTTACAATAATCCCTTGGCTATAAGTTCTAAAACAGGTTACATCCTTGTGGGTTGCAGTTTAAGAAAGTCCAGAATATGTTTTCCTGATCAAAAAGTCGTTCAAGTGTCTTCACTTTTTAACGCTATCGTCTACATTTATTCTCACCCTTTGAATGAATTTTATTACCATTAATATACATATTCTTACGAAAACATTATGGTAATAGCAAATGTTTCCATTCACGCGAACTCACTAAGAAACCACTTTCGTTAGGTTCATACTACCCTGAGAAAATTGTCTCCACAGGGAAGTATCTTTAACAATGAAACTTGCTTACTAGGCGTGAAATTCGAATGAATAAACTGGGCCTTTAAGTTTCTTGAAGTTGAAAGGGAGATTTCCTTTCTGGTTATAATTTCCTGATAGACATACAGCCATACATTTATTCTCAGTGAGTATGTATTCGAATTCTGCTGCTTCAAAGACAGGTCTGGTAGGCCTAATAACTACAGATTTGTCGTAGGATCTTATAGAAAATTAAATAGGAATCGTGGGATAAAACGCTTCACTAGAATGCCGTTTAAAATTCCTTCAGTTAAATGATTCTACGGATCACAAAGTATGTATTGTTGTTTACGGGCAGTGTGTAATTTGCAATTATAATAATACCCACTTCCTTCTGTTTCACTTCCCTTACTGAATGTATACTTGATTTTAATGAACTGTTACAACGACTGGAACGGTGTATAGATGCGGAAAGAAGTTAGAATTCAATTGCAGAACGACATATTCAACTTGAACTAACCATTTTGTACCAAATTCAAGAGTATTTTGCACATTATAACGTTCCTCTACTGTAGACACGCGAAATGTGACCAGACTAATACAAAATCGCAAGAACAATATTGTGTCCCTATTAAATAACTAACGTAACATATGAACAGTGGTGTGCGAAGGAAATAATAAATTGCCTTAAAATTATGTTACAGAATAATTGATAAAAGTTTAGAATATTTAGCAAAAATAAGTAGGCAAACTACTTATATTTCTTACTTTATGCTCGTTTCTTTCAAATATATGATTACAAGTCAATTATTGAAATTAGTAATCATGCAATTACAAATTCCATAAATGCGTAACGGAAGAATTTCACCTCCTGTGTGACAATACAACGCTGCTGAAAATATTCAATGCTTGGGCCGCGGCCAGTGGGACGACTGTATATGGAACGTTGGATATTGGGGCAAAATATAAAAATTTAATCTTGAAAATTTACACTATTGGCAAGAAACAATTGGGTTTTAACAATTATGTTGAACAATATTTTTCCATTTTGTCGCACTAGATAATCCAGAGTAACCAATAATAAATACCTGTGTAAAATATATTATTTTTTTTAGTACTTCTCTTTCACGAATGTAATTAGAGAGAACGTATTTATGCTGCATTTTCCAATTTTAGTTACTTTCAAAATAGATTGGCGTGAGATCGTATTAGAACTGTAATTATTGCAATTGACTTCTCCCAATTCTATTGTTTCGCATCTCAATTTTTGTAAGGAATAATACAAAGCATCTTATGGATTATTAGATTTATTTAATTTGATGGACCATTGCGTAGTCCTCAAAAACAGCGCTAGAGTCTAAAAACTACAACTATAACCAAAAAAAACCCTAGAATATGGCGAAACAAAACGTATATATAAAACAAAAGAAATAAGAACGCGCGCCACATTCGAAACTTGTTCATGCAATGCTGCAAAAGAATGCAACCTCATATACGGCCCCACAATCGTTTGCAGCATTACTTACAGAATATCTGATTCGCAAAATAGTCATGCTTATTCTGCAATAGAGGTTTAGTTAAGAAATCCGCCATATTTGATTTACTCGGTATAAACCTCAATTCGAACTTTTCCATACTTATCCAGTCTCTTATAAATTGTAATTTGATATCGATATGTTTAGTTTTAAGATTTTCTATGCTATTTTTACTGAAATATATTGTGGACTGATTATCACAATATTGGACTGGTTTTTCAATATCTGAGTATATCTTTACTTCTTTTAAAATATCTGAGAACCAAACTAAATCTTTTACACTTTCCGTTAACGCAATAAATTCGGACTCCATTGAGCTTAAGGCTATACATTTCTGTTTGTTTGATTTCCACATAAACGGGACATTGTTGAAATACATAATATATCCGCTTGTTGAGTGCCTTTGCATGAGATCGCACCCCCAGTTTGCATCCGAATATGAGATCAGGCCTGTATTCTTGATTCTTGATAAATTTAGTTTATAATCTTTGGTGTTAAATACATAGTTAACTATGTCGACAACCATCTTCCAATGTTGAAAATTATAACGATTACAATACTGTGACATTAAATTTACTGAGAAAGCTATATCTGGCCTGCTTCTATCAGCCAAGAACGATAAACATCCAATCAATGATCTATAAGGAAACTTTTTCATTAAATCAGTCTCAATTAATTCGCTTCCCTCCTTGGGTGGTAAACTACCTATTTTTAACGGCAATTTGACATGTGTTTTTGGTAATTCTTTAAGTCTGTCCATTAATTTCTCAATATAGGTTTGTTGATGTAGATAATAGTCAGTTTTTCCTTTTTCAAAATTTACACCCAATATATACTTTAATTCACCAAGCTCTTTAATGTCTACCTTTGACTTTATTCGCGTTACAATTTCTTGAATTAATGTTTCATCTTTGGCAAATAATACAATATCATCAACATATAGTAATAAGAATGCTTCATTATTTAAACTATATACGCAGTTACATCTTAATAGTTTATTGAATCCTAATGACTTTAGAATATTTTCGAACTCATTATTCCATTCTCTACCGCTTTGGTGTAATCCGTAAATTGCTTTCTGCAATAAACAAACTTTATTTTCTTTTCCTACTACTTCGAATCCCTTCGGTTGCCTCATATATATTCTCTCTTTTAAATTTCCGTACAAATACGCCGACTTTACATCTAATTGTGTATGACACCATGATAATGTAGATACTAGTAAGACAAAGAAAAATCTAAGTAAGGAAAAACTTACAACTGGTGAGAATATTTCAGTATAATCAATCCCATATCTCTGGTTAAAACCTTGAGCTACCAATCTAGCTTTGTACTTCTTGCTGTCATTCTTGGTATCAGTCTTTATTGTGTATACCCATCTATTTCCGATTACCTTTTGATTTTTGGGTAAATCTGTTAACGTCCATACTTCTCTATCTTCCATCATCTCCATCTCATTTTTCATGGCCTCGTCCCATTGCTCTCTCTCGGGATGTCCTTGAGCTTCTTCAAAATTCCTCGGGATTTCTGCCGAGTACACCTCGTCTTGAAATATATAGTCTAATGAGTCATCTTGAGTCTCATACTTGCTTAGATGAATTTCCTTCTTGTTGTCTTCCCCGTTTTCAGCTTTTGGTTCAAATGAGAAATGCTGTGGTTCGAACATGATTTTATTGGTTGCACAATATTTTTCCACGTCACCCAATGATCTTAATCTGGTATTATTTCCGGGTGGACAGTAGTATACGTCGATTCTTTCTTCCTTTCCCCTTTCTATCCTTTTTCTCTCAACTCTTCCCCACTCAGAGATATCAACATGCCTCAATACGTCGTTTGGCATTTCTTCCTTTTCCTCTTCTTTGAAGTTCGTCGTTTTTCTCCCTCCTACCTGGGTATCATCGTCCCACAATGATTCTTCGTCATTTGCAATAATATTACAGTTCTTATTTAATCTTCCTTTTCCAAATAGCATTTCGACTCCATTTTTATTTTCGTCGATCTTTACATGCACCGTCTCCACGATGCTCCTGGTCTTTGGTAACCATATTCTATATCCTTTAGTTTTTAATGCGTATCCCACGATAATTCCGAGATCTGCTTTCGCCTGTAGCTTATTTCTTCTTGCGTTTGGTATGTGAACGTACGCCAACGAACCAAAAATTCGTAGATGGCTTATCGATGGTTTGTGACCACACCATCTCTCTTCTGGTGTAACGTCTTTCAATGATTTGGGCACGCATCTGTTCTTTACGTGAACGAAAGTATGCAGTGCCTCAGCCCAGAAGTTTTCTTTTAATCCACTATCTTGCAACATGGCTCTTACTCCTTCCATCGCCGTTCTGTTGAATCTCTCCGCGACTCCGTTCTGTTCTGGTGTATACGTAGACGTCCTCTCTGCTCTTATTCCTTTCTGTCTCAAAAATGCATCGAATTCGGAGTGACAGAATTCCTTTCCATTATCTGTTCGAATAATTTTCAATTTTCTGTCGTGTTGTCTTTCAACTCGAGCTACAAATTGCTTAAAATACGCAAAAACGTCAGATTTATTTTTCATTGTAAAAATAAATACCTTCCTGGAGTAGTCGTCTATTATTGACAAAAAATATCTACAACCGCCTAGTGATGTCACTGGGGATGGTCCCCATACATCCATGTATACTCTCTCCAGTATTTCTTTGGACATTATCTTTGGTACTGATTTGAACGACGACCTTGTCGCCTTTGCCATCTGGCATATATCGCACATGTCTATGTCTCCAGTTATTTTTTTCATACCTCTTACAATATTCTTCTTTTCCATATAGTCAATAATATTTTTATTTATATGACATAATCTTCTATGCATTGTATCCATATTAATCTTGTCTGTAAAGCACCTTCCGGACATGTATGTTTCATCCTTGCTTCTCTCTGGCTTTCCATATAATATGTATAGTTTCTCTTTTCGATGAACTGTAAAATAATATTCCTTTTCTTCTGTGTATACTACCATTTTGTTATTTTTCCAATTCATGTAGAATCCTGCTATGTCCATGCATGATCCACTTATTAAATTCCTTCTCATATTTGGTGCATACAGAACATCTTTCAGTTTGATTTCTACAAATTTGTTCCTATCTTTAGCATAAAATGTGATATCTCCTTTTCCTAATACTTGTGATTTAGCATTTTTATCTCCTATTAAAATATCAGTTGGTGGCAGTTCCTTGAAATTTCTAAACCAATCCCTTTCTTTGCAAAAATGAGATGTAGCTGCACTGTCAATTAACCATTCATCTAAAGGTTTTTCTGAAATACTTACAACTTGTGCTTCATGATCATTATTACCTTGCATCTCCATGGTAGTTTCAGTATAAAATGCCTTTTTACTTCCATGCCAATTTCCTCTTGTATTACTTTGTTGTCTTCTTTTCAATGTGTAGCAGTCCTCCATCAAATGTCCAGGCTTCTTACAGTACCTGCATTGTTGATTTCTTTGGTTTCCATAGTGTTGTGGTATCTTACCTTCTTTAGTTGTTACATTTCCATTATTTCCAAATTGTGCATTTGGATTTTTGTTCTCTCTTCTGAAGTTTTTCATTTCTTTTCCTGTTCCAGTCTGATATGCATTTATTACGGTGTCTAGCCCTTCATCTTTCATCTTTTGTTTAATTCTCCCTTCTTCTGTGATCAGCTGCTTCTCTATTTCTTTGAATGTAAATGCGTTATCATCTAGTCTGTAGATAGTTTGTACTAGATTATCATATTCAACAGGCAATTTTCTTATTAACTGAAAACACGTGAGTATTTCTGGAATGTCAAACCCTGCATCCCTGATCAATACCATTTTCTCATTCACTCTTCGACAAAATATTCCTATTGTCTCCTCATTTGGATTGAATTTTAGGTCATAAAACTCGTCTACAAGACCAGCTAGACGTGCCCGTGATGTTGGTTCAAAATTAATTTTTAAGGTCTTCCAAGCTTCTTTTCCATCTAAAGTATTTGCAATTAGAGTCTGAAATTGTCTTTCTATACCTTGATATATTGTTGTATATGCTTTATCCTTCCTTCTTTGATAATCGCGCTTATCTCGACCTGGCGCGTTCTCTTCTGGAGGTTCCGGTATTCCCGTTATAAATTCCCATGATCCACGATCGATCAGCAATACTTTCATGTCCATCTTCCAACTATTGTAATTGTTCGAATTTAGTTTCGGAAAACTAGGGAACGATATCGCGTGCTCTTCCATTTTTCGTCCTCTTTTATAAAAACTTGCACGTTTCCAATTTTATTCCACGGCCCCAGAATTAATAATTTCTAACTTCACTCAAACGCCACGTGAGTCTGGGCCCATAACCAATTTGTAAGGAATAATACAAAGCATCTTATGGATTATTAGATTTATTTAATTTGATGGACCATTGCGTAGTCCTCAAAAACAGCGCTAGAGTCTAAAAACTACAACTATAACCAAAAAAAACCCTAGAATATGGCGAAACAAAACGTATATATAAAACAAAAGAAATAAGAACGCGCGCCACATTCGAAACTTGTTCATGCAATGCTGCAAAAGAATGCAACCTCATAATTTTCTCCAGCCAACGATTAATACAACTGATCCGTCACGATATGCTAATTGTATTGCGAATGCTTTCCAGTAGAAAATATTTACCTGTCGCCATGCCTTGCGGAAGTGAAATTTTCCACTATTCAATTAGCGCGGTCAACGTTCACCTTGATTCGTGAACAGGTCCAATTTCTGTACGTTAATAAAACGTTCTGTATTCTAGCTACAGTTCCTCCAGGTAATGGCTACAATTTGCGCAAGCGTTAATTATGGTATTGTATGTCGAATATAATAATCGCTTCAACCGAAGTTGTATTACGCGCAATAGGAGCTTTGTTCTGTGGGCAGTATATGACCAGTACAGTGGAAAATAATTCCCAATAGCAAAACTGCATACAGGTAGACAGTGAAAACGTTCAAGGAGTCTTGTACAGAAAGAGAAGCTAGATGTTAACGAAAATATTTGTCTGTAATAATTAAATCTATTTCTCGTTCTGCACACCATAGATTGATTTTTGAAGAAACAACTATTAAACCATTGATAATATCTTTTTACTAATAAAACAATAAATAGTCAATATAATTATGAAAATACTAATACGTTTTTACAAACTTGGGAGTAATGCTTGAAATTCAAGCACCATTCAGAAGCACAATGGTTAATATATTTTCTAAAACATTTTTCCATACTATATATTAACATACAAATTTATTTAATTTGATTAACTTTATCCGTGTCTAAAAAAAGTGCATGTTTGAGTCAGTTAAGTCACTTTATTGACAAAATTAATATTAATTTTTTATAATTACTAAAAACAAAATTAATATTTATTATAATGATGTATAATAAATTCTAATTTTAGATTTAATATTATGTTCATATAGTGTAGTAACTTTAATATTATGATTTAGCTGTAAGTGCTTTAACTTTTAATTTCGCATTTCAAATAGTGTTATGTATATTATTAATTGGAGTTTTCTGTAGCCTAATATGTAATGCTTTGCGCAAACACTACAAATTTTAAACTTATATTTATTGTACGATATAGACTACTTTGGATATGTACACTTTGGAGCATAGCTTTTTGTTTTGTTCTCTATTAGCATTGATTTGTTATTGATTAGTAGTAGTTTACCTAACGAATTCCTACAGTAATTTTTATATCAATTAAAAATTGAACAAAATCCAGCAGAGACTGCGCGAAATATAAACAATGCATTGAATACAAACATAACTACTAAACGCGCTGTACAACATTCATTTCAACGATTTCTCCGCGGCGATAAAAGTCTCGGAGGCGAAGAAGATCAAGACCGTGCCTAGGTCACTGACAATTAGAAGTTACAATTTGTAAAAGATACACCACGCCCAAATTTCGAAAATCTCATAACTAGATATTGTTTGCATAGATTGTAACTGAAAAATTAAACTCCGGAGAAATAAGTTGACGAAATGAGAGAAAGGACACGTTTCGTAACGGTACAACAGGTAAAGAAACAAATGCAGGCCACCATCTTCTCCGTAACGCTTCATTTGTTGATAACTCGTAGTTTCATCTTACTTTCAACAGATATCCCTCAATACTTCAACTAGCCTGTAAATTCATTTATATTCTTTCGTATGGTTCGATTTATACGCGGTACTCCACCCTTCCCAGACCAAAATTGTTTCTTCATACCCTTGCTACAAGACTTTAGCCTACGCGAAGAATATTAATTCTATTTAAGAAACAAATCTGCCGCGAACTTTATAAACATGATTTCTTTATTTAAAAGTATCAGGAGACCCAAGAGAGTTTCGTATATTTCGACAAAGAGAATCTTTCGTTTCTTAAAATTTTGTGGCCCTGAAAAGGGCCATTTGTGGTTAGCGATTCGATTAAGCTTTCTTTTCGGTCTTCTTCGGCAGCAGAGCTGCTTGGATCTCCGGCAATACCCCGCCCTGCGCAATGGTAACTCCAGAGAGCAATTTGCTCAACTCGTCGTCGTTGCGGATGGCCAGCTGCAGGTGGCGAGGAAGGATCCTAGACTTCTTGTTGTCCCTCGCAGCATTCCCTGCCAGCTCCAGGATCTCGGCCGCCAGGTATTCCAAAATGGCTGCAAGATAGACTGGTGCCGCGGCACCAATCCGTTCAGCATAATGTCCTTTGCGAAGACGCCTGTGTATCCGACCAACGGGAAAATTAATGCCAGCTCGACTGGAACGAGACCTCGCTTTTCCTTTCCTTTTCCCAGCTACAACAAGGCCTGACATTTTCTTTGCAAACTTTGATTTATCCGGAACGTACTTCACAAGGTCGTAGCTAATTGTGACGATTCGTGAAGCCATTACCTGTACTTATAAGCCGTTGGGTGAAACGCGAGCAAGCCAATAGCGTACCGTCGTGGCCGCCCCCCGCACTAAACTTTAATGGCGCTACCTCAGGTATGTTATAAAAGCGCAATCACCATGGAATTGATATTCATTCTCGAAGTCCCGTTTCACGGAGCTGTCTGTAGAGGCACGAAGTATTTTACGAAATGTCAACTGGAGCGGGCGGAATGGACATGCAAGGAGTCGTCGAGGTACGGAAGCAGATCAGCAAACCTTCCAAGAAGAAAAAGAAGAGCAGGAAGGAAGGCTATGCGATCTACGTCTACAAGGTGCTGAAGCAAGTCCATCCGGATATTGCAATCTCCGGCAGGGCTATGGGCATCATGAACAACTTTCTCAGTGATCTTTTCGATCGCATCGCTGTCCAATCATCGCAGCTAGCGCAGCACAACAGGAAGCCGACTCTCACATCTCGAGAGATCCAAACTGCTGTCAGGCTTCTGTTGCCTGGCGAATTGGCCAAGCACGCCGTATCCGAGGGCGCTAAAGGTGTAACACAATTCCACAGCTCGAAGTAAATGCAGTAACTTTGTAATCGGTCCTTCTCAGGACCACCAAGTACTTCATTGCGTAGACAAATTCACGTTCAAAGCTCATTTCTGGTAATATTCCACACGTATTCCTTGGTCCACCTGCCTAAGAAAAAGGTAAAACGTTGATGCAAGGAATAGTGAAGGGCAAGGCGCCCTCTGAGGCATCGTACAGAGACTTGTTAGCTCGTACAGAGTTCTTAACACTTTAATATCGCGCATTGAACTGCATTGGTATTCATTACAATAATCTAAAATATTGTCACTATAGATAGAGCTAAATAATGCGTATTTTATTGAATTTTCAATTGAAACATAATTTGTTTGGTGCCCGCCTATTTCTTATGCATTTCGATACAGTCCTGCGTAATAGTATTTAATATACACTGGGATTGGAAATATTGCGCGACTGTTTAGAATGATCCCGAGGTGTGAAAGATATGTTTGGAGCTGAGTACTTGAGAAGATCGTGTGAATGGAGGGTCACCGGCCCAAGGATTCGGGTGGACGTGACTGACTGACGCCAAGGAATGGCTGCAGAGTGTATCCTGAATGAGTGACAGCAAATGAGGAATAGAATGAGAGAGTAACTAAGAGTGGCAGAATATATATATGTATAGAGTGAATGATGCGTGTGCAAGGCAGAGCTAAGGGAGAGTTAGAAGAGAGCTGATTGAGAATAGTTTGTACAGTTTGAGAGAGACGTATCGTGAGCAGAGAGTGTTGAATTGAGAGTATTGTGAGTATCGTGTGAGAGTTGTCGTGTGTCGTATACTTGGATTACATGTTACAGTCAATTGTTTAACGTGCGATTTAGTGTCCTCAGCGATTTCGTAATGGAAGAGCAAAGAGCACCAGCTCACATGTCTCTACTGATTCGGAAATATCTGGACCACAGCCATCACATTCACTTTCGATTGTTTTCTAATCCCTACAATGACGAAAATGATGAAAGGTCATCCCTATGCGACCTATACAGTATAGATGAAAATGCATTTCAGAAATTTTTATGACTGGAAAACACGCTTGTGAAAATATACATATGTTTCAATGGAAAATTTAAGGAAATTCGCATTGTTTAGCTGTATTTATAGTGACATCATTTTAGATTAGTGTAATGAATACCAATGCAGCTTCAATGCGCAATATTAAAGTATTAAGAACTCTGTACGAACTAACAAGTCTCTGAGCGATGCCGCAGGGGCGCCTTTCCCTTTACTATTTCTTGCATCAACATTTTACCTCTTTCTTAGGCAGGTGGACCAAGGAATACTTGTGGAATATTAGCAGAAATGAGCTTTGAAAGTGAGTTTGTCTACGCAGTCAAGTACTTGGTGGTCCTGAAAAGGACCGATTACAAAGTTGCTGCATTTACTTCGAGCTGTGGAATTGTGTTACACCTTTAGCGCCCTCGGATACGGCGTGCTTGGCCAATTCACCAGGCAACAGAAGCCTGACAGCAGTTTGGATCTCGCGTGATGTGAGAGTCGGCTTCCTGTTGTGCTGCGCTAGCTGCGATGATTGGACAGCGATGCGATCGAAAAGATCACTGAGAAAGTTGTTCATGATGCCTATAGCCCTGCCGGAGAATGCAATATCCGGATGGACTTGCTTCAGCACCTTGCAGACGTAGATCGCATAGCTTTCCTTCCTGATCTTCTTTTTCTTCTTGGAAGGTTTGCTGATCTGCTTCCGTACCTCGACGGCTTTTTCCCCGTCCATTCCGCTCGCTCCAGTTGACATTTTGTCAAATATTAGTGCACTCTACAAACAGCTCCGTGAAACGGGAATTCGAGAATGAATATCAATTCCATGGTGATTGCGCTTTTATAACATACCCGAGGTAGCGCCATTAAAGTTTAGTGCGGGGGGCGGCCACGACGGTACGCTATTGGTTTGCTCGCGTTTCACCCAACGGCTTATAAGTACAGGTAATGGCTTCACGAATCGTCACAATTAGCTACGACCTTGTGAAGTACGTTCCGGATAAATCAAAGTTTGCAAAGAAAATGTCAGGCCTTGTTGTAGCTGGGAAAAGGAAAGGAAAAGCGAGGTCTCGTTCCACTCGAGCTGGCATTAATTTTCCCGTTGGTCGGATACACAGGCGTCTTCGCAAAGGACATTACGCTGAACGGATTGGTGCCGCGGCACCAGTCTATCTTGCAGCCATTTTGGAATACCTGGTGGCCGAGATCCTGGAGCTGGCAGGGAATGCTGCGAGGGACAACAAGAAGTCTAGGATCCTTCCTCGCCACCTGCAGCTGGCCATCCGCAACGACGACGAGTTGAGCAAATTGCTCTCTGGAGTTACCATTGCTCAGGGCGGTGTATTGCCGGAGATCCGAGCAGCTCTGCTGCCAAAGAAAACCGAAAAGAAAGCTTAATTGAATTACCAACGACAAATGGCCCTTTTCAGGGCCACAAAATTTTAAGAAACGAAAGATTCTCTTTGTCGAAATATACGAAACTCTCTTAGGTCTCCTGATACTTTTAAATAAAAAAATCATGATTATAAAGTTCGAGGCATTTTTGTTTCTTAAATAGAGTTAATAGTCTTCGCGTGAGCTAAATTCTCGTAGCAAGGGTATGCACGGATGTTTGTTATGTGCATCGCCGTATGGATGGCTGACAATGAGTGTGAGAGAGCATGCGGTGGCCGTTTCTTATTGTTATTGATGCTTCGTCCATTTTAATATGGAAAAATCCATCTTTAAGATCCATAGACGTAAAATACTTTTCCCCCCTAATAAATCGAGTTGGTCCTCGATTAGCGGTAACGGAAAATGATCTCGTAACGTAACTTTATTTAATTTTCGAAAGTCAACACACATTCGTGTATCGCCATTTTTGTTTTTGACCAACACGATTGGCGATGCGTATTCCGACGTACTTTCTCTAATAATGCCTTTTGCAATTAAGGCGTCTAAAATTTGTTGGACTTCAATTTTCTCGCTATAAGATGACCGACGTGGTGCACACGAAAATGTTATTTTATCCGTAAGCGCAAGTGTTAAATGTTTTCTGTCGCAGGATCTAACGTTCTTTTGGGCTCAACCTAAAATTTCTCAAATAAATTATGTACAGTTAATCTAATTTCAGGAGGAAGATCTTCGTTAAGGCGAATTTCTTCCGTCATCGAACTAATTTCGTCAGGTTCAATATTTAAAATATCAATACTCCCAATACCCTCCAGCTTCTTGCATAACGATAAATTAGCAATTTTCATAAAATCTCGACCTAAAATTAAATCTTTGTTCATCGTTTCATCTGATACAACTCGTAACATAATTTTATACCTAATGTTGTCATAAACCAGCGTCACTTCAATATTACCTAGAATTCGTAAACTACTTTGGTTGAGACCACAAAATCGAACGGTTTCTATGTCAGACATAATATACTCTCGTGGAACAAACCGTCTCTTAATAAATGATATCGGACTTCCTGAATCTAACAATGCTTTACAACCAAATATAAATTCACTTATCCAAATTTCAACCGACTACTGGAAACCGTCTTCTCCGTCTTCTTCCTCTACGCAGCGTACTTCTTCCACTTCCAGTTGACATTGGCTCGATAGGTGTCCGAATTTGCCACATTTGAAACAGGATCCTCTCTCCCGCCTAGGCTTCGGGCAGAATGCTGCAAAGTGCAAAGTCTCGTTGCAGTTGTAGTATTTTCGCGTATGGGGCTCCATCGGTCTCTGCTTTTGCAACTCACTTGTTCGCATGATTTTTTCAACATTTTCTGGGCGTTGTATTAGCGGTCGACGTAACGACTCTTTGGGTGCTGGAACGTTTGCAAAGGCTGTTTGCAAAGCGTCGATGGCCTCGTAATGGTGCACCATCGCTTGCGTTCGCAACATCTCGTTTTGTATGCCCTCGATAACGCAACTGATCATCTCCGTTTCCGATACTGGCACACGATTTCCCAACGTCACTTTTTCATGAAGGTGGTCGGAAAATGTTTCACCGGTTTTCCAGATCCTACTCTCAAATTCACGTCGTAAACCTACTGGATCCGTACGTTGACTATACATCTTCTTCAATTCTTTCAAAAGGTTTTCGCAGGTTAAATCAACACTTTTCAACAAAATCACCACGCAACCCATCCACTTATTTAAATCAATCAAAATAAGAAACGGCCACCGCATGCTCTCTCACACCCAGCCATCCATCCAGTCATCCATACGGCGATACACATAACAAACATCCGTACAGGTATGAAGAAAATGTTTGGTTCTGGGAATGGTGGAAGGCCGCGTATATATTGAACTATACCAAAGCCTCGGAATTACATGTAAGTGCTCTTTCGGGGCGATTTTCAGAGGCAACGCCACCCTTCTCCCGCCGCGCGTCTTGACCCACGCGATCGCCTAGCGGCTCGAAGCTCCTCAGACGCGTAGCACATGAACCGCGCTGGTCGCATTATGGCGACATTCGTATCAATAGGATTCCACATCGTCCTATGTACCATGGACATGTAGCATGGTTCATATGCTACGCGCCTGAGGAGCTTCGACCCGAAAGAGCACTTAATTTCGAGCCCTGAACTATACAAACGAAATTACACTAAAAATATACAAGAAGTATCTATCATTTTCCTATAATTTATTTCATGTAGCGTTTTCTTCATTATATTGACCTTTTACTCATTTTTTAGTAATATGATTTTATAAATAAATGATACCCAAAGTTTCAGAAATGTAAAACTAACCGTTCCCCTTCAAAAAAATGCATAAAATTAAGCTCATTTTCCCTTGCCTAAAGGTATTTCCCCCCGTATTACGACTTCGATTAAAGCGACTATTATATTTTACATACAATACCATAATTAGCGCTTACACCAATTGTAGCCATTAACTGGAGGAACTGTAGCTCTAGAATGCAGAAGCTTTTATTAACGCACCGAAATTAGCCCTGTTCACGAGTCAAGGTGAACGTTGACCGTACTAATTGAGGAGTGGAAAATTTCACTTCCGCAAGGCAGGGCGACAGGTAAATATATTCTTCTGGAAAGCATTCGCAATACAATTAGCATATCGTGACGGATGATTTTTTTAATTGTTGCTGGGGAAAAATGAAATCCGAAAGAATAGAATTTGTGAGAAGTCATGAATGCAAGAACGTATACAGATATGTCGATGCGAAAATATGACCGGAAATCGTCTTGCACGGTACGAAGGATTAAAAGCATGTAGTTGGCGACAGTATTTTAAAAACTTTTATTTCTTATTTTGTTATACAATTTTTGTTGACATTGTACCTACCGTTGGGACCTCTCTGATAAAAATAAGACGCAACACAGGATAATATTTATATAAGACATATGCAAAAGCATTCAGGACATGAAATATACGCATTATGCATTAGATTAAAGGAAACAAAATATATGTAAATCTCCATCTTTATCTATTTCCTGAAAAATAGTCTAGTAACAATTCCATAACCATCTGCTGTCGACAAATGACACTTGACTTAATTCGAATACACTAATTGAAAAATTAATTGCAGAAGGAGATGTAGAGTGTAGAGCTTACTACTTTGTTACGAGCCGAGGGCTAAGGGGCACGGCTGCGGAGCCGAGGATCGGTTGTTTAAGAGTTTTGTTAGTTAAACGGTCGAGCCGTTTGATGGGAAATGTGTGGATGTGCCAATGCTTATTTCATCAATGGGTGCCACTGGAAGGTCAAGGTTTTTGTGGATGTGCCAAAGCTTATTTCATCTCTGGGTGCCACTGGAGGGTTAGAG
Organism: Nomada hirtipes; assembly: GCA_951802735.1. NCBI lineage: Eukaryota > Metazoa > Arthropoda > Insecta > Hymenoptera > Apidae > Nomada > Nomada hirtipes. The sequence goes on along the minus strand of OX637921.1, from coordinate 7,392,322 downwards.
TTTGTGGATGTGCCAATGCTTATTTCATCAATGGGTGCCACTGGAAGGTTTTTGTGGATGTGCCAAAGCTTATTTCATCAATGGGTGCCACTGGAAGGTTTTTGTGGATGTGCCAGAGCTTATTTCATCTCTGGGTGCCACTGGAATGTTAGTAATTATTGCCTCGTAACTATCGATACACCTTGAGCGGTTAAGATATATCTATTCGGTGGATTGATACTACTGCTTATGATTGGTACAGGAAACAGAATGAATTAAATACGTCTATAATCAAATAATAAAATGTCTATATTCTTTATCTAATCATGAATTACAGTACGTAGATATCGTGGAGTTAAAACCCACGATTACAGTCTTTAACGTTTATAAATACGAATGCTTGAAAGGGAATGCGACCCGATCTTGCTGTCTTTCGACGAATGCGAACTTTGAAATAAATATCGGATAACTGATCGAAAGGGAACTTAACCCGATCTCACTGAGCTTTAGACGAACTTTTGACGATCAATTACAGCGTAAACGCGTAGCTTGACTATTCAGAACTAAGCCACTGAGGGCAGATTTCGTGCCCTTTTTATACCCGAAATCCGGACCAAAAATATGGTGGGGGTACAGAATCTTCCAAGGGAGTCCGGAAAATTCCCCCGAAGGTTACGTCATCGCGTCATCGCGGAAGGGGCAGATCCAACTGCATGCACTCTCGATCTCCAAATAAGGGCATAAATAGACGAAACGTGGAAACAATCCTTCCTACGTAACATCTCCCCCCTCAGATTAAACATCATTTATTATGATGCTTTTTACCCAATCTTTGGAAATCGAGAGAGCAGATAAAAATGCATTCTACCCCTCACACGTTTGTGAAAACGACTTAAAGGTTAATTGGTCGCCAATCCAGATGGTTGAAGTTGAATCCAACCCGTCCTAGTCCTTAACATTGTCATCGGTGAGGTGGGCAAGTTTTAATTTGTCTTGATGTTTCCGAATTGTTTTTCGATTATCTACTTCCAAAACCACATTATTTAGGTCCGTAGTATTTAATATTTTATATGGCCCAATATAATGTGGGTCAAATTTGCTTATACGAGGTTCCTTTTGTACGTAAACGTACTCTCCAGGTTTAAATTCCCGTGGCCTTCTATGTCGGTCGTAGTAACGTTTGGACCTTTCCTTTGCATTGTTCAGTTTGTCGGCCGCTTGGTTTCGAATTTCAGTCATCTGTCCAATAAGGTCGGCGAGGTAGGTTCCATACGTTTCTAGATGTTGTCCAGACGGAAAGGCACTTGGTATTCTTGCTTGTTTACCAAAGATTAACTCATGGGGCGTAAAATTGGTAGCCTCGTGAACGGAGGTGTTATATGACATCATAGCAAAGGGAATAAGCAGGTCCCATTCTTCATGCGACTCCATGTAGTGTCTCAAGTATTCTGCGAGAACAGCATGACTTCTCTCCAAAGAACCGTTCGTTTGAGGTCTATATCCTGAAGTAGTAATTTGTTTAATTTTGAAAATTTCGGCAAGGTGTTGCATAACCCTTCCGACGAAACTGGTTCCTCTGTCTGATAATATTGTACGTGGCGTTCCATAAATTGCTATAAAGTGCCGAGCAAAAGCGTCTGCTATGGTTGTAGCTCGTATGTTCGGTATGGCAACTGCAATACAATATTTTGTAAGATTGTCTTGCATTGTTAAAATATATCTATTTCCACCAGGTGTTTCCGGAAGAGGTCCGACTGTGTCCATAGCAAGTTTGTCGAAAGGCTCCAAAGGTGTATCAGTAATGATCATTGGTTGGCGAGTTTTTGCTCTAACTAATTTCTGTTCCTGACAGCTCTTGCATTTCCTGATGAAGTCTTGTATGTCGCTCCTCATATTCTGCCAATGGTATTTGGTTTTCAAGCGGTTGTATGTCTTCGTGACACCCTTGTGTCCTCCTATTAAGCTGCTATGTGCCTCTTCTATCAGTTGATTTCTAGTTTCTTCAAGTGGTGTTAGAATGGTTCCAGTTGATGGTGTTGGTGGTGCGGCTGCGATGTCATCTGGCTCCTCTTCTGTTGAAATATCGTCTTCCGATGGTGTAGACTCGTAATCCGAGAGTACGGAATTAACAAGATTAGGTATACTAGGTATCGAATTTTGAGGAATGGATGGAGTTGAAGCAATAAATGGATTTTGGATTATGGTTGGAGATAATGATACAGGTAAATTTTGTTCATTTGGTGCTTCTAATAAGGTTTGTGAAAGGGTTTGATTAACAACGGTAGCGTCCACAGGACTTGTATCGTTGAAGGAAATTAAATCTGCATTGATGGTTGTATCTTCTGCTCCTGCTGTATTTTCGACATCCTCCAGGAGTCGTGTTGAATTTGCCACGGGGTTTCCCGATATAGTACTAGGTGAATGTATTACTGGTTGTTGTCTTGTAGGTGGTTGATCTATTCTTCTTCTTTGAAGATACCGTCGTCTCCTCGGTGTATCCTCTGGATCGGATGATTCCTCGGAGGTAACTGCTTCACGGCTGCGTTTCGATTCTTGACTCCTTCGTAGTCCTCGAATGCGTTGTCCAATGCTATCAGTGACAGGTGCAGTGTTCTTCGGTAATTGTATCTTGAAGTCCTTATCAGCCCCTCTCGGTATCAAAGGAAGGCAAATTTTTACTGGATTACGAGATAAAGCGTCAGCGTTTTTATTAGTTTTTCCTGCTTTATGAATTACTTCATACTCGTATTCTAAAAGTCTTAATTTCCATTTTACTAGTCTTGATGTAGGATCTTTTACGGAATGAAGCCAAACTAACGGCCTATGATCGGTTATTAATGTGAACTTTCTTCCAAAGACATACGGTCTAAAATATTGAACAGCATATACCATTGCTAAACATTCCTTTTCGGTAGCGGAATAATTCTTTTCTGCTGCATTTAAACTACGAGAAGTGTAAGCTATTGGTAGATCTTTACCCACTTCTCCCTGGCTCAAGACTGCGCCAACTGCGAAATCTGAGGCATCAGTAGTAATTATAAAAGGTTGATTGAAGTCAGGATATTGCAAAATTGGTTTTTCACATAACTCATCTCGCAATAACTCGAAACTTCGTTGTTGTTCTTCTGTCCATTTAAAGCGAATTCCTTTCCCAAGTAGCTGAATTAGTGGTTTTGCTTTAACTGAATAATCTTGTATAAATCTACGGTAATATCCAGTTAATCCCAAAAATTGTTGAATATTTTTCTGTGATGAGGGTACAGGGAAATCCTTTACGGCCTGTAGTTTTCTAGGATCCGGTTTCACTCCATCTGCTGATACTATATGTCCCAGGTAGGTCACTTCCTTGCGAAGAAATTCGCACTTGCTGGTTTGAAGTGTGAGTCCATTTTCCCTCAATCGGTTTAATAATTTCCTGACTTTGATCTCATGTTCCCTGAGTGATGACGAGTAGACTACGATGTCGTCGAGATACACGAATAATTCCGTCCCTTGCATCCCCGTGAGAACTTGATCCATGAGTCGTTGAAATGTCGGTGGGGCATTTTTCAACCCGAAAGGCATACGTGCGAACTCGTAATGTCCGTACGGTGTGGTAAACGCAGTCTTCTCCTTGTCCTTCGGATTCATTTCAATTTGATGAAATCCGTTGGCCAAATCAAATACTGAAAAGTACTTTGCGCTTCCTAGTTTGTCCAAAATTTCTGTAATTAGCGGTAATGGGTATTTATCACCGACAGTTTTGTCGTTGAGAGCACGAAAATCAATGACCATGCGCCATTTCTTGACACCGTCAGCGCCCACTTTCTTCGGTACAATCCATAAAGGAGAATTGTACGGTGAAACGGAAGGCTTGATGATTCCCTGCCTCAACAGTGTTCGCACCTGTCGATTAATTTCTTCCTGATGTATAGGAGGGTAGCGGTACTGTCTAGTGTTGACTGGGATATCATCCTTCACGAATATTGAATGTTTAAAATTTGGTGCTTTGTTTAAAGAATCTCCCGGCAGATAGAATCTGTCAGAAAATTCTTCAATTATTTCTTGAATGTGGTATTGTTCTTCTGTATTGAGGTGGTCGGTTCTTAAGGTGTCCCAGATTTGTTGATTCCGCTCCTCTCCTTGAACAGCAGCCTCTTCAGAATACGAGATTTCTTCGTCGGAGGTATCCAAGATGTCATATGGACGTAGGTATTGAGGTCCCAAATAAATTTCAGCATCCTCTTCACTGGTATTTGTAGCCAAAACATGACACGAACCGTCGTGGTTCATGACCGCAGCTTCACCGATGTAAATATTTTCTGGTGTTTTAAGACGCGGTAAATAACCCTCCTTGACATCAGGATTGGCTATCTTCAATGAAATTTGACGCGTCGTTCTGCCTGGGATCCTATGCTCCGTCACTTGTTTAGAGGAACTAGCACGTTCCTCCACTTGAGGAAAATTCGTGAAACGAATCGGTCTAATGGGCTGACTAGTCGTCACAAGTGTCCCATGGTGGTAAGAAATTTCTGCTCTCTCTTGTAATAAGAAAGGGCTCCCTATGAGGCCGTCCGCTAACAGCGGGAGACGGTCGATGACATAAAAATGTGCAGGAATGCCATTGATATGTAACACCGTCGTAGCCAAGGTTCGAATAGAAGGGAGAGATAACCCGGTTATCTCTATTTCTTCTCTTGAAGTCAGTTTAGTTTCGTCGTCTAATGAATCTAAGGTGATAAGATTCACAGAGGCTCCACCGTCAATAAGGAATTCTCCTTGCTTGTTTATTAATTCCGGAACGTGGACCCTGATCCGTGGTGTTGGTGCTTCTTTGACAAGTCGTTGTTCTTCTCGTCGCTGAACCGGATACTTTTCTGACGATTGTTCTTCAATACGCTCACCGTATCGTCCGTGCGGTAAGCGCTTTTGGAGTTTAAAGGTTTCGGAGAAAAATCCCTCGAAGATCTTATTCCTCGTTGATAACTGCGTTGTTGTTTGCAGATCTTCCCGTCATGTCCTTTAACCCCGCAATTCCAACAAAATAAATGGATTTCATCGGTTGTCCTTTTTTCCGTTCGACCACGCTCTGACCCACGATAATTGCCAGTTTCCGAATTATCCGATGAATAACACGGTGATGTTGGTCGACTGCGTAAAGTCATTGCCGTTGCCGTTGCTCTACGTCTCTCGTACTCCGTCTCGGTTGGTGAAGTACTTCTGTCTTCTCTATTTCTTCGATAATGAGCCGGTGATGGTGATCGCGGATACCGTGGCGGCGATCGGTATTCTCGTTCGCGAGATTCTCTTCTTTCGAAGTCATCCCTCGACGATCGTCCTTCTATTACTTGACGACGATTCTTCAAACGCCGATCAATTAATAACACCGCCTCGAATGCTTCTTCTAACGTTTTAATTTTGTCATCTAACGTTGCTATTCTTAACGTAACGCGTTCCGGTAGTCCTTCGAGAAAGTTCTCTAACGCGTCTTTCTCCATTTCCTCGATGATCTGCGCGACGTTGGCATCGTAACGTTCTTTAACTGCCGTCCGCGCACAATGAACTAAATGACTGACACGATCGATGTATTTTCTTAATGTCTCGTCATTACGGATACGAAGACGAGAAATTTCTCCTTGAAAGTACGTCAGGCTCTTTCCTGGAGCGTACCTTTTCTTCAAAAACTTTATAAGGTCTGCGATACTTTCGAACGTCTTATTTCGTATAATCGTTCTCGCCGGACCCGTGAACTTGGTTAATACTATGGCTAAATAGTCTTGCTCCGTGTTCTCTGGTATTAATGCTAACCCGTTTTCTATACTTTGCGTAAAAGTTGATAAACGTGGATTTTCTCCATCAAAAATTGGTATCGATGCTGTCGCGAACTGTATGCAATTACGCCGCGTCAATACAGTCATAGAACTAGTTATAGAAAGCGTTAAATTCGCCAATTCTTCGGGCGAAAGTGACGTCATGATTTGAGAATTATTGGGCGATCAACCCAAACCAATAAATAGATTCCCTGCCTTAGAATACTATAGAAATTCTAATTATTGGTTTTTCGTAAGAGGTTTCTGCCTTAGAACCTTAGGTTCTAATTGTTAAAACAAAAATGATATATGTTATCCTGCCTTAGAATACTTTAGATTCTAATTGTTAGCTACGGTTGACTCTCCGCGTAAAAAGTACTTAACCGAGCATACGTCACAATCAGCTATTGGTTGTGTCGTGTACAACGGCTTATTGCATTCAGCACACGATATTTGACGCGGGTCACGCTGGAACCAATGCTCGGTTGCAGAGCTTTTTATATCTAACGGTGAGGTTACCGCGCACTGTGTGCAGACCTTGGTACCGTTCTCTAAGGTGGTTGTCCAAGCCCTACAGCACAGATTCAATAAATAAGCCGGATCCACCACGAAAGTGGGGGTTTTTCGCCGGTACGGAACTCCCGTTTTATTATTGAAACACATTTAAATCTTTCGATTTTCTATCCAATCAAATAATATGCAGTATCCCACCGCTGTCACCAATTTGTTACGAGCCGAGGGCTAAGGGGCACGGCTGCGGAGCCGAGGATCGGTTGTTTAAGAGTTTTGTTAGTTAAACGGTCGAGCCGTTTGATGGGAAATGTGTGGATGTGCCAATGCTTATTTCATCAATGGGTGCCACTGGAAGGTCAAGGTTTTTGTGGATGTGCCAAAGCTTATTTCATCTCTGGGTGCCACTGGAGGGTTAGAGTTTGTGGATGTGCCAATGCTTATTTCATCAATGGGTGCCACTGGAAGGTTTTTGTGGATGTGCCAAAGCTTATTTCATCAATGGGTGCCACTGGAAGGTTTTTGTGGATGTGCCAGAGCTTATTTCATCTCTGGGTGCCACTGGAATGTTAGTAATTATTGCCTCGTAACTATCGATACACCTTGAGCGGTTAAGATATATCTATTCGGTGGATTGATACTACTGCTTATGATTGGTACAGGAAACAGAATGAATTAAATACGTCTATAATCAAATAATAAAATGTCTATATTCTTTATCTAATCATGAATTACAGTACGTAGATATCGTGGAGTTAAAACCCACGATTACAGTCTTTAACGTTTATAAATACGAATGCTTGAAAGGGAATGCGACCCGATCTTGCTGTCTTTCGACGAATGCGAACTTTGAAATAAATATCGGATAACTGATCGAAAGGGAACTTAACCCGATCTCACTGAGCTTTAGACGAACTTTTGACGATCAATTACAGCGTAAACGCGTAGCTTGACTATTCAGAACTAAGCCACTGAGGGCAGATTTCGTGCCCTTTTTATACCCGAAATCCGGACCAAAAATATGGTGGGGGTACAGAATCTTCCAAGGGAGTCCGGAAAATTCCCCCGAAGGTTACGTCATCGCGTCATCGCGGAAGGGGCAGATCCAACTGCATGCACTCTCGATCTCCAAATAAGGGCATAAATAGACGAAACGTGGAAACAATCCTTCCTACGTAACAATTACATTACGATTTTTTTTTAAAGGAAGAATATAATTAGATATTCGTAGATACTGTGAAATATATTTCAAATGTGTATTCCTTTAATTCGTAAGACACTTGATGTGTGCACACTACTATTGCTCGACTAGAAAATTTAAACATATGTATATTATTTCCAGAAATTAGTATTACGATTACGATCTTAAGTAATATAGCTGTAGAAACAAAGTAAAACAATTGAATGATGATTAGGAAGCGTAATTGAAAAGTAGAATTAAAATCAAATGAATTGATTATGATATAAAAGATATTGTTCCGAATATTAAATTAAATGTTCAAATACATGAGAAATAATTAGATATTTTGAACAAAAAGCTGCAAAATTGCATGCAGGTAATCCTAAATCACGCGAACATAATTTTGAAAATGAGAGCATTCAAATTTTGAACGAATATGCTGGATACACAGAATAAACTGTGTTCTTTATTTTTGATTCTTATGCTTACATTTTGACAGATCTGGTTTAAGTCGTGTGTGACAACCCTCTCCCTACAAATAAATCAATGCACTCTAGGGATACTTGTGTAGAAGTTATTTTTCGTAAACTTCTTGACCAATAAAAGCAAAGCGCAGATCAGGGTAATGAGACTTCTCTTTCCTTGTATTACTAACTATTTTATTAGTATAAACGGTCGTCGCACGACACTCTCTCAAATATAAACTCTTCGGCTTCGCAAGCACTTCTTTCTCTTTCACGACTCAAACTATTCTCTCTCGATACTACTTCCATTCTGCTCTCTTTCACCTCCCCAACTATTCTAACTCGCGCACGCATCAGCCACTCCATATATTCTTTCACTCACAGTTTCCCTTTCATTCTATCTCTCATTTGCTCTGACTCATTTAGGATTCACACCGACACACGCACCCTTGCCACGTGTCACATTTCGACCACGGGTCACCATGCACCAAACACTCCACGTGCATTCCCCGAAACCATTCACTCTTTCCTCAAGCTAAACATTCACTCGATCCACGTTCGACGTTTCTCCTAATACTCTTCATTCACACCATGCGTATCTTATAACTGCCTCGACAAACCTCGAGACAGTACTATTAAACTAAAAGGCGCCAACAAACCTGGCCCTATCCGCTAACATGTATTCTAAAATCCACCAATACCACACTTGCATCACCCAAAATTTCCTGATCTTTGTGAATTCCTCTCACAATTAGTCCCACGATACCGTGATGACCATAATACACTTAACAATAGCCTGATGCATAAGTAGACTATGTCTGCACAGCAGTAACCAAAAACTCCACATTATCCTTGATTAAAGACGATGCAACACGCTATGCCAATGCGTTCTTTCACGACCACGACCGTGCGCGATTAATTAAAAGAATAATTAGTTTGTTCCTTATTAATGAATAAGCAAAAATTCAACATTATTCTTAATTTAAAACGATGTAACATTTGCCGTACGATTCCCTCGATACCCTCGAGGCCTCCGTGCACGACCGAGCGCAGTAGAGAGGTACGCGCCTGAGCCCGCGCTCTACGGGTGCTCTAATTGGGCAGTGCTTTTGGTTGATAACTAAAAAATGAAGCTTCAAACACCTTTTTGGTCAAGCAAAAAGTTGTTCAGAATTACCCCAGCTACCCCCTGCTGTTCCGGTGGTTACGGGAAACGCTGTATATGTATTCAACGGGCCGTAAAAATGCATTGTTGCTAATAGACAGGGATGTATATACTAATTATTCGTCTATATTCTCGCTAATTTTGAATTCTATTAAATAATGAATACAACTTCCTGTACGTAAAAATATTAAGATTTATATATTGCATGAATTAATGAGTGTAGAAATGCTAAAGTATAATAATTTGCTGATGAAATTCTTATTATAATAGATACATAATTGACTTAAGTTTGTTATAGATTTTGTAAATGCGCGCGAATGACGAGAGCGAATGAAATGACGAATGAGCGATGAGTGGTAGAGGATTTGAGAGAGTGAAAGAGGGAGAAATGGTAGGAGCCGCCGGGAATCGAGTAGTATAAGAAGAAGAGTACGAGCGAGTGGAAGATTAGCGAGATTAGTGTAAGACTATTTTGGGATATAATTAGTCTATAACGATGATACTCGTATTTATTCTAAATACACGATGCTAATACAATGTTCTACGGATCGCTATCCGTACGCTCTCGACGCTGGGTTTCCATAGAATGCCCCGACGCTGCATCATGGGCGCCCAAAGGGCGGGCTCGTCGGACCCACGACGTAGTACCTTCAAGGGCCTGCTTTACGGCACCCCCAAATGTATATCGTTCCCGCTCGCATATCGGCCTCTCGGTGACATTTCCCAGATGGGCATGCTAGGCGCTCCGAACCCTCGGATTTTCTTACATTAGAATTGTGTCAGTAGCTGCGGTCCGATCTTTGTATCACTTTGGAAAAATATCACTTTTTTCCCTAACAAGTTGATAATTGATTTAGGAACTGGTAGAATAACAGTAAACAAACTTAAAATAAATACGGACATAAATAGAAATAATAGAAATAGGTTCTATGGTTGTCTTCTGTTATACGTCAACATTTTGCCGCGCATTCTGATAGTCACTAGGTACATTGTTATGTAAGATAATCGAAGGAGTCTCGATTAGGTATTGCAATGTTTGGGTAGGCGTGTACATGTTATGTATATGTAATGCACATGTATGTGTTAAAGATGTTTCCGTTTATTAAAACTGTGCTCTCTCGACCGTAGTCTATGCAAGAGTGCCTTTCCTTGGCGAAAGCGTCGGTCGTGAGGACGCCTATGTCACCATGACCCTTTTTTACCATTTTAGGATTCGCCCCAAAGGAAAGCTATGCTAGCCGAAGGCAGCGTACATCGGCAAAATGCACATGGCCTGCCTCGGCCGTTCCCGTACCTCGAATATTCTAACAGTTGCATTTCTGAAACGATTGTAAGAGTACGTTTAAAACTCGAAAAAGGTACTAATCGTAAATAAAGAACGCGGTTCTATACTAAATGCTTAGCTCGAACTATTCTTGACTTGTATTCCGCAAAAACTATTGTCAGGACTTCTCCGAACGGCGATCGATGCAAGAATGCCCTTCGCCGCATCGTGATCGCCAAAATTCGCGCTGTCTGGGTTTTTCCCGGCGCCATTCCTTCAAGGGCCTTGGCCACGTGTGTCCTGTGGCCCATCATGTTCGCTGGGTACGCGTGCAAATGCCCAGGTAGGGCGCTCGCAGCTCGAGAACTCTTACACGATTATAGTTCGATGTGTTTAGTAATATTTCTGTAAAACTCGTTTGTTGATCATTTTAAAACGCATAACTGAATTTTTTAATATCATATTAGAGTCTCCGAATTGCGGGCGCCTTAGTTGGCCATCTGGGGAATATGACCGCGAGACCCGATAGATGGTGCACGTACCCACCGTTGTTGCGAATCGTCTTTAGTAAATTTTGATTTGTGGGTTCGTGCGCCCGTGGAGCGCTTATGCGCTCTGCTCGTGGTAGAAATTTGAATTAATTATAAGAAGAAAATGAACTAATAACAATTACAAACTGAACAAACTTTTAATAACTGTTAAACAAACTCAAGTAACTTTAGACCTTTATAATGATGCTATCGCCTTCAGAGCTCACGATAGATTGAATGTATGAAAGCTCTCTTTCAACTCTTAACATAAAACATTACACAACTTTGTTTGTCGCCAATTAAAATTAGTGTTAGTTTTACAAATTAATTAAAACCAATCCTATTGGCTGATATTTCTTAACTGACAGGTAATCGATGAATAATAAATTATTCATGCCATAGCAACGAAATTTCTGACAGTTAATCAATAAATTTCGAGCCTTTAACGCCAAAGCAATGCAATTAGTGACATTTAATCAATTAAACAAATTCCATCCGCATTGCTTTGGCTTCACACATTGCAATTTAAATTCCCCGCGCGTTGGTTCGCACAATGCTCGATAGAGGGAGAATATAGCAAATTGAAGGTGGACACAACACCGTAGTGTGGCGATGCCAATAGTGTGATTCAGAAAACCCTAGATTATATTAGGTTAAGTTTACCTTCTATATATTTTATGTTCTATGTTTTAAATATGATAAATAGCGGGAAATTCCGACGCTCACTCTCAATTGCGTTTAAGCGTCGGGAAGTCTCAACTTACAAAGTCAGTGATATTAAAGAAGTTTATTAAGCTAAAGGATCGTTCTTATTAAAAAGCTCTCCCACATTAAATAAGTTATTTGAATACGTAGTGCGCGCTAGAATATTAATACCGCACCAACGCGCTACAGTAGGAAATCATAAACGAGCCCCATGAAGGGATTGCGTCGTGTTTACAGTTTAGTGGAAGTCATTGCGCATTTAGACGTTTTTACGCGTTTGTGTCAGTGAAGTCGAGTGGAAAATGGGCCGTACTAAGAAAATGAAAAGGAAACGTGCTCGTGAACATTCGCTGAATCGCTCAGGTGAACGAGCGCGCGAAAACTCTAAACGTGGGTATAGACGAGCGCTGTTGTTATTGTTATGATGATGTTATGTCATACAATTAGTTTCATCTTAACCACTATAAAAATGTTCATTATTTATACATTATATGCATTTTTTGAGTTTTGTCCCGGACGTCCATGTAAATGCCGCACTGTGCATGGGCTCGAACGCGGCAAACCCGAAGAAAACCATGCACACGGTGGCAACGAACCCCTTTGTGTTCGCGCAAAAGACCGACTGAAACTGGTTCGATGCGCGGCTTTACAGTATTACTGGTATTACGCTAGAGTAGCAGACGAACGAATATTCGCCCAAATATGTACAATACGTTCGTTCCATGCCGAGTTGCTGCCGCGTTGCAGCGGCGGCGCGCCCGTCTATACCCACCTTAAGGGGGTAGACACGGCACGTGACCCCTCAGATTTTGCAGGTCGATATTATAGCAGTTTTTTCCTGCACAGATATGGTAATACCGACTGGCGAGAGGGAGCTGCTTGTTATTTCGATATCCTATTCTGAATATGGAAGGAAATTGTCAGAAGTTGCGTTGAACTTGAAAGAATTTAAACGGAAAGTCTGCTGGTAGTGCAAACATAGAACATTCATTGTACATTCACATCGCATCATTTGAGAGTTCTGCCGCACTGTTGTCACATCTGTTACAATTCTGACCATCAGCAAAATGAATCAGCTCGAGCCGAGATTTTGACTCCGGCCGGACATAGAAAAGAATAGTGCGAATGAAAGAGGAGATTCGAACAATAGTTCTTACTACGACAGAAAACGAGCCAAAAAATGAATGAACTGATAATTTTGGCCAGCAGTGTATTACATATTTTGTACAGGAAATTTATAAAAGCTGAATGGAATTGTAAATCAACGATTTACTCTTTCTCTTCCCCAGCGTACGTGCCATTTTTCATTAAAAATATAAATCATGTAAAAACTGTTAATACATCAATAAAATTCTACAGTTTGTGTTATTGGGTTGAGTAAAACTAATTATTGAAGTGTAAACTTCTTTAGGCGCGCCACGCACAGAATTTTGCTGGGGAGTGAATGAGTCTGATGCGTCACGCTCGGCGCTTCACGGTCAGCGCGACACGGTCAACGCGACACGGCCAACGCGACACGCTTCAATCCTGTACAAAGGATATAATATTCTTTGAATTGCAGATTCTTTCGTACGCAAGATCACACAGAAAGCCAGCCTTTAATGACTAAATACTATCGGTATCGTCCGTTATAGAACAAATGCTTATCATCAAATTACCAAACATTTTTAAATTCGCGGCATTACGAATGTTAACCCACATTTTTGATGTACTATCGATAGTAAACATATATTATCGATAGTTTTCGATATTCGATAGTAGCAACCATCGATCATATCGATAGTGCCATCGATATTTCTCCACCACTAGTCCCCACTAGACCCCAGAGAAAGTAAGAGGAAGTTGCATTCTTATACAAACGAATAATTTTTGAGAAGGCGTGTTGATTTTATGCATTGTATAAAACCCAGTTAAACAAATAATTGTCTCTTATAGTTCTGAGAATATATATGAGAATATATTCTGATAATATATTCTATATTCATTCGTTAGAGTTTCTCCTCTGAATAAGGACCTGCCTTCTTTTACTGTATAAAATAAATTACTTTTAATAAACTGAACTGTGCATTATATATAATCACATTAATCACACATCCTCATAATCTAGTTTTCCAACAGATTCGTCCAAGTAATAAGACCCGTAATAATAATATTTATATTATTCATTATATTAATTAATTAAATTCGCGGCATTACGAATGTTAACCCACATTTTCGATGTACTATCGATAGTAAACATATGTTATCGATAGTTTTCGATAGTAGCAACCATCGATAATATCGATAGTGCCATCGATATTTCTCCAGCACTAGTGCTCAGTTTACGTTCAATACCTAATTATACTTGGTATTGGTCTGAAAGGAAAAAGGATCTATTTGCTATGATCAGGCAATTAGGTAAACCGACTGTATTTTTCACAATAAGTGCTAATGAAATAGGGTGGTCTGATTTGCTACAACTATTGTACAAGTTGAAAAACAAAGATTATATCACGAAAGAGGCAGCAGAAAAGTTACATTACATGGTGAAAAGTACTCTCATCAACGAAGACGCTGTTACTTGCGCCATATACTTTAATAAATTAGTCAATGTCATAATGAATATTCTACAATCAAACAAATGTAGTCCTTTTGGAAAGTTCAGGGTTCTCCACTATTTCAAGCGCATTGAATTTCAGCATCGGGGCAGTCCTCATACGCACATCTTAGCTTGGCTTGATAACGCGGCGACAGATGCTCTTAATAAAGATTATGATAAGGCAATTGAACTGATAGATGCCTTAACATCAGTTTCAGCATCGAAAGCATCGGGAAATATAAAACTTCAAACACATAAACTTCCCATTCACGTGCTACAAAAAAATAACTTCCCATAAAGCACAAAAATGTAGATTTGAAGCTCCTTTTATGCCATCAAAAAAAACAATGATATTAAGTTCAATGAAAGATACAGAGGAAGGATATAACAATTATCGTAAACGCTATGCACAAATAAGAGTACGATTGGAAAATGAAGATTTTGTAGACATGGACGATTTTTATAATCGTAATGGTATAAATTGTGATGAAGAATATTGCAATATTATCAGAGCAGGAATAAATAGACCAAAAGTTTTCGTAAAACGAGAACCTTTCGAAAAATGGCATAATCCTTTCAATCCATTCATATTTAATATTGTTAAATCCAATACAGACTTGCAATTTATAAGAGAAGAATATTCATGTGCAGCTTATGTAGTAGAATATGTAAATAAAACAAATGTAAGACTATTTTGGGATATAATTAGTCTATAACGATGATACTCGTATTTATTCTAAATACGCGATGCTAATACAATATTATGGGGATCGCTATCCGTACGCTCTCGACGCTGGGTTTCCAAAGAATGCCCCGACGCTGCATCATGGGCGCCCAAAGGGCGGGCTCGTCTGACCCACGACGTAGTACCTTCAAGGGCCTGCTTTACGGCACCCCCAAATGTGTACCGTTCCCGCTCGCATATCGGCCTCTCGGTGACATTTCCCAGATGGGCATGCTAGGCGCTCCGAACCCTCGGATTTTCTTACACAAATAGGGGTGTAAGTCACTTGCAAAGGAAAATAATCGAAACAATGAATGAACATCCGGAATTTGAAATCATTGAGATAACCAAAAACATAAGTGTGAACATACTAAATCATACAGAGATCACAAGTCAAGAAGCTGCTTGGTATTTACTACAGGAACCAATGTCAAAAACTTCATTAATTATCGTATATATTCCAACAGTATGGCCAATTGAACGTCAGCGAGTAAGGAAAACTATGGAAGAGTTGAGTAAATTAGATGATAGTAATGATTATTGGAAAGAAAACTGGTTTGATAAGTACGAGAAAAGACCAGAATACTTGGAAGATATTACATTAGCACAATTCGTATCAAGATATACAAAAAGTTTACACTTCGGTCGTGCGGTCTTAAGAGCACACTAGTTTTTTTTTTAATGTTATATTGAAAATGAGTTTGTCTATGTCATGAAGTAATTGTTGGTCCTAAAAAGGACCGATTGTAACAGACTGCTGTGTTCAGTTTACTTCGAACTGGTGTACTTTGTGACAGCCTTAGTGCCTTCAGACACAGCGTGTTTGGCCAATTCACCAGGCAGCAGAAGCCTTACGGCAGTTTGGATCTCCCGAGATGTAATTGTGGATCTTTTGTTGTAGTGCGCCAACCGAGAAGATTCGGCGGCTATACGTTCGAAAACATCGTTGACGAAGCTGTTCATGATGCTCATAGCCTTACTGGAAACTCCAGTATCGGGGTGGACTTGCTTTAACACTTTGTAGATATAGATGGCATAGCTTTCCTTCCTTTTCCTCTTCTTCTTTTTATCAGTTTTGTTGATGTTCTTTTGGGCCTTGCCAGCCTTTTTAACAGCCTTTCCGCTTGCTTTGGGTGGCATCTTCACGGATATTTCGTAGCTTCAACAAGGCACGTACGGAGTAATAGTCAAAGACTGAATGTCAAAACGCGGGAAGTGGCGCTTTTATACAGTGCAACGCTGCCTTGGTGGCGCGCCAATCAAATTTGAGCTGGAACGCTATTGGACTCTACGGGTGGCGTGAGTAGGTATATAAACGTAGCTGCATGGTTTCATTACAGCATATTGGATTTGATTCTCTCGTAGTTTATTTCGTTATATCCAAGCTCACGTACAATATGTCTGGACGTGGAAAAGGTGGAAAAACTAAGGGAAAGGCGAAGTCTCGTTCAAACCGAGCTGGTCTGCAATTCCCAGTTGGTAGAATTCACAGGCTTCTTCGCAAAGGAAATTACGCCGAGCGTGTTGGTGCTGGAGCACCTGTATATCTTGCTGCGGTCATGGAATATTTGGCGGCTGAAGTGCTAGAATTGGCGGGAAACGCTGCAAGAGACAACAAGAAAACCAGAATAATTCCTCGTCATCTTCAGCTCGCGATCCGCAATGACGAAGAGTTGAACAAATTGCTTTCCGGAGTTACCATTGCTCAGGGCGGTGTGCTGCCCAACATCCAAGCAGTTTTATTGCCAAAGAAAACTGAGAAGAAAGCTTAACTAAACAAAGATCCAAATGGCCCTTTTCAGGGCCCAACATTTTTTAAAACGCATGAATATCTTGCTCAAATATATGAATGTATGAACCCACACATTTCTAATAATAGTCAGTACAATAAAACAGGATCTTCGTATAGTCCCACAATATATCAACGTCGTGAAATCAATCGATCACTTCTGTACAAAACCTATTCTCTATTCTTTTACACCGTTAATCGAACATAAATATGTATGTTTCAACATATTACAACGTCTGACAGATTTTAAGCCTTCCCCATATCGTGACTATCCATTGTCATTCTACATATATATGAGCCGTTTATTCTGATAGTGGTGTATGCATTTTTTTAAAAATTGAGATTGTGCATGAATTGCGCGTGAAACATTTTTATTCAATCGTATTATGAAGTATCACGGCAGACCATTGAGAAATAAGCATATATTTATTTCGATAGTGGTGTAAGTCCATCCGTGGTTCGCAAAGTCCCAACTTCTCTTCAAGCAATTTCGATATATTGTATATACCTAAAAATTTTAAATATTTGTCACCTCACAAACATAAAGTGCAACTAGTAGTGGTCATTAATATTTTTGAGTCGATTAAAACACGAACCCTTAAATATCTCAGTACGTAGGAAAATGGACACCACTATGAAAATAAACCGCTCATACATATTTAGGTAAGAACGTACGGTAAGCTGCAAATTTAAGGTTGACCACTCAATTGTGGTTATACTCGTGTTTAATATGTACGATGCTAACTAAGGTGATTAAATATTCTGCAGCCAGTTCAACGTTCGGACTATTCGATGACTTCCCAAAGAAAGACCCGACGCTGCTGCATAACCGGCAAAAAAGCTGTTAGCAATCTGTGTCTGAGAAACACTTACATTGACTCAGTAGAATCATAAATAACAAAATCTGTTAAAAGATGCTAGTACAGAAATATATTTAATTTTACGTTGTGCTGCTAATTCGACTAAACAGGCCCATCGTAAACGCATATGAACCCGTGTCTTAGCTTCATTGTTATTAGAATTAACAAGGCATGCACGGTTGCGCCAGTGCATATTTGCTGTTTGTAAGAAGACTAGTCTTTACTATTGGAGATACATCGGGCAATCGTGGCCTCATGCTAGATCGCAAGATTCGTGTGGGATCTCGCCAGATCTCCAAAGTATAACTTCGGGTCATACCAACGCTTGGGAGTGCGGCTTTCCAAGTGCAGCAGCCCGAAACAGATTTTCGCTTCCGAAAGTACTTGTAATTGATAGTCGATCCGGATTTGGGACTGCGTTGTTTATATATTCGTACACCCTTTAAAGCAGAAGAACCCTCTTATAAGTTAGGATTAGTTACTAGATAACGTGCAAACAAAAATAACTACGTTTCGCAGGTTTGTCAATTATACCGAAGCTTAAAAATTTCGAAATCGAAGTCATTGCTTAGATTCGTAGCAAACCGTTCCGCGGTCAAATCAGGTTAATGACTTAGTACAGTGTAGTATACTATGTATAAAATGATGTCTTGGTTATAAGTACATACAGTAACCAGTTGAAAATTCGAGCTACTACGTTCAAAACATTTTTGGCCCTAAAAAGGGCCGATTGTTCCTGATAAGCTATTCAAGCTCTCTCTCCTCGAATACGTCGGGCCAACTGAATATCCTTTGGCATGATGGTGACGCGCTTAGCGTGAATAGCGCACAAATTCGTGTCTTCGAACAGGCCAACCAAGTATGCTTCGCTGGCTTCCTGCAAAGCCATGACAGCAGAGCTCTGGAATCGGAGATCAGTTTTGAAATCTTGGGCAATTTGAAGAGACACTACAACATGTACTGGAGGAGTGCGAGAGGACAAAAATGGATGTGGGCATGAAAGTGGTGCTGGAAGGTGGAGAGAGAGGGATGGAGGTGTTAAAGAGAATAGAGAGGGAGAGGGCGGAGGCGAGAAAAGTGGAAAGCCAAGTGCAATAAAAGCCAAATGTCAAAACCAAAGATAATGTTTAAATAGGTATAAGAGTAAGAGTAAGAGTAAGAGTAAGAGTAAGAATATAAGACTATAAGAGTGTAAGAGTAAGAGTAAGAGTATAAGAGCGCTAGATATAAGATTATAAGACTATGTAGAAGCGAGGCGGAAGTTCGTCCAAAGCCGAAAGGCACGGACTACAAATAAATAAATACTAAGAGAATTAGAGTAATAAATAATATTCATTGCAGAGAAATTCATGTTGTCATTAAATTATAATTTAATATTTCATACAAAAGAGACATTGAAATACAGTTTTTCATTGAGGTTTATTTGATTATTTACAATTATTTATTTCTTTTCGGTATCAATTAATGTTTATATAATGTCTCAGTGAATTTAATAAATATGTTCACATTAATATTGGATGCTGAATATTTATTTTAATTTTCTCTCTTAGTTTTAAAATCTCTTTTTAATATTTAAATATACATACAATATGTATTCTAGATTCAGAAAGGAATATTTTTTTTCGAATATTTATATAATATTTATTTGATGTCACGGCAAAACATTTATTTCCTAATATAAAATAAACATTCATTTAATATTTGAAACAAAATATTTTTTTCTAAGAGACAAATAAATGTTCACTTTATATTAGAAAAAAATATTTAATTTATATTAGATATGAAATATTTGTTTGTATTCTCTTTTCAATATATCGATTGAGATATTGATTGGAATGTATGTATTGCGAATCATTGCGTGACGAAATAATAATTAATAATTGACCGTTTGCGTTGTTTAGGGACAAGGCAATAATTCAAGCTCAAAGAGACATTAACGTTTCGAATAATTTTTAATATCGATGGCATTCCAATTTCAAAAAGTTCGAATAATCAGTTTTGGCCCATTTTGTGCAAGCTAGTATTAAAAAATTGTACAGTGTCTCCTTTTCCAATAACAATATATTATGGTAATGCAAAACCAAATTCCTTGGTTGATTACTTAAGTCTTAAGTGATTTTATATACGAATTAAATGATATTTTAGAGCATGGATTATTTTACACTAATACTCGAGACTGTTATCTAAAACTCGCTAGTCCGCAGGATGACCGTACCAGTACACAAGTTAGGTCCGGGTAACGATAATCTTTTGGCTTGACGTTTTCGACTGACTGCTTTACCAAAATGCAGCCTCTTTTATACAATTTTATGCACAACACGTGTTTTATTTGAATAATAATAAAAATTATATATGTGGTTAAGGGAGAGACATAGTTAAAGAATGCATTAGAGAAGAAGAAGCAGGCAGAGTACAGACAGCGACCAGGAAAGAGAGAGACGACTATCTGAATAGAAACGGGGTTAGCCAAGCAGGACTAGACCAACTAAGAAGTAAGGGGCAAAATGTTGGGATGAGACTAAAAGAAAGGGACCAGCAGGTTCAAAGGCAGGGGCAAGGCAATGCAATAGAGAGGGGCAGATACAATAATAGATATAAGCACATAAGGACGGGGGTTCTAACGGAGTACCTGGCCAAGGAGGGTAAGGAAAACAACCAAAGGCTGATAGCAAGCGCGAGGTGCGGGAACACGGAGACGTGGAATAGATATTGGAAAGATGATGAAGAAAGGAGATGCGAATTATAAAAAAAAAGGATATATTAAAAGTAATTTATTTTATACAGTAAAAGAAGGCAGGTCCTTATTCAGAGGAGAAACTCTAACGAATGAATATAGAATATATTATCAGAATATATTCTCATATATATTCTCAGAACTATAAGAGATAATTATTTGTTTAACTGGGTTTTATACAATGCATAAAATCAACACGCCTTCTCAAAAATTATTCGTTTATATAAGAATGCACCTTCCTCTTACTTTCTCTGGGGTCTAGTGGGGACTAGTGGTGGAGAACTATATGGTGGAGTAAATACAGCACCTATGGTGTACCACCATAGGTGCTGTATTTACACGATACCTCAACGACGTTAGTACGAAACTATTTGTATCATATTTTAGTTATCATAAGCCACTGATAACTGATGTGCCGATTCAGTCACCACCTGAAGAAGCTATGATAATGGACATAATTTAGAAATGTTGTTAATTTCTTTTCTTATGCCACTCCAATCCTTTTATAATACATGAATTACTTTCATCACAGATGGAAGTAGAAGGAAATTATGGAGAAAGAATTGACGGGGAAGATGAGAACAAGGATGAAAAGAAAAGAGAAGAAGAGAAAAAAATTGAGAAAGCGACGTCGTCGATGACGGAAGTAAGTAAAAGCGTTGATTTTCTCATGATTGCTTTTGGTTTTTTATATTAAACATTCATTATTATATTTCAGATCAAAAAAATGTTAAAAAGACTAACATACGGCCGTGGTAAGGGACTTGGCGGACGCCGTGGTGGACACCATGGCGGTGGCCGCGGTCGTTGGTGGATCACGGACACGGTGGCAGTGACAGCGCGGCGCAGCGGCGGGGGGCCAGTAGTGGTTGATATTTATTGAATTTTAAATAAATAAACTTTACATATATATAAATCATTATATGACTTTAGTGTTCATTTCTTTCCTGAAATTATTAAGGGCCCCGACTCCATGCGCCATGATCTGTGTGCGTGCTATTACACAAACAACGGAAAGCATGGGAAAAATCTCGGAAACTAAGGCCGAGCGGCGCTTATATGTATAGGAAAAAGTTGTTCAAAATGTTGATTTCTATAACATACTCGAAAATCATCGCAATCGGTGAGACCCCCCTTTTATAAATAATTACCGTAATTAATTGTAAGAAACAATTAGAAACGCAAAATAAAAAGTTAGGAAAACAAAAAATTAGAATTAATTAGATATTTTGAAGAAAAAGCTGCAAAATTAAGAAAACAACACAAACATAATCTTGAAAATGAAGAAATTACACTTTTGAACGAATATGTTAGATACACAGGGTTGAAGAACTGCGTTTTTGACTTCTAATTCTTATGCTTACTTTTTGACAGTTCTGGTATAAGTACATACTGTGTGGTTAAAGACAGCCCTCTTCCGACAAATAAGTCAATTCACTCGGGGGATGCTTGCGCCCACCAAAATTTTCCTGAGCTTTGTGAATTATACTCACAATTAGTCGCATGATACCGTCATGATCATAATACACTTACAATTAGTAATGGCCAGGTAAGTACCTCAGTAGACTATGTCTCCACAGCAACTACAGGGACTTGCAGGGAAAGAAACTGCCATAAATCATCCTAAACCTAAAGAGAAGCAATCTATCTGCCTTCAACGGTCCATAAAAATGCATTATAATGAATACAACTTACTGTACATAAAAATATAAAGCTCTATATATTGCATGAATTACTGAATGTAAAAATGCTAAAGTATAATAATTTGCTGATGAAATTGTTATCTTAGTAGATACCTAATTGACTTAAAGTTGGTAACTGATTTAGGATATCGTAGAATAACAGTAAACAAACTTAAAATAAATAAATACAAAAATAAGAATAAAAGAAATAGGTTCTATGGTTGTTTTCTGTTATACGTCAACATTTTACCGCGCATTCTGATAGTCAGTAGTTACACTGCTACGTTTCTGGAACGACTAGCTTATTTTTTTTAAACTTTCCATCATCTCAAGGGTAAATAATTATATGCGTTTCGAGTTACTTGAGCCGTGCAAAACAATCCCAGTTTTCCATTCCATCCAGGTTCAAAATTTATTTATTTATTTATTTATTTATTTATTTATTTATTTACGGACAGAAGAAGTCCTGAATTTACATTAATTTACATTAATTACGGTTAATACAGTAACATAACATTAATTAGAGTCGATATGACATTATGACATTACAGTTGATATGACATTACATTAGAAGAGAGCGACAGTATTACGTATGTGGTTTTCTACGGGTAGACCCGTAACGACCTTAGTATGTCCTTTTTAAAGGATGCTAATGTGCCGCTAAAGAAATCAACGTGTTCATAGTAGGCATTTGCGGCGGAACATATACGGTTAACGCAATCTCTTTCACCTACCAGCGACCGCTAAGGAGAGATGTGAAAGTGCCCTTTGGACCTTAGGTTCCTCGAAGAAACGTAGAGTTTCAGGAGCTCCAATATCGCAGGACAAGAGATATACTGGTTTATCACTTTATAGGGGAAGATCAGATCCGCTGTAAGTCTTCTTTTTTCGAGTGTGATCAATCCCAGCTGATTTAGGATGTTATCGTAGTTGTGGCACGTTGCCGGCATCGGTTTGTTAAGCTTGTAAGAAGCATACATCAGAAAACGATGCTGCACACCCTCTAGTAGGTTTATGAGGTATTTCTGTTGGGGATTCCAGATTATTGACCCGTATTCAAGATGAGGTACCACGAGCTGTGTATAGAGTGCTTTAAATGTGGATGAATTTTTAAAATCAGCCGAGTGTCTACGGATGAAACTTAGTACTTTTGTGGCAGTATCGGCAGCGTAGTGTACATGTTCAGCAAACGATAACGACGATGTGAATATTATACCTAGATCCTTTGCGGACTCGCGTACGGCTAGCGGGGATGCGTTAATACTATAAGAGTAATTTATTAGGTTTGACGGGTTTTTCTTTTTTACGAATCTGATGATGAAGCATTTGGAAATATTAAAGAAGAGCATATTTTTGATGCTCCAGTTGTGTAGGTTTTTTATGTCGTTCTGAATAAGTTGAGTGTCACGCAAGTTTTCAACTTTTGAGTAGATTTTAAGGTCGTCTGCATAGAGTAAGAATTGACAGTGCCGAATTTGCTCCGCTATGTCGTTTATGAAAATGTTGAACAGAAGTGGGCCAAGGTGCGATCCCTGGGGAACGCCGGAGTGAACTACAAACTGGCGGGATAAAATAGATTTGTATTTAAGGGCCCCGACTCCTTTGGGGCCAACTCCGAATCGATCTAAGCGCCATTCGACAGAACGGGCGTTAGTGAAAACAGAAAAATCGTCTGCTTCGACATTTGACGGGGTGACATCTAAAGTCATTATACAGAATTATAAACTCACGATGCGACATCTAACGTCATTAGGAAAAATTATAAACGGAGAGTGGGAGGCCATAGTTGCCAAGTCACATCATTTAAGAGTTCTGTCGCACTGTTGCCACATCTGTTACAACCCTGGCCATCAGCAGAATGAATCGGCTCGAGCCGAGATGTTGATTTCTGCCGGACATAGACATAGCTGCTGAACCGCTGGAAATTTTTTTGTAGGTTCGATCCCCCTAGGGTATATTTTTTTTACATTAATTTTTTTTTAATTCCTAACTATATGACAATGATCAATTACCACTATTTTAAAAACATTTGTTAAATATTTTAATTTAATATACCTAAATCTGAACTTACAGCGCTTTTTGCGCTACCGTTTCTCTTGCCATGTGTCTTGCCAATTATGTATGGTACCGTTTAATATTTCTAACATTAAAGTATAATGTATGAAGCGCATTTTCAGACGTCTTAGATTGAACAATCGTAGATGAAGTGCAGGAAAACTCATGTGATGTTTTACTACTATTTCGCCTTTCTTTTAGACGACACAATCATATCTTTTTTACAAATAATTATTGTTGCGAATGCAAGTATACCATCATAAAGGAAAATATTTATTTTTAGAGATTTTATGCGAGTACCGAATATGCATATATGGATAATTTTTAATTCATTTCATTCGCTTTTTCCCATTGCTTTGGTCATTATGTAGAATGACAAACGAAAAATACGGAGACATTGTTGATATTGTTATACCTATTACAGTTTTGCTTTCCAGGAAATCTTCGATATATTCGATTCAAGTTGAGATTTTGATTTTTGCCGAACATAAAAGAGAATAGTGCAAATGAAAGAGGAGATTCAAGAGTCTAGTTGAAGAAACAGATTGATAAAACCCTATTAATATGTGTAAGAAAATAATTTTTGGACCTTATGAGAGAAGGGCTCTTATTGCTGCTTGACATAGGTCAGGCACAGCCAACTGGCGGGCCGCGGGCCACGCGGTTCATCTTACAAACAAATGACGGCTCTCACACCCTGCGTCATAGTTGCGGTGTCACACCGATTCCCGTCTTGCTGTCACGTCATAGGTACATCTGACGTACATAGCTCTATCTTTGTCTATGATAGCTTTCTGTTGCTTAGAGCGAAGCATAAAATGATCAAAAAGGACCATGGTGACATTGTATTGTTGTACAGACTACGGTTGCGAGAGCTAAACAAAACATCTTTTTAACACATACACGCCCACATAATCATATAGTTAATAATATAGTTAATATAGTTCATATATATTAACATTGTTAATATATATGAACTATATATTAAATATATATTAAATTATATTAATATTATTAATATAATTTATATTAATTTATAAACGTATATTAAATTAAAGTATTTATAAACGTATATTAAATTAAAGTATTTATAAACGTATATTAAATTAAAGTATTTAACAAATATTTTTAAAACATTTGTCAACAAATATTGATCATTGTCATGTACTTAGTAATGAAAAAAAAATTAATGTACAAAAATATACCCCGAGGAGACTCGAACCTACAAAGAAGTTTGCAGCGGCTCGAACCAACATCTCGGCTCGAGCCGATGCATTTTGCTGATGGTTATAATTGTAACAGATGTGACAACAGCGTAACGGAGATCTTGATACGTGCCGGCAACTATGCCTTACTGGTGTCTGTGTTCACGCATCACGTATTCACGTATGAATCGCCGTTGGTGGTGTGAAATTATAACTTTCATTTACCGACTGATTTGTATTTTTACCGACCCTGACGGTAACTTGGTCAAATTCACTACAATGTACCATAAACGCCCCCGACGAAAAATCAGTGAACTATTCTTACGTCCGAAGTGTGCAAATCGTATTCAAAGTCGGACGCCTTCCAGAAGTGATAAATTGTGAAAAACCGGGTTTCTGTGATATTGATCTAGTTCAAGGAATGGCTGGTGTACGCGATATCGGTGAATAAACCATTAAATCCTTCAATATTTGCTATATGTGACATGCAACGACAGTCGGCAGCCATCTTGTTTGCTACATCGATGTCTCTGTCTGAAACTCACAGTTTCAAATATTCCATTTTCTCAGCGAATAGTGTTTATTGGCGTTCAAACGAATACACCAACCCTGTGGTTAAGTCTACCCGTGGGTACTGTACCCGCAAAAATGTAATTTATGCAGTTATCGAGAAATGCCACCTTGAATACGAAAACGGGTGTCTCTCTTGCGCATCTCGTATACATGCATGCTTTTCGTTGTTGTGTGAGTGCACGCACACAGGTCATGGCAGACGGAGTCGGGGCCCTTAACCATAAGGGTTCTGCCGGTGAGGTAACTAGAGACCCACGCAACAACTTTGCTTGAGAAGCCGAAAGCTCCAAGTTTCCGTATCAGTAGCTCGTGGTTGAGCGAGTCGAAGGCTATCTGGAAGTCCATGTAAATGGCATCGACTTGTTTGCCCTTATCTAACGCTTGAGAGATATAGGAGTGGTAAAGAAGCAGATTAGTAGTCGTCGACCTTCCATGGACGAATCCGTGTTGCTCTTCGATAATACGATTTTTGATTATTTCTGTGATTTTCTCAGTGATAATACTCTCGAATATCTTTGGCATAACGTTGAGCCCGCAGATTGGTCTATAGTTTGTGACGTTGTCTTTGTCTCCTGCTTTATGGATAGGGGTAACGATGCCGTTTTTCCATTTCTGTGGAAAGATGCCTGTTCTTAAGGAGGTATTAAACAAAATCCATAAGATTCTTGAAAAAATAAACTTGCATGACCTGAAGAATATTGGAGGAGTGAGATCTGGTCCCGGACCTTTTTTGGTACAAATGCAGTCCAATTTCTTGTAGACTTCACCGATGCTAATGTGTAGTCTGTCAGTGTTTATATTAGTATCAGCCGAGGACTCAAACATGCTATTGCTCGCTGGTTCGCGGTTAAAAGTGGATTGAAAAAAGGTGGCAAACGCTTCAGAGATATCCGCAGGATGTACCATTTCCGCGCCGTTAAAGGACATTTTGCTCGGGATTGCATTATCGGTTCTGGTGCTGTTTACAAACTTCCCGAAAGCCTTTGAGTTATTTGGTATCGAGGACTCGACATACCTGATGTGCGCTAACCAACAGGATTTAATGAGGACCAAAATTGGCCAAATTCTACTATTGTTCCTTAATTTTGGCTATTATCTGTATAATATTCCATATGATATAGTGTAATATTCAACTACTGGCATATAAATAACATTGAAATATTTCCTTGCAGGTATAGTAATGGATCTACAGATGCAGGTATTTGAATTAATTAGCTCAAAGCTATGTAAAAAAACTGAAATATTTGTTACAATTCGCGAAATCAAATAATATTTCAAGTAGTATCTTTACTAATATAAAAAGAAATTGTTGTTTTAACATACTCATATCTATCACAGTTAACAAAATATTTCTATTTCCTATTGTAGAAGTTATTTTTCGTAAACCTCACGTAGATTGGAATAGAGGGCAGGTAGGGTAATAAGATATCAGTCTGCTTCAATTAAACACTAACATTATTATTATTAAACGTCGACACACGACAACTCTCACACGATACTCACAATACTCTCAATTCAACACTCTCTGCTCACGATACGTCTCTCTCAAACTGTTCAAACTATTCTCAATCAGCTCCCTTCTAACTCTCCCTTAGCTCTGCCTTGCACACGCATCATTCACTCTATACATATGTATATTCTGCCACTCTTAGTTACTCTCCCATTCTATTCCTCATTTGCTCTCACTCATTCAGGATACACTCTGCAGACATTCCTTGGCGTCAGTCAGTCACGTCCAACCAAATCCTTGGGCCGCTGACCCTCCATTCACACGATCTTCTCAAGTACTCAGCTCCAAAAATATATTTCACACCTCGGAATCATTCTAAACAGTCGCGCAATATTTCCAATCCCAGTGTATATTAAATACTATTACGCAGGACTGTATCGAAATGCATAAGAAATAGGCGGGCACCAAACAAATTATGTTTCAATTGAAAATTCAATAAAATACGCATTATTTAGCTCTATCTATAGTGACAATATTTTAGATTATTGTAATGAATACCAATGCAGTTCAATGCGCGATATTAAAGTGTTAAGAACTCTGTACGAGCTAACAAGTCTCTGTACGATGCCTCAGAGGGCGCCTTGCCCTTCACTATTTCTTGCATCAACGTTTTACCTTTTTCTTAGGCAGGTGGACCAAGGAATACGTGTGGAATATTACCAGAAATGAGCTTTGAACGTGAATTTGTCTACGCAATGAAGTACTTGGTGGTCCTGAGAAGGACCGATTACAAAGTTGCTGCATTTACTTCGAGCTGTGGAATTGTGTTACACCTTTAGCGCCCTCGGATACCGCGTGCTTGGCCAATTCGCCAGGCAACAGAAGCCTGACAGCAGTTTGGATCTCTCGAGATGTGAGAGTCGGCTTCCTGTTGTGCTGCGCTAGCTGCGATGATTGGACAGCGATGCGATCGAAAAGATCACTGAGAAAGTTGTTCATGATGCCCATAGCCCTGCCGGAGATTGCAATATCCGGATGGACTTGCTTCAGCACCTTGTAGACGTAGATCGCATAGCCTTCCTTCCTGCTCTTCTTTTTCTTCTTGGAAGGTTTGCTGATCTGCTTCCGTACCTCGACGACTCCTTGCATGTCCATTCCGCCCGCTCCAGTTGACATTTCGTAAAATACTTCGTGCCTCTACAGACAGCTCCGTGAAACGGGACTTCGAGAATGAATATCAATTCCATGGTGATTGCGCTTTTATAACATACCTGAGGTAGCGCCATTAAAGTTTAGTGTGGGGGGCGGCCACGACGGTACGCTATTGGCTTGCTCGCGTTTCACCCAACGGCTTATAAGTACAGGTAATGGCTTCACGAATCGTCACAATTAGCTACGACCTTGTGAAGTACGTTCCGGATAAATCAAAGTTTGCAAAGAAAATGTCAGGCCTTGTTGTAGCTGGGAAAAGGAAAGGAAAAGCGAGGTCTCGTTCCAGTCGAGCTGGCATTAATTTTCCCGTTGGTCGGATACACAGGCGTCTTCGCAAAGGACATTATGCTGAACGGATTGGTGCCGCGGCACCAGTCTATCTTGCAGCCATTTTGGAATACCTGGCGGCCGAGATCCTGGAGCTGGCAGGGAATGCTGCGAGGGACAACAAGAAGTCTAGGATCCTTCCTCGCCACCTGCAGCTGGCCATCCGCAACGACGACGAGTTGAGCAAATTGCTCTCTGGAGTTACCATTGCGCAGGGCGGGGTATTGCCGGAGATCCAAGCAGCTCTGCTGCCGAAGAAGACCGAAAAGAAAGCTTAATCGAATCGCTAACCACAAATGGCCCTTTTCAGGGCCACAAAATTTTAAGAAACGAAAGATTCTCTTTGTCGAAATATACGAAACTCTCTTGGGTCTTATTTCTCCGGAGAGTTTAATTTTTCAGTTACAATCTATGCAATCAATATCTAGTTATGAGATTTTAGAAATTTGGGCGTGGTGTATCTTTTACAAATTGTAACTTCTAATTGTCAGTGACCTAGGCACGGTCTTGATCTTCTTTGCCTCCGAGACTTTTATCGCCGCGGAGAAATCGTTGAAACGAATGTTGTACAGCGCGTTTAGTAGTTATGTTTGTATTCAATGCATTGTTTATATTTCGCGCAGTCTCTGCTGGATTTTGTTCAATTTTTAATTGATATAAAAATTACTGTAGGAATTCGTTAGGTAAACTACTACTAATCAATAACAAATCAATGCTAATAGAGAACAAAACAAAAAGCTATGCTCCAAAGTGTACATATCCAAAGTAGTCTATATCGTACAATAAATATAAGTTTAAAATTTGTAGTGTTTGCGCAAAGCATTACATATTAGGCTACAGAAAACTCCAATTATTAATATACATAACACTATTTGAAATGCGAAATTAAAAGTTAAAGCACTTACAGCTAAATCATAATATTAAAGTTACTACACTATATGAACATAATATTAAATCTAAAATTAGAATTTATTATACATCATTATAATAAATATTAATTTTGTTTTTAGTAATTATAAAAAATTAATATTAATTTTGTCAATAAAGTGACTTAACTGACTCAAACATGCACTTTTTTAGACACGGATAAAGTTAATCAAATTAAATAAATTTGTATGTTAATATATAGTATGGAAAAATGTTTTAGAAAATATATTAACCATTGTGCTTCTGAATGGTGCTTGAATTTCAAGCATTACTCCCAAGTTTGTAAAAACGTATTAGTATTTTCATAATTATATTGACTATTTATTGTTTTATTAGTAAAAAGATATTATCAATGGTTTAATAGTTGTTTCTTCAAAAATCAATCTATGGTGTGCAGAACGAGAAATAGATTTAATTATTACAGACAAATATTTTCGTTAACATCTAGCTTCTCTTTCTGTACAAGACTCCTTGAACGTTTTCACTGTCTACCTGTATGCAGTTTTGCTATTGGGTATTATTTTCCACTGTACTGGTCATATACTGCCCACAGAACAAAGCTCCTATTGCGCGTAATACAACTTCGGTTGAAGCGATTATTATATTCGACATACAATACCATAATTAACGCTTGCGCAAATTGTAGCCATTACCTGGAGGAACTGTAGCTAGAATACAGAACGTTTTATTAACGTACAGAAATTGGACCTGTTCACGAATCAAGGTGAACGTTGACCGCGCTAATTGAATAGTGGAAAATTTCACTTCCGCAAGGCATGGCGACAGGTAAATATTTTCTACTGGAAAGCATTCGCAATACAATTAGCATATCGTGACGGATCAGTTGTATTAATCGTTGGCTGGAGAAAATTGAGATGCGAAACAATAGAATTGGGAGAAGTCAATTGCAATAATTACAGTTCTAATACGATCTCACGCCAATCTATTTTGAAAGTAACTAAAATTGGAAAATGCAGCATAAATACGTTCTCTCTAATTACATTCGTGAAAGAGAAGTACTAAAAAAAATAATATATTTTACACAGGTATTTATTATTGGTTACTCTGGATTATCTAGTGCGACAAAATGGAAAAATATTGTTCAACATAATTGTTAAAACCCAATTGTTTCTTGCCAATAGTGTAAATTTTCAAGATTAAATTTTTATATTTTGCCCCAATATCCAACGTTCCATATACAGTCGTCCCACTGGCCGCGGCCCAAGCATTGAATATTTTCAGCAGCGTTGTATTGTCACACAGGAGGTGAAATTCTTCCGTTACGCATTTATGGAATTTGTAATTGCATGATTACTAATTTCAATAATTGACTTGTAATCATATATTTGAAAGAAACGAGCATAAAGTAAGAAATATAAGTAGTTTGCCTACTTATTTTTGCTAAATATTCTAAACTTTTATCAATTATTCTGTAACATAATTTTAAGGCAATTTATTATTTCCTTCGCACACCACTGTTCATATGTTACGTTAGTTATTTAATAGGGACACAATATTGTTCTTGCGATTTTGTATTAGTCTGGTCACATTTCGCGTGTCTACAGTAGAGGAACGTTATAATGGGCAAAATACTCTTGAATTTGGTACAAAATGGTTAGTTCAAGTTGAATATGTCGTTCTGCAATTGAATTCTAACTTCTTTCCGCATCTATACACCGTTCCAGTCGTTGTAACAGTTCATTAAAATCAAGTATACATTCAGTAAGGGAAGTGAAACAGAAGGAAGTGGGTATTATTATAATTGCAAATTACACACTGCCCGTAAACAACAATACATACTTTGTGATCCGTAGAATCATTTAACTGAAGGAATTTTAAACGGCATTCTAGTGAAGCGTTTTATCCCACGATTCCTATTTAATTTTCTATAAGATCCTACGACAAATCTGTAGTTATTAGGCCTACCAGACCTGTCTTTGAAGCAGCAGAATTCGAATACATACTCACTGAGAATAAATGTATGGCTGTATGTCTATCAGGAAATTATAACCAGAAAGGAAATCTCCCTTTCAACTTCAAGAAACTTAAAGGCCCAGTTTATTCATTCGAATTTCACGCCTAGTAAGCAAGTTTCATTGTTAAAGATACTTCCCTGTGGAGACAATTTTCTCAGGGTAGTATGAACCTAACGAAAGTGGTTTCTTAGTGAGTTCGCGTGAATGGAAACATTTGCTATTACCATAATGTTTTCGTAAGAATATGTATATTAATGGTAATAAAATTCATTCAAAGGGTGAGAATAAATGTAGACGATAGCGTTAAAAAGTGAAGACACTTGAACGACTTTTTGATCAGGAAAACATATTCTGGACTTTCTTAAACTGCAACCCACAAGGATCTAACCTGTTTTAGAACTTATAGCCAAGGGATTATTGTAAGGGCCTCCCTACTTTCACGGACGATTGAGCATAATGGAGTCCTATTTATGTTAATAGCTTGTGTCAACAGAAGTATCAGGCTAGCATGAAGGTTTCGAAATTAGTTTCTATAACAATTTAAAGGTTCTAGGAATACCAAGAATGAGATTTAGAATTGGTAGGTGCCGAGTACAGTAGAGGATTAGAGAAGTTTAAATTTTGTAAAAATGTCGATTTCAATGTTTGAATAAAACTATACGAATAAAATACAATAATAAATGACATACAATTTTTTGAAAAGTCGTAATGAAAACAATAACTTAAAAGCAGTAATTTTTGAATCTTTCTCTGATGATTACATTACGATTTTGTATAAAGGAAGAATATAATTAGATATTCGTAAATACTATGCAATATGTTTCAAATGTGTATTCCTTTAATTCGTAAGGCACTTGATGTGTGCACCCTACTATTGTTAGTCTTCAAAATTTAAACATATATTATTTCCAGAAATTAGTATTATG
This sequence comes from Nomada hirtipes, assembly GCA_951802735.1. NCBI lineage: Eukaryota > Metazoa > Arthropoda > Insecta > Hymenoptera > Apidae > Nomada > Nomada hirtipes. The sequence continues at coordinate 7,359,718 of OX637921.1, read as the reverse complement.
ATTACGATCTTCAATAATAGAGCTGTAAAAACAAAGTAAAACAATGGAATCATGATTAGTAAGCGTAATTGAAAAATAAAATTAAAATTAAGGAGTCTTGTACAGAAAGAGAAGCTAGATGTTAACGAAAATATTTGTCTGTAATAATTAAATCTATTTCTCGTTCTGCACACCATAGATAGATTTTTGAAGAAACAACTATTAAACCATTGATAATATCTTTTTACTAATAAAACAATAAATAGTCAATATTATTATGAAAATACTAATACGTTTTTACGAACTTGGGAGTAATGCTTGAAATTCAAGCACCATTCAGAAGCACAATGGTTAATATATTTTCTAAAACATTTTTCCATACTATATATTAACATACAAATTTATTTAATTTGATTAACTTTATCCGTGTCTAAAAAAGTGCATGTTTGAGTCAGTTAAGTCACTTTATTGACAAAATTAATATTAATTTTTTATAATTACTAAAAACAAAATTAATATTTATTATAATGATGTATAATAAATTCTAATTTTAGATTTAATATTATGTTCATATAGTGTAGTAACTTTAATATTATGATTTAGCTGTAAGTGCTTTAACTTTTAATTTCGCAATTCAAATAGTGTTATGTATATTAATAATTGGAGTTTTCTGTAGCCTAATATGTAATGCTTTGCGCAAACACTACAAATTTTAAACTTATATTTATTGTACGATATAGACTACTTTGGATATGTACACTTTGGAGCATAGCTTTTTGTTTTGTTCTCTATTAGCATTGATTTGTTATTGATTAGTAGTAGTTTACCTAACGAATTCCTACAGTAATTTTTATATCAATTAAAAATTGAACAAAATCCAGCAGAGACTGCGCGAAATATAAACAATGCATTGAATACAAACATAACTACTAAACGCGCTGTACAACATTCATTTCAACGATTTCTCCGCGGCGATAAAAGTCTCGGAGGCGAAGAAGATCAAGACCGTGCCTAGGTCACTGACAATTAGAAGTTACAATTTGTAAAAGATACACCACGCCCAAATTTCTAAAATCTCATAACTAGATATTGATTGCATAGATTGTAACTGAAAAATTAAACTCCGGAGAAATAAGTTGACGAAATGAGAGAAAGGACACGTTTCGTAACGGTACAACAGGTAAAGAAACAAATGCAGGCCACCATCTTCTCCGTAACGCTTCATTTGTTGATAACTCGTAGTTTCATCTTACTTTCAACAGATATCCCTCAATACTTCAACTAGCCTGTAAATTCATTTATATTCTTTCGTATGGTTCGATTTATACGCGGTACTCCACCCTTCCCAGACCAAAATTGTTTCTTCATACCCTTGCTACAAGACTTTAGCCTACGCGAAGAATATTAATTCTATTTAAGAAACAAATCTGCCGCGAACTTTATAAACATGATTTCTTTATTTAAAAGTATCAGGAGACCCAAGAGAGTTTCGTATATTTCGACAAAGAGAATCTTTCGTTTCTTAAAATTTTGTGGCCCTGAAAAGGGCCATTTGTGGTTAGTGATTCGATTAAGCTTTCTTTTCGGTCTTCTTCGGCAGCAGAGCTGCTTGGATCTCCGGCAATACCCCGCCCTGCGCAATGGTAACTCCAGAGAGCAATTTGCTCAACTCGTCGTCGTTGCGGATGGCCAGCTGCAGGTGGCGAGGAAGGATCCTAGACTTCTTGTTGTCCCTCGCAGCATTCCCTGCCAGCTCCAGGATCTCGGCCGCCAGGTATTCCAAAATGGCTGCAAGATAGACTGGTGCCGCGGCACCAATCCGTTCAGCATAATGTCCTTTGCGAAGACGCCTGTGTATCCGACCAACGGGAAAATTAATGCCAGCTCGACTGGAACGAGACCTCGCGTTTCCTTTCCTTTTCCCAGCTACAACAAGGCCTGACATTTTCTTTGCAAACTTTGATTTATCCGTAACGTACTTCACAAGGTCGTAGCTAATTGTGACGATTCGTGAAGCCATTACCTGTACTTATAAGCCGTTGGGTGAAACGCGAGCAAGCCAATAGCGTACCGTCGTGGCCGCCCCCCACACTAAACTTTAATGGCGCTACCTCAGGTATGTTATAAAAGCGCAATCACCATGGAATTGATATTCATTCTCGAAGTCCCGTTTCACGGAGCTGTCTGTAGAGGCACGAAGTATTTTACGAAATGTCAACTGGAGCGGGCGGAATGGACATGCAAGGAGTCGTCGAGGTACGGAAGCAGATCAGCAAACCTTCCAAGAAGAAAAAGAAGAGCAGGAACGAAGGCTATGCGATCTACGTCTACAAGGTGCTGAAGCAAGTCCATCCGGATATTGCAATCTCCGGCAGGGCTATGGGCATCATGAACAACTTTCTCAGTGATCTTTTCGATCGCATCGCTGTCCAATCATCGCAGCTAGCGCAGCACAACAGGAAGCCGACTCTCACATCTCGAGAGATCCAAACTGCTGTCAGGCTTCTGTTGCCTGGCGAATTGGCCAAGCACGCCGTATCCGAGGGCGCTAAAGGTGTAACACAATTCCACAGCTCGAAGTAAATGCAGCAACTTTGTAATCGGTCCTTCTCAGGACCACCAAGTACTTCATTGCGTAGACAAATTCACGTTCAAAGCTCATTTCTGGTAATATTCCACACGTATTCCTTGGTCCACCTGCCTAAGAAAAAGGTAAAACGTTGATGCAAGGAATAGTGAAGGGCAAGGCGCCCTCTGAGGCATCGTACAGAGACTTGTTAGCTCGTACAGAGTTCTTAACACTTTAATATCGCGCATTGAACTGCATTGGTATTCATTACAATAATCTAAAATATTGTCACTATAGATAGAGCTAAATAATGCGTATTTTATTGAATTTTCAATTGAAACATAATTTGTTTGGTGCCCGCCTATTTCTTATGCATTTCGATACAGTCCTGCGTAATAGTATTTAATATACACTGGGATTGGAAATATTGCGCGACTGTTTAGAATGATCCCGAGGTGTGAAAGATATGTTTGGAGCTGAGTACTTGAGAAGATCGTGTGAATGGAGGGTCACCGGCCCAAGGATTCGGGTGGACGTGACTGACTGACGCCAAGGAATGGCTGCAGAGTGTATCCTGAATGAGTGACAGCAAATGAGGAATAGAATGAGAGAGTAACTAAGAGTGGCAGAATATATATATGTATAGAGTGAATGATGCGTGTGCAAGGCAGAGCTAAGGGAGAGTTAGAAGAGAGCTGATTGAGAATAGTTTGTACAGTTTGAGAGAGACGTATCGTGAGCAGAGAGTGTTGAATTGAGAGTATTGTGAGTATCGTGTGAGAGTTGTCGTGTGTCGTATACTTGGATTACATGTTACAGTCAATTGTTTAACGTGCGATTTAGTGTCCTCAGCGATTTCGTAATGGAAGAGCAAAGAGCACCAGCTCACATGTCTCTACTGATTCGGAAATATCTGGACCACAGCCATCACATTCACTTTCGATTGTTTTCTAATCCCTACAATGACGAAAATGATGAAAGGTCATCCCTATGCGACCTATACAGTATAGATGAAAATGCATTTCAGAAATTTTTATGACTGGAAAACACGCTTGTGAAAATATACATATGTTTCAATGGAAAATTTAAGGAAATTCGCATTGTTTAGCTGTATTTATAGTGACATCATTTTAGATTAGTGTAATGAATACCAATGCAGCTTCAATGCGCAATATTAAAGTATTAAGAACTCTGTACGAACTAACAAGTCTCTGAGCGATGCCGCAGGGGCGCCTTTCCCTTTACTATTTCTTGCATCAACATTTTACCTCTTTCTTAGGCAGGTGGACCAAGGAATACTTGTGGAATATTAGCAGAAATGAGCTTTGAAAGTGAGTTTGTCTACGCAGTCAAGTACTTGGTGGTCCTGAAAAGGACCGATTACAAAGTTGCTGCATTTACTTCGAGCTGTGGAATTGTGTTACACCTTTAGCGCCCTCGGATACGGCGTGCTTGGCCAATTCACCAGGCAACAGAAGCCTGACAGCAGTTTGGATCTCGCGTGATGTGAGAGTCGGCTTCCTGTTGTGCTGCGCTAGCTGCGATGATTGGACAGCGATGCGATCGAAAAGATCACTGAGAAAGTTGTTCATGATGCCTATAGCCCTGCCGGAGAATGCAATATCCGGATGGACTTGCTTCAGCACCTTGCAGACGTAGATCGCATAGCTTTCCTTCCTGATCTTCTTTTTCTTCTTGGAAGGTTTGCTGATCTGCTTCCGTACCTCGACGGCTTTTTCCCCGTCCATTCCGCTCGCTCCAGTTGACATTTTGTCAAATATTAGTGCACTCTACAAACAGCTCCGTGAAACGGGAATTCGAGAATGAATATCAATTCCATGGTGATTGCGCTTTTATAACATACCCGAGGTAGCGCCATTAAAGTTTAGTGCGGGGGGCGGCCACGACGGTACGCTATTGGTTTGCTCGCGTTTCACCCAACGGCTTATAAGTACAGGTAATGGCTTCACGAATCGTCACAATTAGCTACGACCTTGTGAAGTACGTTCCGGATAAATCAAAGTTTGCAAAGAAAATGTCAGGCCTTGTTGTAGCTGGGAAAAGGAAAGGAAAAGCGAGGTCTCGTTCCACTCGAGCTGGCATTAATTTTCCCGTTGGTCGGATACACAGGCGTCTTCGCAAAGGACATTACGCTGAACGGATTGGTGCCGCGGCACCAGTCTATCTTGCAGCCATTTTGGAATACCTGGTGGCCGAGATCCTGGAGCTGGCAGGGAATGCTGCGAGGGACAACAAGAAGTCTAGGATCCTTCCTCGCCACCTGCAGCTGGCCATCCGCAACGACGACGAGTTGAGCAAATTGCTCTCTGGAGTTACCATTGCTCAGGGCGGTGTATTGCCGGAGATCCGAGCAGCTCTGCTGCCAAAGAAAACCGAAAAGAAAGCTTAATTGAATTACCAACGACAAATGGCCCTTTTCAGGGCCACAAAATTTTAAGAAACGAAAGATTCTCTTTGTCGAAATATACGAAACTCTCTTAGGTCTCCTGATACTTTTAAATAAAAAAATCATGATTATAAAGTTCGAGGCATTTTTGTTTCTTAAATAGAGTTAATAGTCTTCGCGTGAGCTAAATTCTCGTAGCAAGGGTATGCACGGATGTTTGTTATGTGCATCGCCGTATGGATGGCTGACAATGAGTGTGAGAGAGCATGCGGTGGCCGTTTCTTATTGTTATTGATGCTTCGTCCATTTTAATATGGAAAAATCCATCTTTAAGATCCATAGACGTAAAATACTTTTCCCCCCTAATAAATCGAGTTGGTCCTCGATTAGCGGTAACGGAAAATGATCTCGTAACGTAACTTTATTTAATTTTCGAAAGTCAACACACATTCGTGTATCGCCATTTTTGTTTTTGACCAACACGATTGGCGATGCGTATTCCGACGTACTTTCTCTAATAATGCCTTTTGCAATTAAGGCGTCTAAAATTTGTTGGACTTCAATTTTCTCGCTATAAGATGACCGACGTGGTGCACACGAAAATGTTATTTTATCCGTAAGCGCAAGTGTTAAATGTTTTCTGTCGCAGGATCTAACGTTCTTTTGGGCTCAACCTAAAATTTCTCAAATAAATTATGTACAGTTAATCTAATTTCAGGAGGAAGATCTTCGTTAAGGCGAATTTCTTCCGTCATCGAACTAATTTCGTCAGGTTCAATATTTAAAATATCAATACTCCCAATACCCTCCAGCTTCTTGCATAACGATAAATTAGCAATTTTCATAAAATCTCGACCTAAAATTAAATCTTTGTTCATCGTTTCATCTGATACAACTCGTAACATAATTTTATACCTAATGTTGTCATAAACCAGCGTCACTTCAATATTACCTAGAATTCGTAAACTACTTTGGTTGAGACCACAAAATCGAACGGTTTCTATGTCAGACATAATATACTCTCGTGGAACAAACCGTCTCTTAATAAATGATATCGGACTTCCTGAATCTAACAATGCTTTACAACCAAATATAAATTCACTTATCCAAATTTCAACCGACTACTGGAAACCGTCTTCTCCGTCTTCTTCCTCTACGCAGCGTACTTCTTCCACTTCCAGTTGACATTGGCTCGATAGGTGTCCGAATTTGCCACATTTGAAACAGGATCCTCTCTCCCGCCTAGGCTTCGGGCAGAATGCTGCAAAGTGCAAAGTCTCGTTGCAGTTGTAGTATTTTCGCGTATGGGGCTCCATCGGTCTCTGCTTTTGCAACTCACTTGTTCGCATGATTTTTTCAACATTTTCTGGGCGTTGTATTAGCGGTCGACGTAACGACTCTTTGGGTGCTGGAACGTTTGCAAAGGCTGTTTGCAAAGCGTCGATGGCCTCGTAATGGTGCACCATCGCTTGCGTTCGCAACATCTCGTTTTGTATGCCCTCGATAACGCAACTGATCATCTCCGTTTCCGATACTGGCACACGATTTCCCAACGTCACTTTTTCATGAAGGTGGTCGGAAAATGTTTCACCGGTTTTCCAGATCCTACTCTCAAATTCACGTCGTAAACCTACTGGATCCGTACGTTGACTATACATCTTCTTCAATTCTTTCAAAAGGTTTTCGCAGGTTAAATCAACACTTTTCAACAAAATCACCACGCAACCCATCCACTTATTTAAATCAATCAAAATAAGAAACGGCCACCGCATGCTCTCTCACACCCAGCCATCCATCCAGTCATCCATACGGCGATACACATAACAAACATCCGTACAGGTATGAAGAAAATGTTTGGTTCTGGGAATGGTGGAAGGCCGCGTATATATTGAACTATACCAAAGCCTCGGAATTACATGTAAGTGCTCTTTCGGGGCGATTTTCAGAGGCAACGCCACCCTTCTCCCGCCGCGCGTCTTGACCCACGCGATCGCCTAGCGGCTCGAAGCTCCTCAGACGCGTAGCACATGAACCGCGCTGGTCGCATTATGGCGACATTCGTATCAATAGGATTCCACATCGTCCTATGTACCATGGACATGTAGCATGGTTCATATGCTACGCGCCTGAGGAGCTTCGACCCGAAAGAGCACTTAATTTCGAGCCCTGAACTATACAAACGAAATTACACTAAAAATATACAAGAAGTATCTATCATTTTCCTATAATTTATTTCATGTAGCGTTTTCTTCATTATATTGACCTTTTACTCATTTTTTAGTAATATGATTTTATAAATAAATGATACCCAAAGTTTCAGAAATGTAAAACTAACCGTTCCCCTTCAAAAAAATGCATAAAATTAAGCTCATTTTCCCTTGCCTAAAGGTATTTCCCCCCGTATTACGACTTCGATTAAAGCGACTATTATATTTTACATACAATACCATAATTAGCGCTTACACCAATTGTAGCCATTAACTGGAGGAACTGTAGCTCTAGAATGCAGAAGCTTTTATTAACGCACCGAAATTAGCCCTGTTCACGAGTCAAGGTGAACGTTGACCGTACTAATTGAGGAGTGGAAAATTTCACTTCCGCAAGGCAGGGCGACAGGTAAATATATTCTTCTGGAAAGCATTCGCAATACAATTAGCATATCGTGACGGATGATTTTTTTAATTGTTGCTGGGGAAAAATGAAATCCGAAAGAATAGAATTTGTGAGAAGTCATGAATGCAAGAACGTATACAGATATGTCGATGCGAAAATATGACCGGAAATCGTCTTGCACGGTACGAAGGATTAAAAGCATGTAGTTGGCGACAGTATTTTAAAAACTTTTATTTCTTATTTTGTTATACAATTTTTGTTGACATTGTACCTACCGTTGGGACCTCTCTGATAAAAATAAGACGCAACACAGGATAATATTTATATAAGACATATGCAAAAGCATTCAGGACATGAAATATACGCATTATGCATTAGATTAAAGGAAACAAAATATATGTAAATCTCCATCTTTATCTATTTCCTGAAAAATAGTCTAGTAACAATTCCATAACCATCTGCTGTCGACAAATGACACTTGACTTAATTCGAATACACTAATTGAAAAATTAATTGCAGAAGGAGATGTAGAGTGTAGAGCTTACTACTTTTTAGAAAGTTCGATATCTATTGACAATACATAATTGTAAGGAATAATTCGAACCACTCTTGTCAAATGCGCTTAAAACACTCGTACAGAAAAGTAAATGTTTCGTGTAAAAATTACTTTTTTTTTATCATAGCTGCGGCATGAACCCTTTTTTTGCACTCAACAGTTCCTTCAAGAACGGAATGGTAAATTAGGCTTTTAATAGTATAGAAGTTAAATAATACTATTTAGATGTAAAGCACATATGATTTGAATGATTTGAATTGACCAAATTCTTAACCATTTAATGGAGAAGAATATATAAATTGTACAATTAATATTATGACGAAACAAAGCTGGGAATAAAGGCAAGGTGCCCTGCGCAACGTTTTCCTCGCTATTTTCGCACAGCTTAAACGTTCGATCTGGCTTATACAGATTTCAAAATGACCTTCATCCATTTCATATACAGGAATAATATTTAGCCGAAGCAAAATAAAATGAGAAAATTAGACCAATCAGCATGCTCCCTTGATATAAAAATACTTGGAAGCAAATACGAAATTCTTGCAATTCCCAGATTGGAAAATTCATTAAGTACATATGCATATAGGGCGAAAAGTAATAGCTATTTATTATAAAAACTATCCAAAGTGCGACCGGTGCACCGCGGTGGTTACAAAACGAAAGCGATTTTCTCCGCTTCTCCCCACCACTCGATGATCTGCCAATCAGAAGCGCTCATCGCGGTACGTAGCATATAAAACGAGTGGAGATTTCGCTTCCGGCAACTTTTGCAATTTGAACGCACATTCACAACATTATTCTGTTCCTCCATACTTGGTAAGGATGGCCCGGATCAAGCAAGCGGCCCCCAAGTCTATCGGGGGAAAATTTGCACGCGAACAGTTGGCTGTCGAACCTGTTCCTAAGCCTCGTCACCATGGTCCCGACAATTCAGTTTCTTGCGATGCGGGAGAAGATCTGTTGATTCAGAAATTATTTCAACGCCTAGTGCATGATATTGTTGGATACATCCGGAGTGATATTTCATTTCAGAACTTGGCTATTCTCATCCTGCTTGATGCAACGGAGGCATACTTGCGTGATATTGATTGATTTCCAATTAGTTGACCACGATACAGAAGAAAAGCTAACAGGTTTCCAATACCAATCGGCCCTTTTCAGGGCCAAAATTCATTTTCACATGATAACGATGAATTTTCAACTATACCTAATGACATATAATATATATATCATGATATACATATTATACATAGTATATTACATACATATTATTGTATATATCATCACATATACATATAATGTGAATTGAACGTTTACAACTGCAAAAGAAATGGTTGCTTTAATAATAAGCTATGTTGTAAATTTTTTGCTATAATAGATTAATAGGAGCAATTAATAAGATTACGTTTTTCTTCACTGCAATCGTTTGAATATATTATGAATCTTCATATCGTGATCACAGATTATTGGAACTTTAATACCATTAGTTCTTTTCGATTTAATTAATAATATTATTCTCCAATTCATCATAATAATTTTGAAGCTCTTACACAATATTAACATTTTGTTGATGCAATTTGATAGGTAGGTTACTGTTTCCACCAAGACCAAATTGGACTCGGTAATCAATCACAGAGATTCTGCTTTGAATTCTGAATAGCGTTCGTACAATAGGTACTTCAGCACGTTGGAAAATGCGAAAAGATGTACGAAAATGACTTTCCAATCTACCATCCATCTGGAGCCCTTCTGTAATTAAATCTGATATTGCAAATGCATATATTGACGTATCCGAAATATAAATTTTTCACATAAGCAACGTTAATAACATTTTGTTAATCCAACAAAAAGTTTTAATTTGGGGTTATATTCTCTCTCAAGTCGATATTAACTTTTCTTTTGATAGAATCTAGCAAGATGTAGAACAATAGAAACTGTGAATCGAAAATAAGATTGTAAAAAATATCTATAGTTGATATTTTATTTATAACTTTGAAACACAATTTGGTTCAACAATGTAGACTTTGAACAATGTAGAAAATTGCGGATCGAGAATGTTCGAGAAACATTCAGCAAGAAATTGTATGTCAGCATTCCAAAAATTTTGAATTCAGTAGAATGCATAACACACGTACCAAAGTATGTACGTATTTAAGAAGAATCGTTAATATTATCTAGTCTTTTTGTTATTACCTCAAATGAACCTATTTTTGCTTGCGTTAAAGAAAATTTGTGCGTGCACAGTACTATTGTTTGACTGCAAAATCTAAATATATATTATTTCCGGGAATTAGTATTACGATAACGATCATAAGTAATATAGCTATAGAAACAAATTAAAACGATCCAATAATGATTAGGAATTGCAAGCTGAATAAAAATTATACACATGCATTATATGTAGAATGCATATCTTCTCGGATGTTCAAGAAAGTGGATAACTATATAATGTTAATATTTAACATCAAACGCTTAAGGATTTTTTAAGATTATTGAATATTTCATAAACTTTATAATATCGGAGCAAGAAATATTTCATACATATTGCTGGAAGCAATCCAATACAATAAGTAAGCAGTAAAATAGTGAATCAAGCGGTCGAAGCAGATTTCTTGCCTTGGAGTTTTCATGGAGATCCAAAAATATGTACGTACATCAGAAGTAATATATATGTATAATCGAATAAGTGCTTGCATTTGAGCCTTCAATACATTTTTAAGTCTTTCAACGGAACAGCTCTTTAGGGTACGACATTGCCTACGTGCAAAATAATTTATTACAAGGAAGGCGATTGCGAAACGATCACAGTTTTCCGAGACAATCTTTCTTGTTCCCGATGAAGAGTGCAGGGAAGGAAAAAAGAAATGGTCCGTTAAATCCTTGGCATCCTCCGTTGACCAGCTGATCGTGAAAAGAAGCCTTGGCCGTGGAGTAAAGTCATTCCATGGCGTGAGAACCTGACGTCGCTGCGGCCCCAGTTTGAATACTTTCAGCAGGGTTGTATAGTCACACAGGAGGTGAAATTCTTCCGTTACGCATCTATGGAATTTGTAATTGCACGATTACTACTTCCAATAATGTAACCCAATAATGTAATAATGTGACTTGTAATTATATATTTGCAAGAAACGAACATAATGTAAGAAATATAGTTTGTCTACTAATTTTTGCTTAATATTTTAAAATTTTATCAATTATTCTGTAACATAATTTTAAGTATCTTAAGTCTGTAACATAATTACTTATTTAATAGAGACCAAATATTCTTTTTGCATTTTTGTATTAGATTGATCACAATTTTTCGTGTCAACATCTGGGGAAAAGTATAACGTGAAAAGTACTCTTGAATTTGGTACAGAAGGGTTAGTTCAAATTGACTAATCGTTATGCTGTCCAATTCTAAATTCTTGCTGCATTTATACTTCGTTCCATTCATTATGAAAGTTAATTCAAATCTAGTATGCGTCCAGTAAGGGAAGTGAAACAGAATGAAGTGGGTATTATTATAATAAGTAGTACATATTTACAAATTACATACCGCCTGTAAACAACGATAAATACTTTCTGATTCGTAGAATCATTTAACTGAAGAATTTTAAACGAGTTTCTACTGAAACGATTCCTATTCAATTTTCTGTAAGATCCTATGAGAAATCTATTATTATTAGGCCTGCTTGACCTGCCTGTGAAGCAGCAGAATTCGAATTCATACTCACTGAGAAAAAATGCATGGCTGTATATCTATTAGGAAGTTATAACCAGAAAGGAAATCTCCCTTTTAACTTCGAGAAACTTGAAGGTCACTTTATTCATTCCAATTTCACGCCTAGCAAGCAAGTTTCATTGCTAAAGGTACCTCCCTGTGTAGACAATTTTCTTAGGGTAGTATGAATCTAACGAAAGTGGTTTCTTAATGAGCTCCCGTGAATGAAAACATTTGCTATTATCATAATGTTTTCGCAAGAATATGTATACTGATCTTAATAATATTCATCCAAAGGGTAAGAAGAAAAGTAAGCGATAGCGTTAAAAAGCGAAGACACTTGAACGTCTTTTGGATCAGGAAAACATATTCTCGACTTTCTTAAACTGCAACCCAGAAGGATCTGACCTGTTTTGGAACTTATAGCCGAGGGATTATTCTAAGGGCCTCCCCACTTTCCCGAACGATTGAGCATAATGGAGTCATATTTATATTAATAGCTTGTGTCAACAGAAGGATCAGGCTAGCATGAAGGTTTCGAAATTAGTTTCTATCACAATTTAAAGGTCCTAAGAATACCAGGAATGGGATATGGAATTGGTGAGTGCCGGGTACAGTAGAGGATTAGTGAAGTTTAAATTTTGTAAAAATGTCGATTTCAATGTTTGACTAAAACTATACGAATAAAATACAATAATAAATGACATACAATTTTTTGTAAAGTTATTAGCTTATTAAACTTAGCAATAATTTTGGAATCTTTTTCTGATGATTACATTACGATTTTTTTTTAAAGGAAGAATATAATTAGATATTCGTAGATACTGTGAAATATATTTCAAATGTGTATTCCTTTAATTCGTAAGACACTTGATGTGTGCACACTACTATTGCTCGACTAGAAAATTTAAACATATGTATATTATTTCCAGAAATTAGTATTACGATTACGATCTTAAGTAATATAGCTGTAGAAACAAAGTAAAACAATTGAATGATGATTAGGAAGCGTAATTGAAAAGTAGAATTAAAATCAAATGAATTGATTATGATATAAAAGATATTGTTCCGAATATTAAATTAAATGTTCAAATACATGAGAAATAATTAGATATTTTGAACAAAAAGCTGCAAAATTGCATGCAGGTAATCCTAAATCACGCGAACATAATTTTGAAAATGAGAGCATTCAAATTTTGAACGAATATGCTGGATACACAGAATAAACTGTGTTCTTTATTTTTGATTCTTATGCTTACATTTTGACAGATCTGGTTTAAGTCGTGTGTGACAACCCTCTCCCTACAAATAAATCAATGCACTCTAGGGATACTTGTGTAGAAGTTATTTTTCGTAAACTTCTTGACCAATAAAAGCAAAGCGCAGATCAGGGTAATGAGACTTCTCTTTCCTTGTATTACTAACTATTTTATTAGTATAAACGGTCGTCGCACGACACTCTCTCAAATATAAACTCTTCGGCTTCGCAAGCACTTCTTTCTCTTTCACGACTCAAACTATTCTCTCTCGATACTACTTCCATTCTGCTCTCTTTCACCTCCCCAACTATTCTAACTCGCGCACGCATCAGCCACTCCATATATTCTTTCACTCACAGTTTCCCTTTCATTCTATCTCTCATTTGCTCTGACTCATTTAGGATTCACACCGACACACGCACCCTTGCCACGTGTCACATTTCGACCACGGGTCACCATGCACCAAACACTCCACGTGCATTCCCCGAAACCATTCACTCTTTCCTCAAGCTAAACATTCACTCGATCCACGTTCGACGTTTCTCCTAATACTCTTCATTCACACCATGCGTATCTTATAACTGCCTCGACAAACCTCGAGACAGTACTATTAAACTAAAAGGCGCCAACAAACCTGGCCCTATCCGCTAACATGTATTCTAAAATCCACCAATACCACACTTGCATCACCCAAAATTTCCTGATCTTTGTGAATTCCTCTCACAATTAGTCCCACGATACCGTGATGACCATAATACACTTAACAATAGCCTGATGCATAAGTAGACTATGTCTGCACAGCAGTAACCAAAAACTCCACATTATCCTTGATTAAAGACGATGCAACACGCTATGCCAATGCGTTCTTTCACGACCACGACCGTGCGCGATTAATTAAAAGAATAATTAGTTTGTTCCTTATTAATGAATAAGCAAAAATTCAACATTATTCTTAATTTAAAACGATGTAACATTTGCCGTACGATTCCCTCGATACCCTCGAGGCCTCCGTGCACGACCGAGCGCAGTAGAGAGGTACGCGCCTGAGCCCGCGCTCTACGGGTGCTCTAATTGGGCAGTGCTTTTGGTTGATAACTAAAAAATGAAGCTTCAAACACCTTTTTGGTCAAGCAAAAAGTTGTTCAGAATTACCCCAGCTACCCCCTGCTGTTCCGGTGGTTACGGGAAACGCTGTATATGTATTCAACGGGCCGTAAAAATGCATTGTTGCTAATAGACAGGGATGTATATACTAATTATTCGTCTATATTCTCGCTAATTTTGAATTCTATTAAATAATGAATACAACTTCCTGTACGTAAAAATATTAAGATTTATATATTGCATGAATTAATGAGTGTAGAAATGCTAAAGTATAATAATTTGCTGATGAAATTCTTATTATAATAGATACATAATTGACTTAAGTTTGTTATAGATTTTGTAAATGCGCGCGAATGACGAGAGCGAATGAAATGACGAATGAGCGATGAGTGGTAGAGGATTTGAGAGAGTGAAAGAGGGAGAAATGGTAGGAGCCGCCGGGAATCGAGTAGTATAAGAAGAAGAGTACGAGCGAGTGGAAGATTAGCGAGATTAGTGTAAGACTATTTTGGGATATAATTAGTCTATAACGATGATACTCGTATTTATTCTAAATACACGATGCTAATACAATGTTCTACGGATCGCTATCCGTACGCTCTCGACGCTGGGTTTCCATAGAATGCCCCGACGCTGCATCATGGGCGCCCAAAGGGCGGGCTCGTCGGACCCACGACGTAGTACCTTCAAGGGCCTGCTTTACGGCACCCCCAAATGTATATCGTTCCCGCTCGCATATCGGCCTCTCGGTGACATTTCCCAGATGGGCATGCTAGGCGCTCCGAACCCTCGGATTTTCTTACATTAGAATTGTGTCAGTAGCTGCGGTCCGATCTTTGTATCACTTTGGAAAAATATCACTTTTTTCCCTAACAAGTTGATAATTGATTTAGGAACTGGTAGAATAACAGTAAACAAACTTAAAATAAATACGGACATAAATAGAAATAATAGAAATAGGTTCTATGGTTGTCTTCTGTTATACGTCAACATTTTGCCGCGCATTCTGATAGTCACTAGGTACATTGTTATGTAAGATAATCGAAGGAGTCTCGATTAGGTATTGCAATGTTTGGGTAGGCGTGTACATGTTATGTATATGTAATGCACATGTATGTGTTAAAGATGTTTCCGTTTATTAAAACTGTGCTCTCTCGACCGTAGTCTATGCAAGAGTGCCTTTCCTTGGCGAAAGCGTCGGTCGTGAGGACGCCTATGTCACCATGACCCTTTTTTACCATTTTAGGATTCGCCCCAAAGGAAAGCTATGCTAGCCGAAGGCAGCGTACATCGGCAAAATGCACATGGCCTGCCTCGGCCGTTCCCGTACCTCGAATATTCTAACAGTTGCATTTCTGAAACGATTGTAAGAGTACGTTTAAAACTCGAAAAAGGTACTAATCGTAAATAAAGAACGCGGTTCTATACTAAATGCTTAGCTCGAACTATTCTTGACTTGTATTCCGCAAAAACTATTGTCAGGACTTCTCCGAACGGCGATCGATGCAAGAATGCCCTTCGCCGCATCGTGATCGCCAAAATTCGCGCTGTCTGGGTTTTTCCCGGCGCCATTCCTTCAAGGGCCTTGGCCACGTGTGTCCTGTGGCCCATCATGTTCGCTGGGTACGCGTGCAAATGCCCAGGTAGGGCGCTCGCAGCTCGAGAACTCTTACACGATTATAGTTCGATGTGTTTAGTAATATTTCTGTAAAACTCGTTTGTTGATCATTTTAAAACGCATAACTGAATTTTTTAATATCATATTAGAGTCTCCGAATTGCGGGCGCCTTAGTTGGCCATCTGGGGAATATGACCGCGAGACCCGATAGATGGTGCACGTACCCACCGTTGTTGCGAATCGTCTTTAGTAAATTTTGATTTGTGGGTTCGTGCGCCCGTGGAGCGCTTATGCGCTCTGCTCGTGGTAGAAATTTGAATTAATTATAAGAAGAAAATGAACTAATAACAATTACAAACTGAACAAACTTTTAATAACTGTTAAACAAACTCAAGTAACTTTAGACCTTTATAATGATGCTATCGCCTTCAGAGCTCACGATAGATTGAATGTATGAAAGCTCTCTTTCAACTCTTAACATAAAACATTACACAACTTTGTTTGTCGCCAATTAAAATTAGTGTTAGTTTTACAAATTAATTAAAACCAATCCTATTGGCTGATATTTCTTAACTGACAGGTAATCGATGAATAATAAATTATTCATGCCATAGCAACGAAATTTCTGACAGTTAATCAATAAATTTCGAGCCTTTAACGCCAAAGCAATGCAATTAGTGACATTTAATCAATTAAACAAATTCCATCCGCATTGCTTTGGCTTCACACATTGCAATTTAAATTCCCCGCGCGTTGGTTCGCACAATGCTCGATAGAGGGAGAATATAGCAAATTGAAGGTGGACACAACACCGTAGTGTGGCGATGCCAATAGTGTGATTCAGAAAACCCTAGATTATATTAGGTTAAGTTTACCTTCTATATATTTTATGTTCTATGTTTTAAATATGATAAATAGCGGGAAATTCCGACGCTCACTCTCAATTGCGTTTAAGCGTCGGGAAGTCTCAACTTACAAAGTCAGTGATATTAAAGAAGTTTATTAAGCTAAAGGATCGTTCTTATTAAAAAGCTCTCCCACATTAAATAAGTTATTTGAATACGTAGTGCGCGCTAGAATATTAATACCGCACCAACGCGCTACAGTAGGAAATCATAAACGAGCCCCATGAAGGGATTGCGTCGTGTTTACAGTTTAGTGGAAGTCATTGCGCATTTAGACGTTTTTACGCGTTTGTGTCAGTGAAGTCGAGTGGAAAATGGGCCGTACTAAGAAAATGAAAAGGAAACGTGCTCGTGAACATTCGCTGAATCGCTCAGGTGAACGAGCGCGCGAAAACTCTAAACGTGGGTATAGACGAGCGCTGTTGTTATTGTTATGATGATGTTATGTCATACAATTAGTTTCATCTTAACCACTATAAAAATGTTCATTATTTATACATTATATGCATTTTTTGAGTTTTGTCCCGGACGTCCATGTAAATGCCGCACTGTGCATGGGCTCGAACGCGGCAAACCCGAAGAAAACCATGCACACGGTGGCAACGAACCCCTTTGTGTTCGCGCAAAAGACCGACTGAAACTGGTTCGATGCGCGGCTTTACAGTATTACTGGTATTACGCTAGAGTAGCAGACGAACGAATATTCGCCCAAATATGTACAATACGTTCGTTCCATGCCGAGTTGCTGCCGCGTTGCAGCGGCGGCGCGCCCGTCTATACCCACCTTAAGGGGGTAGACACGGCACGTGACCCCTCAGATTTTGCAGGTCGATATTATAGCAGTTTTTTCCTGCACAGATATGGTAATACCGACTGGCGAGAGGGAGCTGCTTGTTATTTCGATATCCTATTCTGAATATGGAAGGAAATTGTCAGAAGTTGCGTTGAACTTGAAAGAATTTAAACGGAAAGTCTGCTGGTAGTGCAAACATAGAACATTCATTGTACATTCACATCGCATCATTTGAGAGTTCTGCCGCACTGTTGTCACATCTGTTACAATTCTGACCATCAGCAAAATGAATCAGCTCGAGCCGAGATTTTGACTCCGGCCGGACATAGAAAAGAATAGTGCGAATGAAAGAGGAGATTCGAACAATAGTTCTTACTACGACAGAAAACGAGCCAAAAAATGAATGAACTGATAATTTTGGCCAGCAGTGTATTACATATTTTGTACAGGAAATTTATAAAAGCTGAATGGAATTGTAAATCAACGATTTACTCTTTCTCTTCCCCAGCGTACGTGCCATTTTTCATTAAAAATATAAATCATGTAAAAACTGTTAATACATCAATAAAATTCTACAGTTTGTGTTATTGGGTTGAGTAAAACTAATTATTGAAGTGTAAACTTCTTTAGGCGCGCCACGCACAGAATTTTGCTGGGGAGTGAATGAGTCTGATGCGTCACGCTCGGCGCTTCACGGTCAGCGCGACACGGTCAACGCGACACGGCCAACGCGACACGCTTCAATCCTGTACAAAGGATATAATATTCTTTGAATTGCAGATTCTTTCGTACGCAAGATCACACAGAAAGCCAGCCTTTAATGACTAAATACTATCGGTATCGTCCGTTATAGAACAAATGCTTATCATCAAATTACCAAACATTTTTAAATTCGCGGCATTACGAATGTTAACCCACATTTTTGATGTACTATCGATAGTAAACATATATTATCGATAGTTTTCGATATTCGATAGTAGCAACCATCGATCATATCGATAGTGCCATCGATATTTCTCCACCACTAGTCCCCACTAGACCCCAGAGAAAGTAAGAGGAAGTTGCATTCTTATACAAACGAATAATTTTTGAGAAGGCGTGTTGATTTTATGCATTGTATAAAACCCAGTTAAACAAATAATTGTCTCTTATAGTTCTGAGAATATATATGAGAATATATTCTGATAATATATTCTATATTCATTCGTTAGAGTTTCTCCTCTGAATAAGGACCTGCCTTCTTTTACTGTATAAAATAAATTACTTTTAATAAACTGAACTGTGCATTATATATAATCACATTAATCACACATCCTCATAATCTAGTTTTCCAACAGATTCGTCCAAGTAATAAGACCCGTAATAATAATATTTATATTATTCATTATATTAATTAATTAAATTCGCGGCATTACGAATGTTAACCCACATTTTCGATGTACTATCGATAGTAAACATATGTTATCGATAGTTTTCGATAGTAGCAACCATCGATAATATCGATAGTGCCATCGATATTTCTCCAGCACTAGTGCTCAGTTTACGTTCAATACCTAATTATACTTGGTATTGGTCTGAAAGGAAAAAGGATCTATTTGCTATGATCAGGCAATTAGGTAAACCGACTGTATTTTTCACAATAAGTGCTAATGAAATAGGGTGGTCTGATTTGCTACAACTATTGTACAAGTTGAAAAACAAAGATTATATCACGAAAGAGGCAGCAGAAAAGTTACATTACATGGTGAAAAGTACTCTCATCAACGAAGACGCTGTTACTTGCGCCATATACTTTAATAAATTAGTCAATGTCATAATGAATATTCTACAATCAAACAAATGTAGTCCTTTTGGAAAGTTCAGGGTTCTCCACTATTTCAAGCGCATTGAATTTCAGCATCGGGGCAGTCCTCATACGCACATCTTAGCTTGGCTTGATAACGCGGCGACAGATGCTCTTAATAAAGATTATGATAAGGCAATTGAACTGATAGATGCCTTAACATCAGTTTCAGCATCGAAAGCATCGGGAAATATAAAACTTCAAACACATAAACTTCCCATTCACGTGCTACAAAAAAATAACTTCCCATAAAGCACAAAAATGTAGATTTGAAGCTCCTTTTATGCCATCAAAAAAAACAATGATATTAAGTTCAATGAAAGATACAGAGGAAGGATATAACAATTATCGTAAACGCTATGCACAAATAAGAGTACGATTGGAAAATGAAGATTTTGTAGACATGGACGATTTTTATAATCGTAATGGTATAAATTGTGATGAAGAATATTGCAATATTATCAGAGCAGGAATAAATAGACCAAAAGTTTTCGTAAAACGAGAACCTTTCGAAAAATGGCATAATCCTTTCAATCCATTCATATTTAATATTGTTAAATCCAATACAGACTTGCAATTTATAAGAGAAGAATATTCATGTGCAGCTTATGTAGTAGAATATGTAAATAAAACAAATGTAAGACTATTTTGGGATATAATTAGTCTATAACGATGATACTCGTATTTATTCTAAATACGCGATGCTAATACAATATTATGGGGATCGCTATCCGTACGCTCTCGACGCTGGGTTTCCAAAGAATGCCCCGACGCTGCATCATGGGCGCCCAAAGGGCGGGCTCGTCTGACCCACGACGTAGTACCTTCAAGGGCCTGCTTTACGGCACCCCCAAATGTGTACCGTTCCCGCTCGCATATCGGCCTCTCGGTGACATTTCCCAGATGGGCATGCTAGGCGCTCCGAACCCTCGGATTTTCTTACACAAATAGGGGTGTAAGTCACTTGCAAAGGAAAATAATCGAAACAATGAATGAACATCCGGAATTTGAAATCATTGAGATAACCAAAAACATAAGTGTGAACATACTAAATCATACAGAGATCACAAGTCAAGAAGCTGCTTGGTATTTACTACAGGAACCAATGTCAAAAACTTCATTAATTATCGTATATATTCCAACAGTATGGCCAATTGAACGTCAGCGAGTAAGGAAAACTATGGAAGAGTTGAGTAAATTAGATGATAGTAATGATTATTGGAAAGAAAACTGGTTTGATAAGTACGAGAAAAGACCAGAATACTTGGAAGATATTACATTAGCACAATTCGTATCAAGATATACAAAAAGTTTACACTTCGGTCGTGCGGTCTTAAGAGCACACTAGTTTTTTTTTTAATGTTATATTGAAAATGAGTTTGTCTATGTCATGAAGTAATTGTTGGTCCTAAAAAGGACCGATTGTAACAGACTGCTGTGTTCAGTTTACTTCGAACTGGTGTACTTTGTGACAGCCTTAGTGCCTTCAGACACAGCGTGTTTGGCCAATTCACCAGGCAGCAGAAGCCTTACGGCAGTTTGGATCTCCCGAGATGTAATTGTGGATCTTTTGTTGTAGTGCGCCAACCGAGAAGATTCGGCGGCTATACGTTCGAAAACATCGTTGACGAAGCTGTTCATGATGCTCATAGCCTTACTGGAAACTCCAGTATCGGGGTGGACTTGCTTTAACACTTTGTAGATATAGATGGCATAGCTTTCCTTCCTTTTCCTCTTCTTCTTTTTATCAGTTTTGTTGATGTTCTTTTGGGCCTTGCCAGCCTTTTTAACAGCCTTTCCGCTTGCTTTGGGTGGCATCTTCACGGATATTTCGTAGCTTCAACAAGGCACGTACGGAGTAATAGTCAAAGACTGAATGTCAAAACGCGGGAAGTGGCGCTTTTATACAGTGCAACGCTGCCTTGGTGGCGCGCCAATCAAATTTGAGCTGGAACGCTATTGGACTCTACGGGTGGCGTGAGTAGGTATATAAACGTAGCTGCATGGTTTCATTACAGCATATTGGATTTGATTCTCTCGTAGTTTATTTCGTTATATCCAAGCTCACGTACAATATGTCTGGACGTGGAAAAGGTGGAAAAACTAAGGGAAAGGCGAAGTCTCGTTCAAACCGAGCTGGTCTGCAATTCCCAGTTGGTAGAATTCACAGGCTTCTTCGCAAAGGAAATTACGCCGAGCGTGTTGGTGCTGGAGCACCTGTATATCTTGCTGCGGTCATGGAATATTTGGCGGCTGAAGTGCTAGAATTGGCGGGAAACGCTGCAAGAGACAACAAGAAAACCAGAATAATTCCTCGTCATCTTCAGCTCGCGATCCGCAATGACGAAGAGTTGAACAAATTGCTTTCCGGAGTTACCATTGCTCAGGGCGGTGTGCTGCCCAACATCCAAGCAGTTTTATTGCCAAAGAAAACTGAGAAGAAAGCTTAACTAAACAAAGATCCAAATGGCCCTTTTCAGGGCCCAACATTTTTTAAAACGCATGAATATCTTGCTCAAATATATGAATGTATGAACCCACACATTTCTAATAATAGTCAGTACAATAAAACAGGATCTTCGTATAGTCCCACAATATATCAACGTCGTGAAATCAATCGATCACTTCTGTACAAAACCTATTCTCTATTCTTTTACACCGTTAATCGAACATAAATATGTATGTTTCAACATATTACAACGTCTGACAGATTTTAAGCCTTCCCCATATCGTGACTATCCATTGTCATTCTACATATATATGAGCCGTTTATTCTGATAGTGGTGTATGCATTTTTTTAAAAATTGAGATTGTGCATGAATTGCGCGTGAAACATTTTTATTCAATCGTATTATGAAGTATCACGGCAGACCATTGAGAAATAAGCATATATTTATTTCGATAGTGGTGTAAGTCCATCCGTGGTTCGCAAAGTCCCAACTTCTCTTCAAGCAATTTCGATATATTGTATATACCTAAAAATTTTAAATATTTGTCACCTCACAAACATAAAGTGCAACTAGTAGTGGTCATTAATATTTTTGAGTCGATTAAAACACGAACCCTTAAATATCTCAGTACGTAGGAAAATGGACACCACTATGAAA
Organism: Nomada hirtipes; assembly: GCA_951802735.1. NCBI lineage: Eukaryota > Metazoa > Arthropoda > Insecta > Hymenoptera > Apidae > Nomada > Nomada hirtipes. Next base: position 7,337,262 of record OX637921.1, on the reverse strand, counting down.
ATAAACCGCTCATACATATTTAGGTAAGAACGTACGGTAAGCTGCAAATTTAAGGTTGACCACTCAATTGTGGTTATACTCGTGTTTAATATGTACGATGCTAACTAAGGTGATTAAATATTCTGCAGCCAGTTCAACGTTCGGACTATTCGATGACTTCCCAAAGAAAGACCCGACGCTGCTGCATAACCGGCAAAAAAGCTGTTAGCAATCTGTGTCTGAGAAACACTTACATTGACTCAGTAGAATCATAAATAACAAAATCTGTTAAAAGATGCTAGTACAGAAATATATTTAATTTTACGTTGTGCTGCTAATTCGACTAAACAGGCCCATCGTAAACGCATATGAACCCGTGTCTTAGCTTCATTGTTATTAGAATTAACAAGGCATGCACGGTTGCGCCAGTGCATATTTGCTGTTTGTAAGAAGACTAGTCTTTACTATTGGAGATACATCGGGCAATCGTGGCCTCATGCTAGATCGCAAGATTCGTGTGGGATCTCGCCAGATCTCCAAAGTATAACTTCGGGTCATACCAACGCTTGGGAGTGCGGCTTTCCAAGTGCAGCAGCCCGAAACAGATTTTCGCTTCCGAAAGTACTTGTAATTGATAGTCGATCCGGATTTGGGACTGCGTTGTTTATATATTCGTACACCCTTTAAAGCAGAAGAACCCTCTTATAAGTTAGGATTAGTTACTAGATAACGTGCAAACAAAAATAACTACGTTTCGCAGGTTTGTCAATTATACCGAAGCTTAAAAATTTCGAAATCGAAGTCATTGCTTAGATTCGTAGCAAACCGTTCCGCGGTCAAATCAGGTTAATGACTTAGTACAGTGTAGTATACTATGTATAAAATGATGTCTTGGTTATAAGTACATACAGTAACCAGTTGAAAATTCGAGCTACTACGTTCAAAACATTTTTGGCCCTAAAAAGGGCCGATTGTTCCTGATAAGCTATTCAAGCTCTCTCTCCTCGAATACGTCGGGCCAACTGAATATCCTTTGGCATGATGGTGACGCGCTTAGCGTGAATAGCGCACAAATTCGTGTCTTCGAACAGGCCAACCAAGTATGCTTCGCTGGCTTCCTGCAAAGCCATGACAGCAGAGCTCTGGAATCGGAGATCAGTTTTGAAATCTTGGGCAATTTCACGAACGAGACGCTGGAACGGCAGTTTGCGAATCAAGAGTTCAGTGCTCTTCTGGTAGCGACGAATTTCGCGAAGGGCTACAGTTCCAGGCCTGTAGCGATGAGGCTTCTTCACTCCACCAGTGGCAGGCGCACTTTTGCGAGCAGCTTTAGTGGCCAACTGTTTACGTGGAGCTTTTCCACCAGTCGACTTGCGCGCAGTTTGCTTGGTACGAGCCATTGCTTCTTAATTCTTCACAGAAAGCAGGTCAGTGATCAACGTAGAATTTTAACAAAATGCTTGTGCGAAGCTATAGACCGGCTCTTTTATATCTTCCGCACGGGGTTGACTGTCTCTGATTGGCGGACTGTCGAGTAGTGGGGGTAAGTGCTGGAAAAGGTATAAAAGAGGGGCAGCAGTATTTCGTTTACATTCAGTGTTTGCTCTCTGAACAGAACGGATTAAATCGCATTATGACAGGACGTGGAAAAGGTGGAAAGGGATTGGGAAAGGGAGGAGCCAAGCGTCATAGGAAGGTACTCCGTGATAACATCCAAGGCATAACGAAGCCTGCCATCCGTCGTCTTGCTCGGCGTGGTGGTGTCAAGCGTATATCTGGCTTGATCTACGAAGAAACACGTGGTGTTCTGAAAGTTTTTCTGGAAAACGTTATCCGAGATGCTGTGACATACACCGAACACGCCAAGAGGAAGACAGTTACAGCTATGGATGTTGTCTACGCTCTGAAACGTCAAGGCAAAACTCTTTACGGGTTTGGAGGTTAAGCATAGCGATTTGCAACATTACAACCGGCCCTTTTCAGGGCCAAACAAATATTTTAAGCGTATGATCACCTCATTTCAATATTTATAATACGTGTAATATTTTTGAGTAAAAATCCTGGTATAACCTTGAGAATTCCTTGTTTTTTGTAAATTGCAACATAAATCTTTTGAATAGGATTATATTTCGAATATAATTTCGCTTTGGCTTCAAGTCTTCAGTGCATTCGCAGGTGAACGACTTTAACTTCGCAAGTCCATCGCTCTATCCTTCTTATAGACAAAATTAAAGACAAAATACGATGAGAATGGTAGTACGCCGTTAACGCGGTTACCGAGTTAAGTGATAAATATATTCAAGGTAGAGCATAATATTGTGCGGCTGAGAGTCTCTTCTCTAAAGTTATACAAAGAAGCTCCAATGCTGCACCGTATTCGCCGGAAGGGCGAGGTCTTGCCCGCGACGCATGCTACAGGGCTTTATTTATGACGCCCTATATGTGGTGTGCATTGCTTTCGTGCGCTATAGGGTGCTGCCGCGCCGTAACAGAAACTAGAAATCGCCTCGAGTACTCTGGAATTTCGTGTTTCCTTCTGTTAGAATATTCGAGATACAGGAACGGCCGAGGCGGGCCATGTGCATTTTGTCGATGCATGCTGTCTTTGTCTAGCGTAGCTTTCCTTTGGGGCAAACCCTAAAATGGTTAAAAAGGGCCAATGTGACGCAGGGGTCCCACGACCGACGCTTTTGCCAAGGAAAGGCATTCTTGTATAGACTACGGTAGAGAGAGCACATTTTTAACATATACACGCCTACAAAATCATTGTAATACCTAATCGAGATAGAGAGACTACTCTCATTTGATTATCTTACATGCGTAAACAATTTTTTTGAAAAATCCTCGAATTCTTTCATCTTTTTCCCGTTGATTTTTCTATCAAAATTTTCATTTTTATTCATTGACCAAAGAAATATAGATAAAAATTGATTTTTCTTTTGTCTGTATTCTTCTAACTGCATAACAATACCATTGATAAGTAAAAAGGTGCGATTAAAAAGAAGAAGGTAAGAGGAATAATTTTGGCCAGGTAGAGCAGGAAAATACCACCCTGCGGTACGTCGTTTCCTTACCATTCCCAAGGGTTAAATACTGATCGTCAAATACGACGGTACGTCTCCGTGCAGCTGCGTTGCGTCTCTGAAACGTGTAGGCAGCCCCCTTTGACAGTGACGTAGCTACACATTGGTGCGCCCCAAAGTCGGATGACCTTATAGTATCGTTGGACATTGGGGCAAAAAATAAAAATCTTAATTTCAAAATTTAACTTTATAGGCAAGAAACTATTGGCTTTTACAATTATGTTCAACAATTTTTTTTCGTTTTGTCGCACTTTTCCGCTCGTATAGGGATTCGCATTCGAGGAAAATGTCAAGACTAGTTAACAGTAGAGACATTTTTTTTGTCCCGGCACGTTTCTTTCATATTAGTTTATTTTATGCCTTTCATATTAGTTTATTTTATGCCTTTCATATTAGTTTATTTTATGCCTTTCATATTAGTTTATTTTATGCCTTTCATATTAGTTTATTTTATGCCTTTCATATTAGTTTATTTTATGCCTAGAAACAAATGTATTCTTATCTCATTCTCCAAACAGTTTCATATCTGTTTGAATTCGATGTAGATGCTCGATGCATACGGTAACTGTTTGGTCACAAGAAGGTCTTCGATACGTGGTAAGCTATTTAATAATCGGGTTTTCTTGACTCGGGGTACATGTCGACTAGATGACGAAAGGCTTTCGAACTTATCATAAAGTAGCCCCTAAAAAGTCAATTTAAAAATTTTTGAGGTTAATAAATGTGTGTATGTACGTCAGGTTTTGTGTCTGTGGTGGTGGAGGGGGTAAAGACGGTAGTGGTGGGGGTGGCTCCGAAACTACGCGGTTTCACTCTACGCGGTCTGTTGCTGCCCCTAACCCACGCGTTGTTCGAGGGACTACTGTAATAGCATTAAAATAATACATAACAAAATACATAAAATCAATTTTTAAACATGTAAATACTATAGCACTTTGTTGGAGTCGAAAAATATATAATCGTAATCTAATTCATCATTAGAAATCATTAGTATAAGAGTAATTTCTAAATTGTATAGACTCTGTGATTTAGGCAGAAGCAAAAGGCAACGCACAAGTGTTTTGTTTATCCTGTCTATTGCTAGGTATTCACTTGGAGGTACCAGGGAATATTGTTACATAGGATTTGCAGATTTATGTCTTTTTGGATAGCCTGACTGGCGTAACAATGATTCGCGATGCGGTCTTTCATACCAGTACACTGCAGTGCCGCGTTTACAATAAGAGATAGTGGCGTACCACTATGCGAATGGAATGCTTAAAGAGATAAAGACTTACTGCTACGACGGATGTTTATAACATAATGGCTTATCGCCATGAGAACATAGAATGGAATGCCAACGAGATAAAGACTTACTGCTACAACGGAAGTGCTGGAATGCGGATTGTTGCATTGTCCACGGAATCGGAGCACAAGTTTATAACTGTTGTTGCGTTTTCTCGATCGACAGCCCGCCGCTTTCGATCCTTCACTTTTTGTCCACCGCGACAACCGTGTTTCCTTTTCCGCGGTTTTTTACTATTACTCTCCTGCAGAATCGAAATTATCCGAAGTGTAAGAATACTCGAGGGTTCGGAGCGCCTCGTCCGCCCATCTGGCAACGGTCACCACGAGGCCGATAGGCGAGCGGGACAGGAAACGTTGGGGGTGCCATAAAGAGGCCCTTGAAGGCGCTGCGACGTGGGACCGAGGAGCCCGCCTTCGAGGCGGCAAGGATGCAGCGTCGGGGCATTCTTGGGAAAGCCATTGCATAGAGCAAACGCATAGCGATCCTCGGAATATTGTAGATTATATATATAACGTATCCCGCAAATAAACGCGAGTCAGGATAATAGCGAGTTTTTATATAAACCCGTCTTACAGAAGTGAAGACAAATGAAATAAAAATTTAATTATATAAACTAGGAATTTTTTTATCTACCTTCATAACGTTCTTCATGCTTCGGTCGGCGCAGTGGTCTGCGCTAACGTCCGTTACTTTGTTCATCTTCCTCGTCCGGTGTAGGCGAATGAAGTGAAGTGTCAATTCGAGGTTCACCTTCCCTAACGCACCCTTTGTTTTCATACTTTTCGCCGGATTGGCGCTCAAAGATCCGATCCCTCGGGGTGGTGTATCGCGCATTCCTTCACTGCTAATTAGTTTCGTTCGCCAGATTGGCGCTTGATTCCCTTCGGCCGTGTTGGAAGAACTAGCACTCGAATATAATTGTGAAAAGGTCCTCGGATAATTTCGACGGCTGTATCCGAGCGGGTACTTTGGTATAGTGGTGGAGAAATATCGATGGCACTATCGATATTATCGATGGTTGCTACTATCGAAAACTATCGATAATATATGTGTACTATCGATAGTTATAGAAAGTGTGGGTAGATATTCGTAATGCCGCGAATTTAAAAATGTTTGGGATAGGCATTTGTTCTATAACTGACGATAGCGATAGTATTTTGTGATTAACCCATTTGCATCAAAGCGCGGAATAATCCGCAAGCCTACGACTGCTTTTTTTACCAGTTGCGAAATATTCTTTAGTTGCGATAGACCACGTTTAACCACTTGTGGGAGCGTTTCGGTTCCATCAGTTTAATATACATCAGTGTATTCAATCGTTTTAAACAGTACATTGTTAATAAACTCCATGAGTAATTTGGATGCCCGTTACTGCACATACGATCGACCGCGCGCGGTGTTACGAGTCAGTCGTCAGTTGAACGTCGCTGATGTTTCAACGCGGCAGCTGAAATAGAGCGATGATGCAAATGGGTTAAAGACTAGCTTTCTGTGTAATCTTGCGTACGAAAGCCACTGCAATTTCAAGAATTTTATATCCTTTGTTCAGGATTGAATTGTCTTTGCACGCTTTCAGGAGGGAGCTACTATATATATCACATTCCATCACTATCGATGGTCCAACTATCGGAAATTATCGATAGTGCTGACCATCGATATTTCTCCACCACTACCCTCTAGAGATCAAAATATCCAAACGCATGAATAGGCGGGCGGATATTTGGTCTCGCCGTGATCGTTTCACAAATGAAACTAGGTAAGAAATATGTATATACACATGTTTCGGTTGTCGGGAAGAAGAATAGACAGGTACAGAAAGCCATGGCCAATTCTTTAGTTGCGACAACCGAAAGAAACAACTGACCAATTTTATGACGTTATACAAAAATTTAAAACTGACGTTATTAAAAATATGAGGCTCCATATAATTTAATATATTTAAACAAGAGATTCTTTCGCTTTAAAAAATGTTGGGCCCTGAAAAGGGCCATTTGGATTTATGTTCAGTTAAGCTTTCTTCTCAGTTTTCTTTGGTAATAAAACTGCTTGGATGTTGGGCAGCACACCGCCCTGAGCAATGGTAACTCCAGACAGTAATTTGTTCAACTCTTCGTCATTACGGATGGCGAGCTGAAGGTGACGAGGAATGATTCTGGTCTTTTTGTTGTCTCTCGCAGCGTTTCCCGCCAATTCCAGTACTTCAGCAGCCAGATATTCCATGACGGCAGCAAGATATACAGGTGCTCCAGCACCAACACGCTCGGCGTAATTTCCTTTACGGAGAAGTCTGTGAATGCGGCCAACGGGGAATTGAAGACCAGCCCGGCTGGAACGGGACTTCGCCTTTCCCTTAGTTTTTCCACCTTTGCCACGGCCAGACATATTGTATGCAAGCTTTGATGTAACGAAATTAACTCGAAAGGAATCAAACAGAAAATGCTGTTCTGGAACCCGGCAGCTGCGGTTATATACCTACTGACGAAACCCATGCGGGCCAATAGCATCGCAGCTCGCATGTGATTGGCGCGCCACCAGGGCTACGCTGCACAGTATAAAAGCGCCACTCACCGCGTTTTGACATTCAGTCTTTGACTATCGCTGCATACGTATTTTATTGAATCTACGAAGTATCCGTGAAGATGCCACCCAAAGCAAGCGGAAAGGCTGTTAAAAAGGCTGGCAAGGCCCAAAAGAACATCAACAAAACTGATAAGAAGAAGAAGAGGAAAAGGAAGGAAAGCTATGCCATCTATATCTACAAGGTGTTGAAGCAAGTCCACCCCGATACTGGAGTTTCCAGTAAGGCTATGAGCATCATGAACAGCTTCGTCAACGATGTTTTCGAACGTATAGCCGCCGAATCTTCTCGGTTGGCGCACTACAACAAAAGATCCACAATTACATCTCGGGAGATCCAAACTGCCGTAAGGCTTCTGCTGCCTGGTGAATTGGCCAAACACGCTGTGTCTGAAGGCACTAAGGCTGTCACAAAGTACACCAGCTCGAAGTAAATTAAACACAGCAGTCTATTACAAACGGTCCTTTTTAGGACCAACAATTACTTCATGACATAGCAAACTCATTTTCAATATAACATTAAAAAATAATTAGTTTTACTCAACCCGATAACACAAACTGTAGAATTTTATTGATGTATTAACAGTTTTTACATGATTTATATGTTTAATGAAAAATGGCATGTACGTTGGGGAAGAGAAAGAGTAAATCGTTGATTTACAATTCCATTCGGCTTGTATAAATTTCCTTTACAAAATATGTAATACACTGCTGGCCAAAATTATCAGTTCATTCATTTTTTGGCTCATTTTCTGTCGTAGTTAGAACTATTGTTCGTTTCTTTTGCTGAATTACTGAATATACGAAAAATAAGGCCGCAAGGAACAATTTTGCAATATTCACTATTGCACGATATTAGTCTTTTTAAGAAAGTTGTTGTTTGTAGGATGGACAACAGTATAAGTTCATTTATAAGAAACAATTTTTTTCTATATATATATAGTGAAAATTATTTCTAATATTCAGTAGCTGATCGATGACGGGACATTACTTGAAAATTTCTTGTTTTTATACTTGTTACAAGGTTTTCTATCAATTGTTGATCATTTTCGTCCAACGCCTTAGCAATTACTGCTTATAATTTGAGGTTGTAGAATATATTTTGGTATATTCTGTTAAAGAGTATTCCCCATACGTTTTAAATGGGATTTATATGCGAAGAATATGCCGGCAATGTTTGACAGTTTACATACTGTCATCTCTAAGCCATGCTCGAGTACTCGCATTTCGATAGATAGAAGCATTATCTTGTTGAAATAATTACGAGTCGAAAAAATCGGTTCTCTTCTCTAATGTCATGCCAAGATGACTGGAACCCATCGAGTCCATCGAAATTAAATTTTTTCTCATTACTTCAAATAATCTATAAAATCGTAAATCATGTAAATTAACATTTCAAGAAAAGATAGAAAACAATTCATACGCAGACAAAATAAGGTTTCACTGTATTCTAATTCATGTAAATCTTCACGAGCAAATTTTAAACGCAGAATTTTATATATTTTTGTCGAACATGATAATTTCTCATTTTTAAATGCTTTATTATTGGACATTTTTTTAAAACTCTTCTATTTGTCGAGGCTGAAACGTTCAAGTTTAACTCTTGTTCTATTTGATAGCTTGATATTGCTGAATTTGGTGATGTAGTCAGTACATGGCGTTTGGTTGATGAGTTAACTTTGAGGCCGCCCCTTGATTTTTTAATACCGTAATCGGGATTATTTACGTAAGTGTTAACGAAGCGTAAAGAACGGTTGCGTTCTCGCGTAATTCGCCGATTGCTGTACCCAGCTTCTTTCTTAGTATTTATCTGACCTTCTTCAAACTCGGTTCATTTCTTTCCTTTAGGCATTTTTAAATTATTTTAATATCAATGCAGATTATCCGAGTTTTTAAGAATAACCCCAAACTTGGCGGAGCAAACAATGGCATCAAACTGCGTTCATTTATTCTCAGGAGCATTGTTTACTATGTTATAAGAATTGCAAAAATTCACTTCAAGCGAGTTAAAAACAAATGATAATGGTACATTCAGTTTCTTTTGTTCTGTGAGTATTCTAAAAATATCTTTAAGTTTCGTGTATTTTTACATAATTCTGCAAATAAAGAAACAATAGCTGGAACTACTACAATAAACGTGCCAAAAAACTCATAACTCTGGCCAGCAGTGTAGTTGGAAAAGCCTTAAAAATTTAAAATGTTAAATTTTTGTATCCTTTACTCATATACAGTGTCCGAAAAAAGTATTCATACACGACTATACGCTCCACTTCAAACAATGATGACGTTGTTTGGCAGATTGTTACTTTAACAATCATACATATCAAGGTGTAGGAAATTCACGCTGCTTTCAAATTCTACTTTATGATGCTTAAAATTTATTTCCAAAGTACAAAGCAAAATTTATAACGGGTACAGAACACGGTGAGGAAAAGTATTGCTTTGCTTTTCGCATTATAAATCTGTCGTCCCTCACATTTAGTTTGGCCGGTCTTCCAGAACGACGTCTATTTTCAATTTTCCTTCATGTTTTACACTTATTTATAATGTATTGGTTTGTGGTATGACCATTCGCCCCATTTTACCAATATTGCGAAACTATTTTCCGTCTTCATGGAACCCGAATATAATGTATCTTTCTTCTGTTTTCCTTTCTCTGTTTTTAGTACTCATTGTAACAATATATGATATTTAACTGCCACGAGAAATTTAACACTAAATGAAATGTGATAATGTTTAAGAAACAAAAGAATGTGCAGAACGGGAGTCCTCTAATTCTATTCTTTTAATTATTATTTTTCGATAGATGATAACTGTGTGCATATTTTCTTCCCGTCGATTTTGGTAGTCGTTAAGAATGTTGTCCTGTACATTGTAATGAAATGATTAAACCATAATACAGCTAATTGTTAAAATAATATTCTGCAAACAAAGTTGTTTCCGTTCAAATAGTACTGACAAATAGTACTTGTTGTAACAAATGCTTATAACCAAATTAGTAAGATTAACTCACTCTATCAGCCAATTACTTATACAGAAGATGCTAATGCCATTTTCAATTCCTATATAGATAGGGTAATAATTATTTCATTCCTTGAATTAAATAATTGAATGCAAATTTTGCAATGTGTTAACGCACAATATACATTCGACAATCACTATTTAATAGGAAGTATCACGACATAAGGGCCAGTTTGTTCAATAATTCTACTTTGGGAGAAAACATTGTCTCTTTGATATATAATAGTCCATTTAACAAAGGTCAAATTATAAATAATAAAACTACTAGAACTTTAGATTTGTACTAAAAAGGAGTAAAATACCAAAGTAAATCAGTTACCGAAATTAAAAATTGTACCATTTTTTTGTTGAAAGTAGACAGCAGTCCCGTGTCCACCAGAGGAATAGAATCTTGAAAATGCTATGAAAGTTCAATAACAGGCACTAAATTGGTACAAAATGCTATATAGAACATGGAATGGTCTACAAAAAATTATTGGAATCAACGTAAACTGTTTGTTTCGCATATTCATGATATTTGATGTTAATTCCGTAATAGAACATTACGCGCATTATAGTGCGCTACAAAATATGTACCTCACTAATCCGCCAATAAATTATACACGTTTTCTTTGTATTTCTTACAGATATGAAGCAACGAATTCGACAGAAATGAGCGTCGCTCCCAACTGTACCATTTTCTATAACTGTATCATGTGAATCTTTGAGCATATATAAAGATTTATAACTTTTTCTGTGACATATACAATGGTAAGGAAAAGTTGACTTTCAATAAATGCTCCGATATATCGTTTCTACGAATGACTCGGTACAAAAATACAGTATTAAACGAAACTACAATCAACCGCCTATTGTTTTGCATATTTATTGCTTATTAATGTACCCGAAAATGTGAAATGCAATGATCGAAAGTATAGATTTATTTATCGCTTCTTCGTTGCGACGGAATCATGGCACCGGCCAAATCGGTGGAGCCTTTCTCCATGGTCCGCTGTGCCGTATGATAACCCACCAAAAAAAAAATTTGGAGTAAGTTTTCTACGAGCATTCGTACAGATACATCTAGAAATCTTTCGATAAACATGGAAGGCAAGGCGAATTCTGGAAATACTGTGGTTGAGACTACACAAAAGCCAACCATTTCAAAGAAGGTAGCGAAAACAAAAGCGAAGACACCAGGGGAAAAATCTTCGCATCCACCGACATCCGAGATGGTTACCGCTGCCATCAAGGACTTGAAGGACCGCAAAGGATCTTCTTTGCAAGCCATCAAGAAATACATTGCATCCACGTACAAAGTGGACGGAGAAAAATTGGCCCCATTTATTAAACGGTACTTGAAATCTGCTGTTATATCTGGTGCCGTCGTGCAAACAAAGGGCAAGGGAGCATCTGGATCCTTCAAACTTTCCACCGGAAAAATTTCGGAGACCTCCAAAGCTAAGAAACCAGCACCACGTTCACCGAAGAAGGCTGCACCGAAGAAAAGACAGTCGGTCGAAAAGAAGACTGTCCCCAAGAAAAGTGCAGCCATTAAAAAGCCAGCACAAGCCAAGAAAGCTGTTGTCGAAAAGAAAGCAGCTACACCGAAGAAGACCGCAGCTAAGCCTGCCATAAAATCAAAAACTACCACGGAGGTAAAGAGCATTTCGAAGACGAAGAAGAATGCCAAAGCTCCTGCAGCTAAAACTAAAACCCCTAAGCCAAAAAAGGCTGCGACTCCAAAGGCCGCCGCCAAAGCTGCGGCAAAAAAATAATCGTTCTTCAGCGATTCTATTCAACAACCTAAAATGGCCCTTCTCAGGGCCACTATGTTTTTGATACGAGGAACTCTACTTCACTTTCATATACATACATTTCAAACAACTTGCATTTTGATATATGCTTGTAGGATTTGATGCAAAATTTATTGATAATTTATTTATTTAATAATAAGATCATTTGTAAGTAATTTTAATTCCTTATACAAGTGGTTCTACACTTTGAATTAACTCCGTCTTCATTGCTATTATTATTATAATGAATTCGTTATTATTTGTACAAACTTGTAATACTTCCGTCTTTATTTCAACCTAGATATAAATCGATTTTTTGTGATATAGTTAATACTTTAATTCTTGCAGGATTTTGATTGCTTTCTCCGACCGATACTAATGCAAATGGTGAAAAGAAATTTTGGTCATATTGGAATAATCTTAGGCTTAGGTTAGGTTTTGGTGGTGACGAACTGGCGGCTCGCGAACCAGTTGGGCCCTTATCCCCACCCTTTTCTGTCACGTTGACGAAGACTCTTCGTCGAAGAGGAATTTTCCCACTACATCACATCTACGATACGAAATAGGAGAGGGCAGCGATCTCCATTGTGGAGAAGCGTAAAACCTTGCCCGCCGAACTGTGCCACTGTCCACGGTTCCAATACTTTACGATGGATGTTTTCTTGACATATCGTCGCATTGATTTTGATATTCGAGACTAATTCTGGTTTATTGTATAATAAAAATAAAATTTTTCCTACAAAAAAAGAGCAACTCTTACGTTTTACTAACTTGCACCGAGGCCTGCTCACTAGCACGCAGTAACTCATTTTCAACTAAATGCTTTAACTATTGTTTTACAACACAAATAATATTATTTAAGAGGTCATATAAAATATAAAGTATAAGAAACCTGCCATCTGGCAAGCATATTATGTAAATATATCGTTTTTCCATCTTTAAGACTCTTTAAAACCATTCTTTAAAAATTGTGTAAAAACAAAGAAAATAAGTAACTGTGAGAGTAAAAAGTAGAAGCGTTGTAGGGGAACTGTTGCTTGTTCTATAGGACTCGCCCGACTGGGAGTGGGGGAGCTGTGGCCCCCGGCGGGGTAGAAGTTCGTCACTCCTTAGATTCTAAGCGTTATTATTCCTTTGTTTCAACAGATCATATGTTTACAAAGGAATTAGACGTAGATTTTCGGACTTATGTTACTTAAGTTATTTACGATGGTATTGCTGTTTCTACAAGTACAAAGTATTCAGCCACTTATCGTGTACCCGAATGGAATTTGTTTTATGTGCTATCAGTGGAATCATTGGAAACATATTATTTTATTCTACAACCGATATCATTTTACTGTTGATGACTTTATTATGCCCATGCGTACAATAGGAGCTGCTTTTTCAATTATTTCTAGACTTATTTATTGCTACCCATTGATTACTAGATCAATATTAGATATAAATGATTAAAGTTTCAATGGGGTCACATGTAAATTGACGTGTGCACAAGAACAATATTTTATCTACCTAAATTGTTATTGCAGATTACAGCTTTACCGCTTTCAGTATATAATTTATATTTTTAATATTATGCGAAGCATTCGGTGAAAATGAAATAGAGAAATCATGACATCAAATACATTCATGTTAGCGATAGCGTCCTTTTAAAGAAAGGAATAGGATCGGGTGGCGAAGTGCTACGCACCCTGTGGATAATTTATGATGGGGACACAGTCCTACGCGTGGTCAAGAGTGTCTTGAAAACGAATGAATGAAACCAAACATCCTGTCGGCAAGCGGTGGCTGGCGACCGCTCTGGGTCTTCCAACTATCGAGTGTCGAGGGATTGTTTATTAGATAGAAGAGAGAGTTTAAATATGGCAAGCGACCTGACGTCGCATTGCTAAAGAATAGGGACTCTGTTCCTGGAGGATCTGGCCACGGAGTGGGGAAGGCTATGCCTTTTGGTAAGAGGACTGTGATGAACCCCATGGCACTTACCCCAGAACCTCCATCGAATCAGCATTCTTTTAGAAATCTAACAAACTTATAGAAATAATCAAATTATTTCTGACATTCACATATAATTGTAGCACAGATTGGGGGTAAAAAAACTGTACAAAGTGTAGAATAGTAAAATGAGCGACTGATGGTATCTTATTTACTTGCATATTCTATTTATACCAAATAGGGTGCATGAGCTCAGTTACTCGCATCTAATGAATATGTATATTTGGAAAGTTGGGTAGACTTGGCCCTAGAGACTCGTGACGGAATGCTCAGGCACCTATAGAAGGAATTACTTGTCCCGCTTCAACACTTTAATATGGAACAATAAGTGTCCAAATACTTCAGAATAGAAATCAACTTCTGTACAAGTTAACTTTGAGGTTAGGCTAGAATTGATGAAAGATGATAGTCGAGGCTAGGCTAAAATTGACCAACGGTGCCAGAAAAAAGAATGCATTGATAAAAAAAATAAATATCCATATACTGGATGAAATTGTAAACCAAGTAATGTATAACATTTAAACGGTTAATGTAAAGAAATCGTGGTTGTGTGTAAGTTGTATGTATGGACTAGGGCACAGCCTACTCTAGTACTAGCCGTGCTGAACAACGTGGCAACACCGCGTGTTTACCGATCGGGAGTCCTATTTTCAATAATGGGAGTCTTGTACTTGGTATTACAATTAACGCTTTTTTCATAGAAAATTATGTTGAAGTACACAATTCTTTATTAATTATATCTAAGTAATATATAAATATTATAACTATGGTAGGTAGAAGTGATATTAAAGTATACTAATGGTTATAAATGTGGTATACATTTTGTGGACTCTCGGAGTGATTTGGTGATGCGATACATAATATTGGAAATATTTTACACTGGTTTCATGAAAATATAAGTATGAAGCAAAATAGAATCATCTTTGAACTAAAACGCAACATTTGAAAATGAATGAAGTGATATATAAGTTAATAGAAACCGGAAATAGACAAAATAATTGAAACGAAGTCAAAGAGGTTAAGTGAACACGGAAAGAGGATAAATGAACACGAAAAGAGGTTGGATAATTAGTTACTGAAGGGAAGAGTTGTGCAGGTAATTACAAAATATTCACCACAAATGCATGTATCAGAAAATCCTAAATGATGTACATTTAATTGAATATTAATATATGTTAATTTACACAAAATGTGCTTATGATTTCCAGATTTTAAAAAATCTGATTACAAATTGGCACCATTTATTATGGCTTCCATTATTGCACACATATGAGTAAATAAGGTTATTACTTCTTCTGTAGGAGTGGAAAGACCACCTCTTTGTAAGTGATCAAAATATATATTATTTATCGTTGTACCTTTATCCTTCATAATTAATTATTTACATATATTACAATTTAATTTTTTAGCAACGGAATGGGACCCATAACCGGATATATAAATCTTAATATAATCATTTACAACACACATGGATGAATATTCGGTATCAAAGATTTCTGAAAATCCATTTACGTCAGCAGGAAGATCATTAATATTCTCCCCCTATAATTGTGGCATTATTAACTAATAAATATAGTACCAAACTTGTGAAAAGAAATTTTTTTTTTTAAAAACCATGTAAGGTAAAGGCAGCAGTAGTTGACCATTTAAGAGAAATTTTCTGGACAAATAATAGTAATTTGTTACTCTTTTATTACATACCAAAACATTTTGTGTGAAAATGCTATCTAAACGTCTTAGATTATGTAACAATACTAACTTTCTACAAAAAGTTATGTTATACAAATTATATAAACATTTCTGCAAATATAAAAACGGCGTCAGAAGTTGACCATCTTCGGAAATGAAAACGCTAGTAATTGACCACGTTTTAGGTTAATAGTTGACCATTTACGTCAAAATAAAAACAGTAAATGCGATCATTTTTATATTGTTTATTTACAAGAATTAAAACAAATTATTCACAGAAAATCAAATAAGACTGAAAAAAGCACTAATTCCATATAAAATCTAGTTCTTGAACAGAGTAGATGTTCCGAGTTTTACTCGTTCTCAGAGGCTCATTGATATGACCAATAACATTTTCCCACTCATAGTCTGATATGTCTGGTGTCTCTGGCCACTTCCACAATCTCCCATGCTTTTGCATGGATGATATAGTCGCTTTAGTTTTAGCAGTTTGAAGAATTATATTTTAAAGTAATCCTTGGAACACAGAATTTCCGTGCAGCCGTTCTTACCGGTGTTTTATGTAATTTAACATCTTCAACGGCTGCCCTCAACTTAGTAATTGATGTATCTAAAAAATAAATGCCTGAGTAAATGCATTTTAATATGTTATTGACTTGAATAGTACTATGTAGTTGTTTAAAAAGATGGACACTGAATGGAGTCAATAATTGACCCCAGATTAAGTCAATAGTTGACCATACAGTCATCTTCTGAAGTGTATCATAAAACAAAGACGAGCACTGCGCTCTTGATCTCTAACGAGGTTATATGTCAAATAGGTGTACTATAATTACTAAATAAATTTGAAAAATTTATGTCAGTAATTGACCACGCCTGTCAACTTCTAGGAACAATCAGGATAATAAAAGTCAATATTTGACCCCCCATGAATTATGATTTTTAAAGTTTAGATAATCAAAAAGTTACACTTATTAAGTATAAAGTACCATTACAATTCAAATAATGAAAGATCCAATCAGAAAATATTAAAAGTATGGAAATCACTTACCGTAAACTATACACGTTTCCTTAAGAATATCGTTAAGAAAATCACGCTGCGAAGCCACGGAGCTAACATTAACTAAATTAATCGTCTGTCGTTATGGTAAACAACTCAAAACAAATAAGATATTTGGGAGTTAGGTCAGGAGGTGACGCAGCATACTTCACGCGCTATTATCTGAAGTCAAATATTTATAGATACATTATTTTTCGCATTTTCTTGAAAAATGGTCAACTACTGATAAATTTGTAAAAAATTAGTTATGATACTATTAAAATGTAATTAATGTTGGTTTTATCTATTGAATAAGTTCTGAGATTATATTTTGGAATAGACTGCCACTGCTTATACGAAAGTGTTTATACATATTAAGAGGGACCGACAAGGTCCGAATGGGAGACGCTTCTCTTCTAAATTCATTCGATAGAGTTTCTCCTTTGCATAAGGATGTGCCTCTTTTACATTATAATATAAGTATAATATAAGTATTCTTTTATTAAACTGAACTGTTTAATAAAATGAACTGAATACATTATCAAACTTCCTCGTAATCTAGTTTTCCAATAATTAATACTAAATTGAAATATATTGAAAGCACAATAGATTTTATTAAATAAATGTTTTATATACAAAGATAAAAACCTATATAGTTAATAAATAAAACTTCCCTCCATTATTGCACTTACTTTTATATTTTTAAAAATTGTCTTCTAACAAAAGTGCACATTGATGTGTAAACATTCGAAAACCCAACCGACGCGTCGGTTGGGTTAGGTATACTTATATTGTATAACCTTCGGCTAGTACTAGAGTAGGCTGTGACTTGGGACATATTATACTAAAAAACAACGATGATGCGTAATGTTTCATAGAATGAACGGAGAGTTTAAACGATTTAACTGTTTGGTGGCCCTGAGAAGGGCCTTTTGTGTATTTCATATCGCAAATGGCAACGTTTAACCTCCAAACCCGTAAAGGGTTCTTCCTTGACGTTTCAAAGCATATACAACGTCCATAGCTGTAACAGTTTTCCTCTTAGCGTGTTCGGTGTAGGTCACAGCATCTCGGATAACGTTTTCCAAAAAAACTTTGAGAACACCTCGTGTTTCTTCATAGATCAAGCCAGATATACGCTTGACACCACCACGCCGAGCAAGACGACGGATGGCTGGCTTTGTTATACCTTGGATGTTATCACGGAGTACCTTCCTATGACGCTTGGCTCCTCCCTTTCCCAATCCCTTTCCTCCTTTTCCACGTCCTGTCATACTGCAATTTAATCGAGTCTATTCAGAAGGCAAAGACTGAATGTAAAACGAAATTCTGCTGCCCCTCTTTTATACCTTTTCCAGTACTTACCCCCACTACTCGACAGTCCGCCAATCAGAGTCGCTCAGCGCTGTGCGGAAGATATAAAAGAGCCGGTCTATAGTTTCCTAGAAGCATTTTGTTACAATTCTACTGTGATCACTGACGTGCTTTCTGTGAAGAATTAAGAAGCAATGGCCCGTACCAAGCAAACTGCTCGCAAGTCGACTGGTGGAAAAGCTCCGCGTAAACAGCTGGCTACCAAAGCTGCTCGCAAAAGTGCGCCTGCCACTGGTGGAGTGAAGAAGCCCCATCGCTACAGGCCTGGAACTGTAGCCCTTCGTGAAATTCGTCGCTACCAGAAGAGCACTGAACTCTTGATTCGCAAACTGCCGTTCCAGCGTCTCGTTCGTGAAATTGCCCAAGATTTCAAAACTGATCTCCGATTCCAGAGCTCTGCTGTCATGGCTTTGCAGGAAGCCAGCGAAGCATACTTGGTTGGCCTGTTCGAAGACACGAATTTGTGCGCTATTCACGCTAAGCGTGTCACCATTATGCCAAAGGATATCCAGTTGGCCCGACGTATTCGAGGAGAGAGAGCTTAAATAGCTTATCAGGAACAATCAGCCCTTTTTAGGGCCAAAAATGTTTTGAACGTAGAAACTGTCTTACGCTTAAGAAAATAGTGGCACACATGTAATTATCAAAGACTTGATTGAAAAATATGTTCCTTGATTGAAGAATATCGTTTCTAAGGTCTTCTTTTAGTTACCACAGAGGTGTCATATTTGATTCTCCCACACTGTGAGATTTCGAGTTGGAAGAAGAATTCTTTCCAGAAGAAGTGACTCGTAGACATCGTTAGGCGATTCCGGTACTGTTTTCTGGGTATCGCGTTACACAACCGATGCGACATCGGTTCAATGTTGAAGTAGTCTTTTGTAGATATGTATAATGTAACATGGCATCCGTTTTCTAGCTGTAGGGGCACAGTGATTTGTGCACAACTCGTTTCTATAAATATATGTACAGTAATCCCTCGAACAACGCAGTTTTTTTTCGGACAATTTTTTTTTTCTGGGCATATTTACTTCGAATTAATTTATTTTTTGCCCAGAAACAAATGAATTCTTATATTCTTCTTCAAACAGTTTGTTATCTGATGGAATTCAATGTAGCTGGTCGACGGCCTTCGTTACCTGGCAAGCTGTTTAATGATTGGGTTTCCTGACTCGGGCTATGTGTCGACCAGATGACGAAAATGTTCCGAATTTGTCATAAAATAGCCCCTAAAAAGTAAATTTACAAATTTTTGCGCTTTCCCCACCCCTATCGTCCGGGAAAGAAAAACCGGCAGCAAGCCGCGGAAACAGTTAGAATTCGTCAGAATAGGAAGGAATACGTCGGTGAAAATACGAAATACATATGGGTGTATGTAATGTAGTGTAATTATATAATATAGATGCATGTTAGCGACAGCGCATTTTGAATGAAAGGAAAGGGACCGATTTATGATAGGGACCTAACCTGGGTGCGTTTGGAGAGTGTTTTGCAAATGGGCAATCCGGACCACAGACGATGGCTGGTGGCCCGACGCTATTCAACTATCGAATGTCCAACGATTGAATGTTTATTAGGGATGTTTTGAAAGAGAATGAATGAGACTGAACATCCCGTTGACCGACGATGGCTGGCGACCGCATTGGGTCTTCCAACTATCTGGTGTCGAGGGATTGTTTATTAGTTTCGAGTAAAGAATACATGTGGCAATCGGCTTGTAGCCGTATTTCCAAGGAATAGGGAAACTCTTCCTGGAGGATCTGGCCACGGAGTGGGGAAGGTTCTGCCTTTTGGTAAATGAACTGTGATTGACCACTCAGTCTTTACCCCAGAATTGACCGGGAAAGAACTACCTATCTTACGCCTCTCTTACCTCTTCCACCTTTAATAACAACAAATTCTTAACATCAGAAGTGGGATACTAGCATAGTTTTTTACTGTGTTAGAGAATCAACGTTCGAAAATGGAAGAACATAATAGTGTGTCAAGTGAGCCCAGTGTATCCAGCGAACAAAGTGCACCGACATTGGAATCGCTTTTTGTGAAGTTCATGGAAACCGTGGTGAATCGCGAGCCAAGAGCTTCCACTTCGATACCGGCACACGTAGCGGAAGCGATACCGGAATTCGGAGGCACGGATCTCGGGGACAACGCGGAGAAATGGTGCGACATCGTGGAAAGGGCTACGGAGTCATTACCATATACGCAGCGTTTGAATTTGGCGACTCACGCATTGGCGGGAGCAGCTAAGACGTGGTACGCGTCGTGGCATGGTCATCCGAGGACTTGGCAGAAATTCCGGGAAGATTTGTGCGCGGAGTTCGTTTCGGGAGACAAGCTCTGCGAGTTATTAGTCCGCGCCGTAACATATACGAGCGATAACGCGAGATCTTCCTCGGAATATGTGCGGAACAAACTTAAATATTATAGTCAAACGGGTATTGATTTTAAGCCTGACGAACTAATTCGTCTGGTCATAGGACACGTTACCGATCCAACAGTGCGGCAATCCCTGGTAAACTCGAATTATCAGACGACCGCGGCATTGAAAACGGGAATTGCCCAATTTAAATTAGGGAAAGGTGACCGCGAAAGCGATAGAAAGCCTCTACATGCTTCGCGTCGGCAGGATGACAGGACACGAAAGAACGATGGTCGTCGTGGAGATGGTGAAAATCGCAGCAAGTGTTACGCGTGTGGTGAAGTGGGACATTTGAAGACCGAGTGCCCAAAAAGGCGCAGGACGGATTCACCAGGTAATCGGCGTATAATGCCGGGGACATCGAAACAAAATGCCTGCGGCTTTTGTTTCAAGATGGGACATGACGAGTCTCAATGCTGGGCAAAGCAGCGCGTCCAGAGGGACGATTCAACTGGGAGGAAACCTTTCGCCGACGGAAAAAACTACGGGCGAACACGGGAAACGTAAAGGAATCGTGCGGGTTGTAAAGTTGAATCGTGTAGTACAACAGTGCGTGGACTTGGTGGTGGGCGCATAAGAGCCCTAGGTTGTACGAACGTTTTAATTCAGGCGGAGGATACCGCTGCTGAATTGGACTTGTTGGTGGTGCCGGTCGTCAGTTTACCATATGACGTAATCATTGGCGAGGATGTGTTAGATTACGAAAATCTGTGCGTGAAGAAGGTGAACGGCAAGAAGAGATTAT
Source organism: Nomada hirtipes (assembly GCA_951802735.1). Classification (NCBI taxonomy): domain Eukaryota; kingdom Metazoa; phylum Arthropoda; class Insecta; order Hymenoptera; family Apidae; genus Nomada; species Nomada hirtipes. The sequence continues at coordinate 7,316,275 of OX637921.1, read as the reverse complement.
GTACTATATTTTTCACCGGGATCGTCGAGTCTACCTGCGAAGGCGCGATCCAACCTTCCTGCTGAGCCGCATTGCAACCTGGTCGAGGAGCTGTCACCGGAGGTTCGTCAACCCTTGGGGGCGTTATTGGGGCGCTACGAGCACATGTTCACGGCAGAGGAGGGGTTAGAGGCTTTGGAAAGCAGCAATGAGTTTGTTTTTGGTCGTACGAGAATCTAGTATCCAGAAGGAATGGTCTACGGTTCGTAAGTACAAAGGAAATGACGATAGAGGAGATTGAAGGCTATTTGGTGAGTGTATACCAGTCTTATTAATTATGCGTTGTAAAAGACAAAGAGAGAAAAAAAGAAAAAGAAAATACAAAGTAATAAAACAAGGACCTGAGGACTGTTTTATTGTCACGTGGGTCGTGTACCGACGGTTAGGCGAAGGTTCGCTACGTCGCGACGGTGTTAGCTTTGCTTTTGATGAAAAAAAAATAAGGGTCAGAATAACCGAGCGGTTAGGCGACGATAATTATTATTCAATTTAGAGGCAGGGTTTGGCTGGTATAGTTTGTACTGAGGAACAGCTACCTGCGGGCGACATTGTTGAATTTATTTTATCATTGTGGGGCTTCTGTTAAAAGATTAGAAGAAGTTATGATCGCGTAAGAAATTAGATTTGATTGGAACGCGAGTCTATGGGATCAATTTTAAGTTTGTCCGTTTGTTTACCTGATAACGATTTTTAAACTGTTGGAATGAGTAATAAATTCCAAATTGTATTTTGAGATCCGTTGTTTTTTTGAATGGTTTGTTATCACAAACCGAGGACGATAGGAATCCGGAATGAACCGTGTTAGCGTGTTCGGACAATTAAAATATTGTATTGTTCGCAAGTTTGCGTGTATTGTTCTTTGTTGCTTTGATATTAAGCCAAATATATTGTGATTATGTGGCTTGAAAATTGTTTAATTTGTCGTTTATGTTCAGCGCTTAGTTTTTGGCAGGACGCTGGTGAGTATTGTTCATTGTGATTGGACAATACTTGAGGACATCGTGCTGTTGCAGTAGTATTTTGTAATACTATCTGTGTTGAATATTGTTCATGGTGATTGAACGATATTTGGGCATATTATGCTGTTGCAGTAGTATTTTGTAATGCTATCTGTGTTTGGAGTACTTTGTACCCCTGTTCTGTTGCAGTAGTATTTTGTAATACTATCTGTGTTGAATATTGTTCATGGTGATTGAACAATATTTGGGCATATTATGCCGTTGCAGTAGTATTTTGTAATGCTATCTGTGTTTGGAGTACTTTGTACCCCTGTATTTTTGCAGTAGTATTTTGTAATACTATCTGTGTTGAATATGGTTCATTGTGATTGAACGATATTTGGGCATATTATGCCGTTGCAGTAGTATTTTGTAATGCTATCTGTGTTTGGAGTACACCTGTGGGTGGTACTGTCCATTGTTGCGTGTCACTTTGTAGTGTCACAGCTGTTTAATTGTGAGACGAGCTTCGTCTGAGATTGTTGCATGTTTGAGAGCATGGTTGATGAACGGTTGAGAGTAACGGCAACGTAGTGTTTGTATCACAGGGTTGCGGCTGTTACGTTCTCAATGAAAGATGCTGGTTGCATTTTGTAATACAACGAGTGTGTATGGAGTCGGGAGAACGATCATCTTGTGCGTGATTCGTTGAAATACGACTGTATGATTGAGTCGTGTGACTTGAGAATAATGGATGTGAATTCATGGAAGATTGAAAATGGTACTTGGGTGAGAATGGTAAAATGTAAATAGTTTGACTGGAATGAAGTGCATTGGTTGTGCAAGCTTCTCGAGAACGCGAAGCAGGTCAGTCTGGCCGTGTTAGCGACAGCGCATTTTGAATGAAAGGAAAGGGACCGATTTATGATAGGGACCTAACCTGGGTGCGTTTGGAGAGTGTTTTGCAAATGGGCCATCTGGACGGCAGACGATGGCTGGTGGCCCGACGCTATTCAACTATCGAATGTCCAAGGATTGACTGTTTATTAGGGATGTTTTGAAAGTGAATGAATGAGACTGAACATCCCGTTGACCGACGATGGCTGGCGACCGCATTGGGTCTTCCAACTATCTGGTGTCGAGGGATTGTTTATTAGTTTCGAGTAAAGAATACATGTGGCAATCGGCTTGTAGCCGTATTTCCAAGGAATAGGGAAACTCTTCCTGGAGGATCTGGCCACGGAGTGGGGAAGGTTCTGCCTTTTGGTAAATGAACTGTGATTGACCACTCAGTCTTTACCCCAGAATTGACCGGGAAAGAACTACCTATCTTACGCCTCTCTTACCTCTTCCACCTTTAATAACAACAAATTCTTAACATGCACTTATTCCTGTATATGTGGATACTAAATTGAAGAAATACATACGTATATGCACATGCGTTTAAACCGTATAAATATGTGTATGTACGTCAGTTCTGGTATGTGTGATGGTGGAGGGGGTAAAAACGATGGTGGTGGGGGGTGGCTCCGAAACTACGCGGTCTGTTGCTGTCCCGAACCCCCGCGTTGTTCGAGGGACTACTGTAGTTACTTCTACATTTGGAACGTCAACGACACAAGACCACGTGTTAGAATATTCGGAGTACTCTTCGTCGATGCACACTATCTAGCATAGTTTTCCCCTAGGGCGAGGCATAAAATGGTTAGAAAGGTTTTACATGGAATTGTGGGTCAATTACATTCTTACTTAATTATTTAAAACAAATAAGTCACAAAGTATATTTCGTTTATTTTATTATGGAACATTCCGCTGAAAGTCATGAAATCCTGATCGATGCTGAAGTAAGTACATGTTTAGGTTACTAGGCCAAAAGATTAATTAGAGATACAAGATATCCCGGACTTCAAGCTCATGGTCAATTCTTCGTTTCAAATACCATACAAAAATATCTGCTATATCGTGAAGCGGACTATAGTAATTTATTATCTAATATACTGTCACATTACTAGAAATATGAGATTTCGTGTATTTGAGAGATTTCTTCGTTTTAAAAAATGTTCGGCCCTGAAAAGGGCCATTTGTGATTGGTAGTTTAATTAAGCTTTCTTTTCGGTTTTCTTTGGAAGTAAAACTGCTTGGATGTTTGGCAGCACACCACCCTGAGCAATGGTAACTCCAGAGAGCAATTTGTTCAACTCTTCGTCGTTACGGATGGCGAGCTGAAGGTGACGAGGAATGATTCTGGTTTTCTTGTTGTCTCTCGCAGCATTTCCCGCCAATTCCAGTACTTCTGCTGCCAAATATTCCATGACGGCAGCAAGATATACAGGTGCTCCAGCACCAACACGCTCGGCGTAATTTCCTTTTCGGAGAAGTCTATGAATTCGCCCAACGGGGAATTGAAGACCAGCTCGGTTTGAACGAGACTTCGCCTTTCCCTTCATTTTTCCACCTTTGCCACGGCCAGACATTTTCTTTCAAACTTCGGTCTTAACGAAATGTACCTGACGGGATTCCAGAGAATTATAACGATATCCTTTGGCGAGGATTTGGGGGGGAGAGGGGTAACGGGGAGCAACAAAGAGAGAAAACGACGAGGTGTTGGCACCCAGATAACTTGCGCAACGTGTTGCGTGCTTTCTCCTCATTTTTCCCCTTCCCCCTACATTTTTGTGCCGTACTTGCCAGCTAAGCGCCAGCTTACCGGCAAACATGAAGCTAACGTGCAGTTAACTGAATGGGGTAGGGTGTTTCTATTAGAAAGTGGGTAAGATAAGATATGGCGAAAAATTTGCAAAAAACCGTCAAGGATATAAATTAGGACAAGGGGAGATATAGAACAATAATGTGAGGGGGGGAGTTTCTCCAGCTGGGTGAGAAGAAACTGGAGAGCTGTCGCGCTCGTAGGCACGCGAGGCAAGTGAGTGAGGTCAGAGATAAAAGGAGGTGGAACAACGCGGGTGCGGGTGAAGCGCTCCGGAATTCAATCGGGGCAATGGTAAAATCTAGAGTGGAGCGGGAATTCGTATTTAATGCGATAGGGGATGGTATGGATATTGTAGTTCGCAAGACTGCGGACCAGTGGGTTGGAATGCTCGATGCAGTTGAAATTAGAAGTCAGTTTGTTGATGTAGGAGCCGATCGTTGGCAACCTGGTCCGGAGGTGGAGTTTTTTGTAGAAAAATAAGGAGGCACGTCGAAGATGGTTTTAAGAATCTTATTCTGAGTGGTCTGGGCCTTCCGCCGATTTTCCAGGGACAAACAGTCCAGTAAACCAGCATCCCGTAAGTCAGAACCGGGCGGATGCACATGCTGTAAATCGATAGACGAATGTTTTCGCATAGGTTCGAGCGGGGGGACACGTGCGGCCTGAGGGTTGCCGCGACTTTATGTGTTTTAGAAATGCGGTCGTTCACCGCTGCACTCCAAATAAGTCCGGAGTCGAGGACAACCCCGAGGTAAGTGACCTTGCGGAACCATTGAACCGAGTGTCCATTTACTATGAGGTTGTCGGTTGTACAGGAGGGTTGTCGTGAGAAGAGAATGGCTTCTGTTTTATTGGCATTTATAGCGAGCTTCCAGCATCGGAAGAAGTCAAGAACCGAGTCTAGATAGAGTTGGAGGCGGTCGCGTAGCACCCGCGGTCGGCGCGACTCCGTGAGGAGCGCGGTGTCGTCCGCGAACAGCGCCAGCGTGCATGTTGGGAGAGCGGGAATGTCATTTATGAAAAGGTTAAAAAGAACCGGACCAAGAATTGAACCCTGTGGGACACCAGCCAGAACCGGCCGAGCACTTGACGCAACTCCACTGACACGAACGTAAAACGATCTGCCGGCCAGGTAAGATTTCATTAGCCTCAGAAACCAAGGGCGTGGAGTTTAAAAATCATGGCGTCGTGCCAAACCGAGTCGAATGCTTTTTGTAGGTCCAGGAGGACCATTGCAGTGACGTGTTTGATATTGAAACCGTGCGTCACCCTTTGGGCGATGCGCACGGTCTGGTAAATTGTGGAGTGCCTTCGCCGAAAACCAAACTGCTGCGGGATAATTATGTCGTTATCGGACGTGAACTTACTCATATGGTCGTAGATGACAGACTCGAACACTTTACCCAAAATGGAAAGAAGGCTTATGGGACGGTAACTGGAGGCGAGGTTTTTTGGTTTGCCAGGCTTATGAATGGCAGAAACTCGGGCGAGTTTCCACGATTCGGGGAAGTAAGCTAGTCGCAGGCAGTGCCGGAAAATGTAATATACCTGGCATATCAATTTTTTGATGAGTTCTTAAGCATCAAGGAGTTTATACGGTCGTCGCCAGGCGATTTTTTGTCGCCGAGGCGCGAGATTATCTTGTAAATACTGCGAGGAGATAAGCCAGGCCAAAGCAAGTCGGAGTGGGCTGAGGTAATGTTATGGAAGGTTGCGGTGAATCTATTAATTTCAGGCTCGCAAGGCGTGTTAAGAGAAGAAGCCTCCCTGAAGACGGACTCGAATTGCTCGGCCAATAATTCAGCTTTATCTTTTGCCGACCAAATGTCATTGCTGCCATCACTAAGTATTGGTAATTTGTGCCTGTCGAATTTATTCGACAGGGCGTGATAGGTTCGCCAAAATGTGGGATCGGCCTTGCGGAAGGCGCCGAGTTTATGGACCAATTCTTTGTGTCTAAGACATGATATTTGTCTCTTGATTCCAATGGACAAGTCCCTGAGGACGTCCCTCAGGTGGGCCAGGCCCAGACGCTGGGCCATTTTTCGTATTCTGCGCCTTCTGCGAATACGGGCAGTCAGATAGTCATCATTCACTAGGAACTCATGACGTGTAATAGAAGTATTAATTTTTGAGATGGCAAGGCGGGCAGAGGAGTGCATGCGGGCTGTGATGCCCGCAATACACTCATCAATGTCCGAGGTGGTCGTAAAATCCGTCCTCAGGGAGAAATCGTTAGTGTGTTTTCTGTATAAGCTCCAGTCGACGACTCGATCGAGGCCGACGCCGGCTTGAGGCAGGGAAGGGAGGAGGGTGACAGGAGCATGATCCGAAGGGCCACGATCGAGAGCGTCGCAGGTTAAGGAGTGGTTAAATGAAGAAAGAGAAATGTCCAAAGTGGACGCACGGCACCGAGGAGTAAAGCAAGTGAATTTGTCAGGGTGAATGATGTCATAGGATGAGTTGGAGAAATGATTGTGGAGGGTCCTTCCATTTAGGTTAGAAGCGTAGTTGTTCCACAATGGATGTTTTGCGTTGAAATCGCCTCCAATAATAAAAGGAGAGCCCATACCACTAAGCATATCAAGAAAGAAGGGAGTCAGTTTGGCCTTGGGCGGGACATAGATCACGCCAATGTAGACAGAAGGTGAATTTAATTTAATAAAGCAGTGCTCGGCCGGTACGGAGAGCGAATGAGAGATTGCCCTAAAGGCAAGGGCGCGGTGAACAAGAATTGCCACCTCGCCGCCCCAACCATTCCTTTCGTGTCTGATGACCTCGAAGTCAGGTACGCTGATACTGTCCGCGGGCGCTAGCCGCGTTTCCGTAAGGAGCAGGATCTCAGCCTGCTCTCTCGCGATAATAAGAAGGAGCTCATTTCTGTTAAAATTAAATGAGCGAATATTCCATAAGACAATCTTGGGAAGCCATTCTAATCTAAGCTGTTCAAAACCTCGATAAACGCTTGAAATTTTTCACCGTTGGTTTTACAGTTAACGAGTAAGTTATTTAATCTCCGAACAGAAGAAAGCAAGAAATTTATGTCAACCAATGATTTTAGTTTGTTAAACTCTGACATGGCATTCAGAAGGTTCCCAGGGATTTCATTGGTGGGGTGAGAGGGGGCCGGGCGCACGCCGGTGCCCCCCCGGCGCGTGTCCGCCCCTCTCGTAACGTCGGGGAAGGATAAATCATGCCCGAGAGCCGGCGCGTGCCTCGGAGCCTCGCTCGGGCGTGCCGGTATGGGGATGGGCTTGGGAGCCGCGCGCGCGACAGGCTTGTTCTCCCGGATATTCAAGTAATTAAGCAGGGCCGGACACTTAGAATAATTTGCCGTATGCTGGCCCTTGCAGTTCACGCACGAAGGAGCGACATCCAATTATTTAGCACACTGGGAAGTGTGGTGGTTACCAGCGCACTTGACGCAGCGCGGGGCCACGTTGCAGTTGGAGGCTGAATGTCCGAACGCCTGGCATCGAAAGCATTGAATATACGTTTTTTTAGAAGTATTTGTCCCAATGCACGCGTATACTAAAAAGGTAGCCGACCTTGTTTACCATATTCAACGAAGTGCCCGCCGGGATGTTCACCCTGTAGACTGTGTTTATTGACTTGCCAATGCACGCACAGCTGCTCGGGTGCAGGCCCGCTCTACGCAATTCTTCGAGGACCTCGTCGACCGGGGTCTGCGGAAGCCCCTTCAAGGCCAAGCTCAAGATTTTTTCACTGTTAGGCGTGAAAGAGAAGGACAGATTTAGCTCGTGGAGGAATTGAATGAGTTTGTCGTGCGAGTCCTTGTTGTCAAATTGGACTCGTATTTCTTCTTTAAGGAGCTTAAGCTTGAAGGAGCCCCCGCAAAGCTCGGTCAGCTGGCTTTCAAGTACACGCGCCGAACAATTATATTTGGTGATGTAGATAGGGGGGGTCTTGATCGAGATCCGTCCCGACACCAACCTATCGCTAATGATTCGCGGCCTGTCCGCGGCGGAGCGTTCGTTGATCGAGGCTCGGCGAGAAGTAGTAGGGGGGGGGGAGGACAGGAGTCCTCTGTGTCTGCTACGAAGGCGTGCGAGAGGGGGGTGAAGCGATTGGATGTGGGCACGTTCGGTACACTGGAAATTTCCATGGTTTCGGCGCTGTTTTGGAAATTTGCGCGGCGGTTACTAACCGGGACGGTGTTTACTAAGGATGTCCTTGGCGATGGAAATTGCGCAGGAACGCGATCGACATTCGCGCCGTGAATGGATGAAGAATTAAAACTGTTACTATGATTAAGACTGTGGGAACTTTGCTCCTGCAATTGGACGGGGACGTTAAAAAGTTTAACGATACGCGCGGATTTCTCGCGCGATGGTTCGAAGTTTTCAGCGGAATTCACGGATTCCGTGGAACGACGGAAGGAGGCAGCGGCGTCAGAGTCCCTGCTGGATTCAATGTCGCCCGATGGCGAGAAGGAACGGTTTGCACTTACCTGGACGTTGTTGCCCTCCACGTGCTTTGATGGTTCGGGGTTTCCTGAATTTACCTGCTGCTGGGAAGCCGCAGCCAATGATGCCTTCGTGAGGGCGAGGCCCTGCCTCCTGGAGAAAGTCGTCTTCCTCGGGGCTGCACGCGACCCCGTGGGAACAGGAACCGATGATGTAAATCCGGTTGTTGTTCGAGCCTTGGCGGCCATTGGCCGTTTTCTGCAACCACTAATTGTGCTAGAATTCCTGCCTGACGGCACACTCGCGAGTGGGATCGACCCTCCCACGCAGGGAGAGGACGACCACAAGAAACACTGGAAATAAGATAAAAGGGATAGCTACACTGAACAGAATTGTGCGCGGCGAGACGCAACGCGTGAAAAACCAACTACGCGCAGGCGCGCGAGAACAAAGGACTAGGCACGGAGCGACAGGCACACACGTCCGATCGCTACGAGCGCTAGATGCAGAATGAGAGAACTATGAGAGAACAATAACGGCTATAAAACTTACCAGAGAATTACAGTAATTCTTCGCTTGACGCTCGCCACGATCTCTAGCGTGGCCGCTCGCGAGTCATCCCCACCACTGGAGGGGCCCCTCTAACTTTAAGTGGAAGGAGGAATCCGTCACCTTTTGACTAGCCGGCGCGTCGCGGCGGCTGACGGCCGCGTTACCCATTGAAAGATTAAATGGCTTGGTATCGGTGAGACAACACTAATGCAACGGCAAAACTTTTTTATTGTTACTTATATCTCTTTAATTCTTTTTTTGAAATGCTGCTGAGATTGTGGTGATTAAAATGAGACCAAACACGATAGAATTTGTATTATTTTTACTTACCTAGTAATATTATATGTAATGGGCAAGAATCCTTACAAGAAAAGCTTGCGAACGGTCGTGCTCAGTTTTTAATAAAACTTTACGGGCTTAGAGGATAGTCCAAATCTAAACATATATTGCAATAGGTTTTCTCAAGATAGGATCCACATTTATTAGTATGGTTTTATGTTTTTCGTGTTTTATTGCCAAACGTACTTTGCGAAAGGCAATTAAACACAGTTGGCAATTCCTAGACTGAAAGCAAGTTCGATAGGATTTCTAGAAATCCATGCAAGCACATAATAATGGAATGCCACATGCAATACTGAAATCATTAGCCGCAATTGAATATAATAAAGAAATGTGTGGTATGGTAGAAGCGCCGAAAACACAGAAGTCGGCCGTGTCCACACTCGAAACTCAGGTGGATCAAGTTCGTTGTCAATGCATTCCCGGCGCTCGTCGAAATTCGTTTTGTGTTCATCGAGGAACGTCGAAAAGGCCTTGTGTCGCCGCGACTGTCGGACCGACACAAGGGCTTGGCGAGGTTCCTCGATGAACACGACCGTTCGCGAGCTTTCCGTGTAAGCATCCTTGCCCATTACATATAACATTACTCAGTAAATATAATCCAATTTCTATCGTGTTTGGTCTCATTTCAATCACCACAATCTCAGCAATATTTCCAAAAAAAATTATAGCGATATATGTAACAATAAAAAAGTTTCGCCGTTGCATTAGTGTTGTCTCACCGATGCGAAGGCATTTAAACCTTTTACTGACGCCCGACTTCTCATTCCACTTTTTCTTTCGCTCGCTGTTTCTTTCTGTGGCCGCCGATGTCGGTGCCTACATAGTAGCCGGGCGGCCGAAATATCTAGGGACCCAAAGTTCACCTAAATTTGCTCGGCGCTCGCGGCCGGTCCCGAACAGCGAGCGCCAAGCGAAGAATTACTGTATAACGATATCCAGAGCCTACCTGCGCTTATAGCCGACCAGTCGCAGACCCAGTAGACCAATGGCGTCTCAGCTAGCACGCGATTGGTGCGCCGCACACAACGCGTTACAAGATATAAACGGCGATTCCAAGCCCGGCCTCGACATTCAGTTTTCAACTTTCTTCCTGGAACTCTGTGTAGTTTACCGAACAATTATAACGATGCCACCCAAAGCTAGCGGAAAAGCCGTTAAAAAGGCTGGCAAAGCGCAGAAGAGCATCACCAAGGCTGATAAGAAGAAGAGGAAGAAGAGGAAGGAAAGCTATGCCATCTATATCTACAAGGTGTTGAAGCAAGTGCACCCCGATACTGGAGTTTCCAGTAAGGCCATGAGCATCATGAACAGCTTCGTTAATGATGTTTTTGAACGCATTGCTGCCGAAGCTTCTCGATTGGCGCACTACAACAAGAGATCCACCATAACATCTCGGGAGATCCAAACAGCCGTAAGGCTTCTGCTGCCTGGTGAATTGGCCAAGCACGCAGTATCCGAAGGCACTAAGGCTGTCACCAAGTACACCAGCTCGAAATAAACGCAGCTAGTCCATTTCAAACGGTCCTTTTCAGGACCAACAATTACTTCATCACGTAGTCAAACTCATTTCCGATATGACATGAAGTAATAATATTAGTTAGGCCTATATGACAATTCTATAGTTATTTATCTTAAATGTTCTTTCTTTACACTAATTTTCAATATTGTTTTAAGGCTTTTAAAGCATTAGTAAACCCTGTGTTTGAAAGGTTGCAGTTCATTTGATTGTAAACGATTTTCTACAAGACTTAACAAATAGAACATTTACTATTTAATATTTGTGTTACGCAGAAATATCACATAGTAGAGACTTCGCGCTTTGAAATCAGCTGAGGTGGATTATTGCGCGTAGTTACGGCAGTTCAATAATCAACAATATTTTTATGAAAACTTTGTGGTTCTTTACTTTTGCACGTCACTGTATTTTTGTCCCTTGGGTTTTTTAATCCGATCGGGGATTTAAGATCTTTGTACTACGACTAATATGAAGAACTACGGAGTAAAGATAGGTTCTGACGAATCTACTCGATTGAATGGCGATGTATATATTGCGATTCGCAATATACTACAACTGGTTTGCGAACAAGTTGTACAAATGTAATTGTCGCGATATAATTATATTATGTGTAAGTTACTACGTAAGCTTGCACGATGTTGACGCACTGGCGATACGGGGTCTGAGAACGGTTACTGGAATATGCTGAAAGAATTTCAACCGAACTCGCGGATTCCAACGTGTTAACGTGTCATCTGAAAGGTGTGCCCTAAGCCCAAACTCACAGAATGCAACAAATTCTGTACGAGCGTGACACGACGTGACTCTGCACGTAACTGTGTGTTAATTTTTCAACGTCCACAACTCTGTCCATGGCTAGTAATTTATTACTCTGTAAGGTGCAAAACATCAAATTCGTTTGATTATCGTAATCTGTTCTGACGGCTTCGTGCAGCCGAACGAAACAAAATAATCCGGGTCTACATGTATAATCATTATCCTCAAGAATTTATTGATTTCAATAGTTACTATGGTAATCTTTGCTTCATACGTGGTAGCTGATCGAATCGTTACACACCACCACATGGAGAGATAGAGGTCGTACAATCCATCGGAATATCAAAGTGTTGTGAAGAATTCGTGCGACATCAGAAAAAAATGCATGGACACTAAGTTCTCCATATAATCGAAAAATTGGTATCCGATATAACCGAAGAGTTCATCCCGACTACTGGGAGGTATACCTCTCGAGGGGTCAAAGAGTCGTTTGTCAATTAATGTCACGTGATCCTGGATCGGGTATATCGGTGAGCTAATACAAATTCAACGATGAAACTTTGCTATTTCTCATCGTTTTCTTATGACACTTTTACACAGCATAGCTGACGTTTTTCTGATTAAAATGATACCAAACATGATATAATTTGGACTATATTTAGTGGCTTAATTAACGGTACAGTAATGTCTCCATTAGTGTCCAAAATTGTGTCTCCATTAGTGTCCTTTTCCTATCCCCACCACTTGGGGTGGTGGCCCCCTGAGTGAGTTCGGGTCGCCTTTGATGTTGTGGCAGCCGAGGCTCGAGGCAGCGTCATAGGAAAGAGGCAAGTTTAAATACCCGTGTACGTGAGACAATACTAACGCGATCAAAATTGAAGAATAAAACTTCTGCATTTTTGGTCCGTTTTAAATGAAATTTTACCAACATGTTCGTTACAATCTCCCGATTAAAATGACACCAAACACGATATGGTTTGGACAATTTTTACTTATAATGGTCCGTTAAATCCTTGGCATCCTCCGTTGACCAGCTGATCGTGAAAAGAAGCCTTGGCCGTGGAGAAAAGTCATTGCATGGCGCGAGAACCTAACTTCTCTGCGGCCCCAGTGTTGAATACTTTCAGCAGGGTTGTATGGTCACACAGGAGGTGAAATTCTTCCGTTACGCATCTATGGAATTTGTAATTGCACGATTACTACTTCCAATAATGTAATCCAATAATGTAATAATGTGACTTGTAATTATATATTTGCAAGAAACGAACATAAAGTAAGAAATATAGTTTGTCTACTAATTTTTGCTCAATATTTTAAAATTTTATCAATTATTCTGTAACATAATTTTAAGGTAATTTATTATTTCCTTCGTACACCATTGTCCGTATGATACATTAGTTATTTAATAGGGACCAAATATTTTTTTGCGATTTTGTATTAGATTGATCACATTTTTCGTGTCAACACCAGGGGAAAACTATAACGTGAAAAGTACTCTTGAATTTCGTACAGAAGGGTTAGTTCAAATTGACTAATCGTTATGCTGTCGAATTCTAAATTCTTGCTGCATTTATACTTCGTTCCATTCATTATGAAAGTTAATTCAAATCTAGTATGCGTCCAGTAAGGGAAGTGAATCAGAATGAAGTGGGTATTATTATAATAAGTAGTACATATTTACAAATTACATACTGCCTGTAAACAACGATAAATACTTTCTGATCCATAGAATCATTTAACTAAAGAATTTTAAACGAGTTTCTACTGAAACGTTTTACTGCACGATCCCTATTCAATTTTCTGTAAGATCGTATGAGAAATCTGTTATTATTAGGCCTGCTTGACCTGTCTGTGAAGCAGCAGACTTCGAATACATACTCACTGAGAAAAAATGTATGGCTGTATATCTATCAGGAAGTTATAACCAGAAAGGAAATCTCCCTTTTAACTTCAAGAAACTTGAAGGCCAACTTTATTCATTCCAATTTCACGCCTAGTAAGCAAGTTTCATTGTTAAAGGTACCTCCCTGCGGAGACAGTTTTCTTGGGGTAGTATGAACCTAATGAAAGTGGTTTCTTAGTGAGTTCGCGTGAATGAAAACATTTGCTATTTTTATAATGTTTTCGCAAGAATATGTATGCTGATCTTAATAAAATTCATTCAAAGGGTGAGAAGAAATGTAGGCGATAGCGTTAAAAAGTGAAGACACTTGAACGAGTTTTGGATCAGGAAAACATATTCTTGACTTTCTTAAACTGCAACCCACAAGGATCTAACCTGTTTTAGAACTTATAGCCGAGGGATTATTCTAAGGGTCTCCCCACTTTCCCGAACGATTGAGCATAATGGAGTCCTATTTATGTTAATAGCTTGTGTCAACAGAAGGATCAGGCTAGCATGAAGGTTTCGAAATTAGTTTCTATCACAATTTAAAGGTCCTAAGAATACCAAGAATGGGATATGGAATTGGTAAGTGCCGGGTACAGTAGAGGATTAGAGAAGTTTAAATTTTGTAAAAATGTCGATTTCAATGTTTGAATAAAACTATACGAATAAAATACAATAATAAATGACATACAATTTTTTGAAAAGTTATTAGCTTATTAAACTTAGCAATAATTTTGGAATCTTTTTCTGATGATTACATTACGATTTTTTTTTAAAGGAAGAATATAATTAGATATTCGTAGATACTGTGAAATATGTTTCAAATGTGTACTCCTTTAATTCGTAAGACACTTGATGTGTGCACACTACTATTGCTCGACTAGAAAATTTAAACATATGTATTATATATTATTTCCAGAAATTAGTATTACGATTACGATCTTCAATAATATACCTGTAAAAACAAAGTAAAGTAATTGAATCATGATTAGTAAGCGTAATTGAAAAATAAAATTAAACTTTAATGAATTGAACACGATATAAAAGATATTGTTCCGAATATCAAATTAAATGTTCAAGTAAATGAGAAATAATTAGATATTGTACGGTCCCATAAACCGTCCAAAGAAACCGAAGCTGCTTGCCAAATGTGCAAGGATAAATGTATGGAAAATTCCGACGACAGCTTGAGGTATTAAAACATTAACCCTCCTGCCGCCCGAGAACTGCCACCATCATAAAATAGCAAACGGCAACGCCGACCATTTGCTGACCATCCCTTGCTGTATTTTTCCTATTCCTCACCTTTCCTTCTAATATATCTCTCGCCCTTTTTTCCTGCCACTTCCTAATTCCACATTAGAAAAAAGGAACAACCAATGAACCAGCTGCAACACCCACTCCTTTTCGCAATAAATCACCCCTTATTCATGTCTACGTAAAACCTTGCAGAAACGAAAATGACACAACTTTCTCAACCATCGAACTGTACACATCGACATCACTATTCCACCATTTGTATAGTATTAGTAGAAATATACGTTAGGTTATTAGGTGACATCATCTCTCATCACCTCTCATCATGTTATGTAACTAGCCCTCACGACATTAATTTGCCATAGAGCGCAACGACCATCGCGTTTAGAATAAACATTTTCGATTCGCGAATTGAGTGGCGTACAGATATTTTGAAGAAAAAGCTACAAAATTTCATGCAGGTAATCCCTATCAACCCACCATGAACTGCCGGTACGACAGCGCTCTAGTATTCAGGAACGGCTCTCTCCAGTAAAAGAAAGAAGAGAAAAAGAAAATACGCGGGTTATAATGTATAAATAATAACAAATCGCTGCAAATTAGCTCCTCAGATTGAGTGTTGAAAACTGCATAAGAAATAATCGGCTTAAAATAAGGCTTTCTTATCAATTTTTGACTAACCGCCATTAACCCGCTCTTCTCTTTAAGCGGGAATAAGGTTATTTCTTTTCATTGCTAATAATTGCGATGTTTCCAATTATGTTAAGGGGAAATACCAATGTATTCTGAAACACAAATGGAAGACTTTCAACTAGTATAAAATACTAGTGTCCTGGTCCAATTAAACAAATTACTTCGCGAAACATTATTGTGATAAGTGCTGTAAAATTTAAAATATTATAAACATAGATGAACTAAGGTATAGGCACCAGTAATTGATCTCGTACCATTTCTCAGGTTAACGTCAAAAATAATGTTTTGAAAAGTACTAATCTTTCGATAAAGGCGCGATAAATATGCTGTACCATTTACCAGCACAACTCCGAAACACTGTTACGACGTTCGATTAATTTAATTAATGTTAGTTTTATGCTTCCATATTGCAATTTCTTTAAGATGTCGTTAAGAAAGGGTGCGTAATTCACGGTAAGAAATTCCCAAACTCTTAACATTTTCTGACTCACCCTTTCACTACGTAAATAGACACTGAGTTTTTTATTTAATAAATGTCATATTTTTGTTATCTGAGCCTTAAAAAACATAATTGACAGTAGGGTCAGTATTTAATCTGGTCATTCCGATTATTTGTAAAAGTTGACCAGCGTGGTCAATTACTGACATAAACTATACAAATTTATATATTAATTACGGTATATCCATTTTACATACAATTTCGTTGGAAGTAAAGATGAAACGCCCGATTCTGAAATACAATGCATTTCAGTAGATGACCGGACGGTCAACTGTTGACTCCATGTACTGTCAATTTGTTAAATAACTACGTAATATTATTTAGATTTTAGATCAACAAAATAATAACATGCATTTAGTTAGGCATTTGTTCTATGGATTACAAAATTACTGAGCTGGAGGTGTCTTCTGCCAAGGACTCGTTCAGAAATTATTCTGAAGAAATAATAATAATAATAATCATTCTAGCGATTGTGGTAATGACCAGACACTCGCGATGTACCAGATTACGATTGGGGAAATGTAGTTTCTCATATTCATGAGCCTACTAGAGCGAGCAAAACTCGAAACGTTTACCCCTGAATAAGATTTTATATGGAATTACCTTCGTTTCATTTGAATTTTCCATTTTATTTGTAATTGTCCTAATCGTTGCAAATAAATGATATAAAAGTAATTGCGTTTAGTGTTTTTGGTTCTACCAGGTCAAAGTGGTCAACTACTAACTAACGTATGGTCAATTACTAGTTTTCTCGTTTTCAAGAGTGATCAACTTCTGAAGCAATTATTGAATTTGAAAAATGTTTATAAAATTTAAATAGTATAACTATCTCAAAAAAGTTAGCATTGTTACATAATCTAGGAAGTTCAAACAGCATATTGAGGCATAGAGCCTTAATACAGGATCAAGCACTTACGATTATTCATGCAGAATATTTTTCTTAACTGGTCAACTATTGGTGCCTTTATCATACTTTATTTTTAATTCTTTCAACTTTAGATAAAATCGAACGAGTAAAAATTCGGGTTGTAATAACAGACTGTGTCACTTTCGGTAGAAATAAGTTACGCAACTGTATTAAACCATCAATAAGAAAAGTTGACTATGATATAAATACCAATGTCATGAACACAATGTACTTCCAATCTTTAGTAGTCGGTTCAAACTGTGATTATTATAGAGTGACTTGTCTTGTCTACTCTGTGAGTATGTAAGTCAAATCCTTGGAGTCACATATTTCTAGCTTTCCTTAAAGTTTTATTAGAATCGGAATGTTTGAGTAACAGAATGCTCCTTGAAAGCAATTATCCTAAAAAAAAAATTTGGCTATTATCTGCATAAAACTCCATACAATATAGTGTAATATTCAACTACTGCTATAAAAATAATATTCAAATATTTCCCTGCACGTACAGTAAAGGAACTACTGATGCACGTATTTGAATTAATCAGCTCAAAGCTGTATACAAAAACTGAACTATTTGTTACAATTCGCGAAATCAAATAATATTTCAAGTAGTAGTAAGTAGAAAGTTCAATAAAATACGCATTATTTAGCTCTACCTATAGTGATAACATTTTAGGTTAGTGTAATGAATACCATTGCAGTTTCAATGCGCAATATTAAAGTGTTAAGAATTCTGTACGAGCTAACAAGTCTCTGATCGATGCCGCAGAGGGCGCCTTCCCCTTCACTATTTCTTGCACCAACATTTTACCTTTTTCTTAGGCAGGTGGACCAAGGAATACTTGTAGAATATTACCAGAAATGAGCTTTGAACGTGAGTTTGTTTACGCAATGAAGTACTTGGTGGTCCTGAAAAGGACCGATTACAAAGTTGCTGCATTTACTTCGAGCTGTGGAATTGTCTTATACCTTTAGCGCCCTCGGATACGGCGTGCTTGGCCAATTCACCGGGCAACAGAAGCCTGACAGCAGTTTGGATCTCTCGAGATGTGAAACTCGGCTTCCTGTTGTGCTGTGCTAGCTGCG
The DNA here is from genome assembly GCA_951802735.1 of Nomada hirtipes. Classification (NCBI taxonomy): domain Eukaryota; kingdom Metazoa; phylum Arthropoda; class Insecta; order Hymenoptera; family Apidae; genus Nomada; species Nomada hirtipes. The sequence continues at coordinate 7,298,665 of OX637921.1, read as the reverse complement.
ATGATTGGACAGCGATGCGATCGAAAAGATCACTGAGAAAGTTGTTCATGATGCCCATAGCCCTGCCGGAGAATGCAATATCCGGATGGACTTGCGTCAGCACCTTGTAGACGTAAATCGCATAGCTTTCCTTCCTACTCTTCTTGGAAGGTTTGCTGATCTGCTTCCGTACCTCGACGGCTTTTTCCATGTCCATTCCGCTCGCTCCAGTTGATATTTTGTAAAATACTTCGTGCACTCTACAAACAGCTCCGTGAAACGGGAATTCGAGAATGAATATCAATTCCTGGGTGATTGCGCTTTTATAACATACCTGAGGTAGCGCCATTAAAGCTTATTGTTAGTGTGGGGGGCGGCCACGACGGTACGCTATTGGCTTGCTCGCGTTTCACCCAACGGCTTATAAGTACAGGTAATGGCTTCACGAATCCTCACAATTAGCTACGACCTTCTGAAGTACGTTCCGGATAAATCAAAGTTTGCAAAGAAAATGTCAGGCCGTGTCGTAGCTGGGAAAAGCAAAGGAAAAGCGAGGTCTCGTTCCACTCGAGCGGGCATTCATTTTCCCGTTGGTCGGATACACAGGCGTCTTCGCAAAGGACATTACGCTGAACGGATTGGTGCCGCGGCGCCAGTCTATCTTGCAGCCATTTTGGAATACCTGGCGGCCGAGATCCTGGAGCTGGCAGGGAATGCTGCGAGGGACAACAAGAAGTCTAGGATCCTTCCTCGCCACCTTCAGCTGGTCATCCGCAACGACGACGAGTTGAGCAAATTGCTCTCTGGCGTTACCATTTCTCAGGGCGGTGTATTGCCGGATATTCAAGCAGCTCTGCTGCCGAAGAAAACCGAAAAGAAAGCTTAATCGAATCGCCAACCACAAATGGCCCTTTTCAGGGCCACAAAATTTTAAAAAACGAAAGATTCTCTTTGTAGAAATATACGAAACTCCCTTAGGTCTCCTGATACTTTTAAATAAAAAATATCATGTTTATAAAGTTCGGGGCAGATTTGTTTCTTAAATAGAGTTAATAGTCTTCGCCTGTGCTGAAGTCTCGTAGCAAGGGTATGAAGACACTATTTCGTTCTGGGAACAGTGGAGGGGCGCGTATAAATCGAACCATACGAAAGAATATAAATGAATTTACGGACTAGTTGAAGTATTGAGGGATATCTATTGAAAGTAAGATGAAACTACGAGTTATGAACATTAGAGGCGTTGCGGGGAAGATGGTTGCCTGCGTTTATTTTCTTAACGCATTGTTGCGTTACAAAACGTGTCCTTTCTCTCATTTCGCCATCTTATCTTTCAGGAAAGTTTGATTCATTTGTTCAGCAATAATCTATTCAGTTAATAGCTAATTAACTAAGATCACTACATTGACATCGTAAGATTCTTTTTAGAAAAACTTTTGTAATGAATATCTTCGCATAGTAATGAATACTAGTGGAACTGATAAGGGATGTGTGGGATTAGTTAAAGATGGGGAGAGAGATAGACGGAAGGGACCTGGACAGTGGTGGGAGTGAGACAGGGTTGTACGTAGCGGACTTTGAGGACGTTCATATGGTCCTGGTCCTGCTCCTGGTGCCGAACAGGGGGGACGAGATGGATGTTAGAATAAATGTTAAAATTATAATCCAAAGAATAGACATAAGAACTATCAATAAGTTACAATAAGTGTTAATTGATACCCAATATACATGTGGATACCAAAAAAGTGTATAAGCCATGAAATGGCATTTTGTAGCCGGCAGGCAAAAAATTTCAAATAAATAATAATACAAAAGTATCAGTAAAACGGCAGACGCGCAAGGGTGTCGTATCGAGGCCCTTGAGGACACTCCATTGTGGGCAGGTAGATCTAGCGATGAGCACCATCGACTAATTTAAACTATCGACTAATTACTAATTAGTAACGACATACTATCGACTAATTAGTCGATAGTTATTAGTCGACTGAAATTTCGCTTATTGGTTATGTCTGGAGTCTGAACTATGAATGAAATGATCGAACTCATGATCATGAAATATTGGTGTATTTACTTTCTGTAAGTTTATTAGTTCATAATTAGAATTTCAGAAATATACAAGGTCAACAAGTTTCTTTTTTAACCAATTGGTAATATTTCAATTTGTCATAAACTATTTTATTTCGGCACTTAAAAATTAACAGTTCTAAATATTTTGTGAGAATCAATTAGGTTATATATAAGGTTTTACTCAGTTCTTGAAATTTAAAATCAGATAGACAGATATTTAACATGACGGCATTAATTAATGTTTTATACATCAAAATTTAAGTCGTTTGTTCTCTTTCCTACGGTAGATATAAATATTGCTCTATTAGGAATGTAAGGAATTTGTCGATCTGTTTTCATAATTTTCTTCATTACTTAATAATGGTGTAATTTCGGATTTTAAGGATTCTATAGCTGATTGTGCGTTTATTTCATGTTGCAAAGTATTAAAATTAATAATAAACATATTATTAGTTGTTTCTATAATAAACAATAAAATATAAAATATATAAAACATCGAAACGAACAAAAGAATGACCGTTATTTTCGTCAGAAATACTAACCTACCACTTGTTCTCGTACTGATTCGATTTTTCGATGTTACATTTTCAAGTGACCGAGCCGAATTCTGAAATTGTATAGTATATACTATATACGTTATAAGTTATACAATAATTGACTCATCTTCTTTCTTATTGATACTTAAAATTTCTTATTTCTTATTAATGCAAAAGGGAGGACGAAAGTATTCGTGCACTGTAAATAATTAAATGCCTTTTTTAAAATTGAACGGAAGGATTTGCTTTATTCTGAAAAGTTTAAAGGATTAGTTTACAAGATATTTGGGAAAATTACATAATATCTTGAATAAAAATTAAAGTACTGCATTTTATAAATATCAGTAAATAGTATACATGTTGAAAATGTTACTAAAATCGGTTAATATTGCTCTGAGTTTCAAATGATTATAAGGTTTGCATTAATTTGCGTTATGCATAATTGAATTTACACATGCTTAATGAATTAATTATTCGATACTGCTATCGAAGGCATATATTTGATAGTGAATCTTGAACCTCATGATAAAATCTATTAAAAACTCCCGCAACTTAAATTCAGTTTATCGGCAGATTCTCCAATATACATGCATATACCGTGTATGTTTATACACATATTCAGTAAATAGTTCAATGGTCCAAAGTCCAAACGACTAAATCAGTCGTTAGTCGATAGTTTTAAAAATCACTCGAGTAAAAATAGTAGTTGGGTACTTATGGACTAATCGATAGTTTTTTAGTCGATGGTGACCATCGCTAGGTTGATCCCGTCTTTTTGGCGGCACCAATGCAGCATCCTAGGCATTCTTGGGAAAGCCATCGATTAGGGCGAACGTATAATATATGGGATATACATAATGTATATGAAAATTGTGATTTAATGTGGTTTTTGAAGTAATATGAACAGGTACATATGGCGCTTTTAACATCCACGTGAGAGTGGATGATTACCCGTTTTTTTGTACAATCGCTATAGTATTCGCGGATTAGAAATCGACACTGTCCATGTGTCTGAAATAAGTATTACGAAATGAACTAAAAGATCATTAACAATCATCCTATAGTTTACATCACGAATAATCTGTGCATTAACAATCAGCGTGTCCAAAGTGAGAGAAGCACTCAATGTCTTAACAGCGGTGATTTAATATATCCATCCGAACACGTGCAAGGATAATAGATACATAACCTATACGATCGACAAGATCAAATATCGGTAAGCTTAATAAATTTGGACCAAATAGAAATCTTGTGCAATAAAATAAACGTGACTTTATAACAATTCCTTGACTGTATAATGGAAGTGAATAATTAAAAAATGGAACAATTTCTTCCTGTAACAATAATAAATGGAACAGTAACAGATGTTACTCGGAGTGTACATACTTTTACAAATAATTTAAGCCCGAATACCCATTCACGAATCTAGTATAATTAGATAATAGTATCAGTAGATCGCTGCGATAAAATTAAAATGTAGTAGAATCAAATATTTTCTTTCAATAACGTTAGAAGTCGATTGCAGAACAGTAACGAATATTACGACCAAGGACTCGTTAACAGCGAGTAATATTGATTTAATTGTTCCGATACTGAAAATGAGTATGATGTACGTTAATATAGGAAGTTGAATTTGTAGACACAGCTTCATTCAATACCGTTATAAGTTCAATGATACGTGAAGTTATATTTTATTAGAACAGTAGCAAAAGTTTGAAAATCTTATAAAACAAAATAGGAACTGTTTTCCTATGTATAGTCTGTCCAACAAGATGAGAGAGTACACATAAACAAAACTTTCATCACTCGTTGATGTTCAGGGGTGAAGTGGTACCGTTATTCTATGGTTCTTTCTATATTCTGTAGTATGCGTGTTACAGACTGAGTCAGAATTTTCCAATTCACAGGTTTTTTAACCCTAGAACTATCAAGCAAGTCAAAACAACTTGTTTCAGATTTCTTGCTTTACAATCCCAATAGTGCCAAATCTATCTGCAGTTCTGGTGCTAACGCCTCTTGTAAAAATGATGTATAAATGGGACACAAAATTGAAACAAATTCTGAATTTAATATAAGAAGAGTATGTTTGTTTCGTTGAGTTTTATATATTAGAGTACGCTTGCGAAGGGTGTAGATAAAACAAATCATCATTTGTGAATGATCAGTTAGTTGTCTAGGAGAGATCGTTGTTTTTGCCATTTTAATTCTCTTTATTTGTTGCTGTATTTGAACTGTAATAACCATTTATGAAATGCAAATTCCCTAGATCAATTGCTGACATAGCCCCAGACCATAATGCTACTAAGCTTTACAGTTGGATTGATATTCTTATTGTTTAATTCTTCCTCTTGCTTGCGCCCTACTAATTTTTGTCTTCCCATCTGAGAAAATTACATTTCTCCAAAAATCTAGTAGTCGATTAATATAAGTTTTTGCAAATTGCATTCTGTTTTCTCTGTTTACGTTATTGATGAAAGGTCTTCTTCTGGCTACCTGTTCAAAATACCCTACTTTAAGTTTGTTGGATATTGCTTTGGAACAGATTTGTTTTCCAGCCACTAAAAATTTTGCTGTATTTTTGGGTGCACTCTTGAATAGATGTTATTTTACCTTTTGTACAATAAATCTTTTATCTCTGTTATTGAGTCGGTCATCCCGAACGTCGCACAGTGGTGCAAAATCACCAAATTGGGGCAAAAGCTCCACAAATGTTTCTACAGTAGTATGTAATGTATTCGCCCCCAAATATCTATATTAGTCTTATGATATATTTATTTCTGTATTACTCTTATTATCTACTAGCCACCTAAGGATTCATACATACAAATATTTTTAAGTTCCGTCATCACAAATACTCGTTGAGTGCCGTGGTATGCGACACTCCGAGAATACGGTAATACGTCGGTGTTTGCGAGAGTACCAGGATTCCTTGAGTACCCTCGGCTTTGTAATTGAGATTCAATCTAATTATAATAAAGAAATTAGATTGGTGTAAAGTGAGGAGTCAAAGTTGGTTTCTCAGGATTTAATGTAGATTTGTTTCTTTGCTGTACAAGTTATAAATGTTTATTGGTGCTTACTCGTCTGTATGTTAATTGTATCGTTTGTCCTAGTATTACACCTTACTTCCTTTGCACTTGTTATAGTTTGTTTTAGTTTAGAAATACTTGGGCGAGAGCCGTGCGAGAGAGCGATTTGCCTTCGCGCGGGTCTATATATAGCTAATCCCAAGTTCCTTTGTAAGAGGAAAGGGAGCGCTCCTGCATCCGCGCAATGGGACTGGGAGCAGGAGAACGCGAGCAAGCTGTTGCTACGCGCTTGTAGCTGAATCTTGAACATCGGTATACCGTCTCGTCACAAATATAAATTGTAACGAGTCACTACTGATATACGAGGAAACCAAGACTCGGTTGGTTTCTGTCAAACTACGATTGTTTGAGTAATGCGATGACAATGGTTGACTGAGACTCCGTTGAGACTCGCTGCGAATTGGTGGAGGAGGTTGTCTCCTGCTTGATGTTAATACGTCAACTGACTTCCTCATCGAGCGTTTCCTCAAACGTCGACTCGGAAGAGGGTTTGTGCATGCTGATTGGTCATTTAGGAAAATGTCAAAATACCAATCAGCATGTTTTGTAATGTGTAGCCGCACCCTTCCTTAGCGCCCAAAGCGCGTTTCCTTGGAGGAGGGGGTGCGACTTCAAACGTTGTGACAACGCAGCGGAATTTCCATCAGGGTGTCCAAACTTGACCTGCCAGATGTCTGTTAGGCCCAGCTCCGAAGACCCTTTGGAAATCCACGTTTATGACGCATGCAATTAGCTGTTGAGGTCGTGTACAGAATCGACGCTTATAGTTTATTGGCATAGGAAATAAAATGATTTCCTCAAAAACAGCTTTGCTACTTGCGCGTCATAAACGTGCTAGCCATCTGCACATTGACGGTTGTTCCTTATGCAGATTATTAGCCGCCTTTTCCGGCAAGGTACGGATTTATAGCATCGTTCGCAGGTAAGGCACAGGATCGTCATTGTTGCTCGTTCGCGACGCAACACTCGTCATGGAACCTTATCACATCACCGCTTCCAAAACACCTAGTCATACTGCCTACAATCCCTACCCATCCACAGTCCTTTGGAATTCGTCCTCACCATCCCTACTACATCCTTTCCAACACCCTTTAAGAACCCAAGGTTCCCTGAATCTCTAGCTCACATCATACGAAAAAGTCAATCGTCATAGTCTAAGTCTAAGTGATAATAAAACCTCTTGAAAAAACCGAAGTTGGGAGTTAAATTTTCTCTGTGTCCATTACAAGTAATTATGATACTTTATGATTTGTTATATAAAATAAAGTGTATGCATGGAAAAATTAAATACTGGGATACATAATATAACAAAAAAAAGATTTCTTCTCATATTTTTTTCGATAGATTCGATTATTTGTAATTGTTACTTAACTTATTTCTTTTGTTATTTATCATCCGGTTCATTAAAAACCTGAAAGACATTATTCGATGCTGACTTGCTGCTTATTTGAAAAAAATCACGCTTTTTCATCACTTTGTGACCTTATTTCTAGGTAGGTCGCAAAAAGTCGCAGAATTTTTTTAAACTATAATATTCGTATTTGACAAAGGGAGGCGTAGACTCGTGTGATTAACTCTGCCATTCGAAAACGGTTGCACGAAACACGCGTAGATGGCCCCTAATGGCCCCCCTACACGATGAAACATGTCGCGATGCATGCATCGACTCCTAGGTTTCATGAAACCTGCGAGAGTCTCAGCGCTGCATCAAGCACCCTCCACACGACCGATTCCTCTTATCAGTTTGTCGTGTGATGCCAACGCTGAAACACGTGCGTGGAAATGTCGGATTCTGTTCCACTTCCAGTCTTATTGGCTATCGCAGGAGGTATGTTAATTGTAAAAAAAGATGAATTGAAGACTAAGAAGAAATGGGCAAAAAGATGGTTAGCCGAGAGACAGAGATTTTCTAATTCTTCATTATTAAAAGAGCTGAAAACAAATGAGCCTAGTGATTATAGAAACTATTTGCGTATGGATGATTCTGCTTTTAATTATCTATTGGAAAAAATTCGGCCAAGGAATGAAAAACAAAATACAACGATGCGAGATGCAATTAGTGCAGAAGAAAGACTTTCTGCAACACTAAGATTTTTAGCCACAGGAAAGAGTTATGAGGATTTAAAGTTTTCCACTGCAATTTCACCTCAATTATTGAAATTTAATGTTTACTCTAAAAATTTGAATACAAATCAACTAAGAAACTTAAAACTATTTTGAAATTATATTTGGATATTAACACTTAGCCGACCGATCGGGGAGATCTCCCCCAATTCTCAGTTCTCTGTGGCGCGTGCGGTCGGCTAAGTGTTAAAATGGATACTGAGAAAGCGGGTTCTATACAATATTATTACGTATCTTTATTTGCATTTAGTTTAAAACTGTCGTTTTGCGTCAGTGTACGAAATTTGGCGTGGTACATAACGTCTTGTATTATCTTTTCCGCCAACAGATATTGTTCATTATCTAATAATGATTTTTTGTTGTTCCACAGACACTCGTGCATTCTATACGTGTTTATAAAATGTTCCCAGAATTCCTTGTCGTTCTGCATTTTGATGACACTTGAACCTTTTCAAACACTTCAGACACTTAAGAGTCAGGACTCGGGCCTTGCACACCAACAGTACCAAGACTCTGATTCTTGCTCTGATGCAAGTTTTGAATGCCGAACTATACGAACATATGTATATTGCCGTGAATCACTGTAGATCTTTTTCGCTTGAATTCTATACTTATTCTGATTTCCCTACGTTGCACAAGGAAAAAAGTAAACTACGGGAAAATTTAACACATCTGGAAAACAAAACTTTGTGAGTTACCTCTTTCTTCGAAAAATCAAACTTAATAATAATAACAACTAATAGCATTTTTCCGGTCGTTTATATTCCTCGCCGCGTAGCGTATGAAGTTACAAGAAATTAGCTGGAAATTCAAATGGAAATAAATTAAAATCTATAAAAATCAATAAAAATATATTTGTTACATAGCAATAATTGTATTAAATTCTAGGACTTCAAATAAGCATCTCCCATTTCGCCCAATATTCTCAATAATTCATTTATAAATGCAATTGAAAAAGAAATTTTATTGATTATTTTGTACCGACAAGATTGCATAATATAAAAAAATGAGGGTTAAATATATGATTTTCGACTTAAAATATTTTTTTCCGCCTTTGAGAGGCAAACTGATTTGCCGTGAACCACTGGTCTGCACTGGATCTAATACGGAGTCGTGATTCTAGCGTCGATGCAAGTTGCATCGATGATGATTCCTCGATGCCGGCCTACACACATTGCAACATGCATCATGAAACCTAGGAGTCATGCAACATGCTTCATCGTGTAGGGGGGCCTTTAGATGTGTTACTGTTACAATTAAAAGAAACCAATTCTATACATACTACAAATGCTTCTGCAGATAGCAAACGTTGCACAGTTTGTCCCAGAAGTATAAACCGTAAAGGACCTAATATATGCGTCTATGCAAAGGTGCAATATGTGCAGAATACAGAAAGCCATTACGTCAGAAATGTTCCCCTAAGTGTAATGTAAGAGTACTCTTTTAACCCGAAAAGGTACTATGTAATCGTAAATAAAGAACGCTGTTCTATATTAGAGGCTCAACTCGAACTATTCTTTATTGAAGTTATACTTCTTTAGGCGCGTTATGAAGAAGTGATGAGATTGAATTTCAGACACAAAGTCTACACCATGAAGCTGCTTGCTAAGCCCTTTAAGAAAAAGGCTACCAACAAAATAACTTCAAAAAATAGAAGTAGAGATCTCTATTGCACGCGCATCATATTTTTTTTTTAAATACAGGGTGAACCTTATAAAGCGTTACAGACGAATATCTCCAAAAATATTGATTATACGCAAAAATGTTTCAAATGAAAGTTGTTCAGTACCGAGGGGGACATCATGTGGTGGGACTTTTATTCTTCACGGTGGACACTCCAAGGTGAGGTGAACGTCAACTTTCTTTTTTTAAATGGAATGATATATTTTTTTATCCACCATCAAATAGTGCGTTTCAAGACGGGTTCAATGACCCATGACTCAAGGTCATTCAAGGTCAAACTTGCAGCTCAAAATCCGCATTGGATGAGAACAACGGCGTTTTAATATCCATGGACCCTGAATGTTTGGTGCGGCATTATCGAAAATTTTGTCATTGGCCCGCACTTTTTCGAAGGACGTTTAACTGGGCAAGTTTATGTTAACTGCCTACACAATGTACTACCCCAATTATGTGATGAAGTACCTTTAACACCAATAGGACCTCCTCGACCTATATTCTGCAAAGATTTCATTCATTGCTGTTCGAGAGCATAGTGCATAGTGCGGAGGCGCACCGTCATGTTGCATCCATATAACGCGTCTTTGATTTAAAGGTAGTCTGTAGTATTTAGCGCCATAACGCTGATAAAGCTTCCTGTGCTTTCTTCTGTCGGAGATGTAGGAGTTCAGTGTGGGGTCGGATGTCAGTGGTACAAGGTCAGGTTTGACCTTGAAAGAGGACGCTCTTCTCCTGCAGCCAATGAGAAACGATTCTAGAGATTTGATACAGTTTTCAACCTCTTGTTCTACGCCGAGATGGGTATTTAGGCGAAGATTCTCAGTGAGGTTTTGATTGGGAGTTTTTTTGTTGGGAGTTTTGTTGGGAGAGTGGACGGGCCCTTCACAGGTGTGTTAGCGACAGCGTATTTTTAATGAAAGGAAAGGGACCGATTTATGATAGGGACTTAGCCTGGGTACGTTTGGAGAGTGTTTTGCAAAAGACCGGGGATCGGAGAGAAAATCGACCCCTTGTAGCGTTCGCGTATTGCACACACTTCACGCACCTCGAACTTAATGTTTCATGCAAAAATTGAGTTTCATAGCACTTTTAATAACCTTAGTATTGGAGACTACTGGAGCGGTCGTGGAGCGCACGTCTACCAGCTTCGGCATATCCGTCGCAACTGTGTTTGGAGTACACCTGTGGGTGGTACTGTCCATTGTTGTGTGTCACTTTGTAGTGTCACGGCTGTTAAATTGTGAGACGGGCTTCGTCTGAGATTGTTGCATGTTTGAGAGCATGGTTGATGAACGGTTGAGAGTAACGGCAACGTAGTGTTTGTATCACAGGGTTGCGGCTGTTACGTTCTCAATGAAAGATGCTGGTTGTATTTTGTAATACAACGAGTGTGTATGGAGTCGGGACAACGATCATCTTGTGCGTGATTCGTTGAAATACGACTGTATGATTGAGTCGTGTGAATTCATGGAAGATTGTAAATGGTACTTGGGTGAGAATGGTAAAATGTAAATAGTTTGACTGGTATGAAGTGCATTGGTTGTGCATGCTTCTCGAGAACGCGAAGCAGGTCAGTCTGGCCGTGTTAGCGACAGCGTATTTTTAATGAAAGGAAAGGGACCGGTTTATGATAGGGACTTAGCCTGGGTACGTTTGGAGAGTGTTTTGCAAATGGGCAATCTGGACGACAGCCGATGGCTGGTGGACCGACGCTATTCAACTATCGAATGTCCAAGGATTGACTGTTTATTAGGGATGTTTTGAAAGTGAATGAATGAGACTGAACATCCCGTTGACCGACGATGGCTGGCGACCGCATTGGGTCTTCCAACTATCTGGTGTCGAGGGATTGTTTATTAGTGTCGAGTAAAGAATATGTCAGAAATAATTAGATTGTCTCTACAGCATCCCGATAGCCAATTCTTTTGCTAGTAGATGCAGAGCATCCCGATAGCCAATCCTTTTGCTAGTAGATGCAGAGCATCCCGATAGCCAATTAACATCGCATTACTCCTTCGACCAATACACCCTACACCCACATACATGTTTCAACCAAAGAAAAGACAAAGCTAATAAAAAAAAGATAGCAATCTAAATAAAAGGAAGTATGACTTTCAGAAACATCTTACAGACAAACAATTTAAATCCCTTTTTGTTTTGTTTTACATATTTATTAAAAATTATAATATTTCACTACATATTATAAACTTATTCTACATAATGCTAACACGGCTCATCATCATTCACATTCTCATTATCACTCACATCTAAGTCGCCTTCTCCCGACCACTCTCCGTTCCATAACCGTAATCTATCTTTCGGTGCCACTTGTGGCCTCCCAGATTCGCCCAAAATTTTATACCGATCGTTCGGCAAGCTCTCAATAATTACAAACGGACCAACATATTTCGTATCCAGTTTCGCTCCACGCGATGTAGCAGGCTTAATAAAAACCGTATCATTCACATTATACTCAATGTTATTCCTACGCTTTTTATTAAAATTCTCATTTTGCTTCTCCGCATTTTTAAACAATTTTTCCGAAGCAATTTTCCTATCTCGCACTAAATCTATTCTTTCTTCCAACTCAGGTAATTCGGCCTCAATATGTAGTGCATTTCCTGCGTTCCGGTTAACCCCAAATAACATATAACTTGGCGCAAATCCAGTGGACGACTGTTTTGTTGTATTTAATGATTCCTGAATCTTACTTAATTTGTTCGACCATTCTGAGGATTTCGAAACCTCTGCAGTTAACAAATTTGCAACCGTAGCAACATACCGTTCAACTTGTCCATTCGCGCGTGGTGCACCGGTAGCGATTAAATGTAACTCTACATTTTGCTTTTTCAGCCACTGCTGTAACGATTTAAATGTAAAATTCGTTCCCCTATCTACTACCACCACTCGTGGTCTACCAAACAGCGTCAATCTTTGTTTGAAGACTTGTAACATCTCAGCACCACTTAAAGATCTTAAAGTAACTAATTGCAAATATTTTGTGAATGCATCCACTATTAATAAGATGTGTTGGTACCCCTCCTTCGTTTGTGTAAAAGGACCCACCACACAATCACAGTGTATCGTATCAAATGGAACCGATCTTTTATGAATTGAATGCAACAAACCTTGCTGCGGCCCTGCATGACGCTTAGATACGACACAGGTGAGGCAATGCCTTACATATTTTTGCACAAAAAAACGCATTCGAGGGAACTAGAATTTCCGAGCTATGCACTCATACGTTTTTTCATAACCCACATGACTATTCTCATCGTGATAAAGACGCAACAAGGCAATCCGATATCCCTTCGGTATGTAAAAACGCGAAATGCTATTTCCCTTACTGCTTAATATTTTACGGCATAAAATACTGTCAATCACACAGAAGTCACTACATACTGAGTCTCCCTTTTCCACTCGCTGAATTAAATCCTGAACCTCCTCGTCGCACCTTTGAGCAACTTTAATCCAAGAGTCAGTCGATACTAATTGTTTATTTAAACGAGCCGCATTTACACAACCTCCCTTAGGCGGATTTCTACTAAAAAAATCTACATGCTCAATTTGCTTCCCCTTACGGTATTTTATGTCAAATTGGAAATCTTGAAGGTATACCCACCATCTAGCTATACGTGGCAAAATATGTTTCTTATCCTTCGTGGCTTTTAAAGCATTACAATCCGTAACAATTTTAAAATGAATACCTAAAAGATATACTCGAAAATATTTAAGAGCATTAACCACCGCAAGCGTTTCTAGCTCGTAAGAATGATATCTCGATTCTTCGTCCGTAGTTCGGCGACTAAAATACGACACTACACGCAAATCCCCATTCACTCTCTGGAACAATATACCTCCATACCCGACAGAGCTTGCATCTGTGTGTAATTCCGTGTTTTTATTAGGATCAAAAATGACTAACAACGGTGCAGACACCAAATGATCAATCACGCATTTACGAGCTTCATCCTGTTCTCGTCCCCATTCCCATGGAACATTATTTTTTGTGAGTTTTGTGATGCACGCCGTACGAACTGCGAATTCCGACACGAATTTTCGGAAGTAGCTCGCAAGCCCCATAAATTGCCGGACTTGTTTAACGTTCGTAGGAACAGGTGACTCGGTTAATGCTTTGATCTTCCTTTTTCCTGGTCGAATACCATCGGCGGATACTTCTCGTCCCAAATAGTCGATAGTCGTTTGAAAAAATTTACATTTATCGACGTTGATCGAGAAACCAGCCTTATCTAACGCGCTTAACACTCGATCCAAATATTCTAGACCCTCCTCTTCAGTCTTAGAAGGAATAATAATATCATCAATATACACCACGGCGATGGAAAATCTAAGATTAGCCAATGCTGCGCGTATACAACGCTGAAAAGTAGATGGCCCATTAGTCAATCCAAACGGCATACGAAGATATTCGTACTGACCATCAGGTGTAACAAAAGCCGTCTTTCCTATTGAATCATTATCAATTGAAATCTGATGAAAACCAGACGCCATGTCCAACGTGGTAAAAAAATTTCCTTGCCCTAATCGGTCCAACTGATCCTCAATCAAAGGTAAGGGATAACTATCTCTAACCGTGATTTTATTTAATCCCCGATAATCCACACACATTCGAGTACCGCCACCCACCTTTGGTATTAAAATAATAGGGCTTGCAAATTACTTTCTCGTACTATACCGGCGGCTATTAAATCAGCAATAATAATCTGCCGCGCCTCCGCACGCTGCGCAAACGACAAACGATAGGGCTGATATCTCACTACTTTGCCTTCCTTTAAAACAATTTTTAATGCTCCCGTACTTACAGGTCGAAGATTATACCCATCTGCAATCATCTGTTGATACTTCCCCAACAAACCTTGCAGCAATCGACCCACATCCGACGGCAGCGTGCTGATAACATTGAACGTTAACCCCGTCGCACAGTGGTCCAAACGGGCCTTTTAACTGGACAAAACCTCTTACGATCAACCTATGGAAGCAAATGAAGTATTTATTTTAAACATACGTTTCCTTGGTGAAAATCAATTATAAAAAAATGGGATTTGCTTGAATAAGCGGCAGAAATACGAATTGATTCAGTATTATAAAACATATTTACCTTAGAGTAGTAATAAAGAAAGTACTTCTGAAGGCATTTCCGAATTAACACTTATTACGTGTGGCCTGAGTGTAGAAATTAATTAATTAATTAAATAAATAATAATTAATTAAATAAATAATAAATAATTAATTAAAAACGTAAACTCCTTCCTCAAGAGGAAGGAGTTACCTGTTGATTATCAATATTAATGTACGATTGAGATATATTTAGTTTGAATAGTAGATATTTAGATTGAACAATCAGAATTTATTTATTTATTTTATATTTTCTTTATTTAATACACTAATTTATCTGGTTTCTAAAAAAAACCCGAGTCGTTTGATCCAATTTTTTAGAAACTTATTGTTTTTTAAAGATCGCTGTATTACTTTTACTCTTCACCGTACACCTATTAAAAATGATCTACACTTCAAAGTTGCAAAAAGTTGCAGATGGGACTAAATTTTTCAGATTCTATACACTTTTATGAAGTAACTCGAACAAGTCCCATGTTAATGCAAAGTAATGCTTTTTTTTTAGAGACCATCAAAGTACAAACGTCGCACAATATTTCAGTATATTATTGTCTATAAGCAAATGAGTCAGTTATTCGAGTTTTAAGATATGTACACTTACGATTTATGCTTAAATTCATCACAAATTCAATATAAAACACAAAAAATGTCACAAAAAATATGCTGGGAACTGCTAAGAACTGTTAACGAACGATAGATACTGATGAACTGTGGGGCCTCGATTACTGACTATCGCGTATGGTTAGAAATCGTGAGTGGAAGAGGGGAATTGTTTATATAAACAGCATCCTATCGTATAAGGGCTAGCTCTAATTCTTTTTATCTATTATATATCTTTCACTTACCGTAGTCGAAAATCTTTTCTTAGCACTTTCAGTTTTTAGGTTTTGTCCAGCTAAAAGGCCCGTTTGGACCACTGTGCGTCGTCTTCGTTTCCTCCTGATGTCGTAGCGGGGAGTGCAGCAACTTTTTCTCCCCTTCCACCTTCTTAACACATAATTCCTCATAATCCAGAATGTCCTCTCCAAGAATGAGATCATAAAGTCATCCCAGAATCAGGAACCACCAAGAACTGAATCTCAGCTGCCGCATTTTCTGCCTGTATAGTTGCTACCGTGCGGCCAATTACCGATACGAGTCCGCCGCCCAAACCATGCACAGCGTTAAAATATGGTTCGATCTTGCAGTTTGCTTGTTTCGCGATTTTCTCACGAACCATGGAACATTCGGCACCGGAATCTAACAAACAGTGCACCATCAAATCACCGAATAAAAGAGGCGTAAGACCAAGTTCCTTAACCCGAAGAGCATTAGCTTCCAGTTTCTTAGAATCCATCTTCGCTCTCTTCCGAAACTGGTCCTCCCGCAAGGTTCTTTGTTTTCCCCAACATTGCGACTCCGTGTGCCCTCGCTTTAAACAAAAAGTACACGTGATAATGTTGCTGGATTTCACCTCCTCTCGAGGCACGTCTCTCGTTTCCTTCCTCTTCTTTGGACACTCTCTTTCCATATGTCCTACTTCGTTACACTCGTAGCATCGCTTGCGAGGGAAAGAAAGCATTTGGGAAGATCCAGGACGTGCAATTGAACGTCTATTATATTCCCGGGAATGTTCACTTTGCTCACGCGATTCATTCCGCCGAGAACGATCACTCTTTTCCTTATTTGGCACTTTCACGAAATGAGCAATTCCACTCAGCAAATCAGCGGTAGAGGTATACCGAGCATTAATAAGCGATTGTCGAACACTCGCGTCCTGAACATGTCCAATCATTAAACTAATCAATTCGTGAGGTTTAAAGTTTATTTGAGTCTGCCCGTAATATTTTAATTTATTACGGGCATACTCCGTGTAAGATCCCGCCGCATCGCTATTGTAAGACACCGCACGTGATAAACGCTCAGACAGTCGATCTTCGGACACAAACACAGAACATAAGTCTTCCCGAAATGTTGCCCAAGTACGCGGGTTACCTTCCCAGTCTCTGTACCATCTTTTAGCGGATCCCGACAAGGCATGAGTAGCCACACTCAATTGTTGTGTAGTGGAAAGTTTATTGGTTATTGATTCCACTAAATCACACCACTTCTGAGCATCCTCACCGATATCAGTACCACAAAAACGAGGCACAGCTTCTACAAAAGAATTAACCGTCCCAGGCACCAAAGGAGAGATCGAATTATTCGTGACCGTTTCCATGAACCGACGAAACAAATTTTCTAAACTCGGCTCAGCATTTTCACTTTGTCCACCGTCCATTGTAACGAGCACAATTAATCCAAAAGACACCGCAGTCTCTAATATTCCGTATTGGCTACGCGGTTTTTTTATCCCACTTCTGATGTCAGAAATAATTAGATTGTCTCTATAAGTTCGTAAGATTTTAGGAATGTATGCTTATTCACTCGAGGTTCTGGGGTAAGTGCCGTGGGGTTCATCACAGTCCTCTTACCAAAAGGCATAGCCTTCCCCACTCCGTGGCCAGATCCTCAAGGAACAGAGTCCCTATTCTTTAGCAATGCGACGTCAGGTCGCTTGCCATATTTAAACTCTCTCTTCTATCTAATAAACAATCCCTCGACACTCGATAGTTGGAAAACCCAGAGCGGTCGCCAGCCATCGCTTGCCGACAGGATGTTTGGTTGCATTCATTCATTTCCAAGACACTCTTTGACCACCCGTAGGGCTGCGTCCCCATCATAAATTATCCACAGGGTGCATAGCACTTCGCCACCCGATCCTATTCCTTTCTTTAAAAATACGCTATCGCTAACAAATACATGTGGCAATCGGCTTGTAGCCGTATTACCAAGGAATAGGGACTCTCTTCCTGGAGGATCTAGCCACGGAGTGGGGAAGGTTCTGCCTTTTGGTAAATGAACTGTGATTGACCACTCAGTCTTTATAAGCGCTTTATAAATAATATAAGAACTACCTATCTTACACCTCACCTTTAATATACAAATTCTTAACATCAGAAGTGGGATACTAGCATAGTTTTTTTACTGTGTTACGAGCCGAGGACTAAGGGGCACGCCTGCGGAGCCGAGCATCGGTTGTTTAAGAGTTTTTGTTAGTTAAACGGTCGAGCCGTTTGATGGGAAGTGTGTGGATGTGCCAATGCTTGTTTCATCAATGGGTGCCACTGGAAGGTCGAGGTTTTCGTGGATGTACCAGTGCCTATTTCATCACTGGGTGCCACAGGAGGGTTAGAATTTGTGGATGTGCCAATGCTTATTTCATCAATGGGTGCCACTGGAAGGTTGTTGTGGATGTGCCAAAGCTTATTTCATCTTTGGGTGCCACTGGAAGGTTTTCGTGGATGTACCACTGCCTATTTCTTCACTGGGTGCCACAGGAATGTTAGTAATTATTGCCTCGTAACTATCGATACACCTCGAGCGGTTAAGATGTATCTACTCGGTGGATTCTATATACTGCTTATGATTGGTATAGGAAACGAATGAAATAAATACGTCTATAATCAAATAATAAAATGTCTATATTCTCTTTTACTTTAAAGAATTACAAAAGTATTAAAATTGCGGAGCTTAAACCCACGCTTACAGTCTTTTAACGAATATAAATATTAATGCTCGAAAGGGAATGTTACCCGATCTTGCTGCCTTTCGACGAATGCGAACGTTGAAATGAATACCGGATAACTGATCGAAAGGGAATTTAACCCGATCTCACTGAGCTCTAGCAGAACTTTTGACGATCAATTACGGCGTAAACACGTAGCTTGACTATTCAGAACTAAGCTGTTAATAAATAAAAGTTGCTCGAAGGGGACTTGAACCCGATCTCGCTGGCATCAGTATGGCTGTCTGGCACCGACATGGTACGCAGCTAGTAAGGTCCATACTGATCCTTTAATAAATAGAAGTTGATCGAAAGGGAATGGAACCCGATCTCACTGGCATCAGTATGGCTATCTGGCACCGACATGGTACACAGCTAGTAAGGTCCATACTGAGCCACGAGAGTTTTTTTTTTTTTTTTTTTTTTTTTTTTGGCGATGAGTGGGAGGGGGTGTAAGTACCACCCTTATTGTTATACGCCACCCTCCCTTGGGTCGTACCTGTGGGCGATAGCTCACTTACCGACAGAGTAGTGTAATGGTGTTACCTACTTTAATTAGATGAGAAGAGGTGAGGTGATCATGGAAAAATTTTCAAAAAAACCATGGAGTGATGGGTGAAAGTAATGATTCAGATAGAGTATGTCAGGTTTTTGTTAGTTGAGGGAGGTGGAGGATGCGGGGGTGGCCGTGACCTCGTGAATACGGCATGCCTTGTCAGTGCATGAGTCCGTGCATAGGAGGTAAGGGGTGCTCCTAGTTATTGGGTGTCGCCGTAAGATCAAGCTAAGCCTTTAGCATCGGAAATGGTACCCGGGTAGTGAATGGTATGTTATCCGTTCGGAAGGAGCCGGTAAGTCGTACAAGAGGGTTTGAATGGTCAGTGACAATGTAATTGGAAACTAATTTCCCTACAAACTCCTCGATTAGAGGAACCGAGGCCATTTTATGTATTTGCAGCGTAGGAGTGATTTTTGGTTTGTTCAAGATGATCTTTAGCATTTTGTTTTGGAGAATCTGTAGTTTTTTTCGTATGTATTGTGGGATGAGTGGCCACCAGATCTGGGCACCGTAGGTCAGGACTGGGCGGATGCACATTTTGTAAATGTTGATGCGTATATCGACCTTGAGGGAGGATTTGCAGTGAAGATGAGTGGACAGGAAGCCGGCCACTTTCACCGTTTTAGAGATACGGTCGTTTGCGGCGGCTATCCAGTTCAGTCGCTCATCGAGAATGACACCGAGATATCGGACAGTACTTGACCACGGGATGGGGTGAGAATCAACAGAGAACTGGAGTAGTGATTTGAGTTTGTATCGCGAATGTCGACGTGAGAAAAGAATGGCCTCGGTTTTACCGGAATTGATAATTAGCTTCCATGAGCGAAAGAATTGAAGAATCAGATTGAGATAATTTTGCATCCTGAGAACGAGTGCTGGGAGGCGTGAGGAGGTGGAAAAGATCGCGGTGTCGTCGGCGAACAGGGCCAGAGAACAGTTATTTGCTGATGGAATGTCGTTTATGAATAAATTGAAGAGAATTGGTCCCAGGATGGAGCCCTGGGGTACACCGGCAAGAATGTGACATGGGCTAGAGCTTGATCCGTTGTAGTGTACGAAAAGGTGTCTATTGTTCAAGTACGCCCGGATTAGGCGGATAAATCCAAGGTTGAGGCCGATTCGGTTTAATTTGAATAAAAGGGCGTCATGCCATACCGTGTCGAAGGCTTTGGCAAGATCGAGCAGAATCATTGCCAGACAGCGTCGAACATTGAGGGTGAACGAGATATCCTGGGCAATACGAACCACTTGTTGAATTGTAGAGTGGCGTTGCCGGAAGCCAAACTGCTGGTTGATAATTATGTTATTTTCAGTGAGATGTCTGTTAAGATGAATAGATATGCATTTTTCGAAGACCTTGCTCGGAATGGAGAGGAGGCTGATTGGCCTGTAGCTCGAAACTGACTCGCGCGGTTTGCTTGGTTTGGGTACTGGAGTGACCCTCGCCACTTTCCATGCTTGTGGGAAGTGGCTTATGCGTATGCAACCTCGGAAAATGTAATAAAGTTGGTAAACCATTTTTTTTGAAGCCTGTTTTAGCATCGGGGAGGAGATTTTGTCTGGGCCCGAAGCCTTACGGTCACCTAACTTGGAGATGATGTCTTTGATGGTGGAGGGGGAGAACCACACCCCGCCAGGGACTCCGTCGGCGCTCCCGTCTAGCGTAGTCAGGAAGTTATTAATCGCAGACGTGTGGGGAGAGGGCAACTGGAATGCATTATTGTGTATATTAGCAAAATTTTTTGCTAGGGCTTCAGCTTTCTCTTTGTCGGAGAACATGATGTTGCCACCAGACTTTAATGCAGGCAGGTGTCGGGGTTCGCGACCGGAATTACATGCTCGGAATGTAGCCCAGAAGGTGGGGTCGGTGCGTTTAAAAGATTCCAGGGTGCTCTCCCATTTGGAATGGCGCAGGTGAGAGATGCGTTTCTTAATTGCTTTGGTGATGTCTCGGTTAAGGTCCGCAACAGTGTTGCCACCATAGATTTGTGCACGCCGACGCAGCTGTCTTCTGAATCGAATTAGGGATAATAGTTCTCCGTCTGTTACGAGATGTCGGTGTTTTGTAGCAGAGTTGTCGGACTTGGAGGTTGCGCGTCGGTGACAAGCGTGCATGAACGAGGTCACTGTACGGACAGAGTTGTCGATGGCCTCAGCGGAGTTGAATTTAGATATGATTTCGAAGTTGTTAGTGAGGGTGGAGTACAGGCTCCAGTCTACAGTTCTGTCAAGCCCACAGGGGCGAGTGGTATTTTTGGCGGTGAGAATAATAGGGAGGTGATCGGTGCCAAAGCGGTCATCCGTGACACAGGCAAGGTCGTGATGATCGTTAGTTATAAAAAAATCTATAGTGGAGGGTCTCCTGGTAGTGTCGAAGCGGGTGTATGAGTCAGGATGGACAATTCGGTAGTCTGATTTGAGCATGTGGTTGTAGAGATTTTTTCCGGATAGATTTGAAGAATGGTTATTCCAAGAGGTGTGTTTGGCATTCCAGTCGCCTCCTATTATAAAAGGGGAGCCGATTCTTTCTAGTGTGTCAAGATCATTGCTAGAGAGACGAAGGCCGGGCGGGACGTAGGCCACCCCCATCACTAAGCTGGGGCATGTGGTTTTGATGAAGCTTGCTTCTATGTTTGAATTGAGCGGGTTGTTAATGACTGCGAAGTCGATGGAATTGTGGATGAGCATGGCAACGCCTCCTCCCCTTCTCGGGGGTCTCCGATCGCATCGGATTGTGGTATAGCCTGGTATTGAGAAGTGGTTGCCTGGTTGAAGCCAGGTTTCCGTTATTAGGATGATCTCGATTTGTAGTTCAGCAATAGCAAGGATTAATTCGTTACGGCGAGGTTCTAACGATCGAGCATTCCACAGTAGGACCTTCGGGTACATTTTTAGTCAACGTTATTGAATATTGACCAGAAGGCCTGGAATTTTTCAGCCGTGGAGTGACATGTACGCAGCCGCTGTATTAGTGATCTGGTCAGGTTGAGCATCTGGTCCACGTTGACCAAGGAATTTAGCTCTTTCATGGCCTCAGCAAGCTCGACCATGGTGTCAATCCCATCTCCCAACATGGGGGTTGGGGGGGTATTGTGGGGCACGGAGTGCCTCACTCCAGCAGTTATGTTGGCGTACGTGCTTCGCGACGTGGCGGCAGGTGCTGGTACGGCCGGAGCAAGTAGGGGGAGTGTCCGAGGGGAGGCCGTCGCGGGTGGTTGTAAGGCTATTCCGCGGTTGCCCTTGTTGTTGTTTTGACGAACCTGGAGGTACGATTCGAGTGACGGGCATTTCGAAAAATTGGCGGTGTGGGCACCACCGCAGTTGGCACATTTTGGAGCTTCTTTTAGGGTTTTCGTGCATTCGGACGAGTGGTGTTTTCCAGCGCATTTAACGCACTGGGGGGGTAGATTACAATTCGTGGCAGAGTGCCCGAAGGATTGGCAGCGAAAGCACTGGGTGTGCTTTTTGTTGGACCAGAATTTGTCCCAGTATACTCTAACGCTGAATAGAGAACTGATTTTGTTGACTTCGTTTACCGTTGTGCCCGACGGGAAGTTAACACGATAGATGGTGAGGTCGCGGTTATTGGTTGTACCGGAGCGACGAATTTGGGTGCAGGAGACGGGGTTATGCCCTTTAGCTTTGATTTCCTGGAGGATTTCTTCAGGAGGAGTGTTGGGTAATCCTTTGAGAGCCATACTGAGGGATTTTTCTGAGTTGATAGTGAAGGTGAAGAATGGAATTTTATCTTCACGTAGGGTGGCCTGGAAATGTTTAAAGGAGTCGACTTTTTCGAATTGAAGTCAGATCTTGTCGCGGAGGATTTTTATGTTGAATGTTTTACCGTATTGCGCGGCGAGTTCGCGTTCGAATTTGGCAATATTGTACGAAAATTTTTTAATATATATTGGAGAAGGTTTCATACTTACCCTCCTAGTGAATTGGTTGTCCTCCTGGATAATTCTGGGTTTGCCACGGTTGTTGCTCGTGGAGTCCGATGAGCCGCCGATGCGGGTGGCTGGGCTCCTGGTGTCAGCACGTTGGTTGGTGCGGGCTGGCTTCGTCTGGATTTGTCGTTCCTCTTCGTCGGGCTGGAACGCTGCTAGCACCGAGAATCTGTTTGACACGAGGATGCTTGGAGTTGGTTCAGCATCCATGTTGCTTGTGTTGGCGCCTGAGTCTTCCGGGTTGGGCACTCTGGATTTGCTGAGCGAGTTGCTTGGGGAAACTCGTTTCCGTTTCGGGAGATACCTCGTGGACACAGGTTCAGCGACGTCTGAGCAAATGGAGTCCACTGAGCCCAGGGAGTGGACCGGGGAAGCCGGGCGAAGGTCAAGTTTTTTTAAGGGTTGACCCCTCATGGCTTCAGCTCCTTTGCGGTTTATGTCCTCCTTGGTGTGGAGCCGGACATTCTCTATTGAGAGCGCCGGTCCGTTGCGCGGGACCGGTGCACGGCGGATCGGGTCGATCCTTTTGGGGATTTTCCCGGATCGCTGGGGTGGCAGAGCCAGCCTGCGATGTTACACTTACTGAGTGTGTAGTCAAGTGTACTGTCACTGGAGAGTAGGTTACTAAGCTATGCACAGTGTGAGCTAGGAGCACTAGGAACACTAAGAACACTTGTCACGATGGAACTAGTAGTGCTGAGGACCAGCGCGGAGTGTGTCGAGACACGTGTGTCTCGATCGGCAGTCAGCGCTAGAATCTATTTGGAGATGGAGAAAACTTGGTCCATACTGAGCCACGAGAGTAGATTTCATGCCCTTTTTATATCCGAAAAACGGACCAAAAATATGGTGGGGGTACAGAATCTTCCAAGGGAGTCCAAAAGATCGCCCTGAAGTGTTGCGTCATCGCGCCATCGCGGAAGGGGCCGACTCGACTGCATGCACTCTCGATTTCCAAATAAGGGCATAATAGAGGAAACGAAGGAAACAATACTTCCTACGTAACAACTGTGTTAGAGAATCAACGTTCGAAAATGGAAAAACATAATAGTGTGTCAAGTGTATCCAGTGTATCCAGCGAACAAAGTGCACCGACATTGGAAACGCTTTTGGTGAAGTTCATGGAAACCGTGATGAATCGCGAGCCGAGAGCTTCCACTTCGATACCGGCACATGTAGCGGAAGCGATACCGGAATTCGGAGGCACGGATCTCGGGGACAACGCGGAGAAATGGTGCGACATCGTGGAAAGGGCTACGGAGTCATTACCATATACCCAGCGTATAAATCTGGCGACTCACGCATTGGCGGGAGCAGCCAAGACGTGGTATGCGTCGTGGCACGGTCACCCGAGGACTTGGCAGAAATTCCGGGAAGATTTGTGTGCGGAATTTGTTTCGGGAGATAAGCTCTGCGAGTTGTTAGTCCACGCCGTAACATACACGAGCGATAATGCGAGATCTTCCTCGGAATATGTGCGGAACAAAACTAAATATTACAATCAAACGGGAATTGATTTTAAGCCTGACGAGCTAATTCGTCTGGTCATAGGACACGTTACCGATCCAACAGTGCGGCAATCCCTGGTAAACTCGAACTATCAGACGACCGCGGCATTGAAAACGGGAATTGCCCAATTTAAATTAGGGAAAGGTGACCGCGAAAGCGATAGAAAGCCTCTACATGCTTCGCGTAGGCAGGATGACAAGATACGAAAGAACGATGGTCGTCGTGCAGATGGTGAAAATCGCAACAAGTGTTTCGCGTGTGGTGAAGTGAGACATTTGAAAACCGAGTGCCCAAAAAGGCGCAGGGCGGATTCACCAGGTAATCGGCGTATAATGCCGGGGACATCGAAACAAAATGCCTGCGGCTTTTGTTTCAAGATGGGACATGCCGAGTCTCAATGCTGGGCAAAGCAACGCGTCCAGAGGGACGATTCAACTGGGAGGAAACCTTTCGCCGACGGGAAAAAACTACCGGCGAACATGGGAAACGTAAAGGAAATAGGTTTGACGCCAATACTGTTCAAAAACACTATGGTGCAATCGTTATTAGATTCGGGCGCCGACAAATCGATGGTGCGGGAGAAAGTCGCGAATCGTGCGGGTTGTAAAATTGAACCGTGTAGTACAATAGTGCGTGGACTTGGTGGTGGGCGCATAAGAGCCCTAGGTTGTACGAACGTTTTAATTCAGGCGGAGGATACCGCTGCTGAATTGGACTTTTTGGTGGTGCCGGACGTCAGTTTACCATATGACGTAATCATTGGCGAGGATGTGTTAGATTACGAATATCTGTGCGTGAAGAAGGTGAACGGCGAGAAGAGATTACTATATTTTTCACCGGGATCGTTGAGTCTACCTGCGAAGGCGCGATCCAACCTTCCTGCTGAGCCGCACTGCAACCTGTCCGAGGAGCTGTCACCGGAGGTTCGTCAACCCTTGGGGGCGTTATTGGGGCGCTACGAGCACATGTTCACGGCAGAGGAGGGGTTAGAGGCTTTGGAAAGCAGCAATGGGTTTGTTTTTGGTCGTACGAGAATCTAGTATCCAGAAGGAATGGTCTACGGTTCGTAAGTAGAACGGAAATGACGATAGAGGAGATTGAAGGCTATTTGGTGAGTGTATACCAGTCTTATTGATTATGCGTTGTAAAAGACAAAGAAAAAAAAAAAATACGAAGTAATAAAACAAGGACCCGAGGACTGTTTTATTGTGACGTGGGTCGTGTACCGACGGTTAGGCGGAGGTTCGCTACGTTGCGACGGTTTTAGCTTACTTTTGATGAAAAAAAAATAAGGGTCAGAATAACCGAGTGGTTAGGCGACGATAATTATTATTCAATTTAGAGGCAGGGTTTGGCTGGTATAGTTTGTACTCAGGAACAGCTACCTGCGGTCGACATTGTTGAATTTATTTTATGATTGTGGGGCTTCTGGTAAAAGATTAGAAGAAGTTATGATCGCGTAAGAAATTAGATTTGATTAAAACGCGAGTCTATGGCATCAATTTTAAATTTGTCAGTTTGTTTTACCTGATAACGTATTTAAACTGTTGGAATGAGTAATAAATTCCAGATTGTATTTTGAGATCCGTTGTTTTTTTTGGAATGGTTTGTTATCAGAAGCCGAGGACGATGGGAATCCGGAATGAACCGTGTTAGCGTGTTCGGACAATTAAAATATTGTATTGTTCGCAAGTTTGCGTGTATTATTCTTTGTTGCTTTAATATTAAGCCAAATATTGTGATTATGTGGCTTGAAAATTGTTTAATTTGTTGCTTATGTACAGCGCTTATTTTTGGCAGGCCGCTGGTGAGTATTGTTCATTGTGATTGGACAATACTTGAGGACATCGTGCTGTTACAGTAGTATTTTGTAATACTAACTGTGTGTTGAATATGGTTCATTGTGATTGAACGATATTTGGGCATATTATGCCGTTGCAGTGGTATTTTGTAATGTTATCTGTGTTTGGAGTACTTGTGTACCCCTGTACTGTTGCAGTAGTATTTTGTAATACTATCTGTGTGTTGAATATGGTTCATTGTGATTGAACGATAGTTGGGCATATTATGCCGTTGCAGTAGTATTTTGTAATACTATCTGTGTTTGGAGTACACCTTTTTTTTTTTTTAACTCTATCTGTTCCCTCGGCGGTCCGGCTGCGGTCACCCTATTCAGGTTCTCAAGGAGCCCAGGACCGCCGAGTACTGTCTTCTACTGGGCATTACCCTACATCCAGCCAGGGGGGCTACCCCCGGTCCTGGTTCAGGGCCCGTATCCCACCCCACCGTATGCACAAACCCACGTATGTAGGCCAGCACATATATATCGGTGCATTGAAGCAAGGAGACCTCCCGTTTTACTGTACGGTCCTCCCTGTCTGTGTTAAGCGCACACTAGTTTTTGGCAGCAGCTCGGGCATAGGATGTGGGGAGCTTGCCATGCTGCTCCCGTACGGTCGTTTTATTTTTTTGTCGGGTTCTTTTGCGAACTGGATTTATCCATCGGTCCTGATTGTCTCTGTCAGTGTCGTCCGTTATTTCGTCGGCGTCGGCATCAGCGTGTTTGTTTCCTCGGTTCCGTTTCATTGCACTTGCTTTCGCCATGGTCTCGTTCTCCGCTTTCAGGCCCCTAATTTCCGCAGCCATCGAAGTCATGACCTCAGCATTCTCTGCGATGGTTTTTTTTAAATTTTTCACCTCGTTTGTCTCCGTGGAGCGACTTTTGCTGATTGCCTCCTCGTAGAGGTGCTCTATTGTTTGCAGATTGATATCAGGTTTATATGTGAGGCCCTTGTTGGCTATGGTGATCGCCCTCCTGGCGGCGGCGCTGAGGTTATCTATGGTCAGCTTCAGCGTCTTCATTGCTGCTGGGTTCTCCCTGCAGATACCCTCCAGGGAGAAGACCCTGGTTATCACCTCGTTAAGCGATTCTTTCATCAACCTAATGCTGGAAGTTGCTTTAGCAACTTTATCACACGCATTGTTCCAGTCCTCCGATTCCTCCATCGTAGTGTCGAGGAATATAACTAGGTCGTTTGCAGCCTTTTCCTTGGATGCCTGCGACGCCTGTGGCGAACAGAAGGCATCCTCTTGATCGGGGTCGACTTGCGAGCGGGTCTTTACTCGCTCACGCGCGCAGGGCGGCGATGCCGCCTTGGTTTTGGGCATGGTATTTACCTGTCACCCGTCGCGAAGGTGCGCATGCCCGATTTGTTGCGCTCGTGAGCGTGGCCAGTAGAGATCGACTTGTAGCCGTATTACCAAGGAATAGGGACTCTGTTCCTGGAGGATCTGGTCACGGAGTGGGGAAGGTCCTGCCTTTTGGTAAATGAACTGTGATTGACCACTCAGTCTTTACCCCAGAACTGATCGGGAAAGAACTACAGTAATTTCTGGATAAGGGATCGCAGGTCGGGACCGGCCGCGCTCCCATAGACGGTAGGGATAACTTTGCCTTTTTAGAAATTTGGCACCGACATCGGCGGCCGCTGAAAGGGACAGAGAGTGAAAGAAAGGTCAGATACCTACGTATCGGTGAGACAACACTAATGCAACTATAAAACTTCTTTATTGTTAATTATTTCGTTCTGCAAATTTTATTAAATTATTGCTGAGGCTGTTGTGATTAAAATAACACCAAATACGATATAATTTGGATCATACTTGCGTTAATAAATTACAAAAACGGGTTGCAATATGAAGCAAATATGATCGTGTTGTCTCATTTTAAGCATATAAACGTTAACAATATCGTAATAAATCAACAACAATATCGATCCCTTATGTAGAGGCGAAACGCTTTTCGATCCTCATGTAGAGGCGAGAAACGCTTCTCGATCCTCATGTAGTGGCGAGAAACGCTTCTCGATTACTAATAAAGTGACGAGAAACGCTTTTCGATCCCTCGTGTAGAGGCAAGAAACGCTTTTGACCACCTGCTTCTTTAATTGCCTGATTCTTTAAAAACATAAAAGCATACTACAATAATCATGGGTATCGTACAATACAATGGGCATACAATACAATACAGTTTAGCACTCTGTGAAAACGTTGACCTGAAATAAACCTCGGCGGTCAACCTGGGTTGTTTATGACCGAAGCGAAAGTTCAGTCTTGGATTGACTTTTCCCGAATTGTTATTTTCGGGCACTAATCCTTTGAACAATTAACTGACGGAACAGATATACATTAAAGTAGAGACTTCAATACGTAATTAATATTTTTTGAAAGCCAAGGACAGTAAAAAGCCTTGCAATCGTTCATTACTTCTTTGACGCTGAGTGTAAGCACAACGTAAGCACAAAAAAAAAAATCAATGGGTAAGAGATTTATTATGTAGACATATAAGTAAATATGATCCAAATTATCTCGTGTTTAGTCTCATTTTAATCACAACAGCTTCACGAATATTTTAATATAATTTTCATAGCGCAATCGTAACAATAAAAAAAAATCACGGTTACATTAGTGTGGTCTCACAGATACGAAGACATTTAATCTTTCAAGGGTTACCCCAGGTATTAACCGCCGGGACGTGTCGGCTAGAACCCGGGGGGATCCCCCCCAGTGGTGGGGATGAAGCGCGATCCCTTATGCAGTAGGCCTCGACTGACACTTATCCAGAAATTACTGTACCTATCTTACACCTCACCTTTAACACAACAAATTCTTAACAGGTGTTTAGAACTACCGGTCGGTGTTGGGTAGCTGCATCGTCTGTGGTGAAACACTCGAAATTGGATGGGTGGTGTAGTAGGAACATATCTATGGTGAAAGGGCGTTGCCTAGGGCCACCGAATAAAGTGAAATTTTTTTATGAGATCAGTCTGTAGGGGGCTCTAAGAGAATGGTTAAAGAGTATATTTCCACTGGAATTATTTTTGAGATTGTTCCAGGTGGTATGTCGGGCATTGAAATCCCCACCGATGATGTATGGAGTGGGGAGGCCTTTCATTCGGTCGATGGTTGTATTGGTAAGGCATGCAGTGGGAGGGGCATATACAGCAGCTATAGTTAGTGATGGAGTGTGAAGGCTAACATTTCTAACCCAGAGATAGGGACGAGGCCGATAGTATCGAAGGTTAGAGAGTGGTGAATTGCAATAGCAACTCCACCATGTCGGGAGGCTGGCCTGTCGAAGCGAATCACTTTGTATCCGGGTAGAGAGAAGTTAATGCCAGGATAAAGCCACGTTTCGGTAAAGAGAGCGATGTGGACCTCATGTTTTTGGAGAATGAGAATAAGTTCATTCCTCTTTTGAGGAATAGAGTTAGCATTCCAGAGCATTAATCGAGGGAAGATACCACCGACATGAATGCTTGAAATTGCTGGCTTTTGGAAGTACATGTGCGCAGTTTCTGGAGGAGTGTTTCGGCAGCGCGTAGTATAGAGCCTACGTCACAGATCTCCGAGATCAGCTTGAATACGTTGAGGATCTGCTCGATGGTAGCAGACTCCTCGGTGGCTAGTGGGGGGGAGAGAAGGGGGCTGGTGACACGGGAGGTCTTAGCCATCTCGGTAGGATAATGAGGCTCCCGCGGAGCCACGTATGGCCTGTCTCTGAGAGGCAGGAGGAGGAAGATGGGGGGGGGGGGGAGGTGACGCGAGTCAAAGCGGGATTTTTTGGGACTGTTCTCTTGGAGAGGAATTTCTCCAGAGCAGGACATTTTGAGAAGTTTGCAGTGTGCTGACCACTGCAGTTTGCGCATTTTGGAGTTTGCTCTCATGTTTTGGTGCACTCATGGGTAAAGTGCGGGAGAGCACATTTGACACAACGAGGGGCTAGGTTGCAGTTGGCCGACGAGTGGCCAAAAGCCTGGCAGCGGAAGCACTGCGTGTATATTTTGTGGAACATGAATTTGTCCCAGTAGATGCGGGTATGGAACAGGAAGCCGACGGCATTGACTGATTTTACTGGGGTGCCCATGGGGAAGGTGATTTTATATGTGCAGTGGCGCGTTTTTGTGGAGTCTTTTCTTGCGAGCGGAGTGCACGCGACAGGGGTGAGACCAGCAGTTTCGAGCTCAAGGGTCAATTCTTCGGTGGAAATGAGGGGTAGTCCTTTCAGGGTCAGAGCAAGGGTTTTTTCAGAGTTTAGGGTGAATGTGTGGTACTCCCTATTGCTCTCTTGGAGCTTGGATTTGAAGTGCGAGAAGTCTTTCACACTCTTGAAATGGACTCGGACCTTTTTTCCAAGGAATTTTAGAGTGAAGTTGTCTCCGTATTGGGCCTGGAGAGATTTGGAGAAAGGGTTGATTTTCCCATCGAAATTGGGAACATAGATTGGGGACGGGCGGGAAGTGATGCCTTCGCGTGGGGCGCGTTACCTTTTTTTTCTTCGGGTGAGAGGTTAATTGCTCGCTTACGAAGAGATACAGGAGCTTGCTGGGGGTGGTTTTCGGCGCGTGCGTCTGTGAAAAAGCTAAGGGGGTTAAATTTATTTGAGGTGGGTAAACTGGCTTGGACCTGCATTTGTGTGTCCTTGGAGCTGCTACAATTATTTGCCAGGAGAGGGGTTAGGGGGGTGGCACTTAGTGTCAGTTTAAGTTTTTTCCGGCGGCCAGAGAGGCCGCCATTGTGGTGGTGGTTTTTTCGGGGGTGTGGGGTGTTGCAGGAGATTCAGGAGCTATACTACCTGTTCGGCTGAATGTTGATGTGGACGGCGCAGCGTCACATTGGAGTGTTGGTTTGGTCTTCTTAACGACCGCCGGGAGGCTGTCTTGTAGGCTTCTGAGGGTCAGCGTTGATTTGGCAATCTGTAGGACCTTCCTACACTTTGAGGTACGAATAGTTCTCCTCCATGTGGCGGAGGAGGGGAGCGTGATCTTCACCCCTGGGTCGGTGGGCCACAGAGTTTTTAGCACTGATGCGTAGCACTGATTTAATTTAGCACTGATGTTCCGTCAGGAGGTTTTTGTGACAGAGTACACACGATTTTTTGGAATCTTGTGTCGGTTTCGTCCGCACTAGTCGAGAGACCAACGAGGTATGAATGAATGTCCGCGTCGCGTTTTATAGCTGTATTCAACTGTATTTATACTATTTGAATACATGTTTCTGAATGCACAATACGTGTCTTATTTGAATACTAATAAAAATTATATATCTGTTTATTAATTATATGTATACAGTAGTGACTGATATTGAATATTGGTAAATATTATTTAGATCATTCGATAGTATATTAACTAACTAAAAGAATTATAGAGTAATAAATCATATTCATTGTAGAGAATTTCATGTTGTCATTAAATTATTTATTGCTTTTCAGTATCAATTAATGTTTATCTCAGTTAATTTAATAAATATGTTCACATTAATATTGGATGCTGAATATTTATTTTAATTTATTTAATTTAATTTTTTGAAAAAATAAAAAATAAAAATAATAGCGAGTTGTCGTGGTTCGTCGTCAAAACTCGTGTATAGTTGACACGGGCCTTCGGAAAGTACCCCGAGTTTGAACGTTATGTACGTCAAATTCTATTCGTTCGTATGCGAAAGTCGTGCGGCTCTAGTGTTGATTAACTGATTGATCGATCGGGCTTGTGCTCCCTTGAGCATTACGTTCCTTCGCGTTCGCTTCCAGTATTCGGACCACGACTAAATTGGGCTGGATAGTGATCCTAGGCCAAATTCCACGAAACGCACTGCTCGTGCGTCTCCTAACCCAAGTACAAGTACTCCGGATGCAGAAACTTCGCCGCAGCCTTCCACCGATGATAATCCAGTGCAAGGTAATAAACCCAGCCGCATAATGGATGCAAAGAAAAAATCCAAAGTAGAGGCTCCTGCTTCCGCAAATAGTTCCGTCAAGATAACAAACCGCTTTGAATTATTCAACAGCGACATTTTCTCCTTTGCCGATCAGCATGATGTTCCTCCCCCTCAACCAAACGACAATCTTACCCAGTAGAAAACTGTACACTTACCAAGTAACGGTCCGCGTCCCCCCCCCCCCCGTTATACGTTCAAGTCATGCCAAAGGACTTTGTGCCCTTTAGCAACAACCTCAAGGCAGTCGTTGGGAACAAAGGCTATAGCCGGATAAGGGGGTCAAATGTGCCCCTAAACCAAATTCAACTTGTGAGGTGTCATTCGATAGCTTATCAAGAAAAACCAATTCGTACCAAGTTTCAACCCTGTAGCTCGACTGGGAGGGTAGTTACAGCGAAAAAACAAAAATCTGGTTTTTGCTCAATATCTTGCATTTTGGCGCATAAAAAATTTTGAAAAAAATTTGAGACATTGAAATTATGGAAGCACACATTCTAGAATTTTCGCAGATTTTTAAAGCGGAAACTCGAGCTGCGAAAAATAAAAAACGTCAAAAAATGCTGAAAAATGCCCGTTTTGTATTGAAGGAGTTCTCTACCTACGATTATACTTTTTTTCCAGGTACATATTATTGATACTAGTACTCTCAATTTTTTTCAGATTTTTAAATCCGGTGCGCCGCAGTCAAAAAAATTAAAAACCGATTTCTTCGTCGTTTTTAGTGACTTATACGGCGCCGTTTCGTCTATTTTTGATCAAACAACTGTTTTATTCAATGTTTAATGTTTTTATATTCAGCAGACCAGCATAGAAATTGACCAAACTAGATAAACGAACCAATTGATATTACGTCACTACTCTATATTCTAAAGTACGTTACATTTTTTCAACAGCGTCGGTGGTCCTGCGGTAAAGTGTCGGACTGGTAAACCGCTGCACACCTTTTTGTAGGTTCGAGCCTCCCTCGGGTTCATTTTTTTTAACACTATTTTTTTTCTTACTCCTAACTGTATGACAATGATCAATACTTGCATACAAATACTTTTAAACTATTTGCTAAATATTTTAATTTAATATACATAAATATGAATTTAGAGCGCTTTTCGTGCTACCGTTTCCCTTGCCACGTATTTTGCCAATTATTGTTACTAATGCAATAATTATTTGTCGTATGCTTGGAACCTGTCAAAAACACACGTGGAAGTACTTAGCAACTAACAAGTGGTACAAATAATTAACCAAGATAGTGTTGAAGATTAAGAACTTTGCTGTAACGCTTCTTTTCCACATCAATCGAAAAGATAAGTATCTTTAAATCAAATACTTTAGGGTAGAAAATGTCAAACAGTACCACAATTGGCAAGATACGTGGCAAGAGAAACGGTAGCACGAAAAGCGCTCTAAGTTCATATTTATGTATATTAAATTAAAATATTTAACAAATAGTTTGAAAGTATTTGTAAGCAAGTATTGATCATTGTCATACAGTTAGGAATTAGAAAAAAAATAATGATAAAAAAAGTTAATCCGAGGGAGGCTCGAACCTACAAAAAAGTTTGCAGCGGTTTACAAGTCCGACGCTTTACCGCGGGACCACCAACACCGTTGAAGATATGTTAAATAGATTAGAATATAAGGTACGAAGAAATCGGTTTTTAATTTTTTTGACTGCGGCGCACCGGATTTAAAAATCTGAAAAAAATTGAGAGTACTAGTATCAATAATATGTTCCTGCAAAAAAAGTATAATCGTAGGTAGAGAACTCCTTCAATACAAAACGGGCATTTTTCAGCATTTTTTGACGTTTTTTATTTTTCGCAGCTCGAGTTTCCGCTTTAAAAATCTGCGAAAATTCTAGAATGTGTGCTTCCATAATTTCAAAAACCAGATTTTTGTTTTTTCGCTGTAACTACCCTCCCAGTCGAGCTACAGGGTTGAAACTTGGTACGAATTGGTTTTTCTTGATAAGCTATCGAATGACACCTCACAAGTTGAATTTGGTTTAGGGGCACATTTGACCCCCTTATCCGGCTATAGCCTTTAACTTAAAATTTCTGGGTGATCAGATCCGCATCCAGTTCTTTGAACTGAAGGCATTCCTTGCAGCCAAGATAAATTTCAAAAACGCGAACCTCAAGTTCCACACTTACTCCTTCCGAACGACCCTTCACAGCGGTCCTTAAAGGCCTCCCCTCAGTTAATACTGACGATCTACTGGAAGAAATCAGATCTGAAAAACTTAACCCTATTAACTGCTCGGTACTAACTACCAAAAATAACTTTTCAATATACAAGATCTCCTTTGCGCCTGGTACGTCTCTTGCTCAAGTGCGCGCGTTAAATTTCATCTTCTTTACCAGGATCTACTGGGACAAATTTAACAACAAATTACCCTACACTCAATGTTTTCGTTGTCAAAACTTTGGCCATTCCTCCGCCAATTGCAATAAAACAAACAAGTGCGTAAAGTGCTGCGCAGATCATTCTACTAGAAGTTGCACCAAACTTCCTGAACAACCTCCTAAATGCGCAAATTGCTCAGGTGAGCACACCGCGAATTATTCAAAGTGCCCTAAGCTACAAGCTTACTTAGGGAAGCGCACTAACCATCAGGTACAAAAACGCCCAATAGTCGAGCGTCCTAATTTCTTGCCCGCACACAACAACTACTCACCTACCGTACCGCTATTCAGCGACGTCCTTAAATCTTCTGTTACCCCCCCCCCCCCCCAACATCTATTGTAAATACGGGTTCACCTTCTCAATTAAATGAATTCCAAGAATTTCAATGCCTGTGGAATGATATTTCGAAGCTATTCGACTTTAGAAAAGCCATAAACGAGTTTAAATCCCTGAAGATGATTCTATCTTCTACTAACGATCCTATTACCAAATTTAATGCCGTAGCTCAGGGCTCGGAATTAAGTGAACTTTAGGGCCGATTTTCAGAGGCAACGCCCCCTTTCTCCGGCCGCACGTCTTGGCCCCCGCGATCGCCAAGCAGCTCCGAGGTCCTTAGGCGCGTAACCGCGCGGGTCGCATTAGGGCGACACCCGTATCCGTAGGTTTCCACATCACCCATGGGGTACTATTATCGATGCGGTTTTTTTTGTCAGTGGTATCCCCTGTAGGCCTATTCCACTGTGTCGCACGATAAAAAATAAATACTGAAAATGCTTTCCACTGTCAAAATTTTAATCAAGTTTGGAAAAACTAGATTTTCGCGCACGTTTAGACGTGCTGGGCAAATTTAAAATATCCACGGGCAAACTGGACGTCGCTGTCCGTATCATACGCGAGAGCGAGGGATCGTTTAACGCTGTGCGCTGTTTTGTCTTAATGCTACGCATTTTCGAGAACGCACATTCACACAAATACGTTGATCCGAACATTGAAAAAATACGGAGGGCGAAATTTCTGAGATTAGGGCACGTTGATTCTTCTATTGTTTTGAAAAATTCGGCTCCCTTTCCTTCCCTCGTTTTCAAAGAAATGTCGTGATGAAGATGACACAGTTCTTGTTGATACACGTGAGCTTGTTCTTCGATTTTTACGGTGAGGGGATTCTCAAAGAGAATTAAATCTTTTCTGAGCGATTCGAAGTCAGTGAAACGCTTATCGAACTGATCTATCACCGATCGAAGAATATGAAAATGATTCTCGAAATCACAGTTATTGCCGAATTCTTCGAAAATGATTCTACAGGAGGGAAAATAGAAAAGAATTTTTTCTCCTGAAAGGAGATGACTTTCGAGAACTAATAGCATCCTACGAAAAGAATCAACGTGGCTACACAATTGTGTGATACTTTGGCCAGGTTTTTGCAGCTTCTTGTTTAAGTCGCTTAAATGGTTGGCTAAATCTACTATAAATGAGAGTTCACAAAGGAAACTCACATCTGTTAATAAAGGTAAATATTCATCTCCATTTGAACTTGGATGTTCTTGCAAGAAATGAAAAATTTCATTTCTTATTGCAAAGAACGTACTTAAACATTTCGCTGCACTGAGCCACCGTACTTCACAATATAAAGGGACATCAGTATATGCAGCGTTATACGTTTCAAGAAATTCTATAAATTTCCTGTGAGATAGAAATTTATTTCCGCCTTTGATGGAATTGATTATTTTCGTAACCTTTTCCATCGCGGAAGATAATTTTATATCTTTCCCGCATAACGCTTCCTGATGTATGATACAATGTATCATTGGAAATGTAAACCCGTGTTTTTTAAATTGGCCGTTCAGTCCTACTTTTGAACCTATCATGGCTTTCGCACCATCTGTTACAACTGCAGAACATTTTGACAAATCGGCTTGGAATTTTTGAACAGTGTTCTGTACTGCGTTAAAGATATCAAGCCCTGTCGTTGTGTCATGCAAAGGCACGAAGTCCAAAAGCTCCGCGACATACGAAAAATCGTTTTGTACAATTCGAACGAAAATGCTCAATTGACTCGTATGCCGGATATCGGTGCTTTCGTCCAGACACAAAGAAAAATAACGACATGAGCTTAATAGTGCAGTTATCTTCTGTTCGAGAGATGTGCCTATGTCAAAAATTCGGGAGCTCACAGTTTTATCGCTAAGGGGGATGCTCGCAACGTCTTCAAGTGTCATACACTTTCCGAAGGATGTAACCGCTGCAGTGAGACATTTCTTTATGAAATCGCCCTCAGCGAGCGGTTTACCCTGCTTTGCTATTAAAAGGGAAATAGCGTAAGAAGCTATGCGAGCTTTTTCAGATGAAGAAGAATCGTCAGGGATATACGTACGAGATTCTTCATGAACTAATTTGAGCCCCTCTAGTAAAGCAAGTTTTTCGCGGCCTTGATACGATGCATATTCTTGCGAATGATGACATGTAAAGTGACGTTCGATACTACTTTTCTTTACTAGAGTACGCTGAAATCCGCAAAGAAGACACATCGTACGATTACTAATTTTAGCGAAAAAAAAGTTTTCCCATACCTTGTTAAAATTTTGATAGTATGTTTGCTCTCCGGACATCCTGTTAATAGTCTAAATTTCACTTAACAAAATACGTATATTTCTAAAAACACTGCACAAATGACGCAAGAGTGGCGTTGATGTAAACTGTTTGATAGGTAAAAGAAATATGTCCTTTTTTTCCCCGCAATGTTCAAAGTAAACAGGAATAGGGGGTATATTGCGAAAAGGAGTGCGTGTTAGTGATGGCTCATTGGTTGCATTTTTTTCTCATGTGAAATTAGGAAGTGGAAGAAAAAGGGTAGGAGATGTACTACAGGGTAAGGATGGGAAAGTACGACAAGGAATGGTCAGCAGATGTGATAGTGGGTGATTTATGATTTGACTTGCAGTTCGATGTTTTATGGCGTTGAGAGTTGTCGAGCGGCGGCATGGTTAATGTTTTAACCATGCCGATTTGTCTGTACGGTTTATGGGACCGTACAGTAAACCACCGTCATTTTTTAGTTACCATTTTCGCATTTTTGAATTTTTTATCTTGGCAGTGATAATTGTACATTCGTAATACTCATATAATCATGCTCTAATAGTCTTTTTCTAGAAATTTAAATTTCGACACGATGAACGGCCCAAGCACACTTCAGTGTGCAAAAAATACAATTTTTCCAAACTTGATTAAAATTTTGACGCTGAAAAGCATTTGCCAAATTAATTTTTTAGCGCGATTTGACACAAATTATGCCTGCACAAGAATTTATCATGCGACACAGTGGAATAGGCCTACAGAGGTTACCATTGATAAGAAAAACGCATCGATAATAGTACCCCATGGGTGATGTGGAAACCTACGGATACGGGTGTCGCCCTAATGCGACCCGCGCGGTTACGCGCCTGAGGACCTCGGAGCTGCTTGGCGATCGCGGGGGCCAAGACGTGCGGCCGGAGAAAGGGGGCGTTGCCTCTGAAAATCGGCCCGAAAGTTCACTTAATTCCGAGCCCTGTCCTAAGTAATCAACCAAGGAATTTGGTTTTGCATTACCATAATATATTTGTTCCGCAAACCCGCGGAACCACACCTG
The DNA here is from genome assembly GCA_951802735.1 of Nomada hirtipes. Lineage (NCBI taxonomy): Eukaryota > Metazoa > Arthropoda > Insecta > Hymenoptera > Apidae > Nomada > Nomada hirtipes. Next base: position 7,260,652 of record OX637921.1, on the reverse strand, counting down.
AAATAAACTGCCCACCTAATAAAAGGCCAGCTAACAATCTGCAAAAAGCAAAACCTTCGATGCACAGATCGTGAGGGCGTTTATGACGCGCAAGCAATTGAACTGGTCTTGAGAAAGCTGTTTCTTTCCATAATCCGTCAAGGTAAAAGCATATACGGCCTCAATAGTCAATTGCTCGCGTCATAAACGCGGGTTACCAAAAGGGTCCCACAGCTGCACCCCAGCAGGCACGGCCAGGTCAGGCTCTGGAACCCTGGTGGAAAATCCCGTGCGTCGGCGGGTCAGCCGTAGCGGTCGAGACGCACCCCCTCTCTGAGAAAGAATGCGCTTCGAGCGCAAGGAGGGATGGGTGTGCCTACATCGCCAAAACACGCTCATTGGCAATTGGACATTTTTCCTAATGTCCAATCAACGAGTCAAAAGTTACTTCCGAGTCGACGCACAGTGGGGTATTTGCCCCGAAAAGCTGGCCAAAAATATTTTAGCTAATTAATCGATACATTTCGATGTACCTTAACATTTTATTACATTCTATGATAGTACAATATATTTTTTAATACTTTTGTTACGTAGGAAGTATTGTTTCCTTCGTTTCCTCTATTATGCCCTTATTTGGAAATCGAGAGTGCATGCAGTCGAGTCTGCCCCTTCCGCGATGGCGCGATGACGCAACGCTTCAGGGCGATCTTTTGGACTCCCTTGGAAGATTCTGTACCCCCACCATATTTTTGGTCCGCTTTTCGGATATAAAAAGGGCATGAAATCTACTCTCGTGGCTCAGTATGGACCCATTCTGCCTTTGACCGCGGAAGAGCCCAGTCGACTAATAGGACGATATTAACAAAGAAGTGAATTATTAACCAGCGCTCCCCAGTGCTAAAATCAGTCATCTCCACAGTGAATTTGTGAAAGTGACCGATCAGTGAAGTGAACAGTGAGGCTCCCACAACGCCGACGTGAACTGACGCCCTCACCGGCTGTGGGGAAACCCACGCACACCTCCTCCATTCCCAGGAGGAGGTCACCACACCATCAAGCTCAATATAACGTAATGAGCATCCGACGTACTACGCTGGAACCCAGGACTCTGCAGGACAGCCTCCCAACGGTGGCAGGAACCCCACAACCATCAGCACCAAACAACTCGCAGCGAACCAGCCAAGGTCGTATAACCCCAAGCTACATTGCTCCACTCACCCAATCCGCAAGTAAACCTGCAAAACCATCCAACATGGCCCCCTCAGGCACCATCTCCAAAAAACCTAAGCTATCAGCTGAAGGATCGAATTTTCCGCCCCTACCTGAAATAGACACAAACCCTACAACGAACATCGTCCCAAACGTCCCAGTCAGCAACAAATTCGACCCCTTAAGTTTTTTCACCGACAACGACAAAACCGTACCTTCTCGTGAACCCCAACGTAAGAGTGCTTCTCACGCCCCCGCTTCAACCCAATCAAAAACACAAACTCATTCTGAGAACCGCACAGTCCGCCCCCCTCCAATATATGTCCCACATTTTGACGGACACATAAATGCCTTCGCGAAATCACTTCAAGCAGCGTACGGCGATAACTTCTCCCTCAAATATCTGGGGAAACAAATACGTATACATTTCAACCAAGTATGCGACTTCACAAATTTCAAAAATAAACTAAAGGAAAGCAATAAAGAGTATCATACATTTACTCTAAACAGCGAGAAATCACTTGCCCTCACCCTAAAAGGACTCCCCCTTATGAACCCCGAAGACTTAATCGAGGAATTAAAATCTGCCGGGCTCCTGCCTTCCTCCTGTGTCCCACTAACAAGACGGAACAACACCGAATCTAGACACGCGGTCTATAAAATCAACTTTCCTGTAGGCACTCCCTTCAAAAATATCAAAGCCGTAGGCTTCTTATTTCACACAAGAATTTACTGGGAGAAATTCATGTCAAACAAGCCGTACACCCAATGTTTCCGCTGTCAGGCCTACGGTCACTCCTCCGTGAACTGCAATATTGCCCCACGCTGTGTGATATGCGCTCTCCCACACTTCACACACGAATGTACAAAACCTAGAGAACTGGCTCCTAAGTGTGCAAACTGCAGCGGTGAACACACCGCAAATTATTCAAAATGTCCGGCCCTGGAGAAATTCTTGCTAAAAAGAAACACTCCCAAACCTCCCCTACCCTCCACTCCGCGTGTAGTGCCAACTAACGACAGCTTCCCCCACTTCTCCAACAACACTGGCGGCTTCTCCTCAACACGGACACCCTCTCGTTCTTACCTAGAAGCTCTCACCGAACCAACAATGCCTGCAAATCCCAGCAATCCATCATCCGCAGCCGATAGTAAACAAACTTCCATTGGGCATACCCTCAATGTCTTTAAGCAGATCTCAGAGATCTGCGATGTAAGTGCTATGCTCAAAGCAGCAGAAACCTTACTCCAAAAACTCCGGGCTTGCACCTCCAAAGCCCAGCAATTCCAGGCTTTCATGTCGGTGGTCTCTTCCCTCGACTAATGCTCTGGAATACACACTCCATTCTTCAAAAGAGGAATGAACTCATTCTCATGCTCCAGAAACACGAAGTCCAGGTTGCTCTCTTCACTGAAACCTGGCTTCACTCTGGTATCCCCTTCTCTCTCCCCGGCTACAGGATAGTTCGTTTTGATCGCCCAGACTCCTCCTACGGCGGGGTCGCAATAGCAGTCCACCACTCGTTAACCTTTTCGTCAATCCACCTCACCCCACTCCCCGGGATCGAAATGGTCGCCATCCGACTCCGCGCGCCTTCACTCTCGATAGCAGCGGTATATGTCCCCCCATCCACCCGTCTTTCCTCCGAAACGATCAACCACATTACGGATCTCCCCACACCGTACATCATTGGAGGAGACTTCAACGCCCGGCATACCTCGTGGAATAACTTCACAAATAACTCCAACGGGAACGTACTCTCCGATCATGCGCTAAGATCTCCCTACAGACTGATTCATCCAGACAAATTCACATACCACGGAGGGCCCAGTAAAAGGCCCTCAACACTAGACATCTTCCTAGTACATCACTCTTCAGACTTCGAGAGTGTAATAACTGAAGCTGCAGCCACCCAACACCGACCAGTCCTTCTAACCCCGAAACAAGGGACCGTTCACTCTCCTAACAAAGCCCGAGTGGTTAATTGGGAAAAATACCACACCCTCACCGAAAATTTCCGCATAACCACTCTTCTTAGCACTGAAAATGATATCGATGACTCCATCGCCGTCCTGTCATCCTTCCTAACAGCCTGCAAAAGGAAGGCATCCACCTTCAAGGACAAGCCTGGCCTCGTCCCCTTCAACACGGACCCCATTCTAAGATCCTACATCGCCAGTCGTAGAAAAAGCAGGAAGCTCTATCAACGTACTGGTATAGATTATTTCAAAACTGTCATCCGAAATTTATCCCGCGAGATAAAATGCAGAGTCACGTTTCTACGCTCCCAACATTGGAGATCCCAAATCAAATCATTAAACAAGACCGACCCGGTCTTCTGGAAAAACTTCAGAATCATGACAAACTCCAAAACAGTATATCCCCCACTCAGGCATTCAGACGGACCGGACTACCTCACAGACGATTCGGACAAAGCCAATGCACTCGCCCGCGTCTTCACTGACACCCACAATAGCATCTCGACACTCTCATCTCCCAAAAATCCGGAAGTAGAGGACAGCCTTACTCGTCTACTCTACCCCCCTCATCCCCCATCCCCTAACAAGAACCTCCTTTCACACCCGGAGATATCGCCACAATAATCCGAAACCTCAAATCAAAAAAAGCACCCGGAGACGATGGAATCAATGGGCAGATGCTAAAGTATGCTGGGAGGAAAATACAGCTGCAGATGTACTATATATTCCGCAGCTGTATGACGCTCTCATATTTCCCGCCCATCTGGAAAACGGCCAAGGTCGTACCGGTCCCAAAACCCGGTAAAGACCGAAAGATCACCGGTAACTACCGCCCCATCAGCCTACTTCCGATTCTAGGTAAAGTCTTTGAAAGGTGCATCTATAAACTCCTAGCGGAACACCTTGTCAGTAACAACGTTATCATTGACCAGCAATTCGGCTTCAGGGCACACCACTCCACAACTCACCAGCTTCTAAGAGTGTCCCAAGTAGTCACGCACGAAGTAAACGTCGGCAGATATGCTGGTATGGTCCTCCTAGACCTCACACGAGCCTTCGACACTGTCTGGCACGACGCTCTGCTCCACAAACTGATAAACGCAGGACTCCCCGCAAATACCGTGCGGATAATTAAATCATATCTCTCTGGAAGAACACTCTTCGTTTCAATCAACGGAACTAAGTCCCAAAAACTGCCTATCACGGCTGGTGTCCCACAAGGTTCAATACTCGGTCCCATCCTTTTCAATATATACATCAACGACATCCCAACAATAAATTCCACCTCTGGGCAAATCGCGTTATATGCAGACGATACAATCCTCCGTGAATCTTCTTGGTCATTCGCGCTTCTGGTCAAGAAACTTCAAAACTATCTCAACCGGATTATCTCCTTCTTCCACGATTGGAAATTAACAGTCAACCCCGCGAAAACTCAGGCAATCTGCTTCACAAGAAAAACCAGACCCCGACAGGACCTACATCTCTCAATCCTCGGGACCGACATTCCCTGGTCCTCGCAAGTGAAGTATCTGGGAATTCTCCTCGATAAAAAACTCTCTTGGACACCAGCAATTCTAGATAGAATCAAAAAAACCAGAGCTGCAGCCGGAGCTATGCATCGACACCTCTGCACAACATCAGGCCTACAACAGCACCTCAGGGTCTCGCTGTACAAGGTCTGCCTCCGACCAGTCCTCACTTACGGGGCTCAAATATGGAACATTGCCCCAAAGTCAACTCTTCTCAAGCTCCGCCACACGCAAAACCGCATCCTAAAGATCATCTCTGGGAAACCGCAAGACGACTCCACTCAGAAACTCCTAGCCGATCTAAACGTGGAGGACATAAACTCCTACGTAAACTCCCTAGCCTCAAATTACACCGTCAGTAGACACTCAAACCAACTGGTTCGACAAACCGGGCTCTACGACAGAAACCGTATCCCATACAAAATCAAGCTAACATTCTCTGGCTCAAAACCACTCGTAGAAATGTGACCCTGCTACTTCTCTAAAACAAACCGCATCACAAGCTTGTCCACACTACCCCCTCACCTCATCAATACAACAACCTTATACCTAAACCCCCACTCTCATCTGCCCCCACATATGGAGACAATCCTTTCAAGAAATAGGGGTTTTTGTAAATTTTATCCCCTGACCTCTCTCACATCCTCTTTCACTTCCAGATGGTAACACCATGCAACCCCTGAACATCAACCGGTAAGAGGGCAAAAGGACGCTCTCAGGCACGGTCACCCCCCACTCACTGAAAGAAGAGGAAAAAAAAAAAAACTCTCGTGGCTCAGTATGGACCTTACTAGCTGTGTACCATGTCGGTGCCAGATAGTCATACTGATGCCAGTGAGATCGGGTTCCATTCCCTTTCGATCAACTTCTATTTATTAAAGGATCAGTATGGACCTACTAGCTGCGTACCATGTCGGTACCAGATAGCCATACTGATGCCAGCGAGATCGGGTTCAAGTCCCCTTCGAGCAACTTTTATTTATTAACGGCTTAGTTCTGAATAGTCAAGCTACGCGTTTACGCTGTAATTGATCGTCAAAAGTTCGTCTAAAGTTCAGTGAGATCGGGTTAAGTTCCCTTTCGATCAGTTATCCGATATTTATTTCAAGTTCGCATTCGTCGAAAGACAGCAAGATCGGGTCGCATTCCCTTTCAGGCATTCATATTTATAAACGTTAAAGACTGTAATCGTGGGTTTTAACTCCACGATATCTACGTACTGTAATTCATTTTAGATAAAGAATATAGACATTTTATTATTTGATTATAGACGTATTTAATTCATTCTGTTTCCTGTACCAATCATAAGCAGTAGTATCAATCCACCGAATAGATATATCTTAACCGCTCAAGGTGTATCGATAGTTACGAGGCAATAATTACTAACATTCCAGTGGCACCCAGTGATGAAATAAGCACTGGCACATCCACAATAATCTTCCAGTGGCACCCAGAGATGAAATAAGCTTTGGCACATCCACAACAACCTTCCAGTGGCACCCATTGATGAAATAAGCATTGGCACATCCACAAACTCTAACCCTCCAGTGGCACCCAGTGATGAAATAGGCACTGGCACATCCACAAAAACCTTGACCTTCCAGTGGCACCCATTGATGAAATAAGCATTGGCACATCCACACATTTCCCATCAAACGGCTCGACCGTTTAACTAACAAAACTCTTAAACAACCGATCCTTGGCTCCGCAGCCGTGCCCCTTAGCCCTCGGCTCGTAACACTTTCAAGACTAACAAAAATTTTTTTTTGTTAAAAAATTGTTTATTTAAAATAATGAAGAAATTATTTTTTATCAATCGCACGTGAGATTAATCGGATTAACTAGGAAAGTAATAAGGCTGCAGTTATATTAAAACTTGTCTTCATTGGACAAAATCTCGAAAATTAACTGTCAAAGTACAACTCTTCGCTGTATAAAAATATGTACTTATGGCACCTCTTGGCACCTAACTCTTTAAGAATTATATAAAGCAGTGTCTAAGTAATAGAATAACCAAAAATCAAAGAGGTATTTTGGGGTATAAAAAAGTTATTGAATATTATACATTTGGTTTTGCGGGAAAAAAAAATCTGTTTTCGAATTCTTATATTTTCAAAACTACAAAAGAAAGTAAATAAAAAATGCTACAGAAATGCTTTACATACCTTCCTCTGCATCCTATATAAATTTTTATTCTACATCTTAAACACTACACTTGTAATTAACACTTCCGTAAGGTATGTTTTTTGATATTTTCTACGAGCCCGAAAACTGTTGACTTTCGAACCTCAATTTGTTGCTAAATACTGCGCTTTACGCATAAAAAATGCAGTAGTTCACTTGTATACATGCTTAGGAACATATGAGCCAAGTATTATTCATTTTGGGCAAAAATAAAATTTTGATTTTTGGCCAGCTTTTCGAGGCAAATACCCCCCTGTGCGACGTGTTAAGACACACTAGACGAGGAAGTCAGTATACACTCAGTCAACATTCAGTACACATCCAGTACTCATACAGTCTGTAATCAGAGTCTGAACAACGTGAATCAGAACCAAAAAAGTCTTCGTATAAATTTCAACCATCATTCGAAAATCAGTGAATCGACAGTTTACATAAAAACGGTCGTCTTTCTGAACTCCGAGAGTCGAGAGTGTGCATTCGAACGGTCTTCTCTCAGAACTCAGTGATACGGCAGTTTACATACAAACAATCGACAGTCTGCATTCAAATTATAAACGATTTTGCGTCTAGAGTTTACCACTCTCCATTCATAGTCTGTTTCCTCATTCCGGTCTGAGTCAGCCACTCGCAAGGTGAGCAGAAGCCGTTTCCTTATTCCAGTCCGAGTCAGGCACTCACAAGTACGTCAAACATGGATAAGTACAACCTCCGTATACTTGGCACTCCGTGCATCCTATAGTAGCATCGAAGCCGCATATTTCGTAAAAACAATATTGCTGTTGGAAAAGGAGACACTGTACAATTTTTTAATACTAGCTTGCACAAAATGGGCCAAAACTGATTGTTCGAACTTTTTGAAATTGGAATGCCTTCGATATTAAAAATTATTCGAAACGTTAATGTCTCTTTGAGCTTGAATTATTGCCTTGTTGCTAAACAACGCAAACGGTCAATTGTTAATTACTATTTCGTCACGCAATGATTCGCAATCCATACATTCCAATCCATATCTCAATCGAAATATGTATTGAAAAGAGAGTACAAGCAAATATTTCATATCTAATATAAATTAAATATTTTTTTCTAATATAAAGTGAATATTTATTTGTCTCTTAGAAAAAAATATTTTGTTTCAAATATTAAATGAATATTTATTTTTTATTAGGAAATAAATGTTTTGCCGTGACATCAAATAAATATTATATAAATATTCGAAAAAAAATGTTTCTTTCTGAATCTAGAATACATATTGTATGTATATTGGATAAATATGTATTCAATATTTTGCGCTACTAGGGTCCATTCTTGGGATTGTTTCCCGGGCCCATTTGGTGCACCGAAACGGTTCCGGGTTTCAGACGAGTGAGCTTTCGCATACGAACGAATAGAATTTGACGTAACGTTCAAACTCGGGGTACTTTCCGACGGCCCGTGTCAACTATACACGTGTTTTGATGACGAACCACGACAACGTATCGCTCGCCATTTTTTTTATTTTTTATTTTTTCAAAAAATTAAATTAAATAAATTAAAATAAATATTCAGCATCCAATATTAACCTCTTAGGCACGGCGGAACTTTACGCGGGGCTGTTTCTCGGTACGGCAGAGTTCAACGCGAATTACGTGTAAATGATACGGCACTGCAATGTGTGACGGATAATGCTGTTCTTTACACGAGTACATTGGAATGAAGTGTTTGATGATTAAATTATAATTTTTCATTAGTATTTATAAAAATATTTATTTAAAAATTTTTTTAAAATTAAGATATGATTTTAACGCGCATTTTAACTTTAACAATTTATTCTAATAATTAATAGTACATTTCAGTATGGTACGTCTTAAAACACGGTACAACACAAAGACGAACATCACAATCTTCACATTCGTAGCACGATCGTCGTCTTTTATCGTTTTTTGAACATACAACACAAATTCGTAGCTTCTTTTTAGATTTGTTAGACTTACAGTGGGATGGGAAATGTCTGTCGGTTAGTCTAAACGGCTGATCAACCGTAGGTTTACTGCAGATAATGTTACTGTTCATGTCCCTGTACTTTGTAAAAATTTCTTTTAGCAATTGAAGATGGAAGGTTCGCATCCTAACGTCCGTTTTTTTTTCAAACTTGTACAAACAGTAGGCATTCCAAATAGCGACATCAAGCAAATGAAAAAAAAATTTTTATACCATTTGATGCTCTTTCGGATAGACTGCACACTAGATATCACTTTATCTCTATTATCGACTGCTCCCATATTGGTAGAGTAATCGACAATGCAAGATGGTTTTTGTACCCTTTCTCCTGTCCGATAATTTATTTTTTTCGTAGTTACGTAATCCGCGGAGTGACAAGTTGACAACACGTATACATCGCGTTTGTCTTTCCATTTGACAGCGAGCATATTGGACGACGATCGGAAAGATAACTGACCACTTTCTAATTTTTCACTCATGTATTTGCGGCTCCAAATTTTCACGTGACCAGATTATTCTTCTGAGTATTCTGAATCTTTTTATATTCTTCCTGCCACGCATGTTCTTGTTTATATTATTTTCTATTTCCGAGTCGCTTTCTGAACTGTAATAAATTGCTCCTCGTTTTTTACCTTGAAGCGGCATTTTAAGGTTATAGATTCTAACAAATTTTAAGGATGTGTTAAAAGGCATGATAAAAGGAGAATCCGGTATATTAAGATCAAATGGTATATTTGCAACGATTCATAACAAATGCGAAACAATATGTGAAAACGATTACTTTATTCAAACGGTGAGCGAATGTGCCAGTAGAGTGCGCCATTATGGTACCGCGTCATTTAGAGAGATGGCATCCGGGAAAGCCACTATAGTGGTGCTCAGTGCCTAAGAGGTTAATGTGAACATTAAATTAACTGAGATAAACATTAATTCATACTGAAAAGAAATAAATAATTGTAAATAATCAAATAAACCTCAATGAAAAATTGTATTTCAATGTCTCTTCTGCATGAAATATTAATTTATAATTTAATGACAACATGAAATTCTCTGCAATGAATATTATTTATTACTATTGTGGGATCTTAATAAGGAAAATAACTAGATAACAGTGATTATAAGAATATGAGAATGTATATATATTTTATTGTATATGACACTATAGACTACGGAGTAATACTAAAAATAAACTGTCATTCAAAATACACTTTACTATGCACACAAAACAAAGGCTCAAGACCGCACCTCGCAGGTCAGAGTTTCCTCGGTCACAGTTCGCTCTCGACTGTCCCTAAAAGCTATTTTTTCTTAACCTAGACTTTCACCCCCAATGTCGGCTGCATCGTATGCGTCTGGAAAATTTCGCTGGCGACCGACACGGACACACACACACACACACACACACACAGTCTTAACCTAAGCAAGGCCCTTTTTAACGGTGGCCTCTTGGCCTGAGCTACGGTCAAATTTATGACTCCACACTATTATTTATTATTTATTATTTATTACTCTATAATTCTTTTAGTTAGTATATATACTATCGAATGATTTAAATTATATTTACCAATATTTAATATCACTACTGTATATAATTCAAAAACAGATATATAATTTTTATTAGTATTCAAATAAAACACGTATTGTGCATTCAGAAACATGTATGTATTCAAATAGTATAAATACAGTTGAACGCAGCTATGAAACGCGACGCGCATGCCAACATGCGCGTGCAATGGAGATCTCTACTTCTATTTTTTGAAGTTATTTTGTTGGTAGCCTTTTTCTTAAGGGGTTTAGCAAGCAGCTTCATGGTGTAGACTCTTTCTCACTTGGTGCGCGCGCATCGCAAAAATTCACTCCTCATCATTTCTCCATAACGCGCCATAAGTATAACTTCAATAAAAACTCGTCATTACTTTGGCTAGATCTAAAGTTTTGTTTATATTCGCTAAGTCACGCACTTCCATCGCAACCGAATTTACAAATTAACTTTAATTGGGTTTGCCCGTTGATTATATTTGTATTTATGCTTAATAGGCGATTTACCCAATAGTGTTGGGGTTGGTTGTAAAGGTAGTTCTGCAACTTGAAGAAGGTAAACAAAAACACGTTTGCTTTTAATAAAGTATAATATGAAGGATAGATTCTATGTCCTAATGTTAAAGCTTTTTTTCTATTAAGTTTGTAAGAAAACGCGGTACTTTTGCTATCAATATACATACATATGTTAGCGACAGCGCATTTTGAATGAAAGGAAAGGGACCGATTTATTATAGGGACCTAACCTGGGTGCGTTTGGTGAGTGTTTTGCAAAAAATGGCAATCTGGACGACAGACGATGGCTGGTGGCCCGGCGCTATTCAACTATCGAATGTCCAAGGATTGACTGTTTATTAGGGATGTTTTGAAAGTGAATGAATGAGACTGAACATCCCGTTGACCGACGATGGCTGGCGACCGCATTGGGTCTTCCAACTATCTGGTGTCGAGGGATTGTTTATTAGTGTCGAGTAAAGAATACATGTGGCAATCGGCTTGTAGCCGTATTTCCAAGGAATAGGGAAACTCTTCCTGGAGGATCTGGCCACGGAGTGGGGAAGGTTCTGCCTTTTGGTAAATGAACTGTGATTGACCACTCGGTCTTTACCCCAGAATTGACCGGGAAAGAACTACCTATCTTACGCCTCTCTTACCTCCTCATCCTTCAATATAACCCAATTCTTAACACATATAATGCTAAAGCCTCATCAACTGTCATTGTACTACTGTTCGGCAATCCTTCAATTGACCCTCCGCATTGCATCAGCACACTGTTGATGCAATGTGTCTCTTTGTCGCGCCGGTGGTCGACCATCTCCGTACCTTGTTCCTTGTTGACACGGAAGACCACCAGCGCAGTAGCCTAATTTAGGGCTAATTGTCAGACCCACCTCGAGCAGGCCCAACGGCTCGTAGATCCGCGAACGTAGCAGGTCGAGTCAGAACATCGACAACCGTCACAACCAATCAGTACAAAAGAGACAAAGACGCTCCGTGACCTTCGAAGGGAACGGACATGCCTATGCAGAGACGCAAGGTACCTGCGACTCACTACCATAGTGCAATTACCGCCAGCGAAAAAGTGTTGTATACATGTTCACAGGCCCAGTGCCTTTACGAAGTCTATTAATCTATAACGGATCAGTTTAGCTGTTTTCGTGAAGTGAAAGTGCCAAAATTTACGGAATTCGGGAACCCACGGAGGGGGTCGCTCTCCCGGCCAATTCAAACGAGACCGCAAAATCATGTGAACCAACAAGCGGAATCAGCCAAAACAGCATTCATAAACTAGCCAAACTAGTCAATGGAACTGGGCCAAACCAGAGAGGAAACCAATACACGAGCAGTATTATTCACACGCGTTAAAAGAACCAAAAACCACGCCACAACCGAACCTGGTACGTAAAAGTCTGAACACCTACGAGAAAGAGCCTCTACAATATACGAAAATGAAGCCGAATACACCGACCCAACAGAAGAAAAAAAGCAGCAGCAGCCACTAACCAGATTCCCCAGAAGAAAAAAACTGTGAGTTGATTAAAATTATAGAAAACTTAAACAGAACAATAGAAAACCTGGTTAAGCAACTGGAAGAAGAGCGGTCACGGAACGCAGCACCTACGAGAAAAACTCAGGCAGGCACCATAAAACGCAAGGCCGCAGGCGACCAGGCCGAAACACCAGAGCAACCGCCCGCGCCCACTCCAGACAAAAAAGCAGGTACGCCAAAACGGGGAACACCCGCACCAGGTCCCCTGCAAGGAAAAGCGGGAAAGACAGCATGCATTTCAAACACCAACGGGAGCGCGCCCCCGGCGGCACCAAAGGAAACCAAAGGCGAGCAATCCGAGGGATGGACCGTGGCCCCCTCCAAAAGGCAACGACCAAATTCAACCCCCCACCCCCCATTACATGTTAGCGACAGCGCATTTTGAATGAAAGGAAAGGGACCGATTTATGATAGGGACCTAACCTGGGTGCGTTTGGAGAGTGTTTTGCAAATGGGCCATCTGGACGGCAGACGATGGCTGGTGGCCCGACGCTATTCAACTATCGAATGTCCAAGGATTGACTGTTTATTAGGGATGTTTTGAAAGTGAATGAATGAGACTGAACATCCCGTTGACCGACGATGGCTGGCGACCGCATTGGGTCTTCCAACTATCTGGTGTCGAGGGATTGTTTATTAGTTTCGAGTAAAGAATACATGTGGCAATCGGCTTGTAGCCGTATTTCCAAGGAATAGGGAAACTCTTCCTGGAGGATCTGGCCACGGAGTGGGGAAGGTTCTGCCTTTTGGTAAATGAACTGTGATTGACCACTCAGTCTTTACCCCAGAATTGACCGGGAAAGAACTACCTATCTTACGCCTCTCTTACCTCTTCCACCTTTAATAACAACAAATTCTTAACATCAGAAGTGGGATACTAGCATAGTTTTTTACTGTGTTAGAGAATCAACGTTCGAAAATGGAAGAACATAATAGTGTGTCAAGTGAGCCCAGTGTATCCAGCGAACAAAGTGCACCGACATTGGAATCGCTTTTTGTGAAGTTCATGGAAACCGTGGTGAATCGCGAGCCAAGAGCTTCCACTTCGATACCGGCACATGTAGCGGAAGCGATACCGGAATTCGGAGGCACGGATCTCGGGGACAACGCGGAGAAATGGTGCGACATCGTGGAAAGGGCTACGGAGTCATTACCATATACGCAGCGTTTGAATTTGGCGACTCACGCATTGGCGGGAGCAGCTAAGACGTGGTACGCGTCGTGGCATGGTCATCCGAGGACTTGGCAGAAATTCCGGGAAGATTTGTGCGCGGAGTTCGTTTCGGGAGACAAGCTCTGCGAGTTATTAGTCCGCGCCGTAACATATACGAGCGATAACGCGAGATCTTCCTCGGAATATGTGCGGAACAAACTTAAATATTATAGTCAAACGGGTATTGATTTTAAGCCTGACGAACTAATTCGTCTGGTCATAGGACACGTTACCGATCCAACAGTGCGGCAATCCCTGGTAAACTCGAATTATCAGACGACCGCGGCATTGAAAACGGGAATTGCCCAATTTAAATTAGGGAAAGGTGACCGCGAAAGCGATAGAAAGCCTCTACATGCTTCGCGTCGGCAGGATGACAGGACACGAAAGAACGATGGTCGTCGTGGAGATGGTGAAAATCGCAGCAAGTGTTACGCGTGTGGTGAAGTGGGACATTTGAAGACCGAGTGCCCAAAAAGGCGCAGGACGGATTCACCAGGTAATCGGCGTATAATGCCGGGGACATCGAAACAAAATGCCTGCGGCTTTTGTTTCAAGATGGGACATGACGAGTCTCAATGCTGGGCAAAGCAGCGCGTCCAGAGGGACGATTCAACTGGGAGGAAACCTTTCGCCGACGGAAAAAACTACGGGCGAACACGGGAAACGTAAAGGAATCGTGCGGGTTGTAAAGTTGAATCGTGTAGTACAACAGTGCGTGGACTTGGTGGTGGGCGCATAAGAGCCCTAGGTCGTACTAACGTTTTAATTCAGGCGGAGGATACCGCTGCTGATTTGGACTTTTTGGTGGTGCCGGACGTCAGTTTACCATATGACGTAATCATCGGCGAGGACGTGTTGGATTACGAAAATCTGTGCGTGAAGAAGGTAAACGGCGAGAAGAAATTGTTATATTTTTCACCGGGATCGTCGAGTCTACCTGCGAAGGCGCGATCCAACCTTCCTGCTGAGCCGCACTGCAACCTGGCCGAGGAGCTGTCACCGGAGATCCGCCAACCCTTGGGGGCGTTATTGGGGCGCTACGAGCACATGTTCACGGCAGGTAACAAAGTCCGACCCGTGAACACCGTATAGCGGTCGTATACCTGGACGATATTTTAATACCCTCTCGAACTGTAGAGGAGGGGTTAGAGGCTTTGGAAAGCAGCAATGAGTTTGTTTTTGGTCGTACGAGAATCTAGTATCCAGAAGGAATGGTCTACGGTTCGTAAGTACAAAGGAAATGACGATAGAGGAGATTGAAGGCTATTTGGTGAGTGTATACCAGTCTTATTAATTATGCGTTGTAAAAGACAAAGAGAGAAAAAAAAAAAAAAAAAAAAAAAAAAAAAAAATACAAAGTAATAAAACAAGGACCTGAGGACTGTTTTATTGTCACGTGGGTCGTGTACCGACGGTTAGGCGAAGGTTCGCTACGTCGCGACGGTGTTAGCTTTGCTTTTGATGAAAAAAAAAAAATAAGGGTCAGAATAACCGAGCGGTTAGGCGACGATAATTATTATTCAATTTAGAGGCAGGGTTTGGCTGGTATAGTTTGTACTGAGGAACAGCTACCTGCGGGCGACATTGTTGAATTTATTTTATCATTGTGGGGCTTCTGTTAAAAGATTAGAAGAAGTTATGATCGCGTAAGAAATTAGATTTGATTGGAACGCGAGTCTATGGGATCAATTTTAAGTTTGTCCGTTTGTTTACCTGATAACGATTTTTAAACTGTTGGAATGAGTAATAAATTCCAAATTGTATTTTGAGATCCGTTGTTTTTTTGAATGGTTTGTTATCACAAACCGAGGACGATAGGAATCCGGAATGAACCGTGTTAGCGTGTTCGGACAATTAAAATATTGTATTGTTCGCAAGTTTGCGTGTATTGTTCTTTGTTGCTTTGATATTAAGCCAAATATATTGTGATTATGTGGCTTGAAAATTGTTTAATTTGTCGTTTATGTTCAGCGCTTAGTTTTTGGCAGGACGCTGGTGAGTATTGTTCATTGTGATTGGACAATACTTGAGGACATCGTGCTGTTGCAGTAGTATTTTGTAATACTATCTGTGTTGAATATTGTTCATGGTGATTGAACGATATTTGGGCATATTATGCTGTTGCAGTAGTATTTTGTAATGCTATCTGTGTTTGGAGTACTTTGTACCCCTGTATTTTTGCAGTAGTATTTTGTAATACTATCTGTGTTGAATATTGTTCATGGTGATTGAACAATATTTGGGCATATTATGCCGTTGCAGTAGTATTTTGTAATGCTATCTGTGTTTGGAGTACTTTGTACCCCTGTTCTGTTGCAGTGGTATTTTGTAATACTATCTGTGTTGAATATTGTTCATGGTGATTGAACAATATTTGGGCATATTATGCCGTTGCAGTAGTATTTTGTAATGCTATCTGTGTTTGGAGTACTTTGTACCCCTGTATTTTTGCAGTAGTATTTTGTAATACTATCTGTGTTGAATATGGTTCATTGTGATTGAACGATATTTGGGCATATTATGCCGTTGCAGTAGTATTTTGTAATGCTATCTGTGTTTGGAGTACACCTGTGGGTGGTACTGTCCATTGTTGCGTGTCACTTTGTAGTGTCACAGATGTTTAATTGTGAGACGAGCTTCGTCTGTGATTGTTGCATGTTTGAGAGCATGGTTGATGAACGGTTGAGAGTAACGGCAACGTAGTGTTTGTATCACAGGGTTGCGCCTGTTACGTTCTCAATGAAAGATGCTGGTTGCATTTTGTAATACAACGAGTGTGTATGGAGTCGGGAGAACGATCATCTTGTGCGTGATTCGTTGAAATACGACTGTATGATTGAGTCGTGTGACTTGAGAATAATGGATGTGAATTCATGGAAGATTGAAAATGGTACTTGGGTGAGAATGGTAAAATGTAAATAGTTTGACTGGAATGAAGTGCATTGGTTGTGCAAGCTTCTCGAGAACGCGAAGCAGGTCAGTCTGGCCGTGTTAGCGACAGCGCATTTTGAATGAAAGGAAAGGGACCGATTTATGATAGGGACCTAACCTGGGTGCGTTTGGAGAGTGTTTTGCAAATGGGCCATCTGGACGGCAGACGATGGCTGGTGGCCCGACGCTATTCAACTATCGAATGTCCAAGGATTGACTGTTTATTAGGGATGTTTTGAAAGTGAATGAATGAGACTGAACATCCCGTTGACCGACGATGGCTGGCGACCGCATTGGGTCTTCCAACTATCTGGTGTCGAGGGATTGTTTATTAGTTTCGAGTAAAGAATACATGTGGCAATCGGCTTGTAGCCGTATTTCCAAGGAATAGGGAAACTCTTCCTGGAGGATCTGGCCACGGAGTGGGGAAGGTTCTGCCTTTTGGTAAATGAACTGTGATTGACCACTCAGTCTTTACCCCAGAATTGACCGGGAAAGAACTACCTATCTTACGCCTCTCTTACCTCTTCCACCTTTAATAACAACAAATTCTTAACATACAAGAGGACATCACCACGGAAACCACAAGAAAGGATACAACCACCGCACCGCAAAAGCAGAAAAACCACAAGGACGACCATCCGCACAAGGACCAGGAGACACTCCAGCCAAAAGACCACCCAACCCACAGACCCCCGATCATAAACATAATAGGGAGCACCCAGCAAGCAACCTTCAGATTGATAAAAGAATCGCTAAGTATAAACAACTTTAAAATGAAACATATAAACGCCACAAAACATTACGTCCAACTAGACAACCTACAAGATTATAACAGCACGATCAGCGCACTAACGACCAGACAATTCAGATTCTTTATATACACACCAAAATCCCTAAAACCGCAAACGTTCCTAATTAAAGGACTCGACGCCAGTTTCGACCCACAGGAAATCCTAACAGAACTAACCAACCTCCGACTGACCAGAGTCCAATTTATAAAAGTAGCGAATTTCTCCTCAAACAATACAGACAAAAAAACCGAAAACTCCCCTTCTTCCTCGTACAAATTACCCCCGATAGCGACAGCAACCAATTAACCACGAAAAACAGACTCCTTTTTTTTTTTTTTTTTTTTTACGAGGTGGAAATCTTTGAAAGACACCTCCTGCCCTGGGGGAGAGCAGGAGGTAGTGTCGGATTTCTACCGACTAAAACCACCCCGGTTACCTTTCCTCGGCGCTTACAGGGGAGGCCCCGTGACCTCCGAAGACAACTTCCGGTGCCTCCCCACGCCCGGCCATTGCGGCCCCATCCTCGGGAGGGCCAGAGGGACCCTCCGAAAAACTCCGCTGTAGTAGCACCTGGCCGCGCCAGGGGCAACACCCAGCGCGGCACACCCTCTCCAGGCCGTGACAAGGACGACTCGGGCCCCCACCCGAGCCGCCCACGGCTCTCCGACGGCCCTGCGGGATTGGGGGGATTGTTCCTCCCCGGCAGGACCGCCCGTATACAGGGGTATTGGCGAGGTCAACCAGCAGGGGGTGAGGGGGAACACCTCAGCGCCCCTCGGGTCCATCAGCCATTCACACCGCGGGAGGGGGGGATCTCGCCAGCGGAAAACGGCCAGCGAGCCCGCCCCTCCTTTATTTTCGACGCCATTTCCGGCTGTCGGGCAGCCCTGCGGGATACCGGGAGGACATAATCCTCCCACAGCAGGGCCGCCCGTCCACTGAGACAGAGGTGACAGTCATCCGAGAGACGGGAGGGGGGACACCTCCAATCGCCCCTCGGACCGTCACCGCTTTTACACCACGGGAAGGGGGGACCTCGCCAGCCTGCGCGAACGCAGCCGGCGAGCCCTGACCCTCCGTCTTTCGCGTCGGACCGGATCGGTCAACTCCCGATCCCGCTCCGATGCCTCCTTTCTGCGAAGTACATCCTCGCAGGAGGCCACCGCTGCCCAGGCCCTCTCGCTGCCCAGCATCATACTAACGATGCATGGCAGCGAGAGATCCGCCCCCACTTGCGCCCTCAATACCCGGCGCTCCGCCGCCCATTCCGGGCACTCCTCCAATGTGTGCTGCGCTGTGTCCAGCGCAGCCCCACACTCGTGGCACTCCGTCGTCACCTCCGCCTGTATCCGGCACAGGTACTCACCGAAGCACCATGCCCGGTGAGCACCTGCGTGACTCGGTAGGTGAGCGTCCCCCTACCGCGGTCCAGCCATTCGTCCAGGCTGGGCAGAACCGCCCCGACTGCTCGCTGCGCGACTCCTCGATGTAGAAACTCCATCCTCCATTTATTTCGCGCAGCCAGCCGGGCCTGGCATCTCACATCCACTTCCTCCTCAGCGGACACCATCGCGCCCCGCCGGCGGAGTTCTCGGAGACGCTCATAAATCGAAGCGTCTCCCTCCGCCAGGAGATCGAAGGGCACGGTGCCCGCCAAGATTAGCGCCGCCTCGTGGGATATCGTACGGTATCCCCTGACCACCCTGATGGCCATCCTCCTCTGCACGCGGCGCAGCGATGTTTTGCTGCGCCGCGCGACCACCAGGGCCGACGCCCATATCGGGGCGCCGTACAGGGCCATGGACCGCACGATACCAAGGTATAGGCGGCGCACCCTCTCATCTGGTCCCCCGATGTTTGGGAGGAGGCGACCAAGACCAGTCGCCGCCCTCTCCAAACGGGGAGCCAGTCGGTCGAAGTGGACCGTGAATCGCCAGTGGCTGTCCAGGAGGAGACCGAGATAATTCATTCGGTCCCTAACCTGAACATACTCGCCCCCTATCATAATCCAGGACCGGGGCGGTCCCCCGCTCCGAGGCCTCTCGTGAAACCACATGGCCTCGGTTTTCAGCGGGGAGATCCGCAACCCTAGCCCCCGGATGCCGTCGACGTCGGAGGCCAGTCCCGTCTCTGCTAGACGGATGGTCCTCTTCCAATCCCTCCCGACGGCCATCAGCAGCGTGTCATCCGCGTAGCACGTCAGACTGACGCCGTCTGGGAGGGCAGCCCGCAGCACCCGATCGTACCCGATGTCCCACAACATGGGGCCCAGGACCGACCCCTGTGGGACACCACGATCAACCTCCCTCGTGCACAACCGGCCACCTCTGCCCGGATATTCGACCCACCTGTCCCTCAGGTAGTCCCTCAGGACCTTCCTCACGTAGAGGGGCACTCCGTGGTCAGCGAGTGCCCCCCCGATACGCCCCCAGGGAAGTGAGTTAAAGGCGTTGGCGATGTCGAGACTAACCGCCAGCGCCACCCCTCCCCGGGACGTGGCCGAGTCCGAGAGGGACCTGACTCGACTAATTGCGTCGATCGTCGAGCGTCCCCCTCTGAAGCCAAACTGGGACTCGGCCAGGTCGGGACCCACCCGGGACAGGTGCCCCGAGAGGCGGGAAGCCAGCACCCTCTCGAAAAGCTTCCCCACCTCGTCGAGGAGACATCGGCCGGTACGCCGAGGGAGAATCGGCGGGCTTGCCGATCTTCCTGATCAGGACCATCCGTCCCCTTTTCCAGCGGGACGGGACGCGCCCCATCCTCAGGCAGCCATCGAACAGGCGCCTGAGGCGGGGCCCGAGGACGCGCAGGGCAAGGGCCATGGCTCTGCCCGGTATGCCGTCAGGGCCCGGGGCCGTGTTGCGGGCTCCCATTTTCCTGACGGCCCGGGAGAGCTCCTCCACCGTGACCCCCATGTCGTCGGACCAGGTGTTCGGGTCCGACTCCCCGAGCTCCCGTGGGTGTTCTCCCCCCTCATCCAGGGGGAACAGGGTGTCTACCACCCTGTCCAGGAACTCGGGGTCCAAGGTCTCCGTCACGGGGGGCGCCCATGGGCGAAGTTTGCCCATTACCATTTTGTACGGGCGCCCCCAGGGTTCACGGTTCAGATACTCGAGGTGCTCTGACCACGCCCCCGCCTTTGCCCTCTTGATGGCCAGCTGGAGGGCTACCACCTGCTCCCGGTAGTCCTCGTACAGCTGATGCTCCCTCGCCAAGTCGCGACGCCGTCTTCGACGGGCTCTCTGGAACAGTCGCCGGGCGCGAGCACAAACATAGCGCAACCGCGCAATCTCCGGCGACCACCAGTACGTTGCCCGTCGATCCGGGGCGCGGGACCAGGGCATGGCAGCATCGCAGACCGCTACCATACCCCCTTGGAACCGCGCCGCTTCCTCTTCGACGTCCACGACCGGCCCAGCCGGAAGTCCGGGCCAGGCCACGACGAGGGAGGCGGCCATCAGCACATCCTCGTCCAGGCGCTTCAGCGCCCACCTCTTCTTCGAGGCAGGGGGAATGAAAGGGGACCCATAACCCCCACCCCTACCAACCCTCCCTGGCGGTCCCCGGCCCCGGGTGGCGCGCACCTCCGTCAGGATATAGAGGTGGTCACTCAACGTTTCCACCTCTTGCGCCACCCTCCAGCCCCTTACGCGATCCACCACCGAGGAGGAGGCCCATGTCAAGTCGACAATGGACTCCCCCTGGTAGCGGACGCACGACAAACAGACTCCTCCACCAAGTCATCTCATGGGATAAACTCCGAAAAACAGATCCCACAATGTGCGCCCGCTGCCAAAGAACGGGCCACACATCCAGAAACTGTGATTTAGAATTCAGATGCGTAAAATGCGCAGACAAGCACGAACCAGGTCAGTGCAAAATCGCGAGCGACTCCAAACTTCCAGCACTACAAATTTACTGCATCAGATGCAGAGAATTCGGACACCCAGCATCCTATAAAGGCTGCCCAAAACTCAAGGAATTAAAAACGAGAATCAGAAACGCAGCCATAGCAAAGGCAAACTCAAAGCTAGAAGCCCTTACAATATCAAAAAATATCTTAAATAGTAACAAAACAAGACCGAACACCTCTTTCGCAATGGCGCTGGCTCACACAAAACCTCACTTCCCCACCCACACGCCCTCAACCAACCAATTCCACTCCCCACACCCCACCCAACCCGCACCCAACCCCCACACCAACCACCAAAACCCCAAATACAAAACCAAACAAACCAGCCTCAAAATAACCAGACACACATCTCATACGAAAAACTACTCAACGACCTAAAGAACTTCATCCTACCCCAAATAAACAGACTGGAAAACATAATAGAAATCAGCTCAACCCGGATCAACAAACTACACGACCTATACTTCGGTATTTCCGCTGAGCAAAATATCATAGACATAACCTCGAACTCCAATGAATAACACAGCCACCGCAAAACTCACACTAATATCAGCGAATGTCAACTCCATCGCATCAAACGAAAGAAAATACAACTTAACAGAAATTTTAAAACCAGAAAACCCTGATTTCGCTTTACTAAACGAGACAAAATTAAAAGCACATCACAGCCCAAGATTTAAAAATTACAATCTGATAAGAAAAGACAGAGAAAACAGCAACGGAGGAGGCGTTGCACTTCTTATAAAAAAGCACATAGCCTACGAACTCATCCCCCTAACGACAGATACGGAAATAATAGAAAGTATCACCATAAAAATCAAACTCCAGAATAACAACAACCTGTTCATCATAGCAGGTTATGCGGCAGGAACTTGGTAGAGAGATCTACTTTCTTGGTAGAGAAGAAGACAAGTTACCGACGATTCTAAGTGGAGACTTCAACGTCAATTTTTCGCGAGAAGATCCTGGTCCACTTATTGACTTTTTCCAAAAGCATGTGAATCTAACCATGAATAATAATCCCCTGACTTCAACAACACGACACGGGACCACCATAGATGCTGTATTTACACGATATCTCAACGACGTTAGTACGAAACTATTTGTATCATATTTTAGTTATCATAAGCCACTGATAACTGATGTGCCGATTCAGTCACCACCTGAAGAAGCTATGATAGTAGACATAATTTAAAAATGTTGTTAATTTCTTTTCTTATGCCACTCCAATCCTTTTATTCTTTTATATCAATACATTTTTTTCGTGCAAATTAAAAATCATTTTAATCACGTCAAAGAAGTATAACTTTTAACGCGCGTACATAAGTACACGCACCATTTTTATTTGTTTGTTTCATTTCGGCTTGACCTCAAAAGATTCTAAACATATTGAAATCTACGAATATATTATAGTTTTGACTAAGATTGCAATTTAAATAGCAAATGGTAACTAACTTTTACGCATGACGGCTATAGTCGTCATAACGCGAAATTCTGCCATTTCTGAATGACGGATATAGTCGTCATCCACAGCTGACTGGTTAAGTGTTTGCAACCGTTTTATTAAAATAAGACCTGGAAGACCAATTCCCAGTCCTCCGGAGAATTTCATTGCACACCAGAGAGAAATTGTCTACCTCTTGTGCACGAAAAGCCCTGAACGGGCGAAGGAAATGAGGAAAGTACTTTTCGAGGATAAGGTTAAAGCACCAATGCCACTTTCACTTGATGATGCAACAGCTTTTTCATACGACAATATCTTAAGTAAACGGCAATAGGTAAATATTCGATTAGAAAATAAATCTAAAAATTGTGACATATATCCGAAGTACGATGCTATTATAGAAGCAAGACAAGCTTGCGTACCCGTTGGTATTACTGTAACTGAAACACTTGCTACAGTTCCATTACCAAATCTTTTAGAACACCCAATAAGAAGAATAGTACTGCTACAAAAGGCAGTGATCGACAGTGTAACTGCCCAAAGTAATGATAGCATAATTGATACGGAAATTATATTTAGTTATGGGTTCGATGGTAGCTGTGGCCATCCAGCATATAAACAAAGGTTTGAGGGATCGGAAAAACTGAATCGAATTGCAACCTTTTCGCCACCACATTAATACCGTTGAGATTCTGTACGGGCGATATCATTTTGTGGAACAATACCATGTTTCATTCTGTCAGATTTTGTAGACCGCTAATATTAAAATACGCGAAAGAAACCCCCCAACAAATATTACGCGAAAAGGAAAATATTGACCATCAAATTAATAATAAAATTTTAAAAATAAATTTCAAATTGCTTATGACTTTAATTGATGGCCAAGTTTTAAGCACAATTACGAAGACAAGTTCATACCAGCGATGTCATATATGTGATGGCCTAAGAAAGATAATTATAATCTACTGTACGGAATCACTCCCCTCCACGTGTGGATTCGCCTCTTCGAATGTATAATTCACATTGGATACAGGATAGATATTTAAAAATGGCAGGTCAAAAGCATAGATAATAGAGAAAAATTACTTTCTCGCAAAAAAACAATCCAGACATTATTTTGGGAACATCTGGGATTACACGTAGACGAACCGAAACCTGGAAGCGATAATACAAATGACGGTAATACTGCTCGCCAAGCTGTTGAACACCCAGAAACATTGGCAGAAATAACAAGTGTAGATATTACTGTCATTATGAATTTAAAAATAATATTATTAACCATTTCATGCCGATTCCCAATAAATTTGGAGAAGTTCGAAAGATTTTGTTTTCAGACAGCAGCACTATACAAGGAAAAGTATCCTTGGTATCCAATGCCATAAACTCTGCATAAAATTTTGATACACGGGAAGCAAATTCTCGGACAGTCTATCTTGCCTCCAGCATATTTAGCAGAAGATGCAGCAGAAAGCAAGAATAAATTATACAGATACGACAGAGAATTTCATACAGGAAAGAACAGTCGGAAAAATAATCTACTAGACGTGTTTAGAAGGTATAATTTATTGATTGCTTTTTAATCGATAAACATAAGTTATTGTAATTGTTTTTACTTCTTTTTAGTCAATCTTTTATTTGGTGATTTTTAACAGGGCTATGGAAACTTCAGACCCATTCATATCCACCAGAAGTTTCAGAAACGGAAGGCACAACCAATATTCCAGAAAACCGAAACTGCCTTCTGAAGTTCTATCTTTAGTGCTGTCTCCATATGTTGATAGAAAACCATTATCAACATCCACATCTACAGCTGTGGAATAAACGGATGATGAAGTTGAAGATGTAGATGAAAATTTTTGAATTAAAAGAAAAAAGTTTATGACTAGATTTATATTACTCAACATTTCATCTTCTGATGAGGTCACGTCACTTTCCGATTCCGTTTCACTCTCTGGCACATTCCTTATATCCACCGCGGGAGATACAACTATTAGGTTCACTATGTCTTTACCCACTTTTCTCTTCTTATTTTTCAAGTGTTTAAATGCACTTAAATAGTTTTTCTTGTGTGATGCTCCCTGAGGTACCCAATGTCTTTATTTTGTGCCTCTTGGGCTTGTTCGGAAAGTTCTCCAATTGGTATGATGTCACTCTCTACACCTTATGTAGAGTCACAGGCATGTAGTACCAACCATAAAGTTCCACGTATTTTTGGGCTGTTTAAACAGTGACTATCAAATTGTTCAGTTTTTATATCATACCCACTATTAATTACTCACAGTATGACACTTAATCTTGTAATCAGATTCCCATCTATCCCCGTTACACTTGATGAGATGTGCGGATTTGCAAAAATTTTCTTGCCGTATTACCATCATTCGTTGTACCATATCCTGCCTTTGGTATGTCAACTAATAGACCCGTGTCTTTTGTAATTTATTGTAACGACACTTCACATTTGTGTTTATTCACGGTTATTTCATCTGGATAAATTGTTCTTTCACTTGCAATATTTTAAGATATGATGGGTGTAAGCGATGCCCATGGGTATTTGCTGCCGAACACAGTGTTTTGTATGCCTCTGTTCACTTTCAAGCAATTATTAACGATAAAGCTTCTTCAGGCGATAATTGTGTTCGAGGGGCTTCAGTTTTTTTCCATTTGTTCAAAATCCTGGAAGATCTGGTAAGTGAAGAAGTAGTGCATTCTGCTAATAACTTTGCCGTTGATTTGTTGAGTCGGCCCCCTTAATGCCTGCCCCATCCAGAGTTTTGTAAAATACTCTTAGGGGCCATCTACGCGTCGTTCGTGCAACTGTTTTCGAATAGCAGAGTTAAGGGCCCCGACTCCTTTGGGGCCAACTCCGAATCGATCTAAGCGCCTGTTACGTATGAATAATATTCTCCTACGCCGTGCTCGCACGCGTCGTTCGATCTCGCGTAGGGACGGAAGACGCCTAAAGATTTATCTCGCTACCACACGACGGTTAACCCTTTTAGCATCGACCAACTGCATCGCGATCGATTAAGTGCATTCGTGACCCGACGAAGACTCTGCGCTCTTACCTTTTATGGAGGCTTCTAATTAGCCCCTCCATACATTTTGGGACTATATAAACCCTCCGTTTCTAATCATCTTCGGTTCATAACTACACAGCTACGCGCATAGTCACGTCGTGTTACGCTTATACAGAGTCGGTTGCATTTCAGTAAGAATTGGGCTTAGGGCACCATTCAGATCAAGTTAACCCGTTAGAATCCGCATAGTCCGGTTGAAGTTCTTTCGGTATACTTTGTAACCGTTCTCAGACCCCGCATCGCCAGTGCGTCAACACCGTGCAGCTTAGGTAATAATTCACACACTATTTAACTATATCGCGACAATTACACTTGTACAAACAACTGGTTGCAATATAAACTTATTAACTGTTCACCATTAAATCGAGTAGATTCGTTAAAACCTATCTTTACTCCGTAATCCTTTATATTAGTAGTAACGTCCCACAGATACAACTTAACCGCTCGAGTTGTATCGAATATTTATTTACGAGTCAAACTAACATTTCCTGCGACTCCCTGATTTCGCATCAGGTTCGTTCGCACGTCTTATCCAAAACAAGGTAACTACTCCAACCTAGTGGCTCCCCGATTTCGCATCGGGTTCGTCCACGAAACCTAACCCATCCCACAGCTCCCTGGTTTCGCACCAGGTTCGTCTGTATCCTACGGCTCCCTGATTTCGCATCAGGTTCGTCCGTACGTTCACCAAACCTCCGAACAGCTCCCCGGTTTCGCACCGGGTTCGTCTGTGAATAAACCAACCTCCCAGCTGCTCCCCGGTTTCGCACCGGGTTCGTCTGCGAACTCTTTCCTAGTGGCTCCCCGATTTCGCACCAGGTTCGTCCGCGCTTGATTCTATTCCTAAGGCTCCCCGATTTCGCATCGGGTTCGTCCTCGCATACATCAATCCCAGCGGCTCCCTGATTTCGCATCAGGTTCGTCCGTGCACCTTACTAACAAATTCTCAACCATATTCCTTGGGTAATATAAACATCGCCGGTCTAGGCGTTGCCCACAGCCCCGGCTCGTAACACGCCATTCGACAGAACGGACGTTAGTGAAAACAGAAAAATCTTCTGCATCGACATTTGACGGGGTAACATCTAACGTCATTAGGCAAAATTATAAACGGAGAGTGGGAGGCCATAGTTGTCAAATCACATGCTTTGAGTGTTTTGTCGCGCTGTTGCCACATTTGTTACAATCCTGGCCATCAGCAAAATGAATCGGCTCGAGCCGAGATTTCGATTCCTGCCGGATATAGACATATGTATATAGCTGCTGAACCGCTGGAAACTTTTTTGTAGGTTCGATCCCCGTATGCTATTATTTTTTTACATTAATTTTTTTTTAATTCCTAACTATATGACAATAATCAGTATTTGCTTACCAATATTTTAAAAACATTTGTTAAATATTTTAATTTAATATACGTAAATATGAAGTTAGAGCGCTCTTCGTGTTACCGTTTCCCTTGCCATGTATCTTGCCAATTATGGTACTGTTTAATATTTTTAACATTAAAATAAAATGTATGAAGCGCATTTTCAGACGTCTTAGATTGAACAGTCTTGACGAAGTGCAGGAAAACTCGTGTGATGTTTTACTACTATTTCGCCTTTCTTTTATATGTACCACACAATTATTTCTTTTTGACAAATAATCAGAAATAAAGGAAAATATTTATTCGTACAAATTTTATGCGAGTACCGAATATGCATATATTGATAATTTGTAATTCATTTCATTCGCTTTTTCCCATTGTTTTGGTCATTGTGTAGGATGACAAACGAAAAATACGGAGACATAGTTGATATTGTCATATCTATTACAGTTTTGCTTTTCAGGAAAACTTCGATAGATCCGACTCACGTTGAGATTTTGATTTTTGCCGAACATAAAAGAGAATAGTGCAAATGAAAGAGGAGATACGAGGGTCAAGTTAAAAAAAAACAGATTGATAAAACAATATTAATATGTGTAAGAAAATTTTTGGAACTTATGAGAGAAGGGCTCTTATTGCTGCTTGACATAGGTCAGGCACAGCCAACTTGGCGGGCCGCGGGCCACACGGTTCATCTTACAAACAAATGACGGCCCTCACACCCTGCGTCATAGTTGCGGTGTCACACCGATTCCCGTCTTGCTGTCACGTCATAGGTACATCTGACGTACATAGATCTATCTTTGTCGATCATAGTTGCTTAGAGTTGCTTTCTGTTGCTTAGAGCGGAGCATAAAATGATCGAAAAGGACCATGGTGACATTGTATTGTTGTACAGACTACGGTCACGAGAGCTAAACAAAACAACTTTTTAACACCTACACGCCGACATAATCATTTGAATACCAATTCAAGCGCCTTCGATAATCTTACATATATTTTAATTATATTACAATTATATTGTATATATAGTTAATATATTTCATATATATTAACATAGCAGCTTTATTGCTAATATAAATGAAACATACCACCAAATGATTGAAATTTTGAGTTACACATTTTGAGCTTTGGATTGACGTGTATACGCGTCCAAATGTTAGAAATATCAAACAGTTCCATAAGTGGCAAGATACATGGGAAGAAAACGGTAGAAAAAGCGCTTCAACATCATATTAACGTATATTAAATTAAAGTATTTAACAAATATTTTTAAAACATTTGTAAACAAATATTGATCATTGTCATATACTTAGTAATTAAAAAAAATGAATGTAAAAAAATATACCCCAAGGGGACTCGAACCTATAAAAAAGTTTGCAGCGGCTCGAATCAACATCTCGGCTCGAGCCGATTCATTTTGCTGATGCTCATGTTATAATTGTAACAGATGTGACAACAGCGTGACAGAGATCTTGATACGTGCCGGCAACTATGCCTTACTGGTGTCTGTGTGCACGCATCACGTATTCACGTATGAATCGCCGTTCGTGGTGTGAAATTATAACTTACATTTACCGACTGATTTGTATTTTTGTCGACCCTGACGGTAACTTGGCCAAATTCACTACAATGTACCATAAACGCCACCGACGGAGAATCAGTGAACTATTCTTAAGTCGAATGCGTGCAAATCGTATTTTACTTTCTCCGCTTTCCAGAAGTGATAAATTGTGAAAAATCGAATTTCTGTGATCTTGTGCTAGTTCAAGGAAGCCCTAAAGGTTGTTCGAGCAGTGAATAAACCATTAAATCGTCCAATATTTGCTACATGTGAAACGTGTCAAGATGTCTGCAGCCATCTTGTTGCCTACATCGTTGTCTGTCTCAAGCTTGTAGTTTCAGAAACACTATTCTTCTCAACGAATGGTGTTTATTCGCGTTCAAATATACCTTTAGGGCTGTGGTGAAGTCTACCCGTGTGTTCTATATCCGCGAAAGTTTCATTAAGGCAATTATCGACACAACGGTCGAAAAATTAGAAATCCTGTCTCAATAATTGCATTAATGAAACTTTCGCGGATATAGCACACACGGGTAGACTTCACCACAGTCGGGGACTTACGTTTGAACGCCAATAAACACCATGCGGTCAGATGAAATCTATTTCTTAAACTGGCAAGCCAGAGACAGACACCGATGTAGGCAACAAGATGGCTGCAGGCATCTTGACACATTTCCCAATTAGCAAATATTGAACGATTTAATGGTTTATTCACTGATAACACGAAGTTCCCTACTTCCTTGAAGTAGCACAAGATCACAGAAATTCGATTTTTCACAATTTATCACTTCTGGAAAGCGGAGAAAGTAAAATACGATTTGCACGCATTCGACTTAAGAATAGTTCACTGATTCTCCGTCGGTGGCGTTTATGGTACATTGTAGTGAATTTGGCCAAGTTACCGTCAGGGTCGACAAAAATACAAATCAGTCGGTAAATGTAAGTTATAATTTCACACCACGAACGGCGATTCATACGTGAATACGTGATGCGTGCACACAGACACCAGTAAGGCATAGTTGCCGGCACGTATCAAGATCTCTGTCACGCTGTTGTCACATCTGTTACAATTATAACATAAGGATCAGCAAACTGAATCGGCTCGAGCCGAGATGTTGATTCGAGCCGGTGCAAACTTTTTTGTAGGTTCGAGTCCCCTTGGGGGCTATATTTTTTGCATTAATTTTGTTTTCGTTACTAAGTATATAACAATGATCAATATTTGTTTACAAAAAATATACTTTAATTTAATATACGTAAATATGAAGTTGAAGCGCTTGTTTCTACCGTTTTCTTCCCATGTATCTTGCCAATTGTGGAACTGTTTGATATTTCTATCATTTGGACGTGCATGCACGTCAATCCAAAGCTCAAAATGTGTAACTCAAAATTTCAATCATTTGGTGCTATGTTTCATTTATATTACCAATAAAGCTGCTATGTTAATATATATGAAATATATTAACTATATTATACAACAATAATATTCTTTTAATATAATTAAAATATATGTAAGAGTATCGAAGGTGCTTGAATAGGTATTCAAATGATTATGTGGGCGTGTATGTGTTATATTAATACTGACTATTAATAATGACTTATATTTAAAAAAAAAGTCAAGGAATAACAGAAACACATGTAATTAAATTTTGTTTATATATAATATATTATAATTACAAAAGTTTTGTTAATAAAAATTAAATATATTTCTACTGTGGCCCCTCCATCCGCCACGGCCACCGCGGCCTCCCCGGCCGCCACGGCCTCCCCTTCTGCCACGGCCACCCCTGCGACCACCACCGCCTCCGCGGCCTCTCCACCCGCCGCGGGGGCCATAAATGATTCGCTTCATCAGTTTTTTCATCTGAAATATAATAACGAATGAATTAATATACAAAACCAAAAGCAATCATTTGAAAATTAACGCTTTTACTTACTTCTTTCATTTTCTTTTCCTCCCTTTTCTTCGTCTCCTCCCTTTTCTTCGCCTCCTCCCTTTTCTTTCCCTCCTCAATTTTCTCCTCCTCCTCTCTATCCATTTCTACTTCCATCTGTGATGAAAGTAATTTATGTGTTTTTAACGTATTATTAATGATGTAATTCGACAAATATAAACTTCTTTCCGGCTTTGTAACCTTCATTGCGCGTTTCTTATAGATTATAGGACGTACTTTTGAATTGTAAATTTTTCAACTTTGTAAGTGTCTGTGCTTTTCCGGTAATAGTTATTCAGTTGCGCTTGGTGCCTAATGATTCTGTGGAGTATCGCGAATTTGTGTAATTGTATAATGTTATTATAATGAAATTGTATAATAACACATTGTATAATGTTCGTCGCTGGACGCTACGCTGTTGTTGTATATAGAAACGATGGACAATTGCCGATCAAACGCTTACGCATACGCTTTCACGGACGCGTACGTATAGACAGAATTCAATGTAGTAGTACCTTTTTTTTGGGGAAAAATCTCGGAAACTAAGGCCGAGCGGCGGTTATATGTATAGGAAAAAGTTGTTCAAAATGTTGATTTCTCTAACATACTCGAAAATCAGCGAAATCGGTGACACCCCCCCTTTTCTAAATAATTACCGTTTATAATCTAATAACCACTTACATCATTTTATTCGTGAAACTCCACAGAATCATTTGGCACCAAGCGTATCTGAATAACTATTACCGGGAAAGCACAAAACACTTACAAAGTTGAAAATTCTCTATTTTTGTTTAATTTTTGTTTTCAAAAACGGAGCGATCAGGAAAAAACGGCCTGCAGATTCGTATAAAGCGCATCAAAAACTATAAGATACGCGTTTTGAAGATTACAAAATCAGATCCACGTTGAACAATTTTAGACGTACCTCACGCACTTCCTCCTTCGTCGACATCTTTAGCTTGTTTGCTTTTTGTCGCTAAGGATCTAGTAAGGGAAGTAGCCACGCGCGACTCGCGGTTCGCGGCCCGCTAATTGGCTGTCCTGTATGAGTGCAAAATGCAATAAATAGTTCGCGTTTTTCGCCTTTGCGTTAGTTGCACTCAAAGCAAGGACTGGATTGCATCAAAATCTATTTCAAAGTTTTGAGTGTGTATTGGAAAAAGTGAGTTTAGGTGAATTGTGAAGTGTTGCAATGGGTGACAGTGCAAATGTATACGTGGTGGAAATCAACGAAGAAGAAACAAATTTTTGTCAAGATCAGTGTGCGTTTAAAATTAGAAATCGACGAAAACTAAAGCCGAGTACGCGGAGATACTCGAGAAAATTGGCACGGAGACGGCGCATAGCCCTTCAGAAGATTTCTGAACCGTCAACAGCTGTTGATCAAGGGCACTCTTCGGGTGAAATTATTTATTTTCCATTGGAGGAGGAACCAGAAACGCCAATTTTAAAGGAAATTTCTGAAGAGCCAACAGAAGAATTGGCGAGTGAAATTCGTGAAACTGCAGCCCCTGAAGAATTGTTCATTGAAAGAACGGTAATGGACGATACTGAAGAACAAGACTGTGTAACACGTGGCTTCAGTATCGTCGATATGCAGCATATATTTGCCGAATTTAAAAAAATAGGCGAACATTCTAAGAACAGGGAAGACTGTGGAATTGGACATATGCAAATAACCGGCGTGAAACGGTCGGGGCTGAGAACCACCCTCAGCGTAAAATGCGATATGTGCCAATATAAAGGTGACATCCACAGTGAACCCGACGACAGCAGTAAAATGGGAACAAACCAGTGTGCCGTTGCTGGGACAATTTTGAACGGAGGAAGCTACACTCAAATGGAGGAGTTTTTTGCAGCAATGGACATACCCTCCATGTCGAAAAAAGAATTTCGGAAGCACCACGATGAAATCGTGAAGTTTTTAATTGCTGCTGCGGAGGAAGAAATGGTAGCAGCAGCAGAAGAAGAGAAACGTTTAGCCATTGAAAGGGGCGATATTGTGCCAGGACTTGGCATACCCCACATCCCCGTTGTGGCCGACGGAAGTTGGATGAAGCGATCCTACCGAAGTGGAACGTACGATTCCGCGTCTGGAATCGGCGTCATCATTGGTTATCATACCAAGAAAGTATTATTTACCGGCGTGAGGAATAAAATTTGCCGAATTTGCCGATCTGCAGCAAAAACGAAAAAAGAGCCCCGAAACCACGCGTGCTTCAAAAACTGGGGCACGAATCAAGCGTCAACGGCGATGGAAAGTGACGCGATAGTTGAAGGCTTCAAGACCAGCGTCGAAAAACGTGGGCTTATTTATTCAACATTGATTGCTGATGGAGACAGCAGTGTTTATAAGAAAATTATAGATGCTGACCCATACCGTACGCAGATTCGGGTAAACAAAATAGAATGCACAAACCATCTGCTAAGGAATTTCTGCAAGAAAATGAAGGAGATTGTAAAAAAGACAACAGCTGGCCCGTTGAGGAAAATCGTGGAAAGTAGCATTCGGCGAATGCGCGCGGATATACTGAAAGCCGCAGAATACAGATATAGTCAGAATGTGACTATCGCTGAAAAAGTTAAGAATTTGTATGCCGACATACACAACGTCCCTAGTCACGTTTTTGGTGAACACGCAGATTGTTCAAAACTTCAATACTTCTGCGACGGAAGCAAAAAAAAGGATGAAGAGAACATTGTTCCAAAACTGACGAATATGGGAGTGTATGGACAAATTAAAGACATACTTCGACCATTGTTGGCGCATGCCGAGAGTTTGCTGTACAACAGTAATAATAACAGCGCAGAAAGTTTCAACGGAATCATCGCCAAATACATAGGTGGAAAAAGAGTAAATTTGAGCGAGAGGGGATCCTACACGGGAAGATGTGCTGCTGCTGTTCTGCAGTACAATACGAAAAAAGTGTTGTCAAGATTGAATACGGCGATGAACAATAAACCGCCACTTATTTTAAGAAAAATAGAAAACAGAAGACAGAAAAAAAATAAGCAGTCCGCTGAAAAAGTGAAGGAAAAAAGGATTGCGAAGCACGTGCGGAAACAATTTCGTTTGGAAAAGGATTCAAATTACGGACCGAATGCCTAAAAGCCAGATATGGCAGAAAGCATTTATGCATTGGAGAAGACCAAGCATATGGAAATGTTGCAGAATTGGCAAAATAGGAGAGATGCCATTCAGAAAGAAACCATCGGTCAAGCGAATAATCCAAGATGGTTAAATTTCAAATCGAAACTTTTGACGGCCTCGAATTTCGGACGAGTATGCCGTCGTCGGATTGGAACGCCCTGTGCAAATGCAGTGAAAGCATTTGTTTACCCCAGGATAATTAATGCACCTGCGGTAATATACGGCCAAGAGTGCGAAAAATTAGCACGCGAACAGCTAAGCGCGAAAATTGGTGTTAAAATTGAAGAATGTGGATTATACATTGATGCCTCCAACCCTTTCTTAGGGGCTTCTCCAGATGGAGTAATAGACGAAGTGGGCATTGTAGAAATAAAATGCCCAAAAACGGCAGAAAATTTAATGCCGGAGGAGGCAATCAGAACGGTGCCAATTATTCGCCGCATATTTGAAGATGCAGCAGGAAATAGAATGAACAAGAACCATTATTATTACTACCAGATACAAGGGCAGTTACATATAGCAAGTAGAAAATACTGCTTATTTTGTATCTGGACCCGTAAAGGGCTGAAATACATAAAAATAGATAAAGACGAAAACTTTTGGCAAAACCAAATGGAGCCAAAATTAATTCAATTTTATGTACAATGCATGCTACCGGAATTAATAGATAGCCGGTACAATAGGGGTATGCCCATTCGGGAGCCTCCAAGTAAAACAGAGGAGAGAGTAAAAGAAAAGCGGAAAAGGTCTCCCTCGGACAGAATTAAAAATACTGATTCTGTCCGGCGTCGCACTGCACTGTAAAGTGCAGTACCACTGACTCTGTTAGTGGTTGACAATTGCATAGAATAGCAATTGTACTCGCGGATCATACGATCTCGCGAGTTGCTCGACGCCGGTACGCACATTTAAAAATAGTGCGCTTTGCAAAGTAAAAAAAGATTTTATTTGAACAGTAATAAAATATAATATTACTGTCCGGCGTCGCACTGCACTGTAAAGTGCAGTGCCACTGACTCTGTTAGTGGTTGACAATTGCATAGAATAGCAATTGTACTCGCAGATCATACAATCTCGAGTTACGCGACAAAAAGAAAATATAATAATTATACATCTATAGTTTATATTTCCAGCCCTTCAATTGAAAAATGTAAGTATTGAACAAAATTAAAAATATATTTACTTACCCTTCTAATTATTTTTTGTATGATTAAAAAATTTGTTACAGATTATACAAGGAAGGATTCCCTTTGAAAGTTTTTTAAAGATTATGGCCACACGCTACCAAAAGTCATAATACAAGGTATATTCAATATAATTAATATGAATATTTTATTTATCTTTTTTTTCTAAATGAAATACACATTTTCGTAGTAATTTTTCTTACTCAATTATTTTTTGTATGATTAAAAAATTTGTTACAGATTATACAAGGAAGGATTCTCTTTGAAAGTTTTTTAAAGATTATGGCCACACGCTACCAAAAGTCATAATACAAGGTATATTCAATATAATTAATATGAATATTTTGTTTTCGTAGTTGACAGCATATATGAATCGGAGAAAGAAACAGCAACAAAAGGCGGCATCGTGTGCGTGTACGAGTGCGTGTGCAAACAAGCGAGTGTGCCTGCGAAATCGATCAGAATTGTCTCGACCGTTTCGAGGAGTTCATTGACACGGCCGTAGCATCAGCTGTTGAGTACATATGTAAGGCGGGAAGGGAGATAAACGAATGAGTCGCGGATAAAAGGTTCATACAGTTTATTATGTATTCGGAAGGTGTTCGACACATCCTTCTCGCACGAGCGTCTGGACACAAGATCGAACACGCCAACCGTCCGTCTTCCCCGTAGACCGTCAGGTTCGAAGTTTGAAATTCGGCATCGTTAAACGATGGCCCGCCGCGAAGTCGTTCGGCGCGACGGGACGCATACAATGTATTGCCCCGCTTAGCCGGCATCATGAAGCCGTTCGGCCCACAACTTACAAATCGAAGCAAGAATTTGTGGACGAATGGTTAAGTTATAGCTTTTTATAACATTAATTATACAAAAAAGTTGTTAAAAAGTAATAAAACACTTTATTCTTTTCGGGTAACGAATAAAAGCATAGAACAGTTATTCGACTTATTACTTTATTTGTCATTCATGAACAACGAATAATTACACATTATTATTAATTTAAAACAATGTAACACGCTGTGCAAATACGTTGGTTATTTATTTGGTCGTCGTAGTGCATGCAGTCAGGACAAAACTTCAGCGATGGTGCAATGACACAGGCCCATAAAGATAGCCTTCGTACTTTGCTGGAAGTTTGTTGAAAGAGGAAGAGCAGAAAGAGAGCAAGGAAAATCCGACGCCCAAGATGACTGAAGTTAGTAAAAGCGTTGATTTTTATATATGTACATATACTGAATCTGGGCGATGATTGATTGATTTT
The DNA here is from genome assembly GCA_951802735.1 of Nomada hirtipes. Classification (NCBI taxonomy): domain Eukaryota; kingdom Metazoa; phylum Arthropoda; class Insecta; order Hymenoptera; family Apidae; genus Nomada; species Nomada hirtipes. The sequence goes on along the minus strand of OX637921.1, from coordinate 7,224,367 downwards.
TGTGTTTTATAGAAATTATTTATTATATTTCAGAATAAAAGAATCGTTAAAAAACAAATTATAGCGTCGGCTGGGGTGCGTGCCGTCGTGGCCACAGATGAGGCGGACGCCGCGGCGCGCTGCTGCGGAAGAAGAGGCGTTGGCGGAAACGAGCGGACCTTCGTTTTAAAAAATTATTAAATATTTAAATAAAAATTGCATATGAACGGAAATTATTAATGCTCTGTATTTTTTATTGATGGTCATTATTGTAAGAGTTTGTGAGATTGAGAGAGATTGTGGCAACAGCGTGACAGAACTATAAATGATGTGATTTGGAAAATATGCCTCGTAAATGTTTATTGTTATGTGATAATGAAATCAAAAAAGAAAAAATATACCTCTGGCGAGTACCGAACGCAGGAATTTCGCTTTACGAGCCAACGAACTATCACACTTCGCAATCAAAGATTCTATACAAATTTTATACTCATAATAGAGATAGAGTTACGTACCTTTAATTGTTTATATCTATAAAAATATTGAATAACTGCGGCTAATATTTGACACTTATCATTAGATTCCTATATACTATCACCTTACACAAGATCGTTAAAATCGAAGTAGGACAGTTGGGGACCTTCGCTTGTAAAAGAAAGGCGAAATAGTATAATATTAAAATATACAGCGAGTTCGCCTGCACTTCATCTACGACTGTTCATTATAAGACATATGAAAATGCACAAAATAAATTAATTGAATGTTATAAATATTAAACAGTGCCATAATCGGCAAGATACTTGAAATTAAAAACGGTAGCATAAAAAACGCTATAATAGATAAAAATATTTTCAAAACATTTGTAAATAAATATTGATCATTGTCATATAGATAGTAATTAAAAAAAATTAATGTAAAAAAAAGGAAACCTGAGGGGGACTCGAACCTACGACAAAGTTTGCAGAAGTTATGTGTATGTCGGCAGAAATCGAAATCTCGGCTCGAGCCGATTCATTCTGCTGATGGCCAGGGTTATAACAGATGTGGCAACAGTGCGACAGAACTCTTAAATGATGTGATTTGGCAACTATGGCCTCCCACTCTCCGTTTATAATTTTGCCTAATGACGTTAGATGTCACATCGTGAGTTTATAATTCTGTATAATGAGTTTAGATGTCACCCCGTCAAATGTCAAAGCAGACGATTTTTCTGTTTTCACTAACGCCCGTTCTGTCGAATGGCGCTTAGATCGATTCGGAGTTGGCCTCAAAGGAGTCGGGGCCCTTAATCACACGAGTCTACGTCTCCCTTTGTCGAATTGTAATGAAGAAGGTAAACTTGATTCGCTAAAGCTAAGGTGGCGTCGTATAGGACTTACTAACAACAATTTACTCCTAGAGAGTGAGTAGTGAACACATAACGATTCTGGTACGTAAACATTAGTATATGTATATTGTAGAGGTAACAAAACATTCGACGATCGCAAATAAGTCTGACAATGAGTCGGTGTAATATCAATATCAAATTAGTTGACGTCGCTGATGATGCCACCTTACCATTCTAGGGTTAAATGCGTATTAGCTTTTTAGATGAAGGGTAGACCGAGGCGAATCGGATCATTCTTTATTTGATGGTTAAAAAAAGTAGTTAAATTTTAGAAACGCAATATTTTATTATAAACTCCTAACAAGTACCCATTCAACATGACCATTTATAATAAAAGATATAAACAAATTAAAAATTCTTCTTTTATGGACTAAAAATGAAAAAGTGCCTCCGAGCCTGGGGGCGAATCGGTTATTTCGAATATCGCTAAAAAAACAAACAAATTGTCGTAAAATAATCGTTGGTTGAAAATTTATAAAATATAACTTAATAATAATAATGTCAAAGACTCTACGTAGTACATACATGGGTGGCAAGTATATGTATATTATCGATTCATATTGTAACAATAAATTCGAACGCTGATTATTAATTTTTTTGTTTTTATCTAAGGCCCTTTGAGTCCTATCAAGTTTTTTTTGTGTTAAAACTAGACGTAAATACGAATATTGTAGTTTAAAAAAATTCTGCGACTTTTTGCGACCTACCTAGAAATAAGGTCACAAAGTGATGAAAAAGCGTGATTTTTTTCAAATAAGCAGCAAGTCAACATCGAATAATGTCTTTCAGGTTTTTAATGAACCGGATGATAAATAACAAAAGAAATAAGTTAAGTAACAATTACAAATAATCGAATCTATCGAAAAAAATGAGAAGAAATCTTTTTTTTGTTATATTATGTATCCCAGTATTTAATTTTTCCATGCATATACTTTATTTTATATAACAAATCATAAAGTATCATAATTACTTGTAATGGACACAGAGAAAATTTAACTCCCAACTTCGGTTTTTGAAGAGGTTTTATTATCACATAGACTTAGACAGGTAGGGTGTTTCGAGTAGAAAGTTATTAAGATAGAATATGGCGGAAAATTTGCAAAAAACCACCAAGTGTATGAATTAAGACTAAAGGGAAAGACAAAATAACAGGGCGAAAAATTTCTCCAGCTGGGTGAGGTAGGGAACTGGAGAATCGATGCGCACGTGGGCGCAAGGGGGGGCGAGTGAGTATATGCAGAAGACAAGAGGAGACAGGTCGCTGGTGCGGGCATGAGGGGAGAGCTCCGCGGTCAGTCGGGGCAGTGGTAGAATTTGGAGTGCAGCGGGAAGTCGTATTTTATACGATAAGGTATGGTGTGGATGTTGTAATCTGCCAGACGGCGGACCAACGGGTTGACATGCTTGTTGCAATTGAAATTTGACGTTAGTCTGCTGATGTATACGTCGATCATCGGCAGCCTAGCACGATTGTGTAATTTTTTAGTGGAAAAAAAGGGAGGCAGTTTGGAAATTGTTTTCAAGATCTTGTTCTGTGCGGTCTGTGCCCTCCGCCGATTTTCCGACGACAGGCAGTCCCAGTAGACCAGCATCCCGTAAGTCAATACCGGGCGGATACACATGCTGTAGATGGATACGCGAATGTTTTCACATAGATTGGAGCTGGGGGTCACGTGTGGCCTGAGGGCGGCCGCGACTTTGTGCAGTTTTGTGATACGGTCACTAACCGCCGCACTCCAGGTAAGTCTAGAGTCTAGAACGACCCCGAGGTAGGTAACCTCGCGGGACCACTGGACCGAGTGTCCATTCACTACGAGACCGTCGATCGAACAAGAAGGTTGGCGTGAGAAGAGAATGGCCTCCGTTTTACTAGCGTTTATGGCGAGCTTCCATTGTCGGAAGAATTCGAGAACCGAGTCTAGGTAACGCTGCAGGCGATCACGCGCCACCCGCGGTCGGCGCGATTCAGTGAGGAGCGCGGTGTCGTCCGCGAACAGCGCCAGCGTACATGAGGGGAGGGCGGGAATATCATTTATAAAAAGATTGAATAATACCGGACCGAGGATTGAGCCCTGCGGGACACCAGCCAGAACCGGTCGAGCACCTGACGCGACCCCGTTGACGCGGACGTAAAACGACCTGCCGGCTAAGTATGATTTCATTAGCCTCAGGAAAACGTCCCGGAAACCGAGGGTATGGAGTTTAAAAATCAGGGCGTCGTGCCAGACCGAGTCAAAAGCCTTCTGGAGATCCAGAAGGACCATTGCAGTAACGTGTTTGATATTGAAGCCGTGCGTCACCCTCTGGGCGATGCGCACGATCTGGTGAATTGTGGAGTGCCCGCGCCGAAAACCAAACTGCTGCGGGATGATGATATCATTGTTGGACGTGAACTCACTGATATGGCCGTGGATGACAGACTCGAATACCTTACCCAAAATGGAAAGAAGGCTTATCGGACGGTAACTGGAAGCGAGGTTTTTAGGTTTGCCAGGCTTGTGAATGGCGGAAACTCGAGCAAGTTTCCACGATTCAGGGAAATAGGCAAGGCGTAGGCAGTGTCGGAAAATGTAATACACCTGGCACATCAGTTTTTTTGATGCATTCTTAAGCATTAAGGAATTTATGCGATCGTCGCCCGGCGATTTTTTATCGCCGAGGCGCGAGATTATTTTATAAATGCTGCGAGGTGATAAGCCAGTGCAGAGCAAGTCGGAGTAAGTAGAGGTAGTGTTACGAATGGATGCGGTGAATCTATTAATTTCAGGCTCGCAAGGCGTGCTAAGCGAACAAGCCTCCCTGAAGACGGATTCAAACTGTTGAGCCAATAACTCTGCTTTATCTTTTGCCGAGCAGATTTCACTGCTGCCATCATTTAGTATGGGCATCTTGTGCCTATCAAGTTTATTTGACAGGGCGGCATAGGTCGCCCAAAAAGTGGGATCGACCCTACGGAAGGCGCCGAGCTTGTCGACCCATTGTTTATTTCTGAGGCAGGAAATTTGCCTCTTGATGCCTAAGGATAAATCCTTGAGGACATCCCCCAGATGGGCCAGGCCCAGACGCTGGGCCATTTTTCTTATTTTGCGCCTCCTACAAATGAGGGCAGTCAAGTAGTCATCATTCGTAAGGAATCCATGACGTGTAGTGGCAGTATTACTTTTAGAAGTGGCTAGTCGGACGGAGGAGTGCATGCGGGCGGTGATGTCCGCAATGCTCTCGTCGATGCTCGAGGTGGTCGCGAAATCCGTCTTCAGGGAGAAATCGTTAGTGTGGTGTCTGTACAGGCTCCAGTCGACTACTCGATCGAGGCCGGTGCCAGCTTGAGGCAAGGCAGGTAGGAGGGTGACGGGAGCATGGTCCGAGGGACAACGATCGAGAGCGTCACAAGTTAAGGGGTAATTAACCGAGGATAGAAAAATGTCCAAGGTGGACGCGCGACACCGAGGAGTGAAGCAGGTGAATTTTTCCGGGTGGATGATGTCATAGGAAGAATTGGAGAAATGATTGTGGAGAGTGCTACCACTTGGGTTTGAGGCATAATTATTCCACAACGGATGCTTGGCGTTGAAATCGCCTCCGATAATAAATGGAGAGCCCATACCAGTAAGTGTATCAAGAGTAAATGGAGTCAGTTTGGTTTTGGGCGGAACGTAAACCATCCCGATATATATAGAAGGTGAATTTAACTTAATGAAACAGTGCTCGGCCGGTACGGAAAGTGAGTGAGTGATTGCTCTAAAGGCAAGGGCGCGGTGGATAAGGATTGCCACCCCGCCCCCCCGACTGTCCCTGTCGTGTCGAATGATCTCGAAGTCAGGGATGCTGATGCCGTCCGCGGGCGTCAGCCGCGTTTCCGTAAGGAGCAGGATTTCGGCCTGTTCTCGCGCGATAATAAGCAGAAGCTCGTTTCTGTTAACATTAAACGAGCGAATATTCCATAAGACGATTTTAGGGAGGGAAGCCATTCTAATCCAAGCTATTTAAAACCTCGACGAACGCCTGGAACTTTTCACTGTTTGTTCTACAGTGTACGAGCATGTTGTTTAGTTTCCGGATGGATGAAAGCATGAAGTTTATGTCTACCAGTGATTTTAATTTATTTACTTCCGATGCGAAGTCGAGAAATGTTCCAGGATTGTCGCTGGTCGAGTGTAAGGGGGGTGCACGCACGCCCCCCCCCCGCGCGCGTCCGCCCCTCTCGTCACGTCTGCGAAGGACATTTTACGCCCGGGAGCCGGCGCGGGCCGCGGAGCCTCGCTCGGGCGCACCGGTATGGAAATGGGCTTGGGAGCCGCACGCATGGCAGGCTTACTTTCCCGAATATTAAGGTAGTTAAGCAGGGGCGGACACTTAGAAAAATTGGCCGTGTGCTGGCCTTTGCAATTTACGCATGACGGGGCGACGTCCAGCGGTTTAGCGCATTGAGAAGTATGGTGGTCGCCAGCGCACTTGACGCAGCGCGGAGCCACGTTGCAGTTGGACGCTGAATGTCCGAACGCCTGGCATCGAAAACATTGAGTATAAGTCTTATTTGAAAAGTACTTATCCCAGTACACGCGTATACTAAAGAGGTAGCCGACCTTATTTACCGTGTTTAGTGAGGTACCCGCCGGAAAATTCACCCTGTAGACGGGTCTGTTCACTGACTTGCCGATGCACGTGCAGCTGGTCGGATGCAAGCCCGCTCTACGTAATTCGTCGAGGACCTCGTCGACCGGGGTCTGCGGGAGCCCCTTCAAGGCCAAACTCAAGATTTTTTCACTGTTAGGAGTGAAAGAAAAAAAGGACAAATTTTGCTCGCGGAGAAATTGAATAAGCTTATTGTGGGAATCCTTGTTGTCGAATTGGACACGGATTCCCTCTTTAAGGAGCTTGAGCTTGACACGCGCCGAACAAGAGTAATTGGTAATATATATAGGGGGGGTTTTGATCGAGACCCGACCCGATACCAGTCTGTCGCTAACGATTCGCGGTCTATCCGCGGCGGAGCGTTCGCTGATCGAGGCTCGGCGAGAAGTAGAGGGGAGGGGAGGACAGGGGTCCTCTGTCTCTGTGGTGAAGGCGTGCGAGAGAGGGGTAAAGCGATTTGATGTCGGGATGTTCGGGACGCTGGAAACTTCCATTGTTTCCACGCTGTTTTGAAATCTCGCGCAGCGGTTAGTAACAAGGCCGAAGTTCGCACCGGTATTTACCAGGGATGCCCTTGGTGGAGGAAACTGCGTGGGGACGCGATCAACATTCGCGCCAGGAATGGACGAGGAATTAATATTATAACTATTGCTATAGTTATCAAAACTATGGGAACTTTGCTCTTGTAGTTGAACAGGAACGTTAAAGAGTTTAACGATGCGCGCGGCTTTTTCACGCGACGGTTGAAATATTTCCGCGGAATTCACGGATTCCGTGGAGCGGCGGAAGGAAGCAGCGGCGTCAGAGTCCCTGCTGGATTCTTGATCACCCGATGGCGAATAGGAACGATTTTCACTCACCGGAACGTTGACTCCCTCCACGCGTTTAGCTGGTGCGGGATTGCCTGATTTGCCTTGCTGCTGGGAGGCCGCAGCCAATGATGTTTTGGTGAGCGATAGGTCCTGCCTCCTCGAAAAGGTTGCTTTCCTCGGGGCTGCACGCGACCCCGTAGGAACTGGAACCGATGATGTAATTCCGGTCGACGGTCGGGCCTTGGCGGCCATTGGCCGTTTTCGGCAACCACTAATTAGATCAGAGTTTCTGCCTGACGGCACACTCGCGAGTGGGGCCATCCCTCCCACGCAGGGAGAGAACGACCACGAGAAACACAGAAAGTAAACTAATGAGAATAGTTAAACCGAACAGAATTGTAGCGCGGCAGGACGCAACGCGTGAAAACCAACTGCGCGCAGGCGCGCGAGAACAAAGAACAACGCACAGGGCACGGAGCGACAGGCACGCACGTCCGGTCGCTACGAGCGCTAGACGCAGAATGCAAACAGAAAATGCTGCCAAACAGAAAATGCTGTTTAACAAAATGCTGAGGAATATAACGTATGATGTGAGCTAGAGATTCAGGGAACCTTGGGTTCTTAAAGGGTGTTGGAAAGGATGTAGTAGGGATGGTGAGGACGAATTCCAAAGGACTGTGGATGAGTAGGGATTGTAGGCAGTATGACTAGGTGTTTTGGAAGCGGTGATGTGATAAGGTTCCATGACGAGTGTTGCGTCGCGAACGAGCAACAATGACGATCCTGCCTTACCTGCGAACGACGCTATAAAACCGTACCTTGCCGGAAAAGGCGGCTAATAATCTGCAGAAGGATCAACCGTCAATGTGCAGATGGCTAGCACGTTTATGACGCGCAAGTAGCAAAGCTGTTTTTGAGGAAATCATTTTATTTCCTATGCCAATAAACTATAAGCGTCGATTCTGTACACGACCTCAACAGCTAATTGCATGCGTCATAAACGTGGATTTCCAAAGGGTCTTCGGAGCTGGGCCTAACAGACATCTGGCAGGTCAAGTTTGGACACCCTGATGGAAACTCCGCTGCGTTGTCAAACCGATGACAACGTTTGAAGTCGCACCCCCTCCTCCAAGGAAACGCGCTTTGGGCGCTAAGGAAGGGTGCGGCTACACATTATAAAACATGCTGATTGGTATTTTGACATTTTCCTAAATGACCAATCAGCATACACAAACCCTCTTCCGAGTCGACGTTTGAGGAAACGCTCGATGAGGAAGTCAGTTGACGTATTAACATCAAGCAGGAGACAACCTCCTCCACCAATTCGCAGCGAGTCTCAACGGAGTCTCAGTCAACCATTGTCATCGCATTACTCAAACAATCGTAGTTTGACAGAAACCAACCGAGTCTTGGTTTCCTCGTATATCAGTAGTGACTCGTTACAATTTATATTTGTGACGGGACGGTATACCGACGTATTACCGTATTCTCGGAGTGTCGCATACCACGGCGCTCAACAACGAGTATTTGTGATGACGGAACTTAAAAATATTTGTATGTATGAATCCTTAGGTGGCTAGTAGATAATAAGAGTAATATAGAAATTAATATATCATAAGACTAATATAGATATTTGGGGGCGAATACATTACATACTACTGTAGAAACATTTGTGGAATTTTTGCCCCAATTTGGTGATTTTGCACCACTGTGCGACGTTCGGGATGACCGACTCAATAACAGAGATAAAAGATTTATTGTACAAAAGGTAAAATAACATCTATTCAAGAGTGCACCCAAAAATACAGCAAAATTTTTAGTGGCTGGAAAACAAATCTGTTCCAAAGCAATATCCAACAAACTTAAAGAAGTAGGGTATTTTGAACAGGTAGCCAGAAGAAGACCTTTCATCAATAACGTAAACAGAGAAAACAGAATGCAATTTGCAAAAACTTATATTAATCGACTACTAGATTTTTGGAGAAATGTAATTTTCTCAGATGGGAAGACAAAAATTAGTAGGGCGCAAGCAAGAGGAAGAATTAAATAATAAGAATATCAATCCAACTGTAAAGCTTAGTAGCATTATGGTCTGGGGCTATATGTCAGCAATTGATCTAGGGAATTTGCATTTCATAAATGGTTATTACAGTTCAAATACAGCAACAAATAAAGAGAATTAAAATGGCAAAAAAAACGATCTCTCCTAGACAACTAACTGATCATTCACAAATGATGATTTGTTTTATCTACACCCTTCGCAAGCGTACTCTAATATATAAAACTCAACGAAACAAACATACTCTTCTTATATTAAATTCAGAATTTGTTTCAATTTTATGTCCCATTTATACATCATTTTCACAAGAGGCGTTAGCACCAGAACTGCAGATAGATTTGGCACTATTGAGATTGTAAAGCAAGAAATCTGAAACAAGTTATTTTGACTTGCTTGATAGTTCTAGGGTTAAAAAACCTGTGAATTGGAAAATTCTGACTCAGTCTGTAACACGCATACTACAGAATATAGAAAGAACCATAGAATAACGGTACCACTTCACCCCTGAACATCAACGAGTGATGAAAGTTTTGTTTATGTGTACTCTCTCATCTTGTTGGACAGACTATACATAGGAAAACAGTTCCTATTTTGTTTTATAAGATTTTCAAACTTTTGCTACTGTTCTAATAAAATATAACTTCACGTATCATTGAACTTATAACGGTATTGAATGAAGCTGTGTCTACAAATTCAACTTCCTATATTAACGTACATCATACTCATTTTCAGTATCGGAACAATTAAATCAATATTACTCGCTGTTAACGAGTCCTTGGTCGTAATATTCGTTACTGTTCTGCAATCGACTTCTAACGTTATTGAAAGAAAATATTTGATTCTACTACATTTTAATTTTATCGCAGCGATCTACTGATACTATTATCTAATTATACTAGATTCGTGAATGGGTATTCGGGCTTAAATTATTTGTAAAAGTATGTACACTCCGAGTAACATCTGTTACTGTTCCATTTATTATTGTTACAGGAAGAAATTGTTCCATTTTTTAATTATTCACTTCCATTATACAGTCAAGCAATTGTTATAAAGTCACGTTTATTTTATTGCACAAGATTTCTATTTGGTCCAAATTTTTTAAGCTTACCGATATTTGATCTTGTCGATCGTATAGGTTATGTATCTATTATCCTTGCACGTGTTCGGATGGATACAAAATCACCGCTGTTAAGACATTGAGTGCTTCTCTCACTTTGGACACGCTGATTGTTAATGCACAGATTATTCGTGATGTAAACTATAGGATGATTGTTAATGATCTTTTAGTTCATTTCGTAATACTTATTTCAGACACATGCACAGTGTCGATTTCTAATCCGCGAATACTATAGCGATTGTACAAAAAAACGGGTAATCATCCACTCTCACGTGGATGTTAAAAGCGCCATATGTACCTGTTCATATTACTTTAAAAACCACATTAAATCACAATTTTCATATACATTATGTATATCCCATATATTATACGTTCGCCCTAATCGATGGCTTTCCCAAGAATGCCTAGGATGCTGCATTGGTGCCGCCAAAAAGACGGGATCGACCTAGCGATGGTCACCATCGACTAAAAACTATCGATTAGTCCATAAGTACCCAACTACTATTTTTACTCGAGTGATTTTTAAAACTATCGACTAACGACTGATTTAGTCGTTTGGACTTTGGACCATTGAACTATTTACTGAATATGTGTATAAACATACACGGTATATGCATGTATATTGGAGAATCTGCCGATAAACTGAATTTAAGTTGCGGGAGTTTTTAATAGATTTTATCATGAGGTTCAAGATTCACTATCAAATATATGCCTTCGATAGCAGTATCGAATAATTAATTCATTAAGCATGTGTAAATTCAATTATGCATAACGCAAATTAATGCAAACCTTATAATCATTTGAAACTCAGAGCAATATTAACCGATTTTAGTAACATTTTCAACATGTATACTATTTACTGATATTTATAAAATGCAGTACTTTAATTTTTATTAAAGATATTATGTAATTTTCCCAAATATCTTGTAAACTAATCCTTTAAAATTTTCAGAATAAAGCAAATCCTTCCGTTCAATTTTAAAAAAGGCATTTAATTATTTACAGTGCACGAATACTTTCGTCCTCCCTTTTGCATTAATAAGAAATAAGAAATTTTAAGTATCAATAAGAAAGAAGATGAGTCAATTATTGTATAACTTATAACGTATATAGTATATACTATACAATTTCAGAATTCGGCTCGGTCACTTGAAAATGTAACATCGAAAAATCGAATCAGTACGAGAACAAGTGGTGGGTTAGTATTTCTGACGAAAATAACGGTCATTCTTTTGTTCGTTTCGATGTTTTATATATTTTATATTTTATTGTTTATTATAGAAACAACTAATAATATGTTTATTATTAATTTTAATACTTTGCAACATGAAATAAACGCACAATCAGCTATAGAATCCTTAAAATCCGAAATTACACCATTATTAAGTAATGAAGAAAATTATGAAAACAGATCGACAAATTCCTTACATTCCTAATAGAGCAATATTTATATCTACCCTAGGAAAGAGAACAAACGACTTAAATTTTGATGTATAAAACATTAATTAATGCCGTCATGTTAAATATCTGTCTATCTGATTTTAAATTTCAAGAACTGAGTAAAACCTTATATATAACCTAATTGATTCTCACAAAATATTTAGAACTGTTAATTTTTAAGTGCCGAAATAAAATAGTTTATGACAAATTGAAATATTACCAATTGGTTAAAAAAGAAACTTGTTGACCTTGTATATTTCTGAAATTCTAATTATGAACTAATAAACTTACAGAAAGTAAATACACCAATATTTCATGATCATGAGTTCGATCATTTCATTCATAGTTCAGACTCCAGACATAACCAATAAGCGAAATTTCAGTCGACTAATAACTATCGACTAATTAGTCGATAGTATGTCGTTACTAATTAGTCGATAGTATGTCGTTACTAATTAGTAATTAGTCGATAGTTTAAATTAGTCGATGGTGCTCATCGCTAGATCTACCTGCCCACAATTGAGTGTCCTCAAGGGCCTCGTTACGACACCCTTGCGCGTCTGCCGTTTTACTGATACTTTTGTATTATTATTTATTTGAAATTTTTTGCCTGCCGGCTACAAAATGCCATTTCATAGCTTATACACTTTTTTGGTATCCACATGCATATTGGGTATCAATTAACACTTATTGTAACTTATTGATAGTTCTTATGTCTATTCTTTGGATTATAATTTTAACATTTATTCTAACATCCATCTCGTCCCCCCTGTTCGGCACCAGGAGCAGGACCAGGACCATATGAACGTCCTCAAAGTCCGCTACGTACAACCCTGTCTCACTCCCACCACTGTCCAGGTCCCTTCCGTCTATCTCTCTCCCCATCTTTAACTAATCCCACACATCCCTTATCAGTTCCACTAGTATTCATTACTATGCGAAGATATTCATTACAAAAGTTTTTCTAAAAAGAATCTTACGATGTCAATGTAGTGATCTTAGTTAATTAGCTATTAACTGAATAGATTATTGCTGAACAAATGAATCAAACTTTCCTGAAAGATAAGATGGCGAAATGAGAGAAAGGACACGTTTTGTAACGCAACAATGCGTTAAGAAAATAAACGCAGGCAACCATCTTCCCCGCAACGCCTCTAATGTTCATAACTCGTAGTTTCATCTTACTTTCAATAGATATCCCTCAATACTTCAACTAGTCCGTAAATTCATTTATATTCTTTCGTATGGTTCGATTTATACGCGCCCCTCCACTGTTCCCAGAACGAAATAGTGTCTTCATACCCTTGCTACGAGACTTCAGCACAGGCGAAGACTATTAACTCTATTTAAGAAACAAATCTGCCCCGAACTTTATAAACATGATATTTTTTATTTAAAAGTATCAGGAGACCTAAGGGAGTTTCGTATATTTCTACAAAGAGAATCTTTCGTCTTTTAAAATTTTGTGGCCCTGAAAAGGACCATTTGTGGTTGGCGATTCGATTAAGCTTTCTTTTCGGTTTTCTTCGGCAGCAGAGCTGCTTGAATATCCGGCAATACACCGCCCTGAGCAATGGTAACGCCAGAGAGCAATTTGCTCAACTCGTCGTCGTTGCGGATGGCCAGCTGAAGGTGGCGAGGAAGGATCCTAGACTTCTTGTTGTCCCTCGCAGCATTCCCTGCCAGCTCCAGGATCTCGGCCGCCAGGTATTCCAAAATGGCTGCAAGATAGACTGGTGCCGCGGCACCAATCCGTTCAGCGTAATTTCCTTTGCGAAGACGCCTGTGTATCCGACCAACGGGAAAATGAATGCCCGCTCGAGTGGAACGAGACCTCGCTTTTCCTTTCCTTTTCCCAGCTACGACACGGCCTGACATTTTCTTTGCAAACTTTGATTTATCCGGAACGTACTTCAGAAGGTCGTAGCTAATTGTGAGGATTCGTGAAGCCATTACCTGTATTTATAAGCCGTTGGGTGAAACGCGAGCAAGCCAATAGCGTACCGTCGTGGCCGCCCCCCACACTAACAATAAGCTTTAATGGCGCTACCTCAGGTATGTTATAAAAGCGCAATCACCCTGGAATTGATATTCATTCTCGAATTCCCGTTTCACGGAGCTGTTTGTAGAGTGCACGAAGTATTTTACAAAATATCGACTGGAGCGAGCGGAATGGACATGGAAAAAGCCGTCGAGGTACGGAAGCAGATCAGCAAACCTTCCAAGAAGAGTAGGAAGGAAAGCTATGCGATTTACGTCTACAAGGTGCTGAAGCAAGTCCATCCGGATATTGCAATCTGCGGCAGGGCTATGGGCATCATGAACAACTTTTTCAGTGATCTTTGGATTGCATCGCAGCGCAGCACAACAGGAAGCCGACTCTCACATCTCGAGAGATCCAAACTGCTGTCAGGCTTCTGTTGCCTGGTGAATTGGCCAAGCACGCCGTATCCGAGGGCGCTAAAGGTATAAGACAATTCCACAGCTCGAAGTAAATGCAGCAACTTTGTAATCGGTCCTTTTCAGGACCACCAAGTACTTCATTGCGTAAACAAACTCACGTTCAAAGCTCATTTCTGGTAATATTCTACAAGTATTCCTTGGTCCACCTGCCTAAGAAAAAGGTAAAATGTTGGTGCAAGAAATAGTGAAGGGGAAGGCGCCCTCTGCGGCATCGATCAGAGACTTGTTAGCTCGTACAGAATTCTTAACACTTTAATATCGCGCATTGAAGCTGCAATGGTATTCATTACACTAACCTAAAATGTTGTCACTATAGATAGAGCTAAACAATACGTATTTTATTGCACTTTCTACTTACTACTACTTGAAATATTATTTGATTTCGCGAATTGTAACAAATAGTTCAGTTTTTGTACACAGCTTTGAGCTAATTAATTCAAATACCTGCATCAGTAGTTCCTTTATTGTACCCAGCTAGCCATCTGTCTAGCCATCTCTACGTGCAACGAAATATTTCAATATTATTTTTATAGCAGTAGTTAAATATTACACTATATTATATGGAGTTTTATACAGATAATAGCCAAAATTAATCTTTTTAGGATAATTGCTTTCAAGGAGCATTCGGTTACTCAAACATTCCGATTGTAATAAAACTTTAAGGAAAGGTAGAAATATGAGACTCCAAGGGTTTGATTTATACACTCACAGAGTAGACAAGACAAGTTACTCTATAATCTATAATAATCACAATTTGAACAGATTACTAAAGATTGGAAGTACATTGTGTTCATGACATTGGTATTTATATCATAGTCAACTTTTCTTATTGATGGTTTAATACAGTTGCATAACTTATTTCTACCGAAAGTGACACACTCTGTTATTACTACCCGAATTTTTACTCGTTCGATTTTATCTAAAGTTGGAAGAAATAAAAAAAAGCAGTATGATAAAAGCACCAATAGTTCACCAATTAAGAAAAATATTCTGCATGAATAATCGTAAGTGCTTGATCCTGTATTAAATAGTGAGGTTCTATGCCTGAATATGCTGTTTGAACTTCCTAGATTATGTAACAATGCTAACTTTTTTGAAATAGTTATATTATTCAAATTTTATAAACATTATTCAAATTCAATAATTGCTTCAGAAGTTGATCACCCTTGAAAACGAGAAAACTAGTAATTGACCATACGTTAGTTAGTAGTTGACCACTTTGACCTGGTAGAACCAAAAACACTAAACGCAATTACTTTTATATCATTTATTTGCAACGATTAGGACAATTACAAATAAAATGGAAAATTCAAATGAAACGAAGGTAATTCCATATAAAATCTTATTCAGGGGTAAACGTTTCGAGTTTTGCTCGCTCTAGTAGACTCATGAATATGAGAAACTACATTTCCCCAATCGTAATCTGGAACATCGCGAGTGTCTGGTCATTACCACAATCGCTAGAATGATTATTATTATTATTATTATTGTTATTATTATTTCTTCAGAATAATTTCTGAACGAGTCCTTGGCAAGAGACATCTCCAGCTCAGTAATTTGGTAATCTACATGTATAGAACAAATGCCTACCTAAATGCACGTTATTGTTTTGTTGATTTTAATAATATTACGTAGTTATTTAACAAATTGGCAATAGATGGAGTCAACAGTTGACCGTCCGGTCATCTACTGAAATGCGTTGTATTTCAGAATCGGGCGCTCGCTTCTTTACATCCAACCAAATTGTATGTAAAATGGATATACCGTAATTAATAAATCAATTTGTATAGTTTATACCAGTAATTGACCACGCTGGTCAACTTTTACAAATAATCGGAATGACAAGATTAAATACTGACCCTACTGTCAATTATGTTTTTTAAGGCCCAGATAACACAAATATGACATTTATTAAATAAAAAACTCAGTGACTATTTACGTAGTGAAAGGGTCAGTCAGAAAATGTTAAGAGTTTGGGAATTTCTTACCGTGAATTACGCACCCTTTCTTAACGACATCTTAAAGAAATTGCAATATGGAAGCATAAAACTAACATTAATTAAATTAATCGAACGTCGTAACAGTGCTTCGGAGTTGTGCTGGTAAATGGTACAGCATATTTATCGCGCCTTTATCGAAAGATTAGTACTTTTCAAAACCTTATTTTTGACGTTAACCTGAGAAATGGTACGAGATCAATTACTGGTGCCTATACCTTAGTTCATCTATGTTTATAATATTTTATATTTATACAGCACTTATCACAATAATGTTTCTCGAAGTAATTTGTTTAATTTGACCAGGACACTAGTTTTATGCTAGTTGAAAGTCTTCCATTTGTGTTTCAGAATACATTGGTATTTCCCCTTAACATAATTGGAAACATCGCAATTATTAGCAATGAGAAGAAATAACCATATTCCCGCTTAAAGAGAAGAGCGGGTTAATGGCGATTAGTCAAAAATTGGTAAGAAAGTCTTATTTTAAGCCCATTATTTCTTATGCAGTTTTCAACACTCAATCTGAGGAGGTAATTTGCAGCGATTTGATATTATTTCCCTGTAATTTATCTCTCAAACGCTTCTAACCCGCGTATTTTGTTTTCCCTTTCTTTTACTGGAGAGAGCCGTTTATGAATACTAGAGCGCTGTCGTACCGGCATGCCGCAGTGTTCCAAATGGCATATTTAGGTGGACAAAATTCATTTTCGAATTTCGAAAAAAAAATTGTTTCAATGTAATCTAGAATAATCATACATTAAAACTCCAGAATATTAAAACATTAAACCCACTGGTTCAATGTTTACAAAGCGGTCAAAGTACGACTTCTAGCAAACAATTTTTTGAGAATTGATCGAGCACATTTCTCTGGTCAACAGTAATGCTCCGCAATGTTATTAAAATGCATTTAAGTTAAAATGTCATGATGGATTTAGCATCTCAAAGCAATTATTTTACCTTAAATAACATTGAATTATTAATAACTTTTTTGTATTGTTGTAAATCGAAGTTCTAGTGAAGCAATTAATTCTTAGTAAAAACTGACATTATGCTATGATTCATCAGTCATGGAAAATATGCTCAACGCGGCTCCACGCGCTAAAATGAAGTGTACGAAAAGTAGAGACTTTAAGCTTTCATTTAAAAAAAAGTTTTACCTGCAAAAATTTTCAAAAGTATGCTAAACGATAAACCTAACATTAGCGTTCACGCCCGGCCATGAGCACGGCCACGAGCACGGCCATAACCGAACGCGGGCCACCGAGCTTGCTTGCTGCTAAGACTTATCGACCAGGTCAAATATATCCTATACTACACAACTTTTCAATTTAGTACATTCTAGATTAATTCTGGTTTATTGTTGCAATCGTAAAAGGGAGAAATTATGCGTAGCTAATTCTTAACTCTGTAAGCGGTTAAGACGTATTTAAGCTGATAATTACCCCTGCAATAGAGGTAGTAAAGAAGAGGTAATAACAAAAAATATTTGACACAGATATTTTGTATTGCCTACCCTGGATTATGTAGTGCGACAAAATGAAAAGATACTATTGAACATAATTGTAAGAGGTTAATAGTTGCCGCCAAATATTCCGTCACGATTTGAACAAGACTGCGCCTTACCCTTAGCTTCTCCGTTTTTAACGCGCCCAGATATGTACGAGTAAACTTGGATGTAATGAAATAAACTATAATGAAATGAAATGAAATATGTTTTTATTCTATTCTATATTTAAGTGCAATACGAATTTCTGTTGTTATTTAATTTTATGTAATTAGTCATATTTTTATGTTATTAATATTTTCAGTAAAAAAATAATAACTTATTATAGAGGTACATTGTTTTGGAGGAGACGAAGAGAGAAAGATATAGAAATATAAAGACTGATGGCTTGCCAAAGTATCTAAAGAATGAGGGAAGAGGAGGGAGCCAGCGGCTGAAAGCGCAAGCGAGGTGCGGCTCGTTGGAAAAATCTAAAGGTGGGTCCAGACTTGTTGCGTCTCCGCATACTGTTACCAAGATAAGGACCTAGTCAAGTGGTCTAGAAGAGGTTTGGGAGCAAATGTGGAGTGTTTCTTGTTTCCTCGTTGCATTAGCCGTTACGCGGTTCGGCGGATCGAGGAATTGTCGGTATTTTACCCGCTCCAAAGGAGGCAGTGAGCGGCCGTAGATGTGTGCACTCGTCCTTGCGCCACTGCCAATGTGTTAGTTCGCCCCTGAACTGCTGTACATGTGTGAACTTGTCTGTGCGGCGCTGTTCCTATGTATTGTAGACTGTTTAGGCCTAGGAGATAGGGCTCATTCAGCCTATGCCTACGAGATAGACCAGCCCCCTTGGCGACGTAGGACTGTTGTGAGTGCATGCCCAACTAATGCTATTTTTGCGGAGTAATTTTTAGCCTTTCGCCCATCTAAGTGCAGGATTTAGATGGCAAGGATTAGAATAAAAGAACACATGGTAAAGAGCCATGCAATTTCAATCGACACAACACTTTCCCTTTTTTAATACAATTAATACTATTTCCATTAATATTGATCGACGGACATGTAAAAATCAATGCCGCAATATATGAACAAAAAGTTATTTGTAAAATATTTTTACAAGTATTTTAATATTTTTATAAATAATGAAGATTTATTATATACGACTTAGAAATTATTATTATCCTAGAATTATCAACTTTAGTCAACCTAATCCGGCCAAAGGCAGCCAGAAAAGATACAAATTTAAAGAAAGCTATAACTATCCAAGAGCGACTCAAGTACCTCCTTTGGAGCGGGTCAAAATACCGACAGCGCGTGGTACGGCCGAACCAAGTAAAAAGTAACACTATGAGGTAGCAAAAAACACTTCACATTTCTTCCCAGACCTTTTCAAAACCACTTGACTAGGTAACAAATCCCGGTTCGGTAACAAATGTGGACGGACTTTTACGTGCAAATGAATAGAAATACGTCCAAACCCACATCTCGTTACCAAAAACTGACGTCACCGGCGTCAGTAACAGAAGAATGCAACAAGTCTGGACCCACCTTAACAGGTACTGGGAGGACGAGGAGAAGAGGCGCTGCGAACTCTGTGGACACGGAACTGGCAACCTAGAGCACATGACACGAGAGTGCAGGGAGCTCGAGAGGGGTGTCAGCCTGGAGGCAGTGACGGACGAACGGGGAACGGAAAAAGCGCTGATCTGGCTGAGAAAGCTAGAGAGGAAAAGAAAGGAAAGGCGAGAGGCTCAAAGTTAGGATAGTTATGTATAAGCTAGGTACAGTAATGTCTCGCACTGTGTCCAAAATCGTGATTCGATGGCTGTCCATTTCTATCCCCCCTACTTGGGGCCGCCACCCTTGGATTCGGGGAAGCGTCGTTCGGATCACTTTTGATGTTGTGATTTTCGCGAACCGTGGCAGCCCAGCGCAGAGTACGAGGAAGGGGCAAATTTAAATGTCCGTGTACGTGTGAGACAAACTAACGCAATCAAAATGTAATATTAAAACTTGCTTATTTTTTGTCCGTTTTAAATGAAATTTTACAAATATATTTGTTACAATCTCCTGATTAAAATGACACCAAACACGACATAGTTTGGACAATTTTTACTTATCATGGTATTAATAATTGTATTCCCCTTTATTATTGTGAGATCATGAATTTGGAAAAATTAAAATTTGATGTCTAATTACACTAAATTGTATTTTTTTATTATGTTTACTTAATATTTTGTATAGACGATAATTTTGATTACGTTACTAGTATTGTCTCACACGTACAAAAGGATTTAAACGTGCATGTACGCATTCGGTCCCCAGCGAAGGGCATTCGAGACACTGGAATCGAGATTTTACTTCCAATTTATAATCTCACTACTAATTACCTTATTCTTAACAACTAATATACACATTCCGGTTGTTATCCGTAACAGTAGCAATGATTCGCACTGTGTCCATCGCTCGGGAACGAATGTGGACAGCCATCGTGTACAGACACGATTCTCGAGCGTCAGGTCACCTTCAATGTGTGGCAACAGAGACTCGAGGCAGCGACCAGGAAAGAAATCACGCAAGTTTAAATACCCGTGTACGCGAGACAATACTAACGCGATCAAAATTTAAGAATTAAACTTGTTCATTTTTGATCCGTTTTAAATGAAATTTTACCAACGTGTTCGTTACAATCTCCTGATTAAAATGACACCAAACACGACATAGATTGGTGCCATGGGACTGATTGTTTCGAAGACCATTCTTACTACCATGATAACTAAAAATTGTCCAAACCATGTCGTGTTTGGTGTCATTTTAATCAGGAGATTGTAACAAATATGTTGGTAAAATTTCATTGAAAACGGACCAAAAATGAAGAAGTTTTGTTCTTAAATTTTGATCGCGTTAGTATTGTCTCACGTACACGGGTATTTAAACTTGCCTCTTTCCTGGAACGCTGCCTCGAGCCTCGGCTGCCACAACATCAAAGGTGATCCGAACTCGCTCGAGAATCGTGTCTGTACACGATGGCTGTCCACATTCGGTCCCGAGCGATGGACACAGTGCGAATCATTACTGTATAAGTTAGGTATAAGGAATAGGTTAGGAATGAACCAAATAAGAAAGACGGGTGGAAGGATGAGTGGATGGAAGTGTGAGGAGTGTAAAAGAAAAAAAACAAAATGTAAATCAAGTCCCTTCTTTTGGCCGCGAGGCTAAGAAGCAAATAAACACTATAATAACTTATTATATAGCAAAAATAATTTGCCCACAATAATATAAGCCCAAAAAGGCAAAAAAATAATTTTGTCCAGTTAAATATGCCATTTGGAACACTGCCGCGGCACTTCATGATGGGCTGCCAGGGATTACCTGCATGAAATTTTGTAGCTTTTTCTTCAAAATATCTTATTATTTCTCATTTACTTGAACATTTAATTTAATATTCGGAGCAATATCTTTTGTATCGTGTTCAAATCATTTAATTTTAATTTTATTTGTCAATTACGCTTACTAATCATGATTCAATTGTTTTACTTTGTTTCTACAGCTATATTACTTAATAGTAATGTGTGCACACATCAAGTGTTTTACGAATTAAAGGAATACACATTTGAAACATATTTCACAGTATCTACGAATATCTAATTATATTCTTCCTTTAAAAAATCGTAATGAAATCACCAGAAAAAGATTCAAAAATTATTGCTTTTGAGTTATTGTTTTCATTACGACTTTTCAAAAAATTGTATGTCATTTATTATTGTATTTTATTCGTATAGTTTTATTCAAACATTGAAATCGACATTTTTACAAAATTTAAACTTCTCTAATCCTCTACTGTACCCGGCACTTACCAATTCCATATCCCATTCTTGGTATTCTTAGGACCTTTAAATTGTGATAGAAACTAATTTCGAAACCTTCATGCTAGCCTGATCCTTCTGTTGACAGAAGCTATTAACATAAATAGGACTCCATTATGCTCAATCGTTCGTGAAAGTGGGGAGACCCTTAGAATAATCCCTCGGCTATAAGTTCGAAAACAGGTCAGATCCTTCTGGGTTGCAGTTTAAGAAAGTTAAGAATATGTTTTCCTGATCCAAAAGTCTTTCAAGTGTCTTCACTTTTTAACCCTATCGCCTACATTTCTTCTCACCCTTTGAATGAATTTTATTAAGATCAGTATACATATTCTTGCGAAAACATTGTGATAATAGCAAATGTTTTCAATCACGCGAACTCACTAAGAAACCACTTTCGTTAGGTTCATACTACCCTAAGAAAACTGTCTCTACAGGGAGGTACCTTAACAGTGAAATTGGAATGAATAAAGTGGGCGTTCAAGTTTCTTGAAGTTGAAAGGGAGATTTCCTTTCCGGTTATAACTTCCTAATAGATATACAGCCATACATTTTTTCTCAGTGAGTATGTATTCGAATTCTGCTGCTTCACAGGCAGGTCAAGCAGGCCTAATAATAACAGATTTCTCATACGATCTTACAGAAAATTGAATAGGGATCGTGCAGTAAAACGTTTCAGTAGAAACTCGTTTAAAATTCTTTAGTTAAATGATTCTACGGATCAGAAAGTATTTATCGTTGTTTACAGGCAGTATGTAATTTGTAAATATGTACTACTTATTATAATAATACCCACTTCATTCTGTTTCACTTCCCTTACTGGACGCATACTAGATTTGAATTAACTTTCATAATGAATGGAACGAAGTATAAATGCAGCAAGAATTTAGAATTCGACAGCATAACGATTAGTCAATTTGAACTAACCCTTCTGTACGAAATTCAAGAGTACTTTTCACGTTATAGTTTTCCCCTGGTGTTGACACGAAAAATGTGATCAATCTAATACAAAATCGCAAAAAAATATTTGGTCCCTATTAAATAACTAATGTATCATACGGACAATGGTGTACGAAGGAAATAATAAATTACCTTAAAATTATGTTACAGAATAATTGATAAAATTTTAAAATATTGAGCAAAAATTAGTAGACAAACTATATTTCTTACTTTATGTTCGTTTCTTGCAAATATATAATTACAAGTCACATTATTACATTATTGGATTACATTATTGGAAGTAGTAATCGTGCAATTACAAATTCCATAGATGCGTAACGGAAGAATTTCACCTCCTGTGTGACCATACAACCCTGCTGAAAGTATTCAACACTGGGGCCGCAGAGAAGTCAGGTTCTCGCGCCATGCAATGACTTTTCTCCACGGCCAAGGCTTCTTTTCACGATCAGCTGGTCAACGGAGGATGCCAAGGATTTAACGGACCATTTCTTTTTTCCTTCTCTGCACTCTTCATCTGGAACAAGAAAGATTCTCTCGGAAAACTGTGATCGTTTCGCAATCACCTTCCTTGTAATAAATTATTTTGCACGATAGGCAATGTCATTCCCTAAAGAGCTGTTCCGTTGAAAGATTTAAAAATTTATTGAAGGCTCAAATGCAAGCACTTAGTCGATTATTTATATATATTACTTCTGATGTACGTAAATATTTGTGGATCTCCATAAAAACTCCAAGGCAAGAAATCTGCTTCGACCCCTTGATTCACTATATTACTGCTCACTTATTCTATTGGATTGCTTCCAGCAATTTGTATGAAATATTTCTTGCTCCGATACTATAAAGTTTATGAAATATTCAATAATCTTAAAAAATCTTTAAGCGTTTGATGTTAATTATTAATATTATATAGTTATCCACTTTCTTGAACATCCGAGAAGATATGCATTCTACATATAATACATGTGTGTAATTTTTATTCACCTTGCAATTCCTAATCATTATTGAATCGATTTAATTTGTTTCTATAGCTATATTACTTATGATCGTTATCGTAATACTAATTCCCGGAAATAATATATATTTAGATTTTGCAGTCAAACAATAGTACTGTGTACGCACGAATTTTCTTTAACGCAAGCAAAAATAGGTTCATTTGAGGTAATAACAAAAAGACTAGATAATATTAACGATTCTTCTTAAATACGTACTTTGGTACGTGTGTTATGCATTCTACTGAATTCAAAATTTTTGGAATGCTGACATACAATTTCTTTCTGAATGTTTCTCGAACATTCTCGATCCGCAATTTTTCGTTCATTTATTGTTAAAATATTCTACTTTATCCTAACATTTTGTCTGTCGGACGTTAAATTTCTAAATGAATAAGTCTACATTGTTGAACCAAATTGTGTTCCAAAGTTATAAATAAAATATCAACTACCCAGTTAGCAATCTGTCCTACAAATGGATTACAGATTAGTGACAGAATCTGTCACGATGCGCCAGAATCTTGCGCTGAATCGGTTGCGATCTGTGTCTACATTTGGCGCCCTCTGCGAAAACAGATTCTGTAAACTGCCTTACTTGCCAGATTGGAAACAGATCTGGCAACTTCATCCATTTAAATTTTATATGTATGCGCATATACGTGCATGCTTTCCGTTGCTTGTGTGAGGGCACGATTACTGGTCGGGGCCCTTTAAATGAGTTCTTTAAAATTATTCTTATTATTTATTTTTTGAGGGAAAAAACTAAATGATTTTATTATTAATACATGTGCTAGTTATTATGAATATGGTATAAGTCAAAATTTTTCACTTGCTCGAACGACATAATATGTACATACGAACTGACAAGTTCAATGTTTTTTACATTTCGACTTACGCCACTTTCATAATAACCGACATATATATGTATTTATTAATTTAATATCCATATTGACAATTTCGGTGTTCAGTTTTACATTAACAATTTCTGTGAAGTATTACCGTATATACTATTAGTCAAAAGTTTGAAATCAGAATTGCAAGCAGTGCGAACATAAAGAGAAGAAATTTGAAATTATATTCCTGTATGATTTTAAATCAATAAGAGTATTAATCGGATTTTAAAATTGTGACTGCTAGTATTTTGTTTATTTCTTCTTTGTTGTGATGATTCCTCTTCTCCACTGCATTTGGGCTCAAGTGTGCGTGCTCCCGCATGCACCACGTGTTCAGCGGATTCTTCTTGAAACCTCTGCGTTGCCGTACATGAAAACAAATAAAATATACAATTCATTACTATTAATCGAAGAAACAAATTCTTCAAGATTGCGACCTTAACAACACATATCGTAACCACAGATATCGATGTTACATGTGTCGGAATGTGGCATCACAGCCACGGCGTGTATCCTCTTGTTTCTTGTGCTCTAGTCTCGATTGCGGCATATTTTTAAAACCGTAAAAAATAAATCACTGTATATATTCATATTTTTTTCTGTGTTTAAAAACGTAATGTGCAATAGACAAATTTGGTCGATTCTGTAGACATTTTCATTTAAACTTTAGTCATTATTTACGTATATTATGTAAGAAAATCCGAGGGTTCGGAGCGCCTAGTATGCCCGTTTGGAAAATGTCACCGAGAGGCCGATATGCGAGCGGGAACGATATACATTTGGGGGTGCCATAAAGCAGGCCCTTGAGCAGGCCCGCCTTTTGGACGCCCATGACGCAGCGTCGGGGCACTCTATGGAAAGCCAGCGTTGAGAGCGTACGGATAGCGATCCGTAGAGTACTGTACTATCAGCGTGTATTACGAATAAATACGAGTATTAACATTACTGACTAATTATACCCTAAAATTAGTCTTAAAATTATCTTTTAAAGAATTAGTTTTTCGCAATATCCTGGATGCGTAGCGTAAAAAATAATTAATTACTACTAATAAAGTATGTCATTTACTCCCAAAAAATGAACAGCTGAAAGAGTATTATATTTGTATATAGCCATATCTTTTGGTTTACAAACAACGCTGCATCTATATATTTAACAACCAAATTGTTTTATTAAATGGATATGATGAGCCAACGATGAGCATATTACTTTAAACGTACTTATATATATATATTTTACATCAATTCATTCTCTTGAATATTTTGGGTTTATTATGTAGGTACAAATTAGACTCGATATAAACGAAAAAGGGGTATCCGATATAAGTTTACAGTTTATCCCCACCATTGGGGGGTATACGCTTTGAGACGTCCAAAATTCGATTATCAATTAGTGCCCAGTGATCCTGGATCGGGTATATCGGTGAACTAATACTAATTCAACGATGAAACTTTGCTATTTCTCATCCTTTTCTTATGAAACTTTTACACCGACATAACTGACATTTCGCTGATTAAAATGAGTCCAAACATGACAAAATTTGGATCACATTTACATTATTTAATAAGTGGCGTATAATGCATTGTGAACAGTAAATATGGTCCAAATGATATAGTGTTTAGTGTTATTTTTATCAGCAAATGTTAAAAATCCGTTGGTAAAAGTTTTGTAAGATAATCGAACGGAGAGGAGTAGTCTCTGTCTCGATTAGGTATTACTTATTACAATGATTTTGTAGGCGTGTATATGTTAAAAGGTGTTCTGTTTATTAAAACTGTGCTCTCTCGACCGTAGTCTATACAAGAATGCCTTTCCTTGGCAAAAGCGTCGATCGTGAGGACGCCTACGTCACCATGGCCCTTTTTAACCATTTTAGGGTTCGCTCCAAAAGAAAGCTACGCTAGACAAAGATAGCGTGCATCGGCAAAATGCACATGGCCCGCCTCGGCCGTTCCTGTACCTCAAATATTCTAACAGTTTCATAAAAAGAAATAAAAAATGAAAAAGTATAATCGTTGCATTAAAATTCTCACACAGATACGCCAGATTTTGTTTTGCTTGGACACTCGGTCCTTTTCTTTTCAATTGCAGCCCTTTTCTACGTTCGGATCCGTTGGAAAACGTAGGAATTATCCGCTGTGAGCGAACATTCAGTCCCGATGGCTTCGCTTACATCGAGACTTTCCTTTATGTTAATATTTAAGGCAACGGTTATAGTGGGTGCGTATTCGGACGATCTTAAATCCCCGATCCGATTAAAAAACCCAAGGGACAAAAATACAGTGACGTGCATGTTAGCGACAGCGCATTTTGAATGAAAGGAAAGGGACCGATTTATGATAGGGACCTAACCTGGGTGCGTTTGGAGAGTGTTTTGCAAATGGGCAATCTGGACGACAGACGATGGCTGGTGGCCCGACGCTATTCAACTATCGAATGTCCAAGGATTGACTGTTTATTAGGGGTGTTTTGAAAGTGAATGAATGAGACTGAACATCCCGGTGACCGATGATGGCTGGCGACCGCATTGGGTCTTCCAACTATCTGGTGTCGAGGGATTGTTTATTAGTGTCGAGTAAAGAATACATGTGGCAATCGGCCTGTAGCCGTGTTACCAAGGAATAGGGACTCTCTTCCTGGAGTATCTGGCCACGGAGTGGGGAAGGTTCTGCCTTTTGGTAAATGAACTGTGATTGACCACGCAGTCTTTACCTCAGAACTGATCGGGAAAGAACTACCTCTCTTACACCTCACCTTTAATATACAACAAATTCTTAACATGCAAAAGTAAAGAACCACAAAGTTTTCATAAAAATATTGTTGATTATTGAACTGCCGTTACTACGCGCTATAATCCACCTCCGCTGATTTCAAAGCGCAAAGTCTCTACTATGTGATATTTCTGCATAACACAAATATTAAATAGAAAATGTTCTATTTGTTAAGCCTTGTAGAAAATCGTTTAGAATCATATGAACTTTTAGCAATATTTCAAGCACAGGGTTTACTAATGCTTTAAAAGCCTTAAAACAATATTGAAAATTAGTGTAAAGAAAGAACATTTAAGATAATTAACTATATGTAGGGAAAATCCCTACAGGAATAGACACGGTGCGATGGTTGCGTAGTGTCGGGGCCCTTGCCACCCACGGCGTCATACGGTGCACCGTGGTGCCCGGTCCCCTCCGCTGCTCGCCAGAGCACATGGCCCCGGACCGATACGAAAGGAGACGTTAGTTGTACGTAGGAAGGAATACAGTAATGTCTCGCACTGTGTCCAAAATCGTGATTCGATGGCTGTCCATTTCTATCCCCCCTACTTGGGGCCGCCACCCTTGGATTCGGGGATGCGTCGTTCGGATCACTTTTGATGTTGTGATTTTCGCGAACCGTGGCAGCCCAGCGCAGAGTACGAGGAAGGGGCAAATTTAAATGTCCGTGTACGTGTGAGACAAACTAACGCAATCAAAATGTAATATTAAAACTTGCTTATTTTTTGTCCGTTTTAAATGAAATTTTACAAATATATTTGTTACAATCTCCTGATTAAAATGACACCAAACACGACATAGTTTGGACAATTTTTACTTATCATGGTATTAATAATTGTATTCCCCTTTATTATTGTGAGATCATGAATTTGGAAAAATTAAAATTTGATGTCTAATTACACTAAATTGTATTTTCTTATTATGTTTACTTAATATTTTGTATAGACGATAATTTTGATTGCGTTACTAGTATTGTCTCACACGTACAAAAGGATTTAAACGTGCATGTACGCATTCGGTCCCCAGCGAAGGGCATTCGAGACACTGGAATCGAGATTTTACTTCCAATTTATAATCTCACTACTAATTACCTTATTCTTAACAACTAATATACACATTCCGGTTGTTATCCGTAACAGTAGCAATGATTCGCACTGTGTCCATCGCTCGGGACCGAATGTGGACAGCCATCGTGTACAGACACGATTCTCGAGCGTCAGGTCACCTTCAATGTGTGGCAACAGAGACTCGAGGCAGCGACCAGGAAAGAAATCAGGCAAGTTTAAATACCCGTGTACGCGAGACAATACTAACGCGACCAAAATTTAAGAATTAAACTTGTTCATTTTTGATCCGTTTTAAATGAAATTTTACCAACGTGTTCGTTACAATCTCCTGATTAAAATGACACCAAACACGACATAGATTGGTGCCATGGGACTGATTATTTCGAAGACCATTATTACTACCATGATAACTAAAAATTGTCCAAACCATGTCGTGTTTGGTGTCATTTTAATCAGGAGATTGTAACAAATATGTTGGTAAAATTTCATTGAAAACGGACCAAAAATGAAGAAGTTTTGTTCTTAAATTTTGATCGCGTTAGTTTGTCTCACGTACACGGGTATTTAAACTTGCCTCTTATCTGGAACGCTGCCTCGAACCTCGGCTGCCACAACATCAAAGGTGATCCGAACTCGCTCGAGAATCGTGTCTGTACACGATGGCTGTCCACATTCGGTCCCGAGCGATGGACACAGTGCGAATCATTACTGTATATGTAGTCAGTCGTGTCCGAGCGTTCACGTAATAAAGTCATTTTTGTTTTCACCTATACAACCTCGTTGTTTTTCACCTACATATAGAAATAATTGTCATATAGGTCTAACTAATATTATTACTTCATGTCATATCGGAAATGAGTTTGGCTACGTGATGAAGTAATTGTTGGTCCTGAAAAGGACCGTTTGGAATGGCTAGTGCGTTTATTTCGAGCTGGTGTACTTGGTGACAGCCTTAGTGCCTTCGGATACTGCGTGCTTGGCCAATTCACCAGGCAGCAGAAGCCTTACGGCTGTTTGGATCTCCCGAGATGTGATGGTGGATCTCTTGTTATAGTGCGCCAATCGAGAAGCTTCGGCAGCAATACGTTCAAAAACATCATTGACGAAGCTGTTCATGATGCTCATGGCCTTACTGGAAACTCCAGTATCGGGGTGCACTTGCTTCAACACCTTGTAGATATAGATGGCATAGCTTTCCTTCCTCTTCTTCCTCTTCTTCTTATCAGCCTTCGTGATGCTCTTCTGCGCTTTGCCAGCCTTTTTAACGGCTTTTCCGCTAGCTTTGGGTGGCATCGTTATAATAGTTCGGTAAACTACACAGAGTTCCAGGAAGAAAGTTGAAAACTGAATGTCGAGGCCGGGCTTGGAATCGCCGTTTATATCTTGTAACGCGTTGAGTGCGGCGCACCAATCGCGTGCTAGCTGAGACGCCATTGGTCTACTGGGTCTGCGACTGGTCGGCTATAAGCGCAGGTAGGCTCTGGATATCGTTATAATTCTCAAGCATTTTGTTCATTCAGTCTTTGACTCAGCATTTTCTGTTTCACATTCGGTCTTCGACACTCAGTTTTCAAGTTTTCTACGCAGTCTTTGTCACTCGTGCCGATCAGACGTGTCTGCTCGTTGCCCCGTGCATCGTGTGCCTTGTGTGGCTCGCGCGTTTGCGTGTTGGTTCCTACGTGTAGCGTTCCGCTGCGCTTCGGCTCCTTCTCAGTGTTCTCTCTTGTGTTTCTCGTGGTCGCTCTCCTCGCGTGGGAGGGTCGACCCCACCTGTGAGCGTGCCTCCGGGCATGAACGCGGACCTACTTAGTGGTTGCCGAAAACGGCCCATGGCCGTCAAGGCTCGCTCCTCGCTCGGATCCTCATCGTCCGTTCCTCTTCCTGCGGGGTCTCGCACAGCCCCGAAGAAGACATCTCTCACAAGGAGGCAGGGTCTCCCGCCCTCCAAGACTTCCGTGGCTGCGGTCTCATCGCCGCAGAAAAATCAGGCGCTTCCGTCCCGGCACAACCCAAGGAGGAAATCAACAGTCCGGTAAGCGATACCCGTTCCTTTCTGACTTCCGGCGACCAAGAGTCCAGCAGGGATTCCGAGCCTGCTGTTTCTTCTCTCCATCACTCCGCGGAATCAGTCAATTCCTCGGAATTCTTCGAACCCTCGCGGAAAAAGTCTGCCCGCATCATCAAATTATTCAACATTCCCGTTGAATTACAGGAGCAAAGCTCCCTCACCCTAGACAGGTTTAGTGACCGTGCTTCTACGTTGCCACCCCTGTCAACGGCAACCACGTTAAACACCGACGCGAGCGTCGGACGCCTGTCCTCCTCTCCCCTCCACTTCTCGTCGAACCTCGGTCGACGAACGCCCCGCTGCTGGCGTATCCAAACCACGAGTGATCGATGATAGACGGGTGACTGGCCGAGTCTCTATTTTAGACCCCCCCCCCCCATCTACATCACCAAGTATTCCTGTTCGGTGCACGTGCTCGAACAACAATTAACCGAACTATGTGGGAGGACCTTTACGCTTAAACTTCTTAAGGAGGGCATCCGGGTCCAGTTCGACAACAAAGAGTCACACATTAAACTCACTAAATTCCTACGCGACAACAACCTATCATTCTTCTCCTTCACCCCCAGTAGCGAGAAAATCCTGAGTTTGGCCCTGAAGGGACTTCCACCAACACCGGCGGAAGAAGTACTCAACGAATTACGCAGGGCGAACCTGAACCCGATAAATTGCTCGTGCATCAGCAAATCCGCGAATCGACCGGTATACAGAGTGAACTTCCCCGCGGGAACCAGCTTAAATGTTGTCAACAAAGCAAGCTATCTCTTTAGCATCCGCGTATACTGGGACAAATATTTTTCCAAAAAAAATTACACTCAGTGCTTTCGCTGCCAGGCGTTCGGACACTCCGCTTCGAATTGCAACGTGGCTCCACGATGCGTGAAATGCGCCGGCGATCACCATACGTCGCAGTGCACCAAATCACTGGACGTCGCCCCATCTTGTATTAATTGTAAAGGCCCGCACACGGAAAACTTCTCCAAATGCCCGGCCCTGCTAAACTACCTAAATATACGAGATAACAAGTCCGCTACGCGTGCAAGCGCGAAGCCTATTTCCATACCGGTACAGCCGGTCCCAATTTCGCGGCATGCGTCGGTTCCCGGCCGCGGATTGTCCTTCGCGGACGTGACCAGAGGAGTTGCGCGCGCGGGGAGGGACCTAGCGTGCGGTCGGCCCCCTTACACTCTTCCGGTGATGAATCCGGTAACTTTCGTGACTTCATGACAGAAATAAACAAATTATAATCTTTAGTCGACATAAATCTTGTGTTATCCCTAATTCGTAAATTAAACAACAAGCTTGCGAACTGTAATTCAAACAGTGAAAAATTCCAGGCCTTCATCGAGGTGCTGAGTAATTTAGACTAAAATGGCTTCCCTCCCTAAGATCGTACTATGGAATATCCGATCGTTTAATCTAAACAGAAACGAGCTTCTGCTTCTCATTGCGCGAGAGCAGGCCGAAATACTGCTTCTCACGGAGACGCGGTTGGCGCCCGCGGTCAGCATCAGCGTTCCCGACTTCGAGGTCATTAGACACGACAGGGATTGCAGAGGGGGTGGCGTAGCAATCCTTATCCATCGCGCCCTTGCTTTTAGAGCCATCACTCACGCACTTCCCGTACCGGCCGAGCACTGCTTCATCAAACTAGATTCGCCTTCGGTATACATTGGCGTGGTGTATGTCCCGCCTAAAACCAGACTGACCCCTCTCATGCTTGACATGCTTACTAATATGGGCTCTCCATTTATTATTGGAGGCGATTTCAATGCCAAACATCCGCTATGGAACAATTACGCTTCAAACCCTAGTGGAAAGATTCTTCACAATCATTTCTCCAATTCCTCCTACGACATTATCCACCCGGACAAGTTTACATGCTTCACCCCTCGGCGTCGCGCGTCCACCTTGGACATTTTTCTATCATCGGTCAATTGCTCCTTAAATTGCGACGCTCTCGATCCTGGCCCCTCCGACCATACTCCTGTTGCTCTCCTTCCTGCCCTGCCTCTAACCGGTATCGGCCTCGACCGGGCCATCGACTGGAGCCTATATCGACGTTATTCGAACAATTTCCCCCTGAGGACGGAATTCACGACCAGCTCTGACCTTGACGAGTGTATTACGGGCACCACTGCCCTTATGCACTCCTCTGCCCGACTAGCCACAACAAAAACTAGCACAGCCACAACTCGTCATGGGTTCCTTCTGAACGACGATTATCTAATCGCTCTCATACGTAGAAGGCGAAAAATGAGGAAAATAGCCCAACGACTGGGTCCATCTTACCTTACCGATGTCATTAAAGATCTCTCTGCCAGCATTAAAAGGCAAATTTCCTATCTCAGGAATAAAGGATGGGTCGACAAACTCGGTGCCTTCCGCAAGGTCGACCCCACTTTCTGGGCAACTTACGCCGCATTGTCCAATAAATTCGACAGACATAAGCTGCCGATCCTTAGCGACGGTAGCACTAACATCTGCTCGGCAGAGGGCAAATCAGAAATATTGGCACAACAATTTGAATCCGTCTTCAGGGAGGCCTGCTCTCTTGTCACACCGCGCGAGCCCGAGGTGGAAGACTTTACCGCAACCTTCTGTAACACTACCTTTCCTCACTCCGATTCGCTTTGCTCTGGCTTATCCCCGCGCAGTATATACCGGGTCATCTCGCGACTCGGTGACAAAAAGTCACCGGGAGACGATCGCATAAGCTCCCTGATGCTTAAAAATTCATCTAAAAAATTGATATGCCAGGTGTACTACATCTTCCGCTACTGCCTACGCATTGCTTATTTCCCCGAACCGTGAAAACTGGCTCGCGTTTCTGCCATCCATAAGCACGGCAAACCGAAAAATCTAGCATCCAGCTATCGCCCGATAAGTCTCCTTTCCATTCTGGGTAAGGTATTGGAATCTGTCATCCACGACTATATCAGTAAATTCACGTCTGAAAACGACATAATCATCCCGCAACAGTTCGGTTTTCGGCGCAAACCATCCACGATTCACCAGATTATACGCATTGCCCAGCGGGTGACGCACGGTTTCAACATCAAACACGTAACGGCAATGGTTCTTCTGGATCTCCAGAAGGCCTTTGACTCCGTCTGGCACGATGCCTTGATCTTCAAACTTCAGATCCTTGGTTTCCGAGGCGAGTTCCTTAAGCTGATGAGGTCATACCTGACTGGCAGGTCCTTTTACGTTCGACTGAACGGAGTCGCGTCAAGTACTCGACCGGTTCTGGCGGGTGTCCCGCAAGGTTCAATTCTCGGCCCGGTATTGTTTAACCTCTATATAAACGATATCCCCACCCTCCCCACATGCACGCTGGCCCTGTTCGCGGACGACACCGCGCTCCTCACTGAGTCGCGCCGGCCGCAGGTGGCGTACGTCCGCCTGCAGCGGTATCTAAACTTGGTTCTTGATTTCTTCGAGCAGTGGAAGCTCGCCATAAACGCTAGCAAGACAGAAGCCATTCTCTTCTCACGTCAACGCAATTGCACCATAGACAATCTACTGGTTAATGGACATTCGGTCCAGTGGTCCCGCAAGGTCACATATCTCGGGGTCGTCCTGGACTCCAAACTCACCTGGGGTGCGGCAGTCAACGATCGCATCGCCAAAATGCACAAGGTGGCGGCCGCGCTCAGGCCGCACCTGTCCCTCCACTCCAACTTGTATGTGAATGTTCGCCTATCCATTTACGCCATGTGTGTCCGTCCGGTGCTGACGTACGGGCTACTAGTTTATTGGGATTGTCTTACGTCGGAAAAGCGGCGAAAAATCCAGGTGGCCCAAAATAGGGTTCTAAAGTTGATTTTGGGACTGCCCGTTTTCTTTTCCACGAAAAAACTTCATCTTCGTGCAAGGCTGCCATCAATCAGCACGTATATCGGCAGACTAATGGCAAATTTCAAGTTCAGCGAGCACGCCAACCCGCTGGTCCGTGGCCTAGCGGACTTCAATATTCATACTATACCTTACCGCATTAAATATAATTTTCCGCTTAATTCCAGGTTTGATCATCACCCAGATTGATTTCTCTCAAGTTCCATCTCTCGTTTTCTTATTCTACTTAATTCTCATCTCGACTCCAATTTATCCCGCACGTGCCCACGCACGCAGCTCACCTCCAGTTCCTCACCCACCTGGAGAAATCTCCGTTGCTTTTTTCTATCCTCCTTTTAGTTCTAATTCACATCCTTGGCGGTTTTTTGAAAATTTTCCGCCATATCCCACCTCCTTCAATTTTCAGTGAAAATATTCCCCACATCATGCAGTTAACCGCACATTACCTTCATGTTTGCCGGTAAGCTGGCGGACGTTGGCAGGTACGGCACAACCTGTATGGTGAAGGGGAAGATGGGGAGAAAGCACGCAACACGTTGCGCAAGTTCTCCCTGGGTGCCTCCACCTCTTCGTTGTCTTAGTTGCTCTCCGTTACCCCTCTCCTCCCCAAATCACTGCCATACATTATAAAAAAAAAAAAAGGATATCGTTATAATTCTCTGGAATCCCGTCGGGTACATTTCGTTAAGACCGAAGTTTGAAAGAAAATGTCTGGCCGTGGAAAAGGTGGAAAAATTAAGGGAAAGGCGAAGTCTCGTTCAAACCGTGCTGGTCTTCAATTCCCCGTTGGGCGAATTCATAGACTTCTCCGAAAAGGAAATTACGCCGAGCGTGTTGGTGCTGGAGCACCTGTATATCTTGCTGCCGTCATGGAATATTTGGCAGCAGAAGTACTGGAATTGGCGGGAAATGCTGCGAGAGACAACAAGGAAACCAGAATCATTCCTCGTCAACTTCAGCTCGCCATCCGTAACGACGAAGAGTTGAACAAATTGCTCTCTGGAGTTACCATTGCTCAGGGTGGTGTGCTGCCAAACATCCAAGCAGTTTTACTTCCAAAGAAAACCGAAAAGAAAGCTTAATTAAACTACCAATCACAAATGGCCCTTTTCAGGGCCGAACATTTTTTAAAACGAAGAAATCTCTCAAATACACGAAATCTCATATTTCTAGTAATGTGATATTAGTATATTAGATAATAAATTACTATAGTCCGCCTCACGATATAGCAGATATTTTTGTATGGTATTTGAAACGAAGAATTGACCATGAGCTTGAAGTCCGGGATATCTTGTATCTCTAATTAATCTTTTGGCCTAGTAACCTAAACATGTACTTACTTCAGCATCGATCAGGATTTCATGACTTTCAGCGGAATGTTCCATAATAAAATAAACGAAATATACTTTGTGAACCACCCCCCACCACCATCGTTTTTACCCCCTCCACCATCACACATACCAGAACTGACGTACATACACATATTTATACGGTTTAAACGCATGTGCATATACGTATGTATTTCTTCAATTTAGTATCCACATATACAGGAATGTATAAATAAGTACATCTATATTATATAATTACACTACATTACATACACCTATATGTATTTCGTATTTTCACCGACGTATTCCTTCCTATTCTGACGAATTCTAACTGTTTCCGCGGCTTGCTGCCGGTTTTTCTTTCCCGGACGATAGGTGTGGGGAAAGCGCAAAAATTTGTAAATTTACTTTTTAGGGGCTCTTTTATGACAAATTCGGAACATTTTCGTCATCTGGTCGACACATAGCCCGAGTCAGGAAACCCAATCATTAAACAGCTTGCCAGGTAACGAAGGCCGTCGACCAGCTACATTGAATTCCATCAGATAACAATATGTTTGAAGAAGAATATAAGAATTCATTTGTTTCGGGGCAAAAAATAAATTAATTCGAAGTAAATGTGTCCAGAAAAAGAACCGCGTTGTTCGAGGGATTACTGTACATATATTTATAGAAACGAGTTGTGCACCAATCACTGTGCCCCTACAGCTAGAAAACGGATGCCATGTTACATTATACTTAATGTATAGCACATTTGTATGCTATCGAAATTTTGCACCTATCTACAAAAGACTGCTTCAACATTGAACCGATGTCGCATCGGTTGTGTAACGCGATACCCAGAAAACATCGCTTGAATCGTAGGATGTCTACGAATCACTTCTTCTGGAAAGAATTCTTCTTCCAACTCGAAATCTCACAGTGTGGGAGAATCAAATATGACACCTCTGTGGTAACTAAAAGAAGACCTTAGAAACGATATTCTTCAATCAAGGAACATATTTTTCAATCAAGTCTTTGATAATTACATGTGTGCCACTATTTTCTTAAGCGTAAGACAGTTAAAAATTTGAGTTTCTACGTTCAAAACATTTTTGGCCCTAAAAAGGGCCGATTGTTCCTGATAAGCTATTTAAGCTCTCTCTCCTCGAATACGTCGGGCCAACTGGATATCCTTTGGCATAATGGTGACACGCTTAGCGTGAATAGCGCACAAATTCGTGTCTTCGAACAGGCCAACCAAGTATGCTTCGCTGGCTTCCTGCAGGGCCATTACAGCCGAGCTCTGGAATCGAAGATCAGTTTTGAAATCTTGAGCAATTTCACGAACGAGACGCTGGAACGGCAGTTTGCGAATCAAGAGTTCAGTGCTCTTCTGGTAGCGACGAATTTCGCGAAGGGCTACAGTTCCAGGCCTGTAGCGATGAGGCTTCTTCACTCCTCCAGTGGCAGGCGCACTTTTGCGAGCAGCTTTGGTAGCCAGCTGTTTACGCGGAGCTTTTCCACCAGTCGACTTGCGAGCAGTTTGCTTGGTACGGGCCATTGCTTCTTAATTCTTCACAGAAAGCACGTCAGTGATCACAGTAGAATTGTAACAAAATGCTTCTAGGAAACTATAGACCGGCTCTTTTATATCTTCCGCACAGCGCTGAGCGACTCTGATTGGCGGACTGTCGAGTAGTGGGGGTAAGTACTGGAAAAGGTATAAAAGAGGGGCAGCAGAATTTCGCTTTACATTCAGTCTTTGCCTTCTGAATAGACTCGATTAAATTGCAATATGACAGGACGTGGAAAAGGAGGAAAGGGATTGGGAAAGGGAGGAGCCAAGCGTCACAGGAAGGTTCTTCGTGACAACATCCAGGGTATAACAAAACCCGCCATCCGACGTCTTGCTCGCCGTGGTGGTGTCAAGCGTATATCTGGCTTGATCTACGAAGAAACACGAGGTGTTCTCAAAGTTTTCCTGGAAAACGTTATCCGAGATGCTGTGACCTACACTGAACATGCTAAGAGGAAGACGGTTACAGCTATGGACGTTGTGTACGCCCTGAAACGTCAAGGAAAAACCCTTTACGGATTTGGAGGTTAAACGTTGCCATTTGCGATATGAAATACACAAAAGGCCCTTCTCAGGGCCACCAAACAATTCAATCGTATAAACTCTCCGTTCATTCTATGAAACATTACGCATCATCGTTGTTTTATAATGTAATATGTCCCCAGTCCATACATACAACTTACACACATACCACGATCTCTTTACATTAACCGTCTAAATGTTATACATTGCTTGGTTTACAATTTCTTCCTGTATATGGATATTTATTTTTTCTATCAATTGCGTTATTTCTTCTACCATCGTTGGTCAATTTTAGCCTAGCCTCAACTATCAGCTCGCGTCAATTCTAGCCTAACCTCAAAGTTAACCTGTATAGAAGTTGATTTCTATTCTGAAGTACTTGGACACTTATTGTTCCATATTAAAATGTTGAAGCGGGACAAGTAATTCTTTCTATAGGTGCCTGTGCATTCCGTCACGAGTCTCTAGGACCAGGTCTATCCAACTTGCCAAATATATTCATTAGATGCGAGTAACGGAGCTCATGCACCCTATTTGGAATAAATAGAATATGTAAGTAAATAGGATACCATCAGTCGCTCATTTTACTATTCTACACTTTGTACAGTCTTTTTACCCCCAATCTGTGCTACAATCATATGTGAATATTTGATGTTATGATTTTTCTATTTCATTTTCACCAAATGCTTCGTATAATATTAAGGATATAAATTATATACTGAAAGCGGTAAAGCTGTAATCTGCAGTAAGAATTTAGGTAGATAGAATATTGTTCTTGGGTACACGTTAATTTACATGTGAGCCATTGAATCTTTAATCATTATAGTATATGTAATATTGATCTAGTAATCAATGGGTAGTAATAAATAAATCTAGAAATAATTGAAAAAGCAGCACCTATTGTACGCACGGGCATAATAAAGTCATCAACGGTAAAATAATATCAGGTGTAGAATAAAATGATTCCACTGATAGCACATAGAACAAAATCCATTCGGATACACGATACTGGCTGCATACTGCGTAAAGTAGATTTCAACTGTTGGCCCACTGCGAGCCAAAGCTTGCTCACCACTGGTCTAATCCCATTGTAAACATGTGATGCAAACTAGCAAAGCTCTAAAATTATTATAATATCTCAAAATTTTACTTTTCACCCTTTTCATTAATATCAATCGGAGAAATCAATCAAAATCTTGCAAGAATTAAATTATTTTGGAATAAAAACTGACGTATTAAAATTTTGGTATTAAAATAATAAACTAAATAAATTCCATAATAATAATAATAAAAAGAATGAGTGATTCAAAGTGTAGCGTCATTTACATAAGAAAATAATGTTAATTACTAATGGTCTTATTAAATAAATTAGTTATCTACAAATTTTTGGCTATTCATTTTTTATATAATCCTACAGACATACATTTAAAATGCAAGCTGTTGAAATTTGTGTATATGAGACTGAAATAATGTTCCTCGTATCAAAAACATAGTGGCCCTGAAAAGGGCCATTTTGGGTTGTTGAATAGAATCGCTGAAGAATTAGAGAAAGATTATTTTTTTGTCGCAGCTTTGGCAGAGGCCTTTGGAGCCGCAGCCCTTTTTGGCTTAGGCGTTCTAGTTTTAGCTGCAGGAGCCTTGGCACTCTTCTTCGTCTTCGACATGCTCTTTGCCTCCGTGGTAGTTTTTGATTTTATGGCAGGCTTAGCTGCGGTCTTCTTCGGTGTAGCTGCTTTCTTTTCGACAACAGCTTTCTTGGCTTGTGCTGGCTTTTTAATGGCTGCACTTTTCTTGGGGACAGTCTTCTTTTCGACCGACTGTCTTTTCTTCGGTGCAGCCTTCTTCGGTGAACGTGGTGCTGGTTTCTTAGCTTTGGAGGTCTCCGAAATTTTTCCGGTTGAAAGTTTGAAGGATCCAGATGCTCCCTTGCCCTTTGTTTGTACGACGGCACCAGATATAACAGCAGATTTCAAGTACCGTTTAATAAAAGGGGCCAATTTTTCTCCGTCCACTTTGTACGTGGATGCAATGTATTTCTTGATGGCTTGCAAAGAAGATCCTTTGCGGTCCTTCAAGTCCTTGATGGCAGCGGTAACCATCTCGGATGTCGGTGGATGCGAAGATTTTTCCCCTGGTGTCTTCGCTTTTGCTTTCGCTACCTTCTTCGAAATGGTTGGCTTTTCTGTAGTCTCAACCACAGTGTTTCCAGAATTCGCCTTGTCTTCCATGTTTATCGAAAGATCTCTAGATGTATCTATACGAATGCTCGATAAAGACTGAATGTCAAAACGCAGGGAGTGGCGCTTTTATACTGTGCAGCGTAGCCTTGGTTGCGCGCCAATCACAAGCGAGCTGGGACGCTATTGGCCCGCAAGATTTTCCTGAGTAGGCATATAACCGCAGCTGCGGGGTTCCACAACAGCATTTTCTGCCCCTTGTCCGCCGAATGGCGGATTTTAACATCCATACTATACCCTATCGTATTAAATACGACTTTCCGTTCCACTCCAGATTTGATCAACGCTCCGACTGATTAGCGGAGCATTTCTCTCATGCCCGCGCCCGCGACTTGTTTCATCCTTGTTTTATCTTAACCTTTAGGCCGGCCGTACACCAAGGAGGCATGAAACACGCAACATGCGACATGCGGTAAATACCGCGCTCATACTAATACCGCACAGAACCATTTAAAATGTATAGCTACTTCTACCCTCGTACACCAGACATGCATGCTGCACATGTTGCGCGACATCTACTGCGTGCGGTATTTTGTGCGTGTCTTGCCGCAGTATTTACCGCGCGGTAGAGAAGACATTTTCAGTTTGTAGGAGATTTTACGTAGGGGGGTAGTGAATGCTTCAACATTTGCTGCACTGGTGTACGCGGTGTAGCAACATGAGACATTTACCGCATGTCGCATGTTGCGTGTTGCGTGTTTGATGCATCTTTGGTGTACGGCCTGCCTTACTCATCCGTCTCACACGCGCCCATGTGCGCAACGGCTCTCCAGCTTTTTTCACCATCTGGAGGAAACTTTTTCTTTTGCTACCTTCTCCTCCCTTTAGTTCTAATCCATATCCTTGGTGGTTTTTTGCAAATTTTCCGCCATAATCTATTTCACCTACTTTCTATTGAAATACCCCACTTCAGGCAGTTAACTGCACGTTTATTCTCATGTTTGCCGGTAAGCTGGCGTATAGCTAGCAGGTACGGCACAAAAATGAAGGGGGGGGGGGGGAAATATGGAGAGAAAGCACGCACTTGTTGCGCAAGTTCTTGGGTGCCTCCATCTCTTCGTTCCTGTCGCTCCCTGTTACCCCTCCACCCCCCAAATCATTATCAAATAATAAAAAAAATCCACGACAGCATTTTCTGTTTGATTCCCCTCCTGTTTATTTCGTTACATCAAAGCTTGAATACAATATGTCTGGCCGTGGCAATGGTGGAAAAACTAAGGGAAGGGCGAAGTCCCGTTCCAACCGGGCTGGTCTTCAATTCCCTGTTGGCCGCATTCACAGACTTCTCCGTAAAGAAAATTACGCCGAGCGTGTTGATGCTGGAGCATTTGACCTTGCTAAATAGACTAAAGACACAACGTTTTCTCCCAAACTAGCAATATTGAACAAACTCGCTCTTATGTCGTAATACTTCCTATTAAATAGTGATTGACGAATGTATATTGTACATTAACACATTGCAAAATTTGCATTCCATTATTTATTTCAAGGAATGAAATAATTATTACCTTATGTATGTACAATGTGAAAATGGCGTTAGCTTCTTCTGTATAAGTAATTGGCTGATAGAGTGAGTTAATCTTACTAATTTGGTTATAAGCATTTGTTACAACAAGTACTATTTGTCAGTACTATTTGAACGGAAACAACTTTGTTTGCAGAATATTATTTTAACAATTAGCTGTATTATGGTTTAAACATTTCATTACAATGTACAGGACAACATTCTTAACGACTACCAAAATCGACGGGAAGAAAGTATGCACACAGTT
Organism: Nomada hirtipes; assembly: GCA_951802735.1. Lineage (NCBI taxonomy): Eukaryota > Metazoa > Arthropoda > Insecta > Hymenoptera > Apidae > Nomada > Nomada hirtipes. The sequence continues at coordinate 7,183,108 of OX637921.1, read as the reverse complement.
ATCATCTATCGAAAAATAATAATTAAAAGAATAGAATTAAAGGAATCCCGTTCTGCACATTCTTTTGCTTCTTAAACATTATCACATTTTATTTAGTGTTAAATTTCCCGTGGCAGTTAAATATCATATATTGTTATAATGAGTACTAAAAACAGAGAAAGGAAAACAGAAGAAAGATACATTATAATCGGGCTCCATGAAGAGAGAAAATAGTTTCGCAATTTGATAAAATGGGGATAAAATGGTCATACCACAGTCCAATGCATTATAAATTAGTGTAACACATCAAGGAAAATTGAAAATAGGCGTCGTTCTGGAAGACCGGCTAAACTAAATGTGACGGACGACAGATTTATAATGCGAAAAGCAAAGCAATACTTTTCCTCACCGTGTTCTGTACTCGTTATGAATTTTGCTTTGTACTTTCCAAATAAATTTTTTCCTACATCTTGGTATATATGATTGTAAAGTAACATTCTGTCAAACAACGTCATCATTGTTTGTAGTGGATCGTATAGTCGCGTATGAATACTTTTTTCGGACACTGTATACATATGAGTACAGGATACAAAAATTTAACATTTAAAATTTTTAAGACTTTTCCAACTACACTGCTGGCCAGAGTTATGAGTTTTTTGGCACGTTTATTGTAGTAGTTCCAGCTATTGTTTCTTCATTTGCAGAATTATGTAAAAATACACGAAACTTAAGATATGAGCCAAGATTTTTATAATACAGAACAAAAGAAACTGAATGTACTACTATCATTTGCTTTTAACTCGCTTGAAGTGAGTTTTTGCTATTCTTATAACTTATAACATAGTAAACAATACTCGTGAGAATAAATGAACGCAGTTTGATGGCATTGTTTGCTTCGCCAAGTTTGGGGTTATTCTTAAAACTCGGATAATTTGCATTGTTATTAAAATGATTTAAAAATACCTAAAGGAAAGAAATGAACAGAGTTTGAAAAAGGTCAGATAAATACTAAGAAAGAAGCTGGGTACAGCAATCGGCGAATTACGCGAAAACGCAACCGTTCTTTACGCTTCGTTAACAATTACGTAAATAAACCCGATTACGGTATTAAAAAATGAAGGGGCCGCCTCAAAGTTAACTCATCAACCAAACGCCATGTAATGAATACATCATCAAATTCAGCAATATCAAGCTATCAAACAGAACAAGCTATCAAACAGTTAAACTCGAACGTTTCAGCTCCAACAAATAGAAGAGTTTTAAAGAAATAATTAAGCATTTAAAAAAGAGAAATTATCATGTTCGACAAAAATATATATGTAATTCTGCGTTTAAAATTTGCTCGTGAAAAGATGTACATGAATTAGAATACGGTTAAACCTTATTTTGTCTGCGTATGAAATGTTTTCTATTTTTTCTTGAAATGTTAATTTACATGACTTACGATTTTATAGATTATTTGAAGTAATGAGAAGAAATTTAATTTCAATGGACTCGATGGTTTCCACTCATCTTAACATGACATTAGAAAAGAGAACAGATTTTTTCGACTCGTAATTTTGGCGTTGAAACGGATGATAGAATATTTATATTTCAACAAGATAATGCTCCTATCCATCGTAGTACGGGTACTCAAGCATGGTTAGAGATCACAGTATTCAAACTGTCAAACATTGCCGGCATATTCTTCGGATATAAATCCCATCGAAAGCATATGTGGAATACTCTTTAACAGAATATACCTGAACATTTTCTACAACCCAGAAAGTAAAAGCAGTAATTGCTAAGGCGCGCGACGAAATTGACCAACAATTGGTAGAAAACCTTGCAAGCAGTATGAAAACAAGAATTTTTCAAGTAATTCCCGTCATCGATCAGCTAGTGAATATTAGAAATAATTTTCACTATATGTAATTGAGAAAAAAAATTGATTCTTCTAAATAAACTTATACTGTTGTCCATCTTACAAACAACAACTTTCTTAAAAAGACTAATATCGGCGAATATTGCAAAATTGATCCCTGTGGCTTCATTTTTCGTAAAATTCTATAATTTGTTATCGGGTTGCGTAAAACTAATTATTTTCTAATGTTATATTGAAAATGAGTTTGTCTATGTCATGAAGTACTTGTTGGTCCTAAAAAGGACCGATTGTAACAGACTGCTGTGTTCAGTTTACTTCGAACTGGTGTACTTTGTGACAGCCTTAGTGCCTTCAGACACAGCGTGTTTGGCCAATTCACCAGGCAGCAGAAGCCTTACGGCAGTTTGGATCTCCCGAGATGTAATTGTGGATCTTTTGTTGTAGTGCGCCAACCGAGAAGATTCGGCGGCTATACGTTCGAAAACATCGTTGACGAAGCTGTTCATGATGCTCATAGCCTTACTGGAAACTCCAGTATCGGGGTGGACTTGCTTTAACACTTTGTAGATATAGATGGCATAGCTTTCCTTCCTTTTCCTCTTCTTCTTTTTATCAGTTTTGTTGATGTTCTTTTGGGCCTTGCCAGCCTTTTTAACAGCCTTTCCGCTTGCTTTGGGTGGCATCTTCACGGATACTTCGTAAATTCAATAAAATACGCATGCAGCGATAGTCAAAGACTGAATGTCAAAACGCGGTGAGTGGCGCTTTTATACTGTGCAGCGTAGCCCTGGTGGCGCGCCAATCACATGCGAGCTGCGATGCTATTGGCCCGCATGAGTTTCGTCAGTAGGTATATAACCGCAGCTGCCGGGTTCCAGAACAGCATTTTCTGTTTGATTCCTTTCGAGTTTATTTCGTTACATCAAAGCTTGCATACAACATGTCTGGCCGTGGCAAAGGTGGAAAAACTAAGGGAAAGGCGAAGTCCCGTTCCAACCGGGCTGGTCTTCAATTCCCTGTTGGACGCATTCACAGACTTCTCCGTAAAGGAAATTACGCCGAGCGTGTTGGTGCTGGAGCACCTGTATATCTTGCTGCCGTCATGGAATATCTGGCTGCTGAAGTACTGGAATTGGCGGGAAACGCTGCGAGAGACAACAAGAAAACCAGAATCATTCCTCGTCACCTTCAGCTCGCTATCCGTAATGACGAAGAGTTGAACAAATTGCTTTCCGGAGTTACCATTGCTCAAGGTGGTGTACTGCCAAACATCCAAGCAGTATTGCTGCCAAAGAAAACCGAGAAGAAGGCTTAATTGAAGTCCAAACCACAAAATGGCCCTTTTCAGGGCCACAATATTCTTTAAAACGCATGAATCTCTTGCTCAAATACATGAATGTACGAAACCACATATTTCTAATAATAGTAAATACAATAAAACAGGATCTTAGTATAGTCCCTCAATATAACAACGTTGTGAAACCAATCGGTCACTTTGCCCGGACAAAACCTTTTGTTTTCTTTTACACCGTTAATCGAACATACATATGTATGTTTCAACATATTACAACGTTTGCCAGATTTTAAGCTTTCCCCATATCGGGACATTGTCATTCTACATATACATGTATATATGAGCCATTTATACAGATAGTGGTGTGTGCATTTTTTTAAAAATTAAGATTGCGCATGAAACATTCAATCGTACTATGAAGTATCACGGCGGGCCATAATAAAATCATTATCATGATTTTTTCCTTAAGCATATATTTATTTCGATAGTGGTGTAAGTCCATCTGTGGTTCGCAAAGTCCCAATGTTTCTTTAAGCAAATTCGATATATTTTATGTACCTAAAAATTTTAAATATTTGTCTCCTCACAAACATAAAGTGCAACTAGTAGTGATCATTAATATTTTTGAGTCGATTAAAACACGAACCCTTAATATCTCAGTACGTAGGAAAATGGACACTACTATGAAAATAAACCGCTCATATATATTTAGGTATGAACGTACGGTAAGCTGCAAATTTAAGATTGACCACTCAATTGTGTTTATACTCGTGTTTAATATGTACGATGCTAAGGTGATACAATATTCTGCAGACAGTTTAACGTTTGGACTATTCGATGGCTTCCCAAAGAAAGACCCGGCGCTGCTGTATAATCGGCAAAAAAGCTGTTTGCAATCTGTGTCACAGAAACACTTACATTGACTCAGTAGAATCATACATAACAAAATGTGTTAAAAGATGCTAGTACAGAAATACATTTAATTTTATGTTGTGCTGCTAGTTCGACTAAATAGGCCCATCGTAACGGCATATGAACCCGTATCTTAGTTTCATTGTTATTAGAATTAACCAGACATGCACGGTTGCGCTAGCGCATATTTGCTGTTTGAAAGAAGACTAGTTTTTACGACATTCCGAGTGCAGCGGCCCGAAACAGATTTACGCTTCCGAAAGTAATTGATAGCCGATCCGAATTCGGGACTGTGCTGTCTATATATTTGTTAAGAATTTGTTGATATATTGAAGGTGGAAGAGGTAAGAGAGGCGTAAGATAGGTAGTTCTTTCCCGGTCAATTCTGGGGTAAAGACTGAGTGGTCAATCACAGTTCATTTACCAAAAGGCAGAACCTTCCCCACTCCGTGGCCAGATCCTCCAGGAAGAGTTTCCCTATTCCTTGGAAATACGGCTACAAGCCGATTGCCACATGTATTCTTTACTCGACACTAATAAACAATCCCTCGACACCAGATAGTTGGAAGACCCAATGCGGTCGCCAGCCATCGTCGGTCAACGGGATGTTCAGTCTCATTCATTCACTTTCAAAACATCCCTAATAAACATTCAATCGTTGGACATTCGATAGTTGAATAGCGTCGGGCCACCAGCCATCGTCTGTGGTCCGGATTGCCCATTTGCAAAACACTCTCCAAACGCACCCAGGTTAGGTCCCTATCATAAATCGGTCCCTTTCCTTTCATTCAAAATGCGCTGTCGCTAACATATTCGTACACCCTTTAAAGCAGAATAACCTTGATAGAAGTTAGAAGGATTAGTTACTAAATGACGTGCAAACAAAAATTGTGAAGGTATACAACTTTTTCGTCGATGCCCCTAATAAAAATTTAAAAACTACATTCGCAGATTTGTCAGTTATACCGAAGCTAAAAATTTCATCGAAATCGAAGTCATCGTTTAGGGTCGTGGCAAACCGTTCTGCGGTGAAATCAGTTTCAGGATTTAGTATAGTGTAGTATTTAGTATGTATAAAATAATATCTTGGTTATAAGTATATACAATAATCAGTTAAAAATTCGAGCTACTACGTTCAAAACATTTTTGGCCCTAAAAAGGGCCGATCGTTCATCATAAGCTGCTTAAGCTCTTTCTCCGCGAATACGACGGGCCAATTGGATGTCCTTTGGCATGATGGTGACACGCTTAGCGTGAATAGCGCACAAATTCGTGTCTTCGAACAGGCCAACCAAATATGCTTCGCTGGCTTCTTGCAGGGCCATGACAGCCGAGCTCTGGAATCGAAGATCAGTTTTGAAATCTTGAGCAATTTCACGAACGAGACGCTGGAACGGCAGTTTGCGAATCAAGAGTTCAGTGCTCTTCTGGTAGCGACGAATTTCACGAAGGGCTACAGTTCCAGGCCTGTAGCGATGAGGCTTCTTCACTCCACCAGTGGCAGGCGCACTTTTGCGAGCAGCTTTGGTAGCCAGCTGTTTACGTGGAGCTTTTCCACCAGTCGACTTGCGAGCAGTTTGCTTGGTACGAGCCATTGCTTCTTTTTCACGGAATAGATGCGGTTAACAGGCGTACAGTCGTAACGAAATACGTTTACCAATCCGAATCAGGCTCTTTTATATCTTGCACATGGCACTGGGCGCCTCTGATTGGTGGAGCATCAAGTAGTGGGGGAAGCACTGGAAATGGTATAAAAGGGAGGCATCCCAAATTTGATTCACATTCAGTCTTCAGTTTGGTTCACGAGTGTAAGTGATAGATCTGCATAATGACTGGCCGCGGAAAGGGTGGAAAGGGATTGGGAAAGGGAGGAGCCAAGCGTCATAGGAAGGTACTCCGTGATAACATCCAAGGAATAACGAAGCCTGCCATCCGTCGTCTTGCTCGGCGTGGTGGTGTCAAGCGTATATCTGGCTTGATCTACGAAGAAACACGTGGTGTTCTGAAAGTTTTTCTGGAAAACGTTATCCGAGATGCTGTGACATACACCGAACACGCCAAGAGGAAGACAGTTACAGCTATGGATGTTGTCTACGCTCTGAAACGTCAAGGCAAAACTCTTTACGGGTTTGGAGGTTAAGCATAGCGATTTGCAACATCACAACCGGCCCTTTTCAGGGCCAAACAAATAGTTTAAGCGTATGCTTACCTCATTTCAATATTTATAATACGTCTAATATTGTGGATTAAAAATCCTGGTATAACCTTGAGAATTCCTTGTTTTTTGTAAATTGCAACATAAATCTTTTGAATAGAATTATATTACGAATATCGCTTTGCCTTCAAGTCCTCAGTGCATTCGCAGGTGAACGACCTGAAGTTCGCAAGTTCATCGCTGTATCCGACATGTTGTTGCATGAATTATGAACGCATCATAAAGCGAATAAATCGCAAGTATTCTAAGCAAGACAAGATGCGGTGAGAATGGTAGTACGCCATTAACGCGGTTACCGAGTTAACACGTTGAGTGCCACGTCAGACATAGGTGACTGACACTAAACTTTTCCTTCAGGCGTCGGTGTTGCACGGTGTTAAGCTACGCCGTCGCGTCGTGTGGCCTCACTTTATCCTAAAGTGATAAATATATTGAAGGTATAGCATAATATTATGCAGCTGAGAGTCTTCTCTAAAGTTATACAAGGAAAGCTCCAATGCTGCACCGTATTCGCCGGAAGGGCGGGGTCTCGCCCACAACGCATGCTACAGGGCTTAATTTATGAAGCCCTAGTGGTGTGCGCTACAGGGCGCGGCCGTGCCGCACAGTGGCACTTTCTGCCGAAAAGCTGGCCAAAATAAAATTTTCGAAGTATAAAGCAGACTTATGCTAATATGGTAATAAATGGCGCTTGAAATTTTAAAATATAGTTACTGGTTACTAATATAGAGACCTCCAAAGTTGACGAAATTTGATTAGTGTTAAACATCTTATAGATCATGGCAAGTTTAGTCTGTCAGGCATACTCTGTATCTTAAAGATTCTATTTTAAAACATTTTTCTCTTTCAATGCATGTTACAGTTATGGACCCTGCACTTTGGCAACACAAAATGACATTAAATTTACTCATTTAATTCTCTCTCAAATATATCGTGAATTTTATTCATACTTTGGTAAAACGTTACAAAATAGTTATGTTATTCATGTTACTTCATACCGAGATAAGTTAGCTTGTGTAAGGGAGAATGTCAAGAACGATATCCAATAAAAAAAAGCTGCAGAAATTTGCAGGTTTACTTGTGGCACCATTTTCCGTACCTTACTTTACTTTATACATAGTTTTTCAATTTTTGTAATAAACGTTTAGATAAGAGATGTACCCACTCTTTATTCATAAACACTCCAAGACTCCTAATTTCTAAGAATTATTCCATAAATTGAAATGAACCATTTGGGTTTTTCAATTTTTCAATTATATTCGTAATTTGAGAAAATTGGCTTCGATATGGAGTAATAGAAATAATTTAACAAAAAAATGTTTCAGACAAAACTTATTCAGTATTCAGCCTTCTACAAATATCAGTATAAAAAATTGTACAAAATCTTTTTTTTAATAAAAAATTAAAGGTCACCTTCAATTTTTAAATGTTATTGTATATTTTTGAGAATAGAATGTGATACCTGACATCAATACGATTTCAACGACACACTACACTATTACCTTAAGTGTTCAAATCACGCTACAATAATTTTGTCCACGTTTTCGGGATTTGGGACCACTGTGCGCCGTGAGAGAAACCAGATATCGCCTTGAGTACTCTGTAATTTCGTGTTTCCGTCCACTTGTCCGGAATTATTGGGTAAATTTTTTTACAAATTTTAAATGCACTCCTAACCGCGACAAGATATAATACTTATTTTCAATTCCCTCCCGCAAGATGAGCAACAAGCGAGCGTTCATTTTCTACTGATGGAAATAGTTTCATAACTGTCCAAGCATTTTTGCCACAACGTTGGAGTCAAATGATCAGATATACATATGTAAGAAAGTACGAAGTTGCGGATCACTCGCTATGGTCATCTTGCTTTTGCTGTCGTGGGCACGACAATCCCGCCTTTTTTGCGACAACAATGCCGTGTCTACGCATTCTTGGGAGAGCCATCGAATACAGCGATCTGGAGAGTAACATTGTATAATTGCATCATAGAATAAATACGCATTATAACTCCGTTGCTGCGGTTCTACGAGTTCTACATTTATTTTGCGTCTTACACATAATGTAACCATCAAAACACTAACAAGGAAGGTTGGGCAACCCAATTATTCAGAAACGTATGAAACTTTGCATTCAAGTAAAGTATGTTAACCGTAACACAACCCTATGTTTGTGCTATAATTCGGTTTAAGGGGTAAAATTAGCCATTGACAAGAATTCAGAAAACTGCGTAAACAAATTTTTTGAAAAATCCTTGATTTCTTTTATTTTTTTCCGTTGATTTTTCTAACAAAATTTTCATTTTTATTCATTGACCAAAGAAGTATAGATAAAAATTGATTTCTCTTTTGTCTTTATTCTTCTAACTGCATAACAATACCATTGATAAGTAAAAAGGTGCGATTAAAAAGAAGAAGGTAAGAGGAATAATTTTGGCCAGGTAGATCAGGAAAATACCACCCTGCGGTACGTCGTTTCCTTACCATTCACAAGGGTTAAATACTGATCGTCAAATACGACGGTACGTCTCCGTGCAGCTGCGCTGCGTCTCTGAAACGTGTAGGCAGCCCCCTTTGACAGTGGCGTAGCTACACATTGGTGCGCCCCAAAGTCGGATGACCTTATAGTAACGTTGGACATTGGGGCAAAAAATAAAAATCTTAATTTCAAAATTTACCTTTATAGGCAACAAACTATTGGCTTTTACAATTATGTTCAACAATTTTTGTTCGTTTTGTCGCACTAGATAATCCACGATAACAAATAATACTTGTATAAAACATATTCTTTTCTTTATTTCTTGTTTAGTACCCCTAATAGGGGTACTAAATCCTATTACTTAAAGGATCTGTGCGACACAGAATCTTGTAGTTATAATAATTCTAAAAAAAAAACTTTAAATAGAAAACGAAGCTTTGTTTCACTTTATAATAAATGTCATATAAACATAATTTAATTACGCAAATTACCTAGCATCGCGCGAGAAAAACTCTTCACCATTGTTTTCTAGAAACTACATGTAGATTATAGTTATTCAAGTACTTTTTGCATTTAGCTGCAAAAGGTAATCGTCTTATCTGAAGATGGTCAAGAAGCAAACCACAAACTTTTCAGTAGAGACATTTTAAACAATTTCTTAATTAATACTGACGCCATAATTTCAGATATTCGACCTTCAATACATATGTTAGCGACAGCGCATTTAGAATGAAAGGAAAGGGACCGATTTATGATAGGGACCTAGCTTGGGTGCGTTTGGAGAGTGTTTTGCAAATGGGCAATCTGGACGACAGACGATGGCTGGTGGCCCGACGCTATTCAACTATCGAATGTCCAAGGATTGACTGTTTATTAGGGGTGTTTTGAAAGTGAATGAATGAGACTGAACATCCCGGTGACCGATGATGGCTGGCGACCGCATTGGGTCTTCCAACTATCTGGTGTCGAGGGATTGTTTATTAGTGTCGAGTAAAGAATACATGTGGCAATCGGCCTGTAGCCGTGTTACCAAGGAATAGGGATTCTCTTCCTGGAGTATCTGGCCACGGAGTGGGGAAGGTTCTGCCTTTTGGTAAATGAACTGTGATTGACCACTCAGTCTTTACCCCAGAATTGACCGGGAAAGAACTACCTATCTTACGCCTCTCTTACACCTCACCTTTAATATAACAACAAATTCCTAACATACATCTTATAAAGACATATTGCCAGAAGCCAAAGAACGTCTTGTGGGATTGGAAATATTGCGTGACTGTTTAGAATGATTCCGAGGTGTGAAAGATATGTTTGGAGTTGACTGTCGCCAAGGAATGTCTGCAGTGTGTATCCTGAATGAGTGAGAGCAAATGAGGTATAGAATGAGAGAGTAACTAAGATTGAAAGAATATATGTATGGAGTGAATGATGCGTGTGCAAGGCAGAGTCAAGGGAGAGTTTAAGAGAGACGTATCGTGAGCAGAGAGTGTTGAATTGAGAGTATTGTGAGTATCGTGTGAGAGTTGTCGTGTGTCGCGGTCTTATAATAATAAAGTTAGTGTTTAATTGAAGCAGACTGATATCTTATTACCCTACCTGTCCTGCATTCCAATCTACGTGAGGTTTACTAAAATAATTTGTACAGTCTTATTGAAGAAATAGAATTAAAATAAACATGTACATAAATACTATAGCACTTTGATAGAGTCGAAAAATATATAACCGTAACAGATTCATCATTAGGAAATCATTAGTATAAGAGAAATTTCTAAATTGTATAGTTTAACAATATAGTTAAACAAGTTTTGTTTATCCTGTCTATTGCTAGGTATTCACTTGGAGGTACCAGGGAATATTGTTACCCAGGATTTGCAGATTTAGGTCTTTTTGGACAGCCTGACTGTGTTTATGAGATAGTGGAGTACCACTATGGGAATAGAATGCTTAAAGAGATAAAGACTTACATGCTACGACGAAAGTGCTGGAATGCGGATTGTTGCATCGTCCACGGAATCGGAGCACAAGTTTATAACTGTTGTTGCGTTTTCTCGATCGACAGCCCGCCGCTTTCGATCCTTCACTTTTTGTCCACCGCGACAGCCGCGTTTCCTTTTCCGCGTTTTTTTACTATTATTCTCCTGCAGAATCGAAATTATCCGAAGTGAAGGCAAATGAAATAAAAATTTAATTATATAAACTAGGAATTTTTTTATCAACCTTCATAACATTCTTCATGCTTCGGTCGGCGCAGTGGTCTCCGCTAACGTCCGTCACTTTGTTCATCATCCTCGCCCGGTGTAGGCGAATGAAGAGAAGTCTACTTCGGTAGACTGACTGGACGGAGTGTCCGGAGCGCCCAAACATGCGTGTATGCTTATCTGGCAGGAGCGATAACGAATGGCACAGCGGTTTACCGGGCGGTGTGTGTGAACGAATATTTTAAACTGTGCTAGACAAAGAGGGCGTGCATTGGCCAAATGCACCTGCCGGCCTGCTTCAGCCGTTCGCGTACATCGCATATTCTAGAGACCGTACCCTCTAGAGATCAAAATATCCAAACGCATGAATAGGCGGGAGGATATTTGGTCTCGCCGTGATCGTTTCACGAATGAAATTAGGTAAGAAATATATACACATGTTTCGATTGTCGGGAAGAAGAATAGACAGGTATGTTAGGAATTTGGTTATATATTGAAGGTGAGGTGTAAGAGAGGCGTAAGATAGGTAGTTCTTTCCCGGTCAATTCTGGGGTAAAGAGTGAGTGGTCAATCACAGTTCATTTACCAAAAGGCAGAACCTTCCCCACTCCGTGGCCACATCCTCCAGGAAGAGTTTCCCTATTCCTTGGAAATACGGCTACAAGCCGATTGCCACATGTATTCTTTACTCGACACTAATAAACAATCCCTCGACACCAGATAGTTGGAAGACCCAATGCGGTCGCCAGCCATCGTCGGTCAACGGGATGTTCAGTCTCATTCATTCACCCCCAAAACATCCCTAATAAACAGTCAATCCTTGGACATTCGATAGTTGAATAGCGTCGGGCCACCAGCCATCGTCTGCCGTCCAGATTGCCCATTTGCAAAACACTCTCCAAACGCACCCAGGCTAGGTCCCTATCATAAATCGGTCCTTTTCCTTTCATTAAAAATACGCTGTCGCTAACAGGTACAGAAAGCAATGGCCAATTTTATGACGTTGTTACATTGCAGCTTGTTAAGACGGGGTTCCGTCGGCGTGCTCTACGAGCCTGGATAGCGATCGCCGTTTGTTCAAAACGGCTTCAGTTTGAACCGTCCGATCCCGGTCACTCTCTTGCGTTCGTGTTCGCGTTGCGACTACATGCGTGTGTGCATAACTTAATATTTAACACAGCCCAGTTATACAAAAATTTAAAACTGACGTTATTAAAAATATAAAGCGGCTCCATATAATTTAATATATTTAAACAAGAGATTCTTTCGCTTTAAAAAATGTTGGGCCCTGAAAAGGGCCATTTGGATCTATGTTCAGTTAAGCCTTCTTCTCAGTTTTCTTTGGTAATAAAACTGCTTGGATGTTGGGCAGCACACCGCCCTGAGCAATGGTAACTCCAGACAGTAATTTGTTCAACTCTTCGTCATTACGGATGGCGAGCTGAAGATGACGAGGAATGATTCTGGTTTTCTTGTTGTCTCTTGCAGCGTTTCCCGCCAATTCTAGCACTTCAGCCGCCAAATATTCCATGACCGCAGCAAGATATACAGGTGCTCCAGCACCAACACGCTCGGCGTAATTTCCTTTACGGAGAAGTCTGTGAATGCGGCCAACAGGGAATTGAAGACCAGCCCGGCTTGAACGGGACTTCGCCTTTCCCTTAGTTTTTCCACCTTTGCCACGGCCAGACATATTATATGCAAGCTTTGATTTAACGAAATAAACACGAGGGGGATCAAACAGAAAATGCTGTTGTGGAACCCCGCAGCTGCGGTTATATGTCTACTCAGGAAAATCTTGCGGGCCAATAGCGTCCCAGCTCGCTTGTGATTGGCGCGCAACCAAGGCTACGCTGCACAGTATAAAAGCGCCACTCCCTGCGTTTTGACATTCAGTCTTTATCGAGCATTCGTATAGATACATCTAGAGATCTTTCGATAAACATGGAAGACAAGGCGAATTCTGGAAACACTGTGGTTGAGACTACAGAAAAGCCAACCATTTCGAAGAAGGTAGCGAAAGCAAAAGCGAAGACACCAGGGGAAAAATCTTCGCATCCACCGACATCCGAGATGGTTACCGCTGCCATCAAGGACTTGAAGGACCGCAAAGGATCTTCTTTGCAAGCCATCAAGAAATACATTGCATCCACGTACAAAGTGGACGGAGAAAAATTGGCCCCTTTTATTAAACGGTACTTGAAATCTGCTGTTATATCTGGTGCCGTCGTACAAACAAAGGGCAAGGGAGCATCTGGATCCTTCAAACTTTCAACCGGAAAAATTTCGGAGACTTCCAAAGCTAAGAAACCAGCACCACGTTCACCGAAGAAGGCTGCACCGAAGAAAAGACAGTCGGTCGAAAAGAAGACTGTCCCCAAGAAAAGTGCAGCCATTAAAAAGCCAGCACAAGCCAAGAAAGCTGTTGTCGAAAAGAAAGCAGCTACACCGAAGAAGACCGCAGCTAAGCCTGCCATAAAATCAAAAACTACCACGGAGGCAAAGAGCATGTCGAAGACGAAGAAGAGTGCCAAGGCTCCTGCAGCTAAAACTAGAACGCCTAAGCCAAAAAGGGCTGCGGCTCCAAAGGCCTCCGCCAAAGCTGCGACAAAAAAATAATCGTTCTTCAGCGATTCTATTCAACAACCCAAAATGGCCCTTTTCAGGGCCACTATGTTTTTGATACGAGGAACATTATTTCAGTCTCATATACACAAATTTCAACAGCTTACATTTTAAATGTATGTCTGTAGGATTATATAAAAAATGAATAGCCAAAAATTTGTAGATAACTAATTTATTTAATAAGACCATTAGTAATTAACATTATTTTCTTATGTAAATGACGCTACACTTTGAATCACTCATTCTTTTTATTATTATTATGGAATTTATTTAGTTTATTATTTTAATACCAAAATTTTAATACGTCAGTTTTTATTTCAAAATAATTTAATTCTTGCAAGATTTTGATTGATTTCTCCGATTGATATTAATGAAAAGGGTGAAAAGTAAAATTTTGAGATATTATAATAATTTTAGAGCTTTGCTAGTTTGCATCACATGTTTACAATGGGATTAGACCAGTGGTGAGCAAGCTTTGGCTCGCAGTGGGCCAACAGTTGAAATCTACTTTACGCAGTATGCAGCCAGTTATCGTGTATCCGAATGGATTTTGTTCTATGTGCTATCAGTGGAATCATTTTATTCTACACCTGATATTATTTTACCGTTGATGACTTTATTATGCCCGTGCGTACAATAGGTGCTGCTTTTTCAATTATTTCTAGATTTATTTTATTACTAGATCAATATTACATATATAATGATTAAAGATTCAATGGCTCACATGTAAATTAACGTGTTTGCGAGAGTACCAAGATTCCTTGAGTACCCTCGGCTTTGTAATTGAGATTCAATCTAATTATAATAAAGAAATTAGATTGGTGTAAAGTGAGGAGTCAAAGTTGGTTTCTCAGGATTTAATGTAGATTTGTTTCTTTGCTGTACAAGTTATAAATGTTTATTGGTGCTTACTCGTCTGTATGTTAATTGTATTGTTTGTCCTAGTATTACACCTTACTTCCTTTGCACTTGTTATAGTTTGTTTTAGTTTAGAAATACTTGGGCGAGAGCCGTGCGAGAGAGCGATTTGCCTTCGCTCGGGTCTATATACATATAGCTAATCCCAAGTTCCTTTGTAAGAGGAAAGGGAGCGCTCCTGCTTCCGCGCAATGGGGCTGGGAGCAGGAGAACGCGAGCAAGCTGCTGCTACGCGCTTGTAGCTGAATCTTGAACAAACGTGTACCCAAGAACAATATTCTATCTACCTAAATTCTTACTGCAGATTACAGCTTTACCGCTTTCAGTATATGATTTATATTCTTAATATTATACGAAGCATTTGGTGAAAATGAAATAGAAAAATCATAACATCAAATATTCACATATGATTGTAGCACAGATTGGGGGTAAAAAGACTGTACAAAGTGTAGAATAGTAAAATGAGCGACTGATGGTATCCTATTTACTTACATATTCTATTTATACCAAATAGGGTGCATGAGCTCCGTTACTCGCATCTAATGAATATATTTGGCAAGTTGGATAGACTTGGTCCTAGAGACTCGTGACGGAATGCCCAGGCACCTATAGAAAGAATTACTGTCCCGCTTCAACATTTTAATATGGAACAATAAGTGTCCAAGTACTTCAGAATAGAAATCAACTTCTATACAGGTTAACTTTGAGGTTAGGCTAGAATTGACGAGAGCTGATAGTTGAGGCTAGGCTAAAATTGACCAACGATGGTAGAAGAAATAACGCAATTGATAGAAAAAATAAATATCCATATACAGGAAGAAATTGTAAACCAAGCAATGTATAACATTTAGACGGTTAATGTAAAGAGATCGTGGTATGTGTGTAAGTTGTATGTATGGACTGGGGACATATTACATTATAAAACAACGATGATGCGTAATGTTTCATAGAATGAACGGAGAGTTTATACGATTGAATTGTTTGGTGGCCCTGAGAAGGGCCTTTTGTGTATTTCATATCGCAAATGGCAACGTTTAACCTCCAAATCCGTAAAGGGTTTTTCCTTGACGTTTCAGGGCGTACACAACGTCCATAGCTGTAACCGTCTTCCTCTTAGCATGTTCAGTGTAGGTCACAGCATCTCGGATAACGTTTTCCAGGAAAACTTTGAGAACACCTCGTGTTTCTTCGTAGATCAAGCCAGATATACGCTTGACACCACCACGGCGAGCAAGACGTCGGATGGCGGGTTTTGTTATACCCTGGATGTTGTCACGAAGAACCTTCCTGTGACGCTTGGCTCCTCCCTTTCCCAATCCCTTTCCTCCTTTTCCACGTCCTGTCATATTGCAATTTAATCGAGTCTATTCAGAAGGCAAAGACTGAATGTAAAGCGAAATTCTGCTGCCCCTCTTTTATACCTTTTCCAGTACTTACCCCCACTACTCGACAGTCCGCCAATCAGAGTCGCTCAGCGCTGTGCGGAAGATATAAAAGAGCCGGTCTATAGTTTCCTAGAAGCATTTTGTTACAATTCTACTGTGATCACTGACGTGCTTTCTGTGAAGAATTAAGAAGCAATGGCCCGTACCAAGCAAACTGCTCGCAAGTCGACTGGTGGAAAAGCTCCGCGTAAACAGCTGGCTACCAAAGCTGCTCGCAAAAGTGCGCCTGCCACTGGAGGAGTGAAGAAGCCTCATCGCTACAGGCCTGGAACTGTAGCCCTTCGCGAAATTCGTCGCTACCAGAAGAGCACTGAACTCTTGATTCGCAAACTGCCGTTCCAGCGTCTCGTTCGTGAAATTGCTCAAGATTTCAAAACTGATCTTCGATTCCAGAGCTCGGCTGTAATGGCCCTGCAGGAAGCCAGCGAAGCATACTTGGTTGGCCTGTTCGAAGACACGAATTTGTGCGCTATTCACGCTAAGCGTGTCACCATTATGCCAAAGGATATCCAGTTGGCCCGACGTATTCGAGGAGAGAGAGCTTAAATAGCTTATCAGGAACAATCGGCCCTTTTTAGGGCCAAAAATGTTTTGAACGTAGAAACTCAAATTTTTAACTGTCTTACGCTTAAGAAAATAGTGGCACACATGTAATTATCAAAGACTTGATTGAAAAATATGTTCCTTGATTGAAGAATATCGTTTCTAAGGTCTTCTTTTAGTTACCACAGAGGTGTCATATTTGATTCTCCCACACTGTGAGATTTCGAGTTGGAAGAAGAATTCTTTCCAGAAGAAGTGATTCGTAGACATCCTACGATTCAAGCGATGTTTTCTGGGTATCGCGTTACACAACCGATGCGACATCGGTTCAATGTTGAAGCAGTCTTTTGTAGATAGGTGCAAAATTTCGATAGCATACAAATGTGCTATACATTAAGTATAATGTAACATGGCATCCGTTTTCTAGCTGTAGGGGCACAGTGATTGGTGCACAACTCGTTTCTATAAATATATGTACAGTAATCCCTCGAACAACGCGGTTCTTTTTCTGGACACATTTACTTCGAATTAATTTATTTTTTGCCCCGAAACAAATGAATTCTTATATTCTTCTTCAAACATATTGTTATCTGATGGAATTCAATGTAGCTGGTCGACGGCCTTCGTTACCTGGCAAGCTGTTTAATGATTGGGTTTCCTGACTCGGGCTATGTGTCGACCAGATGACGAAAATGTTCCGAATTTGTCATAAAAGAGCCCCTAAAAAGTAAATTTACAAATTTTTGCGCTTTCCCCACACCTATCGTCCGGGAAAGAAAAACCGGCAGCAAGCCGCGGAAACAGTTAGAATTCGTCAGAATAGGAAGGAATACGTCGGTGAAAATACGAAATACATATAGGTGTATGTAATGTAGTGTAATTATATAATATAGATGTACTTATTTATACATTCCTGTATATGTGGATACTAAATTGAAGAAATACATACGTATATGCACATGCGTTTAAACCGTATAAATATGTGTATGTACGTCAGTTCTGGTATGTGTGATGGTGGAGGGGGTAAAAACGATGGTGGTGGGGGGTGGTTCACAAAGTATATTTCGTTTATTTTATTATGGAACATTCCGCTGAAAGTCATGAAATCCTGATCGATGCTGAAGTAAGTACATGTTTAGGTTACTAGGCCAAAAGATTAATTAGAGATACAAGATATCCCGTACTTCAAGCTCATGGTCAATTCTTCGTTTCAAATACCATACAAAAATATCTGCTATATCGTGAAGCGGACTATAGTAATTTATTATCTAATATACTAATATTACATTACTAGAAATATGAGATTTCGTATATTTGAGAGATTTCTTCGTTTTAAAAAATGTTCGGCCCTGAAAAGGGCCATTTGTGATTGGTAGTTTAATTAAGCTTTCTTTTCGGTTTTCTTTGGAAGTAAAACTGCTTGGATGTTTGGCAGCACACCACCCTGAGCAATGGTAACTCCAGAGAGCAATTTGTTCAACTCTTCGTCGTTACGGATGGCGAGCTGAAGGTGACGAGGAATGATTCTGGTTTTCTTGTTGTCTCTCGCAGCATTTCCCGCCAATTCCAGTACTTCTGCTGCCAAATATTCCATGACGGCAGCAAGATATACAGGTGCTCCAGCACCAACACGCTCGGCGTAATTTCCTTTTCGGAGAAGTCTATGAATTCGCCCAACGGGGAATTGAAGACCAGCACGGTTTGAACGAGACTTCGCCTTTCCCTTAATTTTTCCACCTTTTCCACGGCCAGACATTTTCTTTCAAACTTCGGTCTTAACGAAATGTACCCGCCGGGATTCCAGAGAATTATAACGGTATCCAGAGTCTACCTGCGCTTATAGCCGACCAGTCGCAGACCCAGTAGACCAATGGCGTCTCAGCTAGCACGCGATTGGTGCGCCGCACTCAACGCGTTACAAGATATAAACGGCGATTCCAAGCCCGGCCTCGACATTCAGTTTTCAACTTTCTTCCTGGAACTCTGTGTAGTTTACCGAACTATTATAACGATGCCACCCAAAGCTAGCGGAAAAGCCGTTAAAAAGGCTGGCAAAGCGCAGAAGAGCATCACGAAGGCTGATAAGAAGAAGAGGAAGAAGAGGAAGGAAAGCTATGCCATCTATATCTACAAGGTGTTGAAGCAAGTGCACCCCGATACTGGAGTTTCCAGTAAGGCCATGAGCATCATGAACAGCTTCGTCAATGATGTTTTTGAACGCATTGCTGCCGAAGCTTCTCGATTGGCGCACTATAACAAGAGATCCACCATCACATCTCGGGAGATCCAAACAGCCGTAAGGCTTCTGTTGCCTGGTGAATTGGCCAAGCACGCAGTATCCGAAGGCACTAAGGCTGTCACCAAGTACACCAGCTCGAAATAAACGCACTAGCCATTCCAAACGGTCCTTTTCAGGACCAACAATTACTTCATCACGTAGTCAAACTCATTTCCGATATGACATGAAGTAATAATATTAGTGAGACCTATATTACAATTAATTCTTTCGTTAATTATCTCAAATGTTCTTTCTTTATACTGATTTTCAATAATGTTTTAAGGCTTTTCAAGCATTAGTAAACCCTGTGTTTGAAATATTGCTGAAAGGTTGCAGTTCATTTGATCGTAAATGATTTTCTACAAGGCTTAACAAATAGAACATTTTCTATTTCATATTTCTGTAGGACCCGAACAGTCCTAACTTGTACGTATGCGTGCGTGCGTGCGTGCGTGTTTCTGCCCGAAACAAAAGACGATGCGAGCGAAAGATGTAGCCTGTTGTGTGTGTGTGCGTGGCGTGCGACTGATCGAAAGTCGAATGAATAGTCGTCATAAAGAAGCAACGACGGACGACGTAACGTAAAGACGCGATATATTTTCTTTTGTGTGTTTTAATAATTACCTCTAGTTTTAATCATTATAAGAATACTGTACTTTAATAATAAACAATAATATTAATTATTACAATAATCCTACATTTCTGTTATGCAGAGACATCAGATAGTAGAGACTTCGCGCTTTGAAATCAGCTGAGGTGGATTATTGCGCGAACTTACGGCAGTTCAATAATCAACAATTTTTTTATGAAAACTTTATGGTTTTTTACTTTTGCACGTCACTGTAGTTTAGTCCCTTGGGCTTTTTAATCCGATCGGGGATTTAAGATCTTTGTAATGTACAGAAAGAAAAATTTTTGGCCCGGGTAATACAGTGAGGAGCAAAATTGAACCAATGTAAATGCTTTTTGTAAAAAATGATAATTTATTTGTATATCGCTGTATGGACTGAAGATAACTAGTGGTATATATTGTTGTACACTTATTTTAATGTGATAAACATATATAAATTTTATTGTATTTTATATACTTTTGTAGGTATACAGTTATGCTTTTGACTTAATTTTGCACCGCTACAAAAAAGGATTGAAAATTAAAAATTTAAGTAAATTTAATATTTTGTCCATAAGCCCTTGGCACTTAACACGGCTGCAATTCTTCTTGGCATACTCTCAACTAGATTTGTGCATATTTCTTGAGGGATAGCATACCATTGTTGTTCAACTCTTTCCCACAGTTCATTCAGATTACGTGGTGGAGAATCATATTCGTCTCGTATTTGTCTTTTTAGTATTGCCCAAAGATTCTCTATTGGGTTTAAGTCTGGACTTTGAGCTGGCCAGTCCAGAACTTGAAATGGTTGCAGTTGCAACCAATTTTGCACACTGTTTGCCATGTGCTTGGGATCCCTATCATGTTGAAACACGATATTCCTTTCATGTATTGGCATGTTCTTTACCGTTTCTCGCAATTTTGTGTTTAAAATTTCTTGATACATGTACTGATTCATTCTGCCACTAATACGACTTAATGATCCTAGCCCATACACCGTGAAGCAACCCCACAGCATAACGGATCCACCCCCAAATTTTATTGTTTCCTGTACATGTCGTCTTTGTAATGATTCAGCTTTACGGATCCAGGCCCATTGACGTCTATCAGACAAAATTCTATTAATTTTAGATTCATCTGACCATATGACACGTTTCCAGTCATCTACCGTCCAATGCATATATTTTTTAGCAAAAGTCAAGCGAGCTTTAATATTCTTTTTACTTATCATGGGTTTCTTCTTTTTTTCGATTGCCTTGAAATTCATTTCTTTGAGAGCTCGTCGGATGGTCCAACGACTACAACGTACTCCTACATTTTCTATTAATTTTCCTGCCATTACAGCAGATTTTGCTACTCCTGAGGTAATAAAACGTGCGAGGCTTCTCTTGTTTTGTGCTGACAGTATCTTCGGTCGACCCGCAGATGGTCCAGAAATATCACTGCAATATTTGCTTCTTATTCTTTGCACACTTGATTGTGATATTGCGTACTTTTTACACACTTCACGCGTTGAAATTCCTTTCTTCAAGAAGGAAATTATCGCATCTCGAACACATTTCGTAATAGATTTCATAATCACGAAACTTTCAGCTTTGAAGCGTTGCTTCTAACGATTCACTTACAACTAATGTTAATAATACGTTTGTGCGATGAACGCTCGAACAATATACACAAGTTTGTCTTTGCAACAGTCCCGAGTGTAACAAATACGTACACATCTAATACTGGTGCAAATTTGAGTCAAAAGCATAACTGTATAACTACAAAAGTCTACAAAATACAAAAAAAATTATATATGTTTATCACATTAAAGTAAGTGTACAATAATATATACCACTAGTTACCTTCAGCCCATACAGCGATATACAAATAAATTATCATTTTTTACAAAATGCACTTACATTGGTTCAATTTTGCTCCTCACTGTAGGTACATAAGCCGTTTTTCGGTGGATCAGCTTTATCATTTCCTTCAATATCCACGTAAGTTGGAATCCAAATTTAGGTGATCTTTTTTTCTTTTCAAGATTATAAACGGTCTCTTGTACTTCTCGGCTGATCCTGTTACGAGCCAGGGCTGTGGGCAACACCTAGGCCGACGAGATTAATATTACCCAAGGAATATGATTGAGTTTGTTAGTTAGGTGCGCGGACGAACCTGATACGAAATCAGGGAGTCGCAGGAAATGTTAGTTTGTCTCGTAACTCTAAAAAGTTTGATAGAACTCGAGCGGTTAAGTTGCAACTGTGAGAACGTTGCTACTAATATGAAGGATTACGGAGTAAAGATAGGTGCTGACGAATCTACTCGATTAAATGGCGAAGAGTTTATATACATACATACACATGTATACATATGTATATCGGTAGCTGTCATTTTTAACATGTATGTAATAATTAGGCTGCGGATGCTCATGCAAATGCATATTTCTATAGGAAGTAGGTATATAAAGTGATGGGACCTGGACCGAAATTTTGTTAGTCATTAGGAGAATACCCTAGTAGCACAAAATATTGAATACATATTTATCCATTATTAAAAAGAAATTGAATCTCTTTTTAATATTTAAATATACATACAATTTATTTATTTATTTATTTATTTGTAGTCCGTGCCTTTCGGCTTTGGACGAACTTCCGCCTCGCTTCTATAATACATAGTCTTATAATCTTATATCTAGCGCTCTTATACTCTTACTCTTACTCTTACACTCTTATAGTCTTATATTCTTACTCTTACTCTTACTCTTACTCTTACTCTTATACTCTTATACTCTTATGTTCTTATTCTTACTCTTACTCTTACTCTTATACCTATTTAAACATTATCTTTGGTTTTGACATTTGGCTTTTATTGCACTTGGCTTTCCACTTTTCTCGCCTCCGCCCTCTCCCTCTCTATTCTCTTTAACACCTCCATCCCTCTCTCTCCACCTTCCAGCACCACTTTCATGCCCACATCCATTTTTGTCCTCTCGCACTCCTCCAGTACATGTTGTAGTGTCTCTTCATTCTCCCTGCAGATCCTACACATCCTTTCCTCAGCCTCCTTCCAGTTGCCTCCTTCCCTTGCTCTGACCTCGTTACCGCACCTGTACCTCGCCAGTAATCTCCTGTCTCTGTTCTTCCTTCGTCCTTCTAAATATTTGGGTCTTTGTTCCTCGCATATTTCCCTGTATACTTTGTTGTATTTGGACTCCTGCACTTTCTTTCTCCTTTCCTCCTCTTCAGTTTCCTTCACCGCTCTTATTACTCTCTCTGCTCCCTGCTCTGTCCTTCCATCTATTCCTTCCCACTCTGCGTTCCTTCTCCTCCCTAACTCTATTATTTCTTTTCTTTTCCTTGCCCACTTTCCGTCTTGCCCTGCTCCCCATTCTCTCTCCTTCTCCCTTATGCACTCTCTCACCAGTATCATACTAGAGTTTCTTGCCTTCTCCTCGTACCTCATTGCCCTTCTTAGCGCTTTCATCCTCATTTCCTCCCATTTACTTTCCTCCGAAACTATATAGTTTGGTGTCGTTACTTCCAGCCCTAGTACCCATTTTATATATTTTCTTGTAACCCCGTCCAACCCCTCGTCCCTACTCCACCCCCATATTTCGGCTCCAAACAACGCTACACTCTCTACCAACGCCGTATACATGTTCATCCTTCTTTCGTAATCCCAACTAAATATTCTTTCCCCAATACTCCACGTATTCTTCATAGCCACCATCGCTTTCCTCTTCCTTTCCTTCATATGTCTCACCGCTGCGCCATTCTTCTGCAGTGTATATCCTAAATATCTTATTTCCTTTACTTCCTCGATCTGTCCTACACCCCATTTCCATTCCCTCTCTTTCCCTCTCCCCTTTCCCTTCTCGAAAACCATCACCTTTGTTTTTTCCAAACACAGTTCCATCTTCTTCTTCACTATATACTTTTTAAATCTCCCAAGCATCTCCTTCATCTCGTTCTCTCTTTCCGCCAGCAAAACTATGTCATCTGCATACGTTATGGTCCATATTTTCATTTTCCCTACTGTCACTCCCCCCACTTGCCCTTTTCTCATGTGCTCTTCCAGGTCTGCCAGATATACGTTAAAGAGAGTTGGGCTCATCGGACATCCCTGCCTCAGCCCCTTCGTGGTCCAAAATACCTCCGATTCCTTCCCTGCGACCCTCACCACGTTTCTTGACTCCTTGTACGTTTCCATTACTCTTTCTCTTAGCCTCGCACTCACTCCCATTTCCTTCATGCTTTCTCTCAACAGACTCCTGTCCACCCTGTCGAACGCTTCCTTTAGGTCTGCGAAGCAGGCGAAAACCTTCGCTCTCCTCTGGCTTAATCGCTTGTCTATTACGTGACTTACTACGAAAATCGCGTCTATCACACCCCTTCCCTTCCTGAACCCAAACTGGCATTCCTCCAGCTTTCCTTCTGTCTCTAGTCTCAATCTCTCGTTCAAAATTCCCGCATATATTTTATACGCTGTATCCATGAGCGTTATCCCTCTGTAGTTCTTTACCTCCTCTCTCTCCCCCCTCTTGTAAATTGGTGTTATAACTCCCTTTCTCCACAGTCCCGGGACTCCTCCCTCTCTCCACAGTTGCCTCATCAGTCTCCAAACCACTTCCCCGACTTCTACTGACATATATCTCCACACTTCATTCTCTATATTGTCCTCTCCCGGTGCCTTACCAAATTTTAACTTGCTCAGCTGTGTTATCAGTTCCTCCTTGCTTATTTCGGTTGCCGTGCCCTCTTCTCCTTCTTGTTCTTCATGCTCCTCCAGCCCGTTACCTTCATCCCTTCCTTCTAGTTTCTCTTTAAAATGTTCCCTCCACTTCTCCATTCCAATACTCTCTTCGATTCTCCCTCTTTTCTTTCTGAACTTATTTATATATTTCCATGCTTCTTGTTCTGTTCTGATGTTACGTATCTTCTCCTCCTCTATCCTTTCGTATTCTACTCTTCTCTCTGCACACCATTTTCTATACTCCTTCCTTTCCCCGATGTAATTCTCTCTACTGTATTCTCCCTTTCTCCATTTTCTTAATGCTCCTCTTACTTCTCTCTTCTTTACCTTCCATTCCTTGTCGTGCCAGGGTCTACATCCTATCTTCCATACCCACTTCCTTTTCCTTATATTTGAACTTGCATCCCGAACCTTCTTCTTGACCTCCTTCCATAATCCTTCCGTACTTTCCTCCATACACTCCCATCCCTTGCATTTCTGGTGGTACCCGAGGATGCCTTCTTCTGATCAGTCTCTTCTCTCTTGACTTTCCTCTTGTTCCTTTTCCTTATCCCTCCTCACCTCCCCCGACCAGCACAATTCCAGTTCCAGTGGCAAATGGTCCGAATCTGCTCGCTGCCCGACTTTTAGAAACTTTATTTTGTCTACTGCTTCCTGGTTGCCTATCACGTAGTCTATCACCGTAGCTCGAAAGATGTAAATTTTTGGGACCGGCCAAGCTCGGTGAACCTCTAAATCATTGGAGGACCACAGAGCTTACAAGGACAACGAAAGCATGGCAAAAGGCAGTACCCATACCTGCTCCCCGCGCGTCTGCGGATGCAGACATGAGGGGA
Organism: Nomada hirtipes; assembly: GCA_951802735.1. Classification (NCBI taxonomy): domain Eukaryota; kingdom Metazoa; phylum Arthropoda; class Insecta; order Hymenoptera; family Apidae; genus Nomada; species Nomada hirtipes. Next base: position 7,158,179 of record OX637921.1, on the reverse strand, counting down.
GGGGTGGTACGCGGAAGTGGGAAAGGTACAAGAACTCTAAGAGAAATAGACACAATAAAAATTGGATATTGGAATGTGGCAGGATTATTCAGTAAAGATAAACAGTTTTGGGATTATCTAAAAGGTCTCGATGTAATAGGATTAATAGAAACATGGATTGAGGAGAAACAATGGGAAGGACTGCAGGACAAGTTGCCACAGGAATTCTTATGGAAATGTAAATATGACACCAGAGAGAAAAAAAAGGGGAGAGCAATAGGTGGAATTATTACAGGTATACGGAAAGGCATAGAAGAGGAAGAAGCGTCCGAGGGAACAGCACATATTCAAGAGAGAAGAGTAAGGATACAAAATGAAAAATGGAGAATAATTACGGTATACAGCAGAGATATGAAGGAGACGAAAGAAGAGCTGGACCAGATAATAGAAGAGAAAGAGGAGGAGAAATTGATAATCGGAGGAGACTTCAATGCAAGAATAGGACAAGAAGGGAGCGACATCAGACTAGACGAAAAGCATGACGTAAGGAGATCAAAGGACAAAGTATAAAATACGGAGGGAAAGCTGTTTTTAGAGATGGTCGAGGAAAGAGGATGGAGTATCCTGAACGGGAACACGGAGGGAGATGAAAAAGGAGAGTATACATATACAGGACCGAGAGGGAGTACGGTAATTGATTATATAATTACAAATGTAGAAGCGAAAGAAGACGTCAGGAAATTCACAGTGGAAGAAAGAGTGGAGTCAGCCCATATGCCACTGATGGTGGAAATATATAGAGGAGATAAAAAGAGAGAATGGGGGGGAATACAGGAGGAAAGGTGGAGAGAGAGAAGAGTTTGGTCAGAGGTAGGTAGGAGAGAGTTTCAAACGGAATTAAACAAAATAAACTACAACAGGACGGAGGTAAATGAAATGGTAGAAGAAATGGTTAAAAAGGTAAATAAAGCAGTACGGAAAGAGGAAATGAAAATCAAGAAATGGAAATTGGGCAGCTTTAAGTGGTGGAATTCGAACTGTACAAAAAATAAAAGGGAAACCAGGAAAGCACTGAGGAACTGGAGAAGGGGGAAGGGAGGCAAAGAGGATTACCAGGGAAAAAGAAGGGAATACAAGAAAGTGTGCGAAGAACGGGAAAGGGAGTTACAAGAAAACACAGAGAAGGAGATAAGGCAACTGAAGGGAGAAAATCAAATATGGGAATACATAAATAAAGAAAGAAAGAAAAGAACCGGAATCAGCAACAAAATAGATTTAAATGAATGGAAGGATCACTTTAAAACATTGCTAGAAGGAGTAGACAGCAAAAAAGTAGCAGAAGAGTTGGAAGATACAGTCAGCATGGAGGGAGAAGAGGAAGAAGAAATAACAGAAGCGGAAGTAAGAGAACAAATCAGGAAATTAAAAAAGAAGAAAGCAGCGGGCGAAGACAAAGTAGAAAATGAAGTGTGGATCTACGGTAATGACAAAATAGTAAAAAGGATCACAGAAATTTTCAATAGAGTGTGGAAGGGAGAAGGATTCCCGGAGAGGTGGAAAGAAGGGGTGATTTCACCAATATTCAAAAAAGGAGAAAGAGACAAGGTGAGCAACTACCGGGGAATAACGATCCTAAACACAGCGTACAAAATATATGCCATGGTACTGGAGAAAAGATTAAAAGAGGAATTGGAGAAGAAATATTTAATACCAGAAACTCAAGCAGGATTCAGGAGCGGGAGGTCGACAATAGACAACATTTTCATCCTGAACTATGTAGCTAACAGAGAAATACAGAAAAAAGGGGGGAAGCTGTATACCTTCTTTGCAGACCTAAGTGCCGCATTTGATAAAGTAGATAGAGTAAAACTTCAAAAGATCATGGAAAAGATGGAAATAAGTAAACGCTTGAGGGTGAGAATCGGAGAAATCTATAGGGAAACTAGGAATACCATAAAGGCAAATGGAGAAATGTCAACCAAATTCTGGACAACAAAGGGGGTAAGACAGGGATGCCCACTGAGCCCAACGTTATTCACGATATATGTAGCGGATCTAGAGGAAACAATGAGAAAAAACCAAGCAGGAGGAATTAGAGTAGGAAAAGAAAAAATCTGGACCCTAGCATACGCGGACGATATAGTGTTACTAGGCAACGATCCAAAGGATCTTAAGGACATGATAAGACAATTTGGTAAATACCTTGAAAGGAAAGGGTTGCAACTGAATGCAGAGAAATCAGAGGTGTTGATTTTCCATAAAGGAAGAGGAAAGAAAAAGAGAGAAGAATGGAGCTGGGAGGGGAATAGTCTGGAAGAAGTAAAGGAATTCAAATACCTGGGGTATAATTTCCAGAAAAACGGGGGTAGAGAGATGCACATAAGGGAAGTCACAAAGAAAGCAAGAGTAGCAATGGCGCAGATATGGGGAATAGGACAAAGAATGTTCAAGAACAATTTTGAAAGAAGAATGAGTATATTTAGAAGCATAGTGAAAAGTATCCTGCTGTATGCGGCAGAAATATGGGGATGGATGGAAGCAGAAAAAGTTGAGGAAATACAGGAGAAATACATAAGGTGGACGTTAGGTCTGGATTTCAACACACCAGCATATTTAATTTTGGAGGAAACAAAAACGGACAAAGTAAGGATAGAAGCGGGGAAAAGAGCGATAAAATATGAAGAAAAAACGAAGCGGGCGAAGAAGAATAAAATAGTTCAAGAATGCTGGAGGGAAATAGACGCAAAGCAAGAGGAGAAAAAGTCGAAGTGGGAGGAAATGAGAGACACATACTATAGGCAAAGACTGATGGATATACAGGAAATAGAAATGGAAAGAGGGAGAGGGAGAGATTTTGCGGAGGAACTAGCGCAAAGAGACAGGGCGGAGCAGGGTCAATGGCAATACGATAGAATAATAGGAGGAAGATATAACGCACACTACACAGAAATCAGGGATAACCAGAGAGCCATCTACCTAAACGCAGACTACAGAGGCAGAGACCAAAGCATGATTGCAAGATTCAGATGTGGGAATGAAGAGCGGGGAAGTAGGTACTGGAAGGACGAAAAAGAGACGGTTTGCAGACTTTGCAAAGGGGTCAGGGAGACGATGGGTCACATGCTCCAAGAGTGCAAGGAGCTGAGAAGAGAGAACGCATCGATCAGAGGGATACTAAAGGGAGGAGAAGAAGGGGCGGGGTGGATGCGAATGGTTTTGGAAATAAGAAGAAGAAAAGAAGCACAAGAAGAAGAGAAAAAAAAAGAAAAAAAGCTCTCACACACAAATTATGTACCAGATTATGTAACAGATTAATCGGAATATGTAACCCCATTTTGAGGCCGAAAGGCAAAAAATAAACCTATTTACTACTATAAAATAAATATTCATTTAATATTTGAAACAAAATATTTTTTTCTAAGTGAAAAATAAATATTTATATCATATTAGAAAAAAATATTTTTTCTTGAATATTTATAATATATTTATTTGATGTAACAGCAAAATATTTATTTCCTAATAGAAAATAAATATTCGAATAAAAATCGTGTAAATTGAATCTGTCAGTATAAAAGGAAAAATATTGGAAATAAAAGCTAGTAAAACTTTTAGAAATACATGTGTACATATTTATTTCACATAACTTAACAAAAAAATAAGTAAGACATTTCAGAAAACAGAAGTATGGAAGTTTTATTCGATGTCACTATCGCTACTGTAGTTCAAAACGATAAGCCTTTTCTTTTTAATTGGCATAAACTCATCATCTTCATCGCTTGAAATATTTGGAAGTTCGTCTTCATTTTCATTGTGAATGTAAATTTTTTCGGATGAGTTTTTCTCAATATTTTCTGATAATAAGCTTTCATAAATTCGCTGATATTCGCTGCAGCATTTCATTAAATTTTGACGAAATTTGAAGGCTCGTTGAATGTTTGGATCAATGTCTATAATGGCATATTCCAATTTTTTGGCTAACTCAAGAGCTTTCAAAGATTTTCCGCAGTGAATGAATCTGCTTCTTCGTTGTCACTGCTACATACATCATGAGGTTGGGTTTTAGATATGATATTTATTAATTCACTATCGGTTAATTCACGATCTGCTTCTAAATCATTAATGTCACACTCGTTTAAATTGGCAAAGCATCCTGCTTCAACCTCTTGGGATAAAGTAATAACACTGGATATAAAACTTTCAATTTTAAAACTTGTAGGAAAATATGTACATATGACCGCGTAAATCAATTCTGCGTATAAAAAGTTCCGCGTGAATTGAGGGACGAGTGATATCATGTTAGCTCATTGGGAAAGTACGTTGATCAGTAATCCATGAGTCCCGAGTTGAAAAATTGTTTAAGAGAGTAAGTAGCAATTTCGAATGTTATAATTTTTCAACTTTTTTTTAGATTTGAATGTCTTTTAAATATCTATTTTATGTTCTGTGAATATTTAGCTCATGTTTTCTAAATATTTATATTATATTTCTTGTACATGTGTACAATATCAGAGAATTACGAAAATTACGAAAACTGTACATTCCTCTCTTTTCTCCCTTATTTTGTATTTAATATTTATGAACACTGCACATCATTTATACTGATTGTGAATGTGTTGGGAAATACAGAAATAACAGGAATTCGAATTTGAAATTGCCGCCATGAAAGGCGACATCCTTGAAGTTAGCTACGCGATTCGCACACAAAGGGTCACCACGTGTCCGCCAGAAATGCGGTAATACTTGAGTGACTGTTGCCGGAACATAAACGCGGAGAAGTGTTGAAAAGTTTACAATTAAGAAGTGTTAATAGTACTGCAGTGTTAATAGCTCAAATCGAGTAGCTTCTGAAGGATACAATATTGTGATGCGTGATTTGTTTCGAGATACAATGTGCTTCTACTAATAGTTACAATTCGTGTATCAGGTACGTCATTCTACTTTGTATATGTATCTCTATCAACCTTGATCGGCAGTCTTATTCCAGCATTTTAATTGAAGGCTTTGGTGCTAAAACCGGTCAAGTCCACTTTTTAATCACATACACTTACTGAAGTTCTACATATTTCTATACATTACAGATTGATCGGTGCAAACATCAGACAATTTTCCAAATCTGGACTTACCCAGTTTTTACTTCGTTTATTTATTACACTTTACACTCTACTTCTTTTTGTCCTATTACTTAAAGAATTATATCTCTCTTTCGCTTTTGTATAATGTTTGATATTTTATTTGAATCTATTTGCTTACAAATTTTATAACATCAATGCGATGTATATATTCGAACTGTCTTTTTAGTAAATGAATGTATTTCGAATCGCACTGTAAATAAACATTAATTACAGGAAGATGCTCATAAGCTTCGATAGACGTACGTATAAGACAAATCTTAATTTACAGACATAGATTACTTAAATGAAAAATATGTAATATTGTATTTCTATGTATTTTACGATTTAGGTAACGTAGGAGAATATTTATCATTTTATGTGTATATTTGTCATGTTTCAATTTAAGGAATACAATTAAGACTTTCCTTTACAACTTTGTCGCAGAATGAATAATTTTAATAATAACCTAACATACTAAAACTTAGCTCTTATTTCTTATTTAACTGTTGCTAAGTATGAAAGAGATTTAATGTAATTTACATTTTGCTAGAATGCGATAAATGTTAAAGGCATCTAGCATTTCCTACAATTATCAAATGCGTATAAAGATTTGTGGTCTAAGCATATATGTATCATATCACATGGATTTCTAAAGTTACGTATTGCTTTGTATAATTCTATTGTTACAAATAATGTAGGTATTGTTTATTGTGAAAGTAAATAATTATGATACTTTCTCATTCTGTTCAATCCTATTTGGTGCTTGTTTTTAAATATATATACTATATAAAATTGGATTTATTTCTATAAGTTTGTACTTTACTTTATGCTTTTTTAGGATACAATTTTATCTTTACAGCTTAATAATCTAGAATTTAGAATGGTACCGCGTTATGCAAATGCTATGTCCTTTGGTAAAATCCCCAATTATCTAACCGTGTTATAGGAATGCTGCATTGTATGCGCGCTGTCTGTAAATAGAATGATGTAAATAAGGTGGAATATTGTCATGAGAATATACAGGAAAACCATTTTCCATTTGACCGTTACAGAATGAACGTCTCCCTGAATTGATGTGAAGGACCAAACAGAACGTACCTGGATATTTTATTGGATATTGAAATTAACACTTAGCCAACCGATTGGGGAGATCTCCCACTTTTGCTTAACAATGCGTGTCCTCGATCTTGTTTATTTTTTCTTTTGTTATTAATCAGTCTTGAAATAGAGTTGTTTACAATTGATTGGACACCCTTTATGCTGTTATAAAACATCATTGCGTAATGAAATCTGTTAAATAAGTTCAATTAAAGTTAATAAAAAAAGTTGTAGCTCCCTATTGAAACTAAATAAAGTTGTATAAGGTATAAAAAGGTTGTTAAAAATGTTAGAGTGCAATAATAAAAGGTTGAGTGAATTGTACATGGATACAGCATCAGACTGTTCTGAAGATTGCACTTTTTACACACGTGATAATGTGTTTAGTGACAATGAAAGTGTTATTGCTTCTGTACGTAAAAGTAGTTGTTGAATACTTTTTAAACTACCAAAAAAAATTGTTATATATTTTGAATATTATGTTTTGTATAAACTACATGCAATACAAGATCGTAATCACCAAATATAGTTGATCAATTAAATTCAGTTTTATGTGTTCTTTGTCTTTCAAGTAGTGAATACTAGTCTGCGTTACCAGCGAAAAATGCGCGGTGGACAGCGTATAGTTAGGCTTGGCACAACGGTTGTCTAAGTGTTAATAGTTAGTAGTGTAATTCATTTTTCAAAGAGTATCAGTCCTTCATCACTGCTATATGGTGCAGTTGTATGGTATTCCTAAAGTAGTGTTTTCACTATAATACTATAATATAATTAATATAAGTATTGTAGGGAAAGTTTCTATAGGCAGGGATGGCTAGAATCTATCGATATTTTGAAAACACCGACCTGTTCTGCCGATATATCGATTTTTTTGGGCGTTTTACTAGTTTTTGAGCGTATATTGGCAGCATCACATTTATCAGTTTGGCGGCAGTGATTTACAATTTGCACATTTTGGCACAAGAATTTCTTTGGCCAGTGGCCACATTATTTTGAAAAGATTAATTTCTAAGGTCGGGTTAACAATAACCCAACAAAGAAATCGTTTGTCTGGAACTATGTTAAGCAAATTAGTATTTTTGAATAGCTTATCTGACAAGTATTGGATAAATGAAACCAATATATATGTAGAATAAACTAAAATAAATTAAAATTTTGATGGAATTGATTGAGATACACCCCCCCCCCCCCCCTTCAATGCCGATGATACCGACGTATCTAAGATGATACATTACGCCAATCATTTGAAACTCATAGTAATATTAACAGATATTAATAAAAATTTTAATACTTATTTACCCAGTCAGCTAATCCTGTTGCGATAGGCAGGCTTACTAACAAGGGAACACCGCGAACCCTTACTCCCGGATTTGAATCAAACTTTGTAGGTTTATAGAGTGATCCAAGACAAGAATAACGGTATGCTTCATTCGTGCCCAATCGCCATTAAAATGACACCAAACACGATATGGTTTGGACAATTTTTATTTATCATATCATAATAAAGAGGAATAAAATTATGAATGCCATGATAAGTAAAACACCATATCGTGTTTGGTGTCATTTTAATCAGGAGATTGTAACGAACATGATGGTAAAATTTCATTTAAAACGGACCAAAAATGAACAAGTTTTATTCTTAAATTTTGATCGCGTATTCAAGGGGTCATCACGGGTATTTAAACTTGCCTCTTATCTGGAACGCTGCCTCGAGCCTCGGCTGCCACAACATCAAAGGGGACCCGAACTCACTCAGGGGGGACCACCCCAAGTAGTGGGGATAGAAACGAACAGTAATCGTAGACAATTTTGAACACTAGTCGAGACATTACTGAACTTGCAAAATCGTTGGCCGAAATCGTCTCGAGTTGCTGGTTCGCCCAAGCGAAAAAGGCCTCGAGTGCAAAGGGTTAATATTCTGATTATATATGTAATACAAAACTAACCTCCTGCTCTGCCCCTGAATTGCGTGGTGGCACTTCTTGCTGGCGGTTCCGGGTGCCAATTCCCTTATTTCGCACCTTCTCCTTAGCAGTGCGAAGCGCCACCCTCAAACAATCATCGATGTCCTTTTTGGATGGTTTTTGGATGTTGGAGTTTTCCATCACGGCATCTGAAAATGAAATGTAAGCAAAACCTATGCATTATGAATATTGAATACCATATAAAGTAATAGTATCACAATTATATGAACAGTGCTTCTTACCGTGTACAGCTCCAGCAGCCTTGGTTTTTGCCAAACACATCTTACTTGGCTCACGGCCCAACCATGGATAGGAAGTGACCACACTGTCCTCAAATAATTCTTGAAATGACAGTGTGACCATTTCCTTTAGGTTCGACCCACCCATATATACCAAATAGTTTATCTGAAGAAGGTAATTAATGATTGAGAAACATTTATTACATAAAGATGAATAAAATATGACTTTTGTTTCACTTACCACTTCCCTGTAACCATCTTGACTAATCTCTTGAAATTTATCTATTGCAGACGGTGTTGACAGAGGCAGACACAGCGGCTTTGGTGCTTTTTGCTTCTTCTTCCGATCGTTTTCGATGATTTGTTGCATGAGATATTCTTGCCGGTCCAGCATCTCCTTCACTGAATCCTATGTCTTCTGCAGCTGGAACGCCATGTTATTCTCATGGCGTTCCAGCATCTGCCTCACTGAATCCAGTGTCTTCTGCTCCTGGTGTTCCATTATCTGCCTCAGTGTCTCCTGCTGCTGCATGTGCTGCTCTTCCAACCCGTTGCTATAAAGGTAAATTATAATTATATATATTTTATAACAATAATGCAATCAATACTTACTTTTGGCTGTGCCACATCCTATTATCCACTGCATTGTGGGTCGCATATGGCAAGTACATGCTTCTGTTGTATGGTGTGCGCAACGGGGTTCGTGGCAGAAATATGTTTTGTTGCTGTACTTCAGGATGTGTCTGCAATTCAGGATGTGCCTGCAATTCAGGATGTGCCTGCAATTCAGGATGTGCCTGCAATTCAGGATGTGCCTGCAATTCAGGATGTGCCTGCTATTGCCTTTGTACCTGATATGAAGTACCAGCTTGCACGTATGTGTTAAGAATTTGTTGTTATTAACCCTTTGCACTCGGGGCCTTTTTCGCGCGGAGCACCAGCAACTCGAGACGTTTCGCAGCCTTTTTGACGCATTTCTTACCAGTAACTTAAAATCATTACACACACAAATTAATGTATACAATTTTTCTATTTTAACATTTTATATATCTTTACACCTTTATAAACATAATTTCTTAAATATTAGTCTCTGCAATTTTTCTGTGTGATATTTCATGTAACAATTCCCAAGATGCATGCCCGGCTTGTCGGGGCAAGTATTACAATAATATGTCGTTTGATGCCTTTTGCCGGGTTTATTTCTCTGAGAACAGACTTTGCAGTCCTTCCTAACTCCTGTTAGAATATTGTGTAGCTTTCCATTCAATCGGATATATTCGGAATCGGAGGTTGAAGTCGAGGCTCGATCGCGTGGCTGGCGAAAATCTCCAGTCAATTGGTGGACTAATGTTTTCAAATATCGCAAGTGATTACTACTGTTGATTTTTTCCGAATTTTGTTCTTTTTATTTGTTCTGGTATATGCTTTCTGTTTGTTAAGATAGTTCCTGTCAGGTGGCATTTCAATTTCAATAATTCTTCAGCCAAGAAATAGCTCGTATAAAATAACGATCAGTGAACATATGATATCACTTGAATTTATTTCAGTATTACGTTCCATGTTTTTAGGGATCAACAACTTTAACTTTAGTAGTCTCTCTCTGCCACGACTGTCAGGTTCGAACTAATGCCGAAAATGCAGTCCGGTTCGTGGTTGCGGACTAATTTCAGATAAGAAAGTCTTATCTCCATTTGAAGGGGTGTCAATTTACACTTCATAAGATTATACAGAAAGAGCATAGGAACCCGCGTCGAAGAAACTAAACGTAAACAATTACTGCCGCGCATCGAGTTATCGCAGTAAACCAAGTGGTGAGCGAGAGTCACCTCTCGAGTTGCGGCATCAAACCACATGGTGAGTGAGAGTCACCTCTCAAGTGCAAAGGGTTAAGGGTGGAAGAGGTAAGAGAGGCGTAAGATAGGTAGTTCTTTCCCGGTCAATTCTGGGGTAAAGACTGAGTGGTCAATCACAGTTCATTTACCAAAAGGCCTATTCCTTGGAAATACGGCTACAAGCCGATTGCCACATGTATTCTTTACTCGACACTAATAAACAATCCCTCGACACCAAATAGTTGGAAGACCCAATGCGGTCGCCAGCCATCGTCGGTCAACGGGATGTTCAGTCTCATTCATTCACTTTCAAAACACCCCTAATAAACAGTCAATCCTTGGACATTCGATAGTTGAATAGCGTCGGGCCACCAGCCATCGTCTGCCGTCCAGATTGCCCATTTGCAAAACACTCTCCAAACGTACCCAGGCTAAGTCCCCATCATAAATCGCTCCCTTTCCTTTCATTAAAAATGCGCTGTCGCTAATATATGGGTTATCTATGTAATTGCCCATTCCTTGTTCTGGATCTTCTCTCTCGTCAAAGATGGCCCCAAGCATGACGTTGTCGTCTGGAATACTTCCAGGAACCACCTTTGACCGCTTCCTCGGTCCCTCTTCGGACGTCGTGGACTCGAAACGTGCGGGTTTGTTTATTACCCGCTCTGCCCGGTCCATTGACATTTCTACTGAAACAATATTTCGTACAAATTAATAAATGTTTATTCGTTTGGAGAAACGCGAAAAACTGATTGTTTACTTGAGGATTCAAAAAGACAGGCTGACTCACTAAAGTTGATTCCGTAAGTTTAAGATTGAAAAAGATCGATACTATTGACTGTGCAAGAATGATACTTATTCAACAAATAATATAGATCTGATCCTCGAGGCTTCTTCCTCTTTCCATTTCGGCTCTGGTTCCCCTTTTCGACTTCCTTGATCCTCCCTCCGATTTTGCTTCGACCAATGGGGGTAAGTCCTGTCTGTCTTTGGCGCGTGGAGGTGGTAACACTTCCGCTTTCCGGTAGGGACGATGCGGCGCGCGCCTAGTAAGCGGAAACGCGGCAAAAGTGAGGAAAACGCGCGAAAGTCAGGGAAAACGCGTGAGAGAATCGGTAGCCTCTTGGGAGGCTCTATTGTTTCGAAGTACATGTGGCGGCAGCCATTATGAATATATATATTCATAATGGACAGTATTTTAATTTTCATTGAAGATATTATGTAATTTTCCCAAATATCTTGTAAAGTAATCCTTTAAAGTTTTCAGAATAAAGCAGATCGTTCCGTTTAATTTTGAAACAGTCATTTATTTGTTTACAATGTACGATTATTTTCGCCCTCCCTTTACATTAATAAGAATACGAAATAAGAAATTTTAAGTATCAATAAGAAAGAAGACGAGTCCATTATAACGTGCGTATTATAAAGGTTGTACCAAAATTCACGCAAGATTTGAATTTTGCGCCATTTGCGCTGACAGTTTAGGGTTATTAAAAATGGAGCGCTACACGAAGAACAACGAGTTTTCATTGTTGAGCAATATTTTAAAAATATTGAGTCATTTCCTGGTCGTGTAATTTCCCATTTTGGTGATCAGAATTGGCCGCCCAGATCATGCGATTTAACGCCCACTGGACTTTATTCTTTGGGGTCTTTTGAAGTCTAAGGTTTATGCCAACAAGCCCACGACCACACCACGGTTTGAAGGAGGAAATTGAGCGATGTATCAACGAAATTCAGCCACATTTATGCAAAACGATCATGTAAAATTTCAACAAAAGAGTGCATACATATGTCTGAATTCTATTCCATACATAACCCTATACTGTATACTTTATGAATCAATAAAAAAATTACAATTTTTAATTATAAACCTGTGTTTTCTATCAAAATTATTTTTTGCGTGAATTTTGGGACACCCTTTAGTATATATATAATGCTTTATTTCGCCGCCTGCCTCTCGGCTTTGCGGCCACCCCTTTCCTACATCTCCATACTTCCATAAATCTCTTACTTACATACTAATACTACTAATACATACTTCCTAACTTACATACTAATATAAATATCTTTATCTCTATTTCTTATTGGTCCTTTTAATTCTTATCTCTACTATTGCTTTTTATTTGGCTTTAGTTGACTTCCTTCTACCTCCAACTCTATCCTCCTCTCTTTCCTTCTCCTCCCCAGCTGCTTTCCCCATTCTCTCCCTTTCCCTTCGTCTCCCAGTAGCTCCTTAATGCTTCCTGGACATCTACTCATCTTTGCGCACTCCCACGCCAGGTGTTCCAGCGTCTCCTTCTCCACCCCACACAGCTCGCATCTCCTCCTGTCCTCCTCTTCTCAGTACCTGTTTGCCTTCTCTTCATTTCCGCATCTTAGTCTGGCTATCTCCTTCATGCCTTTATCCCTCTCTTTGTTCTTCTTCATATACCTTGGCCATCCCAGCACCTTTACCTCCTCGTATCTTGGCGCAAATCTGGATTTCCTCACACTTTCCCCTCTTTCTTGTTCCTGTACCTCTCTGTCCCTTGCCACCAGTTCCTTCCATGCCTCTTCCCTTCGCTCCGCCTCTCCTAAAGTACTCCTCCCTTTCTATTCCCCATCTTGTCCATTTTCCTTTTTCTTCGTCCTTTCTTCTTTCTTCCCAGCATTCTCTAACCAAGCGGCTGACCTTCCCCTTCCTTATTTTGTTATCAAACTCTGTTGCCCTTTTTCCCAGCCATACTCTCATCTTATCCCTTTTTAATTCCTCCCTCACCAAGTACCCCGGAGTGTTTCTGCTTACCCCAAGGACCCAGCTTGCGTACCCTTCCTGTAGTCTTTCGATCAACCCTCTCTCCTTCCACCCCCATATCTCCACTCCGTAGGCTGCCACACTCCTTACTATCGCATCGAACAACCTCCATCTCCACCTCATATTCCCCTTGAATTTTCTTTCGCCTATGCTCCATATCGTCCCCATTGCTAGCCTGGCCTTTTTAGCCCTTTCCCTTATGTGTGCCTCATCCCCGTTACCTCTTCCCAACCTGTACCCCAGGTAGCAGAATTCATTTACCTCCTCTAGCCGCTCTCTTCCCCATTTCCACTCTCTTTCCTTCGGTTTCCTCCCTCCTTTATTAAACACCATAACCTTCGTTTTTTCAGCATTCACAATCAACCTTTTCTTTTTGCAGTATCTTTCCATTCTGCCCAACATTTCTTTCAACTCCTCTTCTCTCTCGGCTAACAACACTATATCATCTGTGTGTTGTCGTATCGGTCACGAATTTTCGTGACTTGGATCACAACAGGAATTACGAAGATTGGTCGTAAATCAAACTCCGGAGAAACTGTGTAGTTGCTTTATTGATACAAAGGCAAGACTCGGCTTGCCTACCTCTGGTATAGATTCGAATATACTAGAAGCGTCGGTAGTTTATCAGTCTATCCGTCTTAATCGCGAGACTTGAATAGTCGGACTCTTAAGATGATGACTGCTCGGTAGTGTAAACAGTTCTGGTTTCTGGGTTCGTGTGAGGTTTTTAGGAAAGCTCGGATGTAGTCTTAGGAAAATGCATATTATTGGTTATGGGGTGTGACAGGAAAACGGTAGAGGTGGAGGAAGATGTGTTAGAGTAGGAGACGCAGATGAGGTTGACTGACAGTTGCTTGTGATTTATCGCGACTTAGCGATGCGCAAGGGCTGCAGTACACCTGGTAGTCAGATGCGTCTTCCTTCGGGTGTCTTAATCCCTTAAATTACCCTAATTGTACTTCCTGGACGCGGACTACGTCGTTTATGACGTTCCCGGTCGGTCGGTCATCAGGCGATGTCATAACTGCCTCCGGTAGCGCGCCTGACCCTTCGAACGGACGCTTTAGGACGGAACATGCCGCCCGCCTTGAACGGCTACGTTCGAAAACATATCTAGACCGTGTAGTTATAAATGATACAGTACTTACACTTAGTCTATGCTAGTTTGGTGCTGTGTAATATACAAAGCGTGGGTGTGTGATTATACAAAGGTGTATGGTCGTATGTGTGTTATGTCTGTACTAACACCTAATTAAAATTAAAATGTTACCATCATTGGTTGAACACTTTGTACAATATATACATAATGTATAATACACAAGGAAGTCTAGTACGTAATTAATCCCCATCGGGGATGGTGATTCTGGTTTACTGGTAGACACAAGGGTTGTGTCATCCTCTGCTGTTTGGACGGTGACCATCCGTCCGAATTTGCAATGAGGAGTTGAATAGTTTCCTTATCTGGCGACTCCATGGTACCTTGCTTGGTCATCGAAGAATCTGCAGTGGACCACTTGCGTCCAGTGTGCAGCTCCTGTAAGGACTCTATTTGCCACTCTCTCCCGTAGTGGCGTTAAGTTTGGGATTCTTGGAAATATTGCCAAAGCAATTTATTACTTCGCACATCGCCAAGATAGTGCTCCGTTAGGTTCGTTAACAAGTCACCTATCTGGAAGTGGATAGGTGTTAAAGAAAGGACGTGTAGGAGTCGGAGGATAAAGGTTTAAAGTGTGCATGGAGCTTGGCTATATGAACTTCGTATCGTAATCGAAAGTGGTTTTTAAGAATCAGGTGTTGATCCGCCGTAATTCGTTTCGGAACGGTGCCTGTCTAATTTGCTGGTGTTTGCAAATATCCGTCTTGTATTTGCAGTGAAAGAAATAATATATTAATTCGTATTTAGAGAGTTTTTACGATTATTACTCCTGTCTGACGCTGAAACTTGCGTTTGTCAAGTCCAGGTAGACAGTGCAACGCGGACGATGTTTGACGATCAGGTAGGTTACCCTGTAGGTTATACCTGCCGCCGCGAAATTACTACCTGCTTCCCTACGACTTCTAACGTTTATCGAAGACGTAATAAACAAGGTATTCTAATAATAAGTTGGAGTGTTACTGCATTGAGAATGATAGTAGCGTAAGTGGAGTAGACATTCAAATAAATGACCGAATTAATAATGTTGTTGTTGCTACTATGTGTTGTATGCACATTAGGAGCAGTTGAATTGCATATTAGACGGCTACCTTTTTCGAAGATAAGATTACATAGTTGCATATGAAATAAAAACGCATCATAAAGGTGGTTCGTCCTTGCGTAATATCGAACTTGTAATCATACCTTGATTACAATCCTGGAGATAGTTTCTCGCGAGTGTATGGATTACCGACGCCTTTCCATGTGTAGAGTAATTGCATTAATTACTCTAGTTGGCTCTGATCTCTTTCGTTAGAGTGGTCAGGCCGAAGAGAATGTGTTCAGGCTGGGCCTTGAATCTGACCCTTTTGAAATAGGGGAATTGTATGTTCCCATGAGGATCCCGACGGACCGTTAGCTTTCGGAGATTCGCGTTTCGGATATTCACTAGTGAAGCAATATCAAAGGATTCTTGTTTATAAGAATTCCGGTGAGTAATAGATGCTTCATTTGACGCAATGTCAGACATCGATATGGAGTGGTGACTGTCTTTCAAGTCCTCAGGATGGGTTGAATGGCCACGAGTGTATGCCAATAATCGGCACTCCGGCTTAGCGGTTGATACCGTATTTGATTGGACTAGAGAACTTAGGTGCTCTTGAAAATATACAATGGGAATCCTCACATTTGATGGGTTCGCCTGGGAACAGGATTCGGTCGGTTGAACTACTTGTGCGGAAGTTCGAAAGGCTGTCACATTTGACAAGTCCTGTTTTGGGCGTTGGCTAATAGCTACTTTGGTATCAATGTACCTTGCTACATTTGCATTAGAATGAGAAGAGTTTTCCTTTCGGATGTAAGGTTCCCCTTTGCTATTTGGAGACCTTGTGAAACGGCTGGCTTCGACCGGTTCCGCTACCTGCGCATGGGTTATGTCGACTGTCCCCTTTGACGGGTCGCGAGCTGGTAATTGAGTCGCAGGTAGATTAATTTTTGGAATATCTTCAATAGGCCCTATTCGCGTTTCGCTATGACCTGACGTGAATGCAATAATTGCATTGGAAGGGGGATCGGCTTGAGCCTCGTCTTCGGGAGAGCTCAGGATGTCGGCTGTATTAGCTAATAATTCTAATTTGCTAGTTTCGCGATTATCGGTTAATTCATCAACCAATCGCGTTTCAGTATCGCGCTGATGTCCTACAATGTTCTTGCTAGGAATGGCGTCTTGGGAGTGTATAATAGAAGTGCTCATATTTAAGGGCTCCGCATGAAGACCGGACTCGACCGTTTCAGCTACCTGTGCGGAAGATACGTCGACTGTCCTTTTTGACGGGTCGCGGGTTAATAACTGAGGCGCAGGTAGGTTAGGTTTGAGCACTCCGTTAATAGGAGTGATTACCGTTTCGATAGAATTCGACGGTGTAGCGATACTCGCTTGAGAAGAAGGTTCTTCTTGAGTGTGGATTTCATCTTCGCGAGAACTCAAGAGATCGGATGATTTAGCCACTAGCTCTATTTTGCTAGTTTCGTAATTATCGGTTAATTCCTCACCTATTCGCGATTCAGTATCGCGGTGAAGCCCTATAATTTTATTAATAGGAATTGCGTCGTCCCTTGACGCCTTCGAATTATCACAATGTGATACATGGGTCTTAGGTTTACTAGGATTTGACGAGGAGATTGCTTGAACCTGCTCAATGCTCTCTGAAGGAATACTTGCAATAGCCTTTATACCGAGGGATGAATTTGGTTGTGCATTCCTTAGTGATGCCGTTAAGCTAGCACCTGTGTCTTTCGCGTAGAAGAGTCTGTATTTGAATATCTCGAATTTGCCCCTTTGAATTGTTATATCCTCCGGGATCATTAAGAGATTTAGAAGTTTGGTGTGGACCGATTCGTAATCGTCCAGGAATGATTCGGTAGCCTTCATACGCCGCTCGAGTGTAAGCAAATCAGTGCGGTCTGATGGTGACCGGAGAAAATCTGTGAGATTTGATAACCTAGCTTCGTATGAATTTCGTAAATTGGTAAGATGTGTTAGCTCTTCTACACTGGTATTCGCGACGTCGTTGGGTGCTTCTCCGAAGGAGACTGGTCTGACTGATTCGCCAAAGGCTTTCAAACGGTTGCTATATAACTCCGCGACTAAATAATATATGTTTTCAAATGCATTTAGCTCCGACTTATGCCTTGGTTTTTTCCCTTCTCTTTCTAAAGCTAATTTTGTTTCCTTAAATAGGTTGAAATGTTTCAGTAATTGGATTTGACGGATTCCTAATGTTATATCACATACTTCGGTGTCTTCAATTACGTGTGGTATTAGACGCGTGATAGAACGCGTAATACTGAGCAGTCGGCGTTTCACTATTCTATCCTCTAGTGATTCTGAGCTCATAGCCATGATTATTAATATCAAAGCAGATATTCAAAGGGGTATGGTAGTAAAGGAAGGAAGGTATATGTATAAGGAGGATGACTTGTTACACTCACCCATACGGAATCCTGCGATGATTTGAACGCTGCGGTCCTTTGTTGCTGTGGCAATTCTTGGTTGTCGACGTTGGTCCAGACGTAAATTGCTGGTCCACGTGGTCTCCTGGATCAGTTGTGACAATTGTGATCCACGATTGATGCTTCCACTTGAAGCACGATAGGAAATTGTGCGGATGCTGTTTCACCCGGCACTGGTTGTAGAGGATCTTGCACGATCCGTTTGGATTGATTGGATCCTTATGATCCGAACGTATGAGGTGGGGATCTTACTCCTGATCAACCTCGTTGTCGGTTTGCTGTTGTAAGCAGCGTACCGCTTCTGATGACGTCACTCGTCCAGAAGTGGAAGCTGTGCCCCTCGCTATGTAGCTTTCTGCTACTAGGATAACTCATCTGGATCCTAGGTTGTCCAGATGATCCACTCAATCGTGGATGCTTCTTCTGCAGTCTGCTGATGACCGTTGGATCACTCGGCTGCTGCTTCTTCGTAGGTTCGGTAGTAAACTCGCGATAACAATCACGAATCCGGCGTGGTATGGAATTCAGCAAGTAGAGGCTGATTCCAGTCACTTGTTGGTGTGGATCTCAACAACCAAGGGCTGGATCCGGCTCGAAGGACCAAAAATGTGGTGTCGTATCGGTCACGAATTTTCGTGACTTGGATCACAACAGGAATTACGAAGATTGGTCGTAAATCAAACTCCGGAGAAACTGTGTAGTTGCTTTATTGATACAAAGGCAAGACTCGGCTTGCCTACCTCTGGTATAGATTCGAATATACTAGAAGCGTCGGTAGTTTATCAGTCTATCCGTCTTAATCGCGAGACTTGAATAGTCGGACTCTTAAGATGATGACTGCTCGGTAGTGTAAACAGTTCTGGTTTCTGGGTTCGTGTGAGGTTTTTAGGAAAGCTCGGATGTAGGTGTGGTCTTAGGAAAATGCATATTATTGGTTATGGGGTGTGACAGGAAAACGGTAGAGGTGGAGGAAGATGTGTTAGAGTAGGAGACGCAGATGAGGTTGACTGACAGTTGCTTGTGATTTATCGCGACTTAGCGATGCGCAAGGGCTGCAGTACACCTGGTAGTCAGATGCGTCTTCCTTCGGGTGTCTTAATCCCTTAAATTACCCTAATTGTACTTCCTGGACGCGGACTACGTCGTTTATGACGTTCCCGGTCGGTCGGTCATCAGGCGATGTCATAACTGCCTCCGGTAGCGCGCCTGACCCTTCGAACGGACGCTTTAGGACGGAACAATCTGCATAAGCGATCGTCCATATTTTTCTTTTACCTACTATCACACCTCCATCCTGGCCCTCCCTCATCACCTTCTCCAGATCTGCTACATATAAATTGAAGAGGGTCGGGCTTAGCGGGCATCCCTGCCTTGCCCCTCTACTCAATTTCATTCTCCCCGATAATTTCTTCCCTACCTTCACTCTACAAGTTGTCTTTCTATATATTTTCTTTATTCTCCTTACTAGGCCCTCTCCAATCCCTCTCCTTCATCGAACGCCATAGCACCTCCCTGTCCAGACCGTCGAAGGCTGCCTTTAGGTCCATAAATGCAGCAAACAGTTTTCCTCTTTTCTCTCTTAATCTTCTCTCCACTATGTGCTTCATCACGTATATGCAGTCCGTCGTTCCTCTTCCCTTTCTAAAGCCCATTTGCGTCTCCTCGAAACATTTCCCCTTCTCTGCGTGCTCCACTAGTTTTTCATTTATTGCCGCCGCGTATATCTTGTACGCCGTGCACATCAGCGTTATGCCTCTGTAGTTTTTCGCTTCCCCCACCTCACCCTTCTTGAAAACTGGTGTCACCACACCCTCCTTCCAGTCCTCCGGTATCCCATTCCCCTTCCATGCGTCTCTTATAACCTCCCCTAATCTCTTCCCAACCTGCTCTCCTCCATGTAACCACGCTTCGTTTCAGATACCATCCATTCCAGCCGCCTTTCTTTCTTTCTGCCGTTTTATTTGTTTAAGTAGCTCTTCCACACTCAGGTCCTCCTCCTCTTCTTCCTCTTCCATCTCCTCTCTCACCGTTTCTCCTTCCTCTCTTCCCCCCCCCCAACAATGTTCTAAAATGTGCCTCCCATTCTTCCATCTCTATCTTTTCGCATACCCCCCCTCTTTTTTTCCTAAATTTACTTATGTACTTCCATGCCTGCGCCTCATTCTTTATCCCTTTCAACTCTATCTCCTCCTTTTCTTTCTGCTCCTTCTCCTTTTCCTTGCAGAATCTTTTGTATTCCGCTCTTCTGCTCTTATAACTCTCTATCTCCTCTGCTCCTTTCATCACCCTTTTCCAACTGTTCCTCAGCTCCTTCTTCCTTTCCCTACACTCTTTATCCCACCAAGTTCTTTCTCCTACTTCTTTTTTCCTTCTCCTCTTCACTCTCTTACTCACCACCGCCCCTCTTATTCCTTCTATTAGTTCTTTCCATCCCCCCTCTACTCCTACTTCCTTCCATTTCAACCCTTTTACTCTCTCCCTGTATCTTTCTATATCCTCCTTGCTCCAGTACTGTACCTCTTTCTCCACCTCCTTCTGCTCCTTTACCCTTCTTTCTACTGACTCTTTCAATCTCACTATAAGCGGTTGGTGGTCAGAGTCTATCCTTTCTCCGACTCTGAATTCCTCCACTCTATCCCAAGTCTCTTCATTTACTATTGCGTAATCTATTACAGTTCTCACACTTCCTCTGTAGAATGTCCATTCTCCCCTCTCATCTCCTTCCTTGTTCCCATTGAGCAGCGTCCATCCTCTTTCCTCTGTCAGCCTCATCAACGTTTCTCCTTCCTTGTTTTTCTCCTTGTCCTTCGTCTTTCTTGTTACCTCCCCTCTCATTCTACACCCCCAGCCTCTTCTTCCCTCCTCCCCCACTCTTGCGTTAAAATCTCCCGCGATTATTAACGTCCCCCCTTCCCTTTCGCCAACTACTTCGTCTAATTCTCTCAATTTCTCTTCATTACCCTCTCTGTTGTACACCACCACCACAACTCCCTCCTCTCCTCTTATATTTATATGCCTTTTCACTATGCCCTCTCTCTGCTCTATCCTTTCGTCTTCTTCCTTGCTTATCTCTCTTCTTACTCCTGTTATAATCCCCCCTTCGCCCTTCCTCTTTCCCCCCCTCTACTAGCTCCTTGACATTTCCAATTCCATTCTGGCGGCAACCTCTCCTTCCAGTAGTCCCCATTCCCCTCTTCCACCCACGTTTCCACCAGACCCACTACGTCGAATTGCTGTAAATACTGCCAGAACTCCCTGTCTTTATTTCCTATGCCTGCCACATTCCAGATTATCATTTTACACTCCGAAACTTCTTTCACTTCTCCTCCCCCAACTACCCTCTTGGTTGCCGCCTTGTTATTCAAAAATTTCCTTTCTTCATTCCCCTGCCCTCTTTCCAGTCGAACCTCTCCCCTCCTATCATCATTTTTCCATACCCCACCTTTACTGTGTTTCCTTCCTCCCTTTCCTTTTTTGCCCTCTCTGTAATTTCCTTTTGCATCATTCTTTCCTGTCTTGTCCAGTCATTTCCTACAAAGATTGCCTTCCCTTTTAACCTGTTCTTCTTCATCATTATTTCCCTCTTCTCCTCCCAGCTCCCTATTTTCGCTACCATCATCCTGTTCCCCATTCCTCTTGCACCTATCCTAAATGCTTCCTCCACTTTTACCTTCGCCTCCAGCTGTTCCGCTAGCCACACTTCTATCCCTTCCCTTAAACTCGCCCCCTTCACATCTTCCAGACCCCTGATCACTATATTGTTCCTACGTTCTCTCCTCTCCCTCCTCTCTTCTCCTTCCTCCAGCTGTCTCACCCTTTCCTCCCTGTCTTCTCTTTCCTTTACTTGTTCCTCCTTTTCTCTCTCCAATTTGTCCCATTCTTCCCATTTCTTTTCCTTTTCTTCCGTCTTTCTTTTCCTCTCCCTAATATCTTCCTTAATTTCTCTCAGCTCCCTCCAAATCTCCTTCATAATTTCCATCCATTCCCCACCCTGGGTCTCACTTCTACCATTCCCTTCCTCCTTCTCGCGACCCTTTTTGACAACTTCCCCCTGCTCGACTTGCCCCGCTGATTCCTCTGCCTTTCCTCGTAAAATATTCTGGGATAGAGCTGTTGCTCCATTTTCGTTGCGACCCCTCTCCCACTGTTCCGCTTTCCTTCTCTCTCCTTCTCAGCCCCACTACTCCGGTTCTTGATACCACGCCGCTTTCTCTACCCCTCTTGCTCTTCTCTGCCGCCATTTCACTCTTTTGAGTTTAACGTCGATTTTGCCGGGCCCTTCTTTACCGACTTTCTGTCTTCTTTTCTTTTTCTTTTCCCTCCACCTTCTAACCTATCTAACCTCCAATTATCCTAGGTTTTCCCTTATTTCTCTCTCCACAGCTCCCTTCCGACCCTACTATCTCTTTTCCCTTCTTGCCCCTACCTTCCGCTCCCTCTTCCTCCACTTCCTTTTAATCCTTTCACCTATTTCTCTGCTTCTATTTCACTTTACTTTCCTGACTCTCACATACGTCCGCTCTTCACTAACCATTCAACCCAACTCCGGGACACCCTTTAGTATACATATACTATACAATTTCAGAATTCGCCTCTGTCACTTGAAAATGTAAACATCTAAAAATCTAATCAGTACGGGAACCAAAGGTGGGTTAGTATTTCTGACGAAAATAACAGTCATTCTTTACTTCGTGAAGGGGTTTTGCTCGTGCCCTCACTACAGGGTCTACCACGTATCTCGGAACCCATGCGCGCGCAATCTTGAGTAAATCGCAACGTCGCAATGAATCGATACAGGCGTCATCTATGAACTGCTGGTGAAGGTATAAAGTCTTGTAGGGACGCAAGGTTTGGCAAGATTGGAGAGGGGATTGTAAGAATCAACTGGATTGTAAGGAGGGGTAAATAGGGGTAAACACAAATTCAGGCGCGATCGGCAGAGACCGCATTCAAGTCGGACGGCTTGCTCATGTTGTAGCCCGAATCCAAATGCCCGAGCCGAACTTTCGATTCCTGCCGGACATAGCTGCTGAGCCGCTGGAAACTTTTTTGTAGGTTCGATCGCCCTCGGGTATATTTTTGTTTTACATTAATTTATTATTACTTCCTAACTATATGACAATGATCAATATTTGCTTACCAATATTTTAAAAACATTTATTAAATATGTTAATTTAATGTACGTAAATCTGAATTTAGAGCGCTTTTCGTGCTACCGTTTCACTTGCTCGAAACTAGAGGTGTGCGAACACTCGAATAAATCGAGAACTCGAAATTCGAGTCGAGTAATGTTCGGTCAATCGAGCCGAGTTGAGCGCCTGAATTTGTGTTTACCCCTGTTTACCCCTTCTTACAATCCAGTTGATTCTTACAATCCCCTCTCCAATCTTGCCAAACCTTGCGTCCCCTACAAGACTTTATACCTTCACCAGCAGTTCATAGATGACGCCTGTATCGATTCATTGCGACGTTGCGATTTACTCGACGTTGCGATTTACTCAATATTGCGCGCGCATGGGTTCCGTGATACGTGGTAGACCCTGTACTTCAGCGCCATGCTGTGCGTCGAGTCTGTTCTCGGGATACTTCACGTTAAGCTTATATTAGTTATATTAAGTTACATTAAGTTTATATCAAGCATAACATTATTCATATACCTTTTCCATGTATCCAACAATAAATATATATACATTCTGTGTAAAAAGTATCCGGAATTTATCATTTGAAAGATGCGCGTAAAACATATCGCCACAATTTTTTTTCTGTTAGTTGCTAGCACTGTACTGACTTACTTTGCAGAATTTGAGCGCGATCTGTAACGCAGAGTGTTGACATCAGACGTTTTTGTAATCACACTTTTAAGTGCTCTGCTATTGTTACAATGGAAAAATTTGTTGAGCAAAGAGTTTGCTTTAAATTTCGTGTTCCGAAGCGCTGAAAATGTTACAGAAGACCTACGGGGAATCGTGCATGTCAAAAACACAGGCATATGAATGGTATAAAGCATTCAAAGAAGGCCGAGAAGTGGTAGTTGATTTGCCTCGTTCTGGTCGACCCTCAACTGCTACGAACGACGAAAATTTCAAGAAAATCAGGAAGCTGGTGCTCGAAAATCGTCGTATTAGTCTTAGAGAATTGGCTCAAGATGTGAACATATCTTTTAAATCTATTCATAACATTATGACTGATGTTTTGGGCATGAAACGCGTTGCCGCACGACTGGTTCCGAAAGAGCTCAATTTTGTCCAAAAAGAGCATCGAAAGCAGGTCACTGAAGACATGATTTTTGGCGAAAAACTCAACAAATGTCATCGACCAAGCACCGTACTCACCCGATATGGCCCCGTCTGACTTTCTCCTGTTTCCAAAATTAAAATTACCACTTCGGGGAAGGCGTTTTGAGTCGATTCAGGCCGTAAAAGAAAATTCGCTGAAGGAGCTTAAGGCCATACCTCAATCAGCCTATGAAAAATGTATGGAGGATTGGGTCAAGCGCTGGCATAAGGTGTATCTATGTGGTAGGATATTACTGCTAATGATCGGTATAGGAAAATGAAATGTAATAAATGTGTCTATGTTCAAATAATAAAATGTCTATATCCTCTATTTCTTTGGTTAGTGCTATTCGTAATTTAACAGTTTGTCGCGGAACTAAAATCCACCTTCTTCAAACTTTACGGATATAAATACTTTTATAAATTGCTTAAGGGGGACTAAAACCCAATCTCGCTGAGCTGTAGTAAGAACTTTAACGATTACGACGTAACAAGTAGCTAGATTATTTAATACTGAGCCGTTGGATTCTAAGTTGCTCGAAAAGGACTAAACCCGATCTCGCTGGGCATCAGTATGGCTAGCTGGCACCGACATGGTACGAAGCTAGTAGGTCCATACTGAGCCACGAGAGTTTTTTTTTTCTTCTTTCTGTAACTGGGGAGGGGCGTTCCTGAGGACTAGAGCACTCTCGTATCGGCAGTTCTTGATTGGAGTTACCTGCATGAAATGGGAAAGAAGGTGAGAGAGTAGGCAGCAACATTTTAAAAAAAAACCCTAGCTGGAGTAGCTGCCTACTTTAGTATCGTGGGCAGGGATTGTGTAATTGCTGAGTTTGGATTATCGCGCAAATTAGGGAATTTGGGGCGGTTTCGTTGTAGTGGTTGTTTGTTCTGGGGTTTGTGGGTCCCTCCCGCCGTGGCCGGGGAGGTGTGTTAGGTGGGCGTTTAACCCGGATCATGAAGTTTTGATCCAGGGAATTTGACTTTAGGGGTGTAGGGGATGGAGGATTCCCTGTATAGCCCTGTTTGTCTGATAAGGGGGTTTGAGCTGAGGGAGGTTATGTAAGAGTTAATGTCCTCTACTTGGAGTTCTTCTAACAGGTTTTTAGTGGAGTATTCGCGAGGTTTACCTGCGAGGATTTTGAAGATACGATTCTGCGTGTAGCGGAACTTGATGAGTGTTGATTTGGGGGCGATACCCCAAATTTGTGCTCCATACGTGAGGACCGAGCGGAGGCATACCTTGTAGAGAGTCACTCTGAGATCTCGTTTGATGGCGGAGTTTGCGCAGAGGTGACGGTGCTTGGCTGCGGCCGCGGCTCTGGTTTGTTGAATTCTGTCAAGGATAGCTGGTGTCAATGAGAGTCTTATATCTAGAAGAATTCCCAGGTATTTGACTTGCAAGGATCAGGGAATGTCTGTGACAGCGGAAACATTGAGTGTAGAGCTTATGCGATAGGAATTTTTCCCAGAACATCCTGGTGTCTACAGTTATGTGTCTACAATGTCTATAGGAAGTCTACAGTTTTGATGTCTTTTATGGTGGTACCTGTAGGGAAATTGATTTTATAAACGGCGTGTCTGGATTCGATGTTTTTCCGTCGCGTGAGAGGTACGCAAGAGGAGGGCATGAGTCCGACAGATTTTAGTTCAGAGACTAAATCCTCGGGATTCATGATGGGGAGTCCTTTTAGGGTGAGGGCTAGTCTCTTCTCACTGTTGAGAGTAAAAGTGTGATATTCCTTGTTACTCTCCTTGAGTTTGTCTTTGAAATTCGTGACGTCGCGTCGCATACATTGTTGAAGTGTATGCGAATTTATTTCTCCAGGTATTTGAGGGAGAAGTTGTCGAAGTTATCCATCTCAGAAGGATAAATTGAAAGCAGCAATAAGAGTAAAACAGCCAAAACTCGTGAATCGGTACAATGTCTTTTCTCATCACGATAATGCAAGACCACATGTGGCACAAAAAGTGCAAAAAAATTTGTTTGGCAAATTTTATTGCACCCACCAGATTCTCCAGATATTGCTCCATCGGATTACCATTTATTCCAGTCAATGCAACATTTTTTAGCCGGAACAAAATTTAATAATGTCGAGTCCCTAAAAACAAACGTTGAAAAGTACTTTAACGAAAAACCACGGAAATTTTATAGTGACGGTATAATGACTTTACCAAAAAGATGGGAAGAAGTTGTGGAACGGGAGGGTGATTACGTTTTTTCATAAACTTTAAAGGTATGTTTCATACATTAAGTTAAATAGCAAAACATTAAGCGGCACGAACTTATGGGACGACCTAATACATCATTTAATTTCTTGTTCCATTGGACCGGCGCCTGCTTCAGTTCATATAGTGCTTTTTTCAATTTGCAAATCTTTCCTGTCTTCTCTCCATAACCCTCAGGTAAATACATATATTCATCCTCTTGAAGATCTCCATGTAAAAATGCAGTTTTTATATCAAACTTTACTATTTTATAATTTCTAGATGCAGCTATTGCCATTACAGTTCTTAATGAGTTGCCATTGATTACTGGACTGTAAATTTCTCCATAATTAAAACTTTCTTTCCCTTGTTCACAGTCTCTCACTACCATTCGAGCTTTGTATCGACCATCCTCCTTGATTGTAAACACCCATTTGCTCGTCAGAATCTTTTTCCCTTTGGCTTCCTGTCTGTCTACAATTACCCATGTCTCATTCTCTTGCTGTGATTTCTTCTCATCCACTTCCCCTTTTCCTTTCCACTTGTAACTTCTTCATATGTTAATAAACCATAGTATCCATATCTTTCTGGAGGTCTCCTATTCCTTTTTGGTCTTCCAGAGCTTTCTTCTCTTACTATTTCACGTTCTTCTTTACTTTCTTCTTCTTGATGTTCCCTTCCTTGAAGATCAGTTAATGCATCTTCATACATTTCCTCATTTCCTTCTTCATCGGCATCTTCTACTTCCTAGCTATATCTTCTGTCATCTTTTTCAATAAAGGCACCAATCTTCTCTGGATTTCTATTTTCTTTTTCATCAGAATATTTTCTTTCAAACACTACATCCCTTGACAAAATTATTTTTGTTTTATTCTCATCCCACAATCTGTATGAATTCTGTCCATATCCTACAAACTTATATGTTTCAGATCTCATATCCAATTTTCTTAAGTTTCCTGTTCTTTTCGCATACACTACATTTCAAAAAGTTTGTAGATTACCCAGATTTGGCTTCTTTCCATTCCGCATCTCATAGCTTGTCATCTCTTTAGTTTTAATTGGACTTCTGTTTTGTAGGTAAGCTGCAACCAGTACCGCTTCTCCCCACATTTCTTTCTTTAAACCGCTTTCAAATAGCATAGCCCGTCCCTTATCCATTAAGGTTCGGTTTAATCGGTCAGCTCTTCCGTTTACCTGTGGCGTGTACGGTGTGGTGTAGTCCAGCACTATACCTTTGCATCTGCACCAGTTCCTCATTTCGCTGCTTTTGTACTCTCCCCCATTATCACATCTTAGTCTCTGTAGTCTAAGATTCCACTTTGTTTCAGTTTCTGCGACATATTCCTTCAATTTTTCCTGCTACTCGCTCTTTGAACTCAGTAGGTACACCATCACAAAGTTCGTGTAGTCATCAAGTACAGTCATAAAGTATTTTTTCCCATTCCAAGTTATCGGGTCCACTGGACCACATACATCTGTGTGTACCAGTTCAAGGGGTCTTTGTGCACGTGTTCTTTCCTTTCCGAACGATGTTCTCGCATGTTTTGCCTCTATACAAATTTTACAAGTTTCAATATTACTACACACTTCTTCCAATTTTAGCGGCATTCCAGTTACTTTTCCTAGTAGTTCTTTTATCTCTTTTATCTTCCCATAACTTAAGTGTCCTAGTTTCTTGTGCCACGCTTGCAGCTTTTCTGGTTCTTTCACCAGTAGTGTTCTTGGATTCATAACCTCTTTTGGATTTTCTACACAATATAATCCATTCTCGCTTGTTTTCCCTCTTAATATTTCCATCCCATCCTTACATATTATTACTTTATCCTTCCTAAACATAACCTCTCCTCCTTTTTGAGTTATCATGTCTACCGAGAGCAGATTCTGCCTCAACTCTGGTACATAGAGTACATAGAGTACATCTTTCAACACGCAATTTCCTAAGTAGGCTTTTCCTTTGGCTACCGCCTTCATTGAGACATTCCTCTTCGCAGAGCCTACTTCAGCTTCGATTCCGACCCAACCCTTTAACTGACCTTTGTCATTTACCATATGACACGTTGTCCCAGAATCTAAAATCCAGGTTTCTGTATCGAAACGTTCTGTTCAAAAACTCACCTTGCCAGTTTCTTCCTTTTCTAGTCGCTGGTTTTTCTATCTAAAGTAGCAGTCTTTTTCCCACATGATTCCTCCGTTTGCAAATATTGCAAAAGGAATATCCTTCTCTTTGATCCACTCTCTTTTTTCTGCAGTCTTTGGCTACATACCCCATTTTACTGCAGACAAAACATTTTAATCCTTTACCTTTTTTTCCTTCATGCTGTGTAGTGCTCCTGCATGCACTTGCCAAATGTGTAGAGGAGTTACACTTGTAACACCTCTTCTCTGTTACTTTAAAGGCTACCGTTTCTTCCTGGTTGGCCTTACCCTTTGCCTCCTCCATAAGCAGCCTTGCTGTAAGATTATCAAGCGTTTTTTCCACTCTTTGTGTCGACTCCCAAGCACTGGTAAAAAATTTATATCTACCAGATAGTGTAGTTAATATTTTCATTATAATCATTTTTTCTTCTATCTGACAACCTAAGGCCTGTAACTTAAAGACAATATTCTTTAGATAAGCAATGTGCGTGGCCATATATCTATCACTTTTGTATCTGTAGGTAAACAACTCTTCCATAAGAGAATATTTTCGCTGTTCACTATCCCTTTCTATCGCTTTCGCGGTCACCTTTCCCTAATTTAAATTGGGCAATTCCCGTTTTCAATGCCGCGGTCGTCTGATAATTCGAGTTTACCAGGGATTGCCGCACTGTTGGATCGGTAACGTGTCCTATGACCAGACGAATTAGTTCGTCGGGCTTAAAATCAATTCCCGTTTGATTGTAATATTTGATTTTGTTCCGCACATATTCCGAGGAAGATCTCGCATTATCGCTCGTATATGTTACGGCGCGGACTAACAACTCGCAGAGCTTGTCTCCCGAAACGAACTGCGCACACAAATCTTCCCGGAATTTCTGCCAAGTCCTCGGATGACCATGCCACGACGCGTACCACGTCTTGGCTGCTCCCGCCAATGCGTGAGTCGCCCAATTCAAACGCTGCGTATATGGTAATGACTCCGTAGCCCTTTCCACGATGTCGCACCATTTCTCCGCGTTGTCCCCGAGATCCGTGCCTCCGAATTCCGGTATCGCTTCCGCTACATGTGCCGGTATCGAAGTGGAAGCTTTCGGCTCGCGATTCATCACGGTTTCCATGAACTTCACAAAAAGCGATTCCAATGTCGGTGCACTTTGTTCGCTGAATACACTGGGCTCACTTGACACACTATTATGTTCTTCCATTTTCGAACGTTGATTCTCTAACACAGTAAAAAACTATGCTAGTATCCCACTTCTGATGTTAAGAATTTGTTGTATTCAAGGGTGATGTGTAAGAGAGGCGTAAGATAGGTAGTTCTTTCCCGGTCAATTCTGGGGTAAAGACTGAGTGGTCAATCACAGTTCATTTACCAAAAGACAGAACCTTCCCCACTCCGTGGCCAGATCCTCCAGGAAGAGTTTCCCTATTCCTTGGAAATACGGCTACAAGCCGATTGCCACATGTATTCTTTACTCAACACTAATAAACAATCCCTCGACACCAGATAGTTGGAAGACCCAATGCGGTCGCCAGCCATCGTCGGTCAACGGGATGTTCAGTCTCATTCATTCCCTTTCAAAACACCCCTAATAAACAGTCAATCCTTGGACATTCGATAGTTGAATAGCGTCGGGCCACCAGCCATCGTCTGTCGTCCAGATTGCCCACTTGCAAAACACTCTCCAAACGCACCCAGGCTAGGTCCCTATCATAAATCGGTCCCTTTCCTTTCATTCAAAATGCGCTGTCGCTAACAAACAACTAACAAATACATATAGTGTACGCTAATTCCTTATGCTAAAAATTAAAGACAAAAACACTATATATACAGGGTGGGTCGCCACATTTTGCCATCTAGATTTACGTCGTTATTATTACGCATAGCAAAAAATGTTTCAGATGAAGTTGAGAGGTTTTGAGAGGGGCACATTCTGATGGTACATTTTTTTTTTGTAGGTGGACGTGTAAAGGACATATGAAGGTCATTCATTTTTTTTATTGAATCAGCTGATGCTCCTTCTTATTCTTTATGAAAAAGTATTAATCTATTTGTGTAAAAAGATCATTAGTTTAGGAGATATTTTAATCCTAATTTGTTAATTTGACCGTCCACCCTGCACGTCTGCAGGACGTTATACCTGCAGTACCACGGAGGTGGGCCCATTCATTTTCCGGCAAGATCACCAGATCTAACGCCCCTCGACTTTTTCTTGTGGGGCTACATAAAAAATAAAGTGTACGCTGAGCCTCCAACTACAATGGCCAATATGAGGGATCGTATCATCAATGAGTGTAACAAAATAATAACAGATACACTACGCAATGTTAGTGAGTCATTAACTTCTCGATTCAGAAAGTGTTCTGATGCAAATGGTCGCCACATTGAACCTTTTCTGTAAATAGACATTATCACACAGAATGTGCCCCTCTCAAAACCCTCTCAACTTCATCTGAAACATTTTTTGCTATGCGTAATAATAATGACGTAAATCGAGATGGCAAAATGTGGCGCCCCACCCTGTATATCTAACTTCCTAACAAACATTGTTTCTGTACTTATTCTCAAAACCACAAAAGGCCACGCTTCACCATGTTCTTTCTTTTTCTCGTCCCTTTTCTGAGCTGCATCGTCGTCCATCTTCAGCGACAAACACTGAACTGATGGCGAATGCGCGTTCAAGTTCATGGTTCGTTCCATACGCGGCGCGTGTTTCTGGGAAAAACGAAACACCGCGCGCACGTCGTAATGCCGCGTTGCAGCCGCAGCGCGCTCGTCTGTACCCACCTTTACATACAGTTAGTAAAAAAAGTGTTTGGACAGAGCATCGACTTTGACATTTATTCATATAACTACTATTAAAAACAATTAAGCGAATCTTAATAATGACAAAATGAAAGCTGAAACATTATACTTTATTTCTATTATATGGAAAAAAATATAAACCTTAATTTTACATCCAGAAAATAATAAAACTTTGTCAAGTGTAGTATAACGCGCCAAAAAAGTATTTGGACAGACGAGTTAAACTGTATAAAGTAATTAATATTATTTTACTAATATCTGGTAGGATATCCTTTGCAGTTAATGACTTCTTTTAGTCTATTTGGCATCGATTCCACCAATTTTGTTGTCACTTCCGGTTCAATTTTAAGCCATTCTTCCTTTACTTACTCAATAAATGCTTGACGATTAGTAGTGTTACTTAGGAAGGATTGTTTCCTTCGTTTCGTCTATTCTGCCCTTATTTGGAAATCGAGAGTGCATGCAGTCGGTTCTGCCCCTTCCGCGACGGCGCGGCGCGGCGCGGCGCGATGACGCAGCCCTTGAGAGGAGCCTTTGACCTTCCTAGGAGGATTTCGTGCCCCCACCATCTTTTTAGACCGATTTTCCGGGTATAAAAAGGGCACGAAATCTGCCCTCAGTGGCTCAATTTTGAATAATCAAGCTACTAGTTACTTCGTGTTTGTTCAAAGTTCTACTAAGCTCAGCGAGATCGGGTTCAAGTCCCTTTCAAGCAACTAATACTTGTTATATTCGTTACTATACGGTGTTAGGCACCTCTGTACTTTCATCGTAGTTATACGTAAAAGACGGAAAGCGTGGATTTCAGATCCGCGACTTTATGGATTGGAATAACCAAAGAGTAATTTGAATATAGATTTTATTATTGAACATAGACGCATTTATCATAGTTTCTTTTCCTCCTATATCAATCAGTAGCGGTATCAATCCACCAATTAATCTCGAGCTTTGCCTCATCCACTTCAACAATTATAAGAGATTGGATATAATTCCTCTTTTATGACGCGGTACGCTCGCCGCCCTTTATTATTTTACAAGCTCTTAAATTGGAACACGGTACGCTCGCCGCCTTGTTTCCCTTTCGTTTCTTCACGCACACACTCGTTCACCTCGTCTGCTCTCGACTCTCTCTCTGTCCCCTTTTTACACACGCGCTCCGAACCTCTCATCCCCACTCATTCACCCTCTATCTCCCTACCTATTGGGTTCTTACACAATTTCTTTTTCACCCCCAATTGCGACAGAATGTTTTTCTGCCCACAGTGTACACTGTACACAATTCACGGCAAAAGCTGGCCCAATCAACCGCCGTCGCCGATGATATTTTCAGTTCGTTTTGTAAAAATTCCTGCCTTGGTGGTTTCAGCATTAAATGCCGACAATGAGGCAAATGTTTTGTACGGAGTTATGTATGTTATTGAACCACGTATCATGGAGAGCACTAATTTTTGATTTGCAATATGTTTTCACTCGTTTCTTATTGCGATTTTTTAAAAAACAACATGTATAGCAATGGAACATCAAGTCTTTACGGTTAAACTTCATTGGTTCTTTACTGTTACACTTCGTACAAAACATAACACCATGAATCACTTTTTGATCAATTAAAAAGTCAATTAGTGTATCGTAATTATTGCATATATTTAAATATTCATATATGTGTTACGAGCCGAGGCCTAAGGGGCACGGCTGCGGAGCCGAGGATCGGTTGTTTAAGAGTTTTTCTGTTAGTTAAACGGTCGAGCCGTTTGGTGGGAAGTGCGTGGACGAACCAGTGCTTATTTCATCACTGGGTGCCACAGGAATATTAGTAATTGTAACCTCGTAACTATCGATACACCTCGAGCGGTTAAGATGTATCTATTCGGTGGATTGAATATACTGCTTATGATTGGTATAGGAAACGAAACGAATTAGATACGTCTATAATCAAATAATAAAATGTCTATATTCTATTTCTTCAATGGATTACAATACGTAAAAATCGCGGAGTTAAAACCCACGCTTACAGTCTTTAACGTTTATAAATATCAATGCTCAAAAGGGAATTGAACCCGATCTCGCTGTCTTTTAACGAATATAAATGTCAGAATAAATATCAGAAGAAATATCAGAAGAATGCTCAAAAGGGAATTGAACCCGATCTCACTGTGCTTTAGCAGAACTTTTGCGATCAATTACGGCGTAACGCGTAGCTTGACTATTCAGAACTAAGCCGTAAATAAATATCAGTTGCTCAAAAGGGAATGGAACCCGATCTCGCTGGCATCAGTGTAGCTACCTAGAGTTTTTTTTTTTTTTAATTAGGCAGAGCCTAAAGGGGTGATCAGGAGGTTACGTACAGAGTCACCTGGACCAAACGGAGGGTCCTTATACTCTGAAGGAATGTAATGCGCAAGCATAGCATTGGGTACGTTTCTGCATCGCGAGTTGCAAGGGGAACTTTAGATTCGGGCAAAAATTTTCAAAAAACCCGTGACATGCGAAAAAAGAAATTTAAAAGTTTGGGAAAGAAGAGGGAGAGGGTAAAGTGTTTAAAGTAACTTGGGGTTTAAAGTAACACTCAACCAGAGTGGAAATCTGATTCTAGGGTTATATGGGAGAGTATCCGGGCTGAAATTTAGGGTGTTTGAGATTAATGGATTAGGGTGGTTGGAGGGATTGTATTTTTCAATGCAATCCTTGACCAAGGTGAGAATCTTAGGTAGGTTTGCCTTATGGTGAAGTTCGTTTGTCGAAAAGTCAGATGGGAGATTGAGGATTATCTTGAGTGCTTTGTTTTGCACTCTTTGAAGGGATTGAAAATGGGTGCGCGCAGCGGCAGGCCAAACCTGGGCTTCATACAACAAGACCGGCCGTATACATGTAGAATATAAGAATAGTTTGAGAGTTAGGGGCAGTTTGGATTTATGGTCAAGGAGTTTCCTATCAGCACCAATTGCGGCAAGAGCCTTACAGCGCCTACTTTCGACGGCGTCAGCCCAGTTGAGTTTTGAATCGAGGATTATGCCCAAGTATAAAAGGTTTTTTGACCAGGGAATTATGCTCCCATTTGAGAAAGATTTGGAATGCCATATCGCAATTTTTTGTTTTTGCGAGTAAAGTATGTAGCTTGGGTTTTATCTGCATTTACGTTCAGCTTCCAACATTGGAAAAATTTATTTATACTGTCCAGATGATTCTGTAACTTGGTGCAGAGGAGTGATGGACTCCAAGAGGACGTTAGGATCGCTGTGTCGTCTGCGAAGAGGGCGAGGATTGAATTATCCAATCGAGGAATATCATTTATGTACAAGCTAAAAAGCAGGGGCCCCAGGATGGAGCCCTGGGGGATTCCAGCCACAATAGTAATGAGCGAGGATACGTCATTGCCTAATTGTACATAGAATTTCCTGTTACACAAATAGTTGTGGATAAGCTTAATTAGATGAGGATGGAATTTTAATGTGATGAGTTTGAAGATTGGGCCTTCGTGCCACACGGAATCGAACGCTTTCTGTAGGTCGAGAGAGACCATAGCGGAGATACGATTTATATTACAGTTATGGTTGAGATACTGCGATACCCGATGTTACGAGCCGGACTGTGTGGCAGCACGAGAGGCCGGCGAGGGATATATTACCCAGGAATATGGTTATTAATTTGTTAGTTAAGGTGCGCGGACGAACCTGATGCGAAATCAGGGAGCCGCTAGGATTATTGAGAGCGAGGACGAACCCGGTGTGAAACCGGGAGCCTCTAGGAGGGGGGGCAAGCGCGGACGAACTCGATGCGAAATCGGGGAGCCGCAGGAGGGTGAAACGTCGTGGACGAACCCGATGCGAAATCGGGGAGCCACTAGGAAGAAGTTCGCAGACGAACCCGGTGCGAAATCGGGGAGCTGCTAGGAGGTTGGTTTATTCACAGGCGAACCTGGCGTTTGGCCAGGGAGCTGTTCGGAGGTTGGTAGACTTACGGACGAACCCGATGCGAAATCGGGGAGCCGTAGGACACGGACGAACCTGGTGCGAAACCAGGGAGCCGTAGGAAGGGTTAGGTTTCGTGGACGAACCCGATGCGAAATCGGGGAGCCACTAGGTTGGAATATGTAGATTGTTTGTTTGGATAAAGATGTGCGAACGAACCTGATGTGAGATCAGGTAGTCGCGGGAAATGTTAGTTGCCTCGTAACTCTAAATTATTATTTGATACAACTCGAGCGGTAAAGTTTTATCGGTGGGAACGTTGTTACCAATATGCAAGGATTGCGGGATAAAGATAGGTTTAACAAATCTACTCGATTTATAAGTGAACGTATAAAGTTATATTCTGAGTTTTCAATATAAATACAAATGTTACTGTCGCGATGAATTAATATAAAGTGTGTAAGTTACCTAAGTATTTGCACGGTGTTGACGCACTGGCGATGCGGGGACTGAGAGCCGCTATTAGAATATGCCGAAAGAACTTCAACCGAACAAGCGGATTCTAACGGGTTAATCTGTGATTCGAGAGGTGCGCTAAGCCCAATCTCACTGGATATAACTGATTCTATGCAAGCGTGACACGACGTGACTCTATGCGTGGGTACGTTACTCTGAACCCCCGAGGGTAGGAACCAAAGGGTTTATATAGTCCCAAAATGCGCGGGGATGCACTGGAATTTTCCATATAAGGAAATATAGGAGTCGTCGTCGGGCCACGCCCGTCTCAGGTCATGATGCAGCTGACCGTGCTTGTACTAAGGTCCCCCTTATTTGTTTACATTAAACGGAACAATTTTAGGGCGGTTTCCCTTCACAAATGCGAGCTCGAAAACGCGTTGAGAGCGACGTATGGAAAATATTCTTCATGCGTAACACCGAATTAGTTGGCGTATGGAGGAGTGTTTGGCTCTGAATCCAAATTGTTCGTTGATAAGTATGTTTTTTGAGTTAATGTGGATAAGTAGCATTTTTTGTATGATAATTTCGTAGATTTTTGAAAGGATAGGAAGTAAACTGATGGGCCTATAGTTTGTAGGGAGCTTATGGTCCTTTCCCGGTTTGGGAATCGGATTAATCTTGGCAATTTTCCATCTCTCTGGGAAGTAGGATAGGAGAAAGGCAGATTTAATAATATAGTAAATTTGGAGCGTGACTTTAGTGGAAGCGAGTTTTATTAGTTTGGCTGAAACTTTATCGGCTCCACTGGCTTTATTCGGATTTAGTTTAGAAATGATCTCACCGATGATGACTGGTGAAATAAAGTTGGTGGGATTAGGAAATATTGAGGGATTTGTCGATTCGGAAGAGTGAAAGTTTGACACAAATGGAGTTATGATTTGTTGCTGGGGGGAATTTAAGGAGTAGGCCTGGGTATAGACTGAATTGAATTTATTGGCTAGTAAGTTTACCTTATCAATATTTAGGGCGGTGGTGTTACCATTGTCAAGTAGAAGAGGCGGAAGGAAGGTTTTTTACTTTTAATTATTTTACGATAAATAGGCCAGAAGGTATTATTGTCGAGTCTCGCGAGTTTGATTTGGTCGAGGACTCGTTTTGCTTTAAGAGCAATAATTTTATGTTTGATTTTAGAGGAGATCTGCTTGACGTAGGTCCCGTAAATCGGAAGGCCAGTCCTCTGCCATTTTTTCCTAGCAGTGTTACGAAGGGAAGTGAAGAATTTTAATTCATCATCAGGCAGGATAGAGGAATTATTAGAATGGACATGAGTGGTGGATTTATAATAACAGTTTATGATATCTTTTGTGAGCGCTAGAACGGTGGAATCTATTTCATTAGTCGTGCCAAGTTTGTATTTCAGTGGAAGGCTAGCAGTTAATTTGGTAAATTTTTCCCAGTCTGTGAGAGGAGTAGAAGAAGTGATGGATGGGGTACCAGTCGGTAAAGTTTTGAGTATGATGGGAGCATGGTCGGAATTTAAGTCATCAACCGCAGAGCAGTCGGAATTTGTATGGGCAGTTGCTATGAAGAGGTCTATCGTAGAAGGTTGCTGATTGTGTACAACACGGGAGTAGGTGCTGGGGAAGATTATTTCGTACGCAGCTTGCTCATAGTGCTTCTTGAGAACAATTCCGCTAGCATTTCTGTTGAAGTTATTCCAAAGCTGGTGTTTGGCGTTTAAATCAGCACCGATGATGAAAGGAAGATTGTGGGCAGTAAGCTTATTTAGGGAAGGTTTGGTGAGTTTAAAGCTAGGAGGGCAGTAAGCAGAAATGAAAATGATTTTCGGTTTAATAAGTAATATAGCAACTGACTCAATGGGATTTGTAGAGGACAGGTTGAGTACTTTGTAGGGAATACTTTTATGTATGAATAGAGCAACCCCACCACCTGGATACGAGTCCGACCTATCTTTTCTGACAATGGAATATTCGGGGAGAAATAGGTTTTTATCCGGAGACAACCAGGTTTCCTGAACTGCGGCTATTGCAATATTATGGTTTAATAGGAACGAGTGAAGCTCGGTTATTTTATTGACAATGGAACGTGCATTCCATGACATGATATTACCAAGGGTATTGGTAGCCATTACTAATCAAATAGATTTGCTGCAGCTTTAGCTACGGCATTAAATTTGGTAATATGATCGTTCGTCGAGGATAGAATCGTCTTCAGGGTTTTGAGCTCGTTTATGGCTTTTCTAAAGTCGAATAGCTTCGAAATATCATTCCACAGGCATTGAAATTCTTGGAATTCATTTAGTTGGGGAGGTAATCCCGTGTTTACAGTAGGTGGCGGAGGGGGGGGGGTAACAGAAGATTTAAGGACGTCGCTGAATAGCGGTGGGGAAGGTGAGTGGTTGTTGTGTGGGGGCAAGAAATTTGGACGCTCGACTATTGGGCGTTTTTGTACCTGATGGTTATTTTTAGAACGCTTGCCTAAGTATGCTTGTAGCTTAGGGCACTTCGAATAATTCGCGGTGTGCTCACCTGAGCAATTTGCGCATTTAGGAGGTTGTTCAGGAAGTTTGGTGCAACTTCTAGTAGGATGATCTGCGCCGCACTTTACGCACTTGTTTGTTTTGTTGCAATTGGCGGAGGAATGGCCAAAGTCTTGACAACGAAAACATTGCGTGTAGGGTAGTTTGTTATTAAATTTGTCCCAGTAGATCCTGGTGTAGAAGATAAAATTTAACGCGCGCACTTGAGCAAGGGACGTACCAGGCGCAAAGGAGAGATTGTATATTGAAAAGTTATTTTCGGTAGTTAGTACCGAGCAGTTAATAGGGTTAAGTTTTTCAGATCTTATTTCTTCCAGTAGCTCGTCAGTGTTAACTGAGGGGAGGCCTTTAAGGACCGCTGTAAAGGGTCGTTCGGAGGGTAGGGAGTATGTGTGGAACTTGAGGTTCGCGTTCTTGAAATTAGTCTTGGCTGCCAGGAATGCCTTCAGTTCAAAGAACTGGATGCGGATCTGATCACCCAGAAATTTTAGGTTGAATTTGTTCCCCACGACTGCCTTGAGATTGTTGCTAAAGGGCACGAAGTCTTTTGGCATGACTTGAACGTATAAGGGGGGGGGGCGCGGACCGTTACTTGGTGAGTTTTCTGTTTTCTGTTGGTTTAGATTGTCGTTAGGTTGAGGGGGAGGATCGTTATGCTGGTCGGCAAATTTCGAGAAAGTATCCGTGTTGAATAGTTCAAAACGGTTAGTTAACTTGACAGTTTTGTTAGTGGAAGCAGGAGCCTCTACTTT
The DNA here is from genome assembly GCA_951802735.1 of Nomada hirtipes. Classification (NCBI taxonomy): domain Eukaryota; kingdom Metazoa; phylum Arthropoda; class Insecta; order Hymenoptera; family Apidae; genus Nomada; species Nomada hirtipes. Next base: position 7,119,410 of record OX637921.1, on the reverse strand, counting down.
GAGTTTTTTCCTTGCATCCATGATGCGGTTGGGTATATTACCTTGCACTGGTTTTACATCGGTGGAAGGCTGCGGCGGAGTTTCTGCATTCGGAGAACTTGCACTTAGGTTAGGAGACGCACGAGCAGTGCGTTTCCTGGCCTTTGTCCTATGATCACTATCCAGCTCGATTAGGTCGTGGTCAGAAAAAACTGGAATCGAACTCGAAGGAACGTAATGCTTAAGGGAGCACAAGCCCGATCGATCAATCAGTTAATCACTTCCAGAGCCGCACGACAGTACCGACGAACGACTGTCAACGATTCAATGAAGACTTGTAACTGATAACTGAATGTCGAAAGACTGAATCAAAGACTCCCACACTGAGCCACGAGAGTTTTTTTTTTTTATGTTGTATTGGCGATGAGCGGTGGGGGTGGGGCCGCATCCGGCTGCCCTTTATTCCCGTGAGTCGTACATGTGAGCGCGGGCCCACTTACCGACTGGGTGGTATCGTGGTGTTACCTACTTCGAGTGTTAAAAAGGTGAAGTTTGCATAGGAAAATTTTCAAAAAACTTATGGTAATGATATTCAGTGGTAATGAGGGGGTGAATTTTGTGAGGTAATGGGCGTGTTATGGGGGTGGGGGCGGGGAGGCCGCTTCCTGTGTAGCGATAGGCGTCTAGTTGGATGATGGTCCTGCAGGGGGTGTGGTAGGGTGCAGGAATCTGAAGGTGGTATTTAAGGCGTGGTGATATTTAGTTCCTGAGCATCGGGAAAGGGATGTGGGTTTTGAACGGGATTTGGTCTGGACGAAAGGAGCCGGTAAGGCGTACAAGTGGGTTAGTGTGGTTGGTGATGTCGTAGTTGTTGATTAATTTGTTTATGTATTCCCCGATTAGGGGGATGGAGGCCATGTCGTGTAGGTCTACTGTGTGGGTAAGTCTTGATTTGTTGAGGATGATTTTGAGCATTTTGTTTTGTATGATTTGGACTTTTTTTTTATGTATTTGGGCACTAGGGGCCACCATATCTGGGCTCCGTACGTCAGGACTGGGCGGATACACATCTTGTAGATATTAATTCGGAGATTGGTTTTTAGGGAGGATTTGTGGTGAAGGTGGGGTGACAGGAAGCCAAATATCTTTAATGTTTTTGTGATGCGATCGTCAATGGCGGCTTTCCAATTCAGGCGTTCGTCGAAGGTAATGCCAAGGTATCTTACAGTGCTTGACCATGACACCGGGTGTGAGTTGATGTGGAACTGGAATTTGGTCCTGAGGACGCGGCGTGTGGGCCGTCGTGTAAAAAGAATAGCCTCTGTTTTCTCAGGGTTAATGGTTAATTTTCAGGCGTGGAAGAATTGGAGAATTTGGTTCAAGTAGTTTTGTAGCCTTGATACGAGCGTTGGTAACCGCGTGGAGGTGGAGAAGATCGCGGTGTCGTCGGCAAATAGGGCCAGCGAGCAGTTGCTTGCTGTCGGGATGTCATTGATGAATAGGTTGAAGAGAGCTGGTCCCAGGATGGAGCCTTGGGGTACCCCTGCGTGGATGTGTTGTGGTACAGAGCTTGTCCCGGTGTGTTGTACAAAGAGGTGTCTGTTAGTCAGGTAAGCGCGGATCAGGCGGGTGAATCCGAGGCCAAAGCCAGCGCGGTTCAGTTTGAATAGTAGGGCATCGTGCCAGACTGTGTCGAAGGCCTTGGCGAGGTCGAGTAAGATTAGGGCTAGGCAGCGTCGTACATTAAGGGCAAATGAGATATCTTGGGAGATGCGTATCGCTTGTTGGATTGTGGAGTGGCGTTGCCGGAAGCCAAATTGCTGGTGGATTATGACGCTATTTTCAGAGAGGTGCTGGGTGAAGTGTAAGAGTATGCATTTTTCAAGAATCTTGCCCGGGATGGAGAGGAGGCTGATTGGTCTGAAGCTGGTGACGGCCTCGCGTGGTTTCCCTGGTTTAAGGACGGGAGTGACTCTCGCCACTTTCCATGTCTCGGGGAAGTGGCTTAGCTGGACGCATGCTCGAGAAATGTAGTAGTACTGGTAGATGACCTTTTTTGAGGATAATTTCAACATTGGGGATGAAATTTTGTCGGGACCTGGAGCCTTGCGGTTACCTATCTTAGCTATGAATCCTGCGATTGAGGTTGGAGAGAACCATGCCCCGCCTGGGATTCTGTCGGTGCTATTGTCCAGGATATTCACGAATTCATCAACCACATGACTGTGGGGAGAGGGCAGATCGTATGCATTGTTGTGGATATTAGCGAAGCTCGATGCTAATGCCTCGACTTTATCTTTGTCGGAGAGGAAAGTTTTGCTACCTGTGTTTAGTACGGGCAAGTGCCGGGGTTCGCGTCCAGAGTTGCAGGAACGAAAGGTCGCCCAGAAGGTGGGATCAGTGCGCTCAAAAGCTGCCAGGGTGCCCTCCCATTTTCGGTGACGGAGATACGAGATGCGTTTTTTGATAGTTTTAGATAAGTCGCGGATGAGGTCAGCGACGGCGTTTCCCCCGTAGATAAGGCCCCGTTTCCTCAGCCGTCTTCTGTGGCGGATTAGGGATAGTAGTTCACTGTCTGTCACTAGATGTCGGTGCTTGGTGGTAGAATTGTCTGAGTTGACAGTTGCACGTCTAAGACAAGCGTGCAGGAACGAGGACACCGTGCGGACGGAGTCGTCGATGGCCTTGGTAGTTGTTAGGTTAGATTTGATTTTGAAGTTGTTGGTGAGATTGGAGTAGAGTTTCCAGTCCACCACTATGTCGAGCCCACCCTGGCGGGTGACGTTATTTTGGGTTAGGACAAGGGGCAGGTGGTCGGTTCCGAAGCGATCGTTTGTGGCGCAATTGAAATCGCGGTGGTCGTTGGTGATAAAGAAGTCTATGGTGGAGGGGCTTCTGGCCGTATCAAAGCGCGTGAAAGAGTCGGGGTGTATGATTCGGTAGTCGCTCTTGGTCATGTGGTTGTGCAGAATTTTTCCAGCTACGTTGGACGAGAAGTTGTTCCAAGAGGCGTGTTTGGCGTTCCAATCACCTCCTATTATGAAATGGGAGCCGATTCTTTCGAGGGCGTCTAGGTCGTTATTATGGAGCCCGGGGTCGGGCGGGAAATATACTACGCCTACCACCACGCGGGGATGAGTGATTTTGATAAAGCATGCTTCTATATTGTTGTTTAACGGGCTATTTAAAATTGAAAAATCTATGGAGTTGTGGATCAATAGGGCGACCCCATCTCCTCTTCGTGGGGGATTCCGATCGCATCGAATGGTTGTGAAGCCCGGAATTGAGAAGTGGTTGCTAGTTTGAAGCCAGGTTTCTGTGATTAGAACGATTTCGACTTGAAGGTCGGCGATGGCAAGGATTAGCTCGTTTCGGCGTGGTGCTAGCGATCGTGCATTCCAGAGTAACATTTTGGGGGTCATTTCTAGTCAATGTTACTGAATATTGACCAGAAAGCCTGGAATTTATCAGCTGTTGTGTGGCAGGTGCGTAGACGTTGGATGAGTGACCTGGTCAGGCTCAACATTTGGTCAATTTTGACTAGTGAGTTAAGCTCTTTCATGGCCTCGGGTAGGTCGAGTAGTGTGTCGGTACCGTCGCCCCTCGCGGGGGGTGGTGGAGTAGTGTGTGGCGCGGGGTGCCGTATTCCAGCGGTGACGTTGGCGTACGTGCCGCGCGGGGACGCGGTTGGCGGTGGCATGGTCGGGGGAGCTACTCCAGCGAGGGGTGGCCGCGTGTCTTGGCAGGGCTACTCCACGTGGGCCTCTGTTGATATTGTCTTGACGTGCCTGAAGATAGGCTTCGAGGGACGGGCACTTGGAGTAATTTGCGGGGTGGGCACCACCGCAGTTAGCGCATTTTGGCGCTTCGTTAAGAGTTTTACCGCACTCGGACGAGTGATGCTTCCCGGCGCATTTGACGCATTTTGTAGGTAAATTGCAGTTAGTGGCTGAGTGGCCAAATGATTGGCAACGGAAGCACTGGGTGTGTTTCTTGTTTGAGCAGAATTTATCCCAGTAGATGCGGACACTGAATAGGTAGCTAATTTTATTGATTTCACTGAGGGTTGTGCCGGGGGGAAAGTTAACACGGTAGATGACAGTGTCCCGGGTTTGAGTTGAGCCAGACCGGCGGATTTGGATGCAAGAGGTAGCGTTTAACCCTTTGGATCGTATGTCGCAAAGGATTTCGTCGGTGGGGGTGTCCGGTAGTCCTTTCAGCACCATGCTGATAGCTTTCTTGGTATTTATCGTGAATGTAAAAAATGGTACTTTGCCTTCGCGGAGAGTGGTCTGGAAGTGTTTGAATGAGTCGACTTTTTCAAATTAGATACGTATTTTGTCACGAAGGAATTTGAGTTTGAAGGTGTTTCCATACATGGTGGCTAGTTCCCGTTCGAATTTTGCAACGTTATATTGGAAGTTGGAGACGTAAATAGGTGGAGGATTTGTACTTGCTTTTTTGCTGAGATGGTTGCCTGGATGGTCCGGGGTTGGTCACGGATGCTGCTGGTGGATTCGGTTTGGCCGGCGGATCGGGCGACTGGGGTTTTGGAGCCAACAGGCATGGTGGATCGGACTGGGATCGTTGGTGCCTCCTCGGTGGGCTGGAACGCGGCCAGCACTGAGAACCGGTTGGAGACCGGGATGCGTGGAGTTGACTCAACCTCCATGCTGCTGTTGATGTTGGCGTAGAGTTGATCTTTGGTGGAAGCTCTGGATCCAGCGGGTGTTTTTTTGGGAGATTCTCTCTTCCTTTTAGAGACACTCATGGTCTCGGGCGCTGCAACGTCAGAGCAATCAGAATCTATGGATTCCTGGGACAGGGCCGGTGAGGCTGGGCGGAGATCTAGTTCGATCTTGTTTCCTCTGGGTTCGTCCGCGCCATTGGAGTGGAGTAGCATGCTGGCGTGCATGTTTACATTTTTGGATGTGAGCACCGGTCCGGGGCGTGGGCCCGGTGCTCGGCGAAATAGCTCAGTCCTTTTGGGGATTTTCCCGGTTTGCTGGCGTGGTGGTGCCAGCCTGTGGCAGGTTTCCCTTGGATGGTGGTGGTCACTTGGACGTTTTGGTTGGTCGGCACCCTGGAGTCGCTGGTCTCTGAACAATTTCACTGTAGGCAAGCACGGGGCGGATCGGGACACGTGTGTCTCAGTCGGCAGTCTGGGCTCGAATGACGTAGAGAACTTGACTGAATGTGCTTCCAAATATCGTCTCTGACTCCCACACTGAGCCACGAGAGTAGATTTCATGCCCTTTTTATATCCGAAAGGCGGACAAAAATTATGGTGGGGGCACAGAATCTTCCAAGGGAGTCCAAAAGGTCGCCCTGAAGGGTTGCGTCATCGCGCCATCGCGGAAGGGGCAGACTCGACCGCATGCACTCTCGATTTCCAAATAAGGGCATAATAGACGAAACGAAGGAAACAATACTTCCTACGTAACATATGTAACTTCAATCTGAATTCTTGAATATCGTTGCGTTTAATAAGGAGATCAATGCAGAACAAAATTTGCTTTACACATTGCATAATGTTCGTCGCTGGACGCTACGCTGTTATATATAGAAACGATAGACAATTGCCGATCAATCGCTTACGCATGCGCTTTCACGGACGCGTACGTATAGACAGAATTCAGTGTAGTAGTACCCATGTTTTTTGGGAAGAATCTCGGAAACTAAATTAGTATAATTTTAAATAACAGATAAAAATTATATTTAATTTTTTAAAGGCCGAGCGGCGGTTGTATGTATAGCAAAAAGTTGTTCAAAATGTTAATTTCTATAACATACTCGAAAATCATCGAAATCGGTGAGACCCCCCCCCTTTTCTAAATAATTACCAAAATAATTTTCAAAATTGTTTATTTCTTATCTTATTTAGTACTTTTTTAGACCTTTCATATCACACATGTTTTTTTTATGAATTTCTTTGTATTTCTTCACATATTCATAATATGAAGAATACAGTAATGATTCGCACTGTGTTCATCGCCCGGGAACGAATGTGAACAGCCATCGTGTACAGACACGATTCTCGAGCGAGTTCGGATCACCTTTGATGTGTGACTTCCGAGAACCGAGGCTGCCCAGCTCAGCGTACGAGGACGGGGCAAATTTAAATGCCCGTGTACGTGTGAGACAATACTAACGCAATCAAAATTTAATATTAAAACTTGCTTATTTTTTGTCCGTTTTAAATGAAATTTTACAAACATGTTTGTTACAATCTCCTGATTAAAATGACACCAAACACGACATAGTTTGGACAATTTTTACTTATCATGGTAGTAATAATGGTCTTCGAAACAATCAGTCCGATGGCACCAATCTATGTCGTGTTTGGTGTCATTTTAATCAGGAGATTGTAACAATTATGTTTGTAAAATTTCATTTAAAACGGACAAAAAATAAGCAAGTTTTAATATTAAATTTTGATTGCGTTAATATTGTCTCACACGTACACGGGCATTTAAATTTGCCCCTTCCTCGTACTCTGCGCTGGGCTGCCTCGGTTCTCGAAAATCACAACATCAAAAGTGATCCGAACGACACTTCCCCGAATCCAAGGGAGGCGGCCCCAAGTAGGGGGGATAGAAATGGACAGCCATCGAATCACGATTTTGAACACAGTGCGAGACATTACTGTAGACCTTTTTTTCAACGAAAATTTCCCGACCTAGGTAATTAATTTTTTAGTAGTCAAGAACTGTTGAATACTATAGAAAACTAGGATATAACATTTAAATATGTAAGAAATGTACAAAATGTCTTTCCCAAATGCTCTGCTCTCTCAAATGATACGGTTGCAACAGATAGAGCATCAAACCGAAGAGATAAATAATACTTATAAACACTTCGGTCCTATAATCTAAAATCTAAACAGTTCAATACGAGAGTTTCTAAACACTTCACGATGTTTCAATGATAGGTATAAATACAATGAGACTAGAACAAAGAAACTCCTAGCCCGTTCCTCATTTTTGTTAAATAAATGTTATTATCTAAATTATTTATATATATTTACTCTAATCATCTCTTTAAATATTATTGCAAAAACGCATATATGACAAATAAAACATATATTCGAAGGACAATCAGTCATATGGTGTACTATACGCAGAATTGACGTCTCGCACCGCCCACTTGACAACTTTGAATAACAATAACTTATACTAATAAGTATAATACTTATACTAATACTTACACTAATAAGAAAAGTATGCTGAAAAGAATGCAATTTGTCTGATTGTGGAAGTCGGTGGAAGTTTTAAGATATTCCATGTTAATTGTGAAGGAAATTGAAAATTTTCTTTAGTTCATTAAGCATTATTTTTATATTAAATTAGGAACAATATTTCTTAACACAAAGTGTGATTCTTATCAGAAAAGGATCAACACATTTTAAAAAAAGAACCAAGCGAAAATATTAAATAGGATCGTCAGGGCATTGCATTAAAGAAAAGCAATTTTTGTCGTGAAATATACTGTGCTTAAAATGTCTAACTTTCAATGCTTATTACAACTATAATATTTATTAAACTGGACTGATTTTTTCATTTCCGAGACCTATGGACATTAAGGAAGCAAAGTTCATTGATCAGATATCGATACGAGAAAGTTCGTTTTTGGGCAAAATGTCACCTTTCCCGATCCAGGGAAAGGTGACCAACAGGGTTGTGCGGGTTCTCGAATTCACGAGATACCCGAGCCTCGAGTCGGGCCGGGACAACTCGGGCGAGATCGGGCGAGCTCTCGGAAATGTGATACTCGTCGAGATTCTCGAAAGTATCCGAACGCTTCGAGATCCCGAAAGGCGTATCGAGAAATGGAGATCCCGAAACTGACTATACGATGCAATGTCTCGGGATCCCAATAGTGCTTACATATTATTATGAACATACAGGCATATATATTACATAGAAATTACAATGTTCGACCAATTTTAACTTATTTCGCTTTTGTAAACTTCAAGAGCCGTCTCTTATAGTATTTACTACTATCTTTTAGCGTGCAGAACGTATGGTTTTTGAAAATATGAAAGTTTTGCAATTGTTTTGTGCTTTTACAGTAATATGTAGTTGTAGTTATTCAAGTTACTCTTAGTACGAAATGATTCTGTGGAGTTTTTACAAATAAAATTGCAGGTTCGTAATCAGCACAATGAAATCTATAAAAAACGCCTAGCAAATGTTACCAAGTGTTGACTAGTGTTATACATATATGTGTGAATTTAAGGATGGAAAAATAATCACATACACGTACTGTCCGTTCGCCGAGAGTTGGCGAGTGACAGCATATTGCGTTCTCACTCTGCTGCTACCACGTGCGTTGCTGTCATTGGCTACGGCCACTGACAAAGAACGACGACGAGCATATCGAGACAAAGTGAGATAGAATGATGATTTTCAAGCATTGACGTAGCCTCCCAATGAAACTATCAACTACACATTAAGAAATTGAATAATTTCCTTACTATTTACATATTACCGCTGATTCGATTGTTTGAATATATGTATAACATATTAGGTACCGGAAAAAGTTCGTGCGGATTTTAAGTCAATATTCAAAAATTCAAAACTTTCTTGGACAATAATATTATTTATGTGACAAATAGTCACCATTTATTTCTACATATATTTTCCCGCGTTCTACATTTTTAAATATTCCTTCTTTGTAATAATCTGGAGGTTTACTTGCAGATATTTAAATAAAAACCGCACGAACTTTTTTCGGTCCTCAAAATGTTACTGCTTGATCTGGATATGCAACGACCAGCGACGACTCGAAATCACGCTCCTATAGAAGTGTTTAGAAATTCAAGGGTGTTTATATTAACATGCAATTCTATATACACTTTTAAAGATAAAGGAACGCTATAATGATATTAAGAGTAAAAGACTGAAGCCTAGAGCATCAGTCTTCTTAGAGCAATTCTCCAGCGAACATAGTGCGATTTTATTATATTTTTCATTACTAAATTTAATTTATTTTTTGTATTACTTAATTTTATATTTCTTGTATTTTAATATTTTTGTATACTAGTTTAGCTTCAGTTTACTGTTAGTTTAGTGTTTTTATAGTATTCATTTATTATTGTTTTAGTGCTAGTATTGTAGTTTTTTTTTCTTTTAAATTAAGTATATTAAATATAATATGCAATCGCAAAAAAGGGGACAACCTGTGCGCAGTGAAGCTCGAAGCATAGTGCGGAACCTAATAATGAAATGCGACGAGGCAGCTGAGAAAGGGGTTTATTTCCACCCAATAAGTCAGGCAAACGAACGTATTGCCGAATATAGTAGTTTGTCTAGCCGAACAATCACCAGGATTCGGAAGGAAAGTTCGGAATCTGAAGAAGGAACGTCATTGCCATCGCCAGGAAAGAAGCGACCTAGGCCGATTGAGAAGACGTTCCACTGTTCCGAGGAGGACAGAGCAATAATAAGGGAATTATTCATGACTTTTATGTCATACAGAAGGAAATTCCTACTCTTCGAAAATTACTGCCCGCTATTCGGGAAAAAATTGATTTTCCCTGGCAACGAACTAGTTTGTACACGTTGCTGAAAGGTATGGGTTTCGCCTGGAAAAAAAGCAGGAACATCCGGACACTGCTGATTGAACAGCCCAACATAGTCAATTGGAGAGGAAAATATTTAAAAGCGGTGGATTGCTACAGAAAAGCGGGGCGAAATATTATATACCTCGACGAAACGTGGGTGGACGATACAATTAGCTTCGGAAAGTGTTGGCAAAGTAATAATGTGCCAGGGATTTTACGAAGCTCCAGTTCTTCCCATCGGCTTGTAATAGTTCATGCGGGTGGGAAGAACGGATTTGTCCCAGGGGCTGCTCTAATTTTTAAAGCAGGCAGCCCCACAGGTGATTACCATGGGCAAATGAATTCCTCAAATTTTGAGAAATGGATGCAGGAAATGCTAATACCTAATATTCCACTCAATACCGTCATTGTTATGGACAATGCCCCCTACCATTCAGTTCAACTGAACAAACCACCGAACCAACAAGCCAGGAAGAGTCAAATGACAGATTGGTTATTGCAGAACGGAATTCCATGTTCACAGGATATGAGGAAATTCGAATTAATGGAATTAATAAGGCAGAACAGACCGGAAAGAACATACAAAATTAATCAAATGGCACAATTACATGGGCACACGGTATTAAGATTGCCACCTTACATGTGCGAATTGAATCCCATTGAACTAATATGGGCCCAACTAAAAAACAAATTAAGACAACACAATGTGTCAAAATTATCGTATGCCGAGTTACAAAGGTATACGAAACTTGCAATTGATGAAATTACACCGTCTTCATGGGAAAACTGCTGCCGACATGTGGAACACGCAGAAAAGAAATATTGGCAGCAGGATAGTATTCTCGAAACGATGTTAGATGATCTAACAATAGAAGGTAGCGATAGCGAAACGGATACGGCAGAAGAAGATTCGCAGGACACTTATTTTTCGGATAATTAATAAGGTAAAAAATTATGGAAATTATACTCATTTTAATTTCAACATGATCTGTACTTATATAAATTGTGATTGCAAGTTTATTCGGATACAACGAGCTCAAAATGAGATATATTATTTTTAATAAAATAAGATATGTAAATACAAATTTATCTCTTCAGTTTCTAGACATTAATAATAAGAACGAACTGTGCGAAATCGCGTGTAATTTTTTAATTTAGAAAATCTTCCCGAACTTGCAGTAATAGATCAAATATAAGAAATTGTATCTTTGAATAGTTGACACTTTCATTGGGAGGCTACGCCAGTGCTTTGGAATCATTCTATTTCACTCTGTCTCGATATGCTGATCGTCGACCTTTGTCACCGTCCTCAGCCAATAGCAGCAAGTCACGTGACAGCAGCAGAGTGAGAGCGTGAACTGTCACTCGCCAACTCTCGGCGAACGCAGAGTAGAGTATAATACTAGATATTTTTATTTTATTTTAAATTATAGTGTAAAAAACAAAGTTCTTCTAAACTTTCCGGCAAAAATCTTGTTCGCAGCGGCGTTACAATATTTCCTGCGTTGGAAAATAATCGCTCGCTACAGGTTTGTGTTGCCAGAGTTGCAAGGACTACAACTACATATTACTGTAAAAGCACAAAACAATTGCAAAAATTTCATATTTTCAAAAACCATACGTTCTGCACGCTAAAAGATAGTAGTAAATACTATAAGAGACGGCTCTTGAAGTTTACAAAAGCGAAATAAGTTAAAATTGGTCGAACATTGTAATTTCTATGTAATATATATGCCTGTATGTTCATAATAATATGTAAGCACTATTGGGATCCCGAGACATTGCATCGTATAGTCAGTTTCGGGATCTCCATTTCTCGATACGCCTTTCGGGATCTCGAAGCGTTCGAATAGTTTCTAGAATCTCGACAAGCATCACATTTCCGAGAGCTCGCCCGATCTCGCCCCGACCCGAACCCGAAATGTCGAGAACCCGCACACCCCTGATGACCAACCACTGTGTGGCGGATCGCGGGCCACTCGTGGCCCGTGCCTCTACTTTCTAGATAAGCACCGAGTTAGGAGATCGACCCCCTCCATGTCGGCTATATCGAGCGTCACTTCATCGGATTTCTTTGTCGTTGCCTCTTGCTAATAGCTGCAGTCGCTAGAGGTGTGCGAGTACCCGTAATTTACGAGCCGAGTTGAACTCGGTTCGATTACGCGAGCCGACTCGAGCGCTTGAATTTTCCGAGCTACTCGAAATCGACGAACTGCTCGAAACAAAGCGAACTAGATTGAAAAAATCGAGCAGCTCGAATATTATTCGAGCCCCACGCGGCGCGTCGCGTCGTAATTGTTACCGATATTCATTTTTCGGTAACCCCAGCGACCGCGCGTACACAACTGGTTCCCGAAAAATCGATTTGTTCAAGTAGTTCGTTTATTTTGAGCAGTCCGTCGATTTCGAGTAGCTCGGAAAATTCAAGCGCTCAACTCGGCTCGATTGACCGAACATTACTCGACTCGAATTTCGAGTACTCGATTTATTCGAGTGTTCGCACACCTCTAGCAGTTGCTAACATTTATCACGTGCACAAGATGCAACTGTTTTGTTTACATTTACTGACTCATCTCGTTGAAACGGGTATAGGTATGCATACACATACAGTCTTTTTCACAAGAACGTGGACGCGATATTTTGATATCGTGATACCTATTGTGTCGGAGCTTGTATCTATGTCAACATACGAAGTATCCTCTGATACGCAATGGACCAAGATCTCTTAGTACCCTTTCCATCATTGAAAGGTACAGATCATTTCGAAATGAGTGCCGTATACGCTAAACGCTTTGAAGCGGTCTTCTTGTGTCCGTCCCCCGAAAGGGCCCAAAATGAGTGTTAGGGATGCAGAAAAATAACTGCATAAGTCTCACGAATTAGTGAGCAAATGGGTGGAACGGTATAAAGAAGGAAAGTGTGTCGATGACTTTCCAAATCGCGATGCAAAATAAAAACGTTCGAGGTTTTGGGACATTATCCGTCCATACGGATAATTTAAATGCACCAGAAATGATCAAATTATATGAAAGTGGTCTCGTAACATCAGTGAACCGTTCGGCTGATGGAACTAGGGGGTAGTGGAAATTTCAAGAGGATAATGATCCGAAACACCGAAGCAGCCTTTCCCCGGAATGGAAAACGAGTGACGGTATCAACGTGTTGGATCGGTCATCTCAGACCCCTAATGCTAATCCGATAGAACATGTTTGATCTATTATGAAGTAAAAACTCCGAATAAAGCGTATTTTAAAATGAAAAGCCCTAGTTCGTCGTAATCGAGAAATATGAAGGCCTCATACGCCGAACAGTTGGTAAAGTATGCCCAGACTCTGTCGAGGAATAATCGCAAATGGTGGAGGTTGGACACACTACGAATTAAATGCGCAGTAACTTTTTAGATGTACTATCGATTTATATAAACTTTTTTACAAAAAATAATTATCCACACAGAGATATCGTGTCCACGCTCTTGTGAAACAGACTGTACATTATTTGCTTTATTTTAATTGCTAAAGGATAATGCGTAGAATGGGAACTAATTTCGGTGGTGGGGGAATCGGCAAAGTAGGAGAGTAGCGCGTTTGGCCCGCGGCGGAGAAGTACAGTCGCGTCGGTATTTATGTTGACGCTATTGTATTCCTGGTATTGACGATATTGTTCCATAATATAAACCTGGTACAATATTGGGGTGAACTCAACAACGCCGTACAATTTCGAATGTTATAATTTTTTTTAGATTTTAAGTATTTATTCAATATCATTTAAATATTTTTTTTACATCTTTTAAATATCTATCTTACATCTTTTAAATATCTATCTTACATCTTTTAAATATCTACCTTACATGTTTTAAATATCTACCTTACATGTTCTAAATATCTACCTTACATCTTTTACATATCTACCTTACATGTTTTAAATATCTACCTTACATTTTTTTTATATCTATTTTATGTTTTCTGAATATTTAGCTTATATTTTTCAAATATCTATTTTATGTTCTACGAATATTTAGCTCATGTTTTCTAAATATTTATTTTATATTTCTTGTACATGTGTACAATATTCAGATCGAATATTTCTTCAATCTTAAAAAGTGTGGCTTAAAAAATATTTTTTCAATGTTGGAAAAAAATATTTATCCAATATTTTTGTGCTACTAGGGTACTAATGGTAGGTTACATATATGTTTAAAAAAAAAAAAAATTATTTTAACAATATTTTGTTTTTAATATTATTACATTACCCACTTGTACTATATAGAATATAGAACAAATTTTCCAAAGAATTTCTTATCTCCGCGGAGATGTGACGATAGATGCGAACCGTACGTGTACGTGAAGCGTACGGCCTGACTGAACGTTGGCAACTTTAAACCATAATAATTTGTAAAGTGGTTCCTAGGGGGAAACGGTTCTTGTGCCATTTTGTAGGGAAAAGTATGCTGAAAAGAATGCAATTTGTCCGATTGTGGAATTCGGTGGATGTTTTAAGATATCCCTTGTCAATTGTGAAGAATATTGAAAATTTTCATTAGTTCATTAAACATGATAATTATATTAAATTAGGAACAATATTTCTTAACACAAATCGTGATTCTTATCAAAAAAGTGTGCCGAAAATTTAAAAAAAAAACGAAGTAAATATATTAAATAGGATCGTCAGGGCATTGCATTAAAGAGAAGCAATTTTTATCGTGAAAAATCCTGTTCTTAAAATGTCCAACTTTCAGTGTTTATTACAACTATAATATTTATTAAATTGGACTAATCTTTCCATTTCCGAGGTCCATGGACATTTAGGAAGCAAAGTTCATTGATTAGATATCGATACGAGAAACTTCGTTTTTTGGCCAAATGGCACGAACTTTCTCGATCCGGACCACTGTGTGTCGCCCTAATGCGACCCGCGGCGGTTCATACGTTACGCGCCTGAGGACCTTCGAGCTGGGGGGCGATCGTGGGGGCCAAGACGTGCGGCCGGAGAAAGGGGGCGTTGCCTCCGAAAATCGGCCCGAAAGTTCACTTAATTCCGAGCCCTGATCTAGGTAAATGATTGCATCGCCACTAGCAGCCAAGCCTCTAAAAATAGCATTAATGTATCGCTGGAATACAGAGGGAGAATTGCAAAGTCCGAATGGCATGCGACAAAACTCATACTGCCCTGATGGAATAACAAAGGATGTATACTTCGTGCTGTTTACATCCACGGGTACATGGAAAAAGCCATTTTCCAAATCTAAAGTAGTGAATACGCGCTTATCTAGCAAGCGATCAATCTGATCCTCTATATTTGGTAGGGTGTAACGATCCTTTATTATCTTTTGATTAAGCTTTCTGTAATCTATACGATAAAGCGGAATTCAACGTTTGCTCTATATAGATTTGATAACGGTCGTGCAAGGATCGCGTAGTTTGGGATAAATTTCCGGAAGTGCTCTGCTAGGCCGAGAAAACTCTGTAATTCTTTCCCGCATGTTGCTTTCGCAAATCGCACAACTGCTTCCGTTTTTTCCTCCGACGGGCGTAAGCTACCACTTTCGTTAATGTGTCCTAGAAATTTGACTTGTTGTTGCAAGAGACGGCATTTTTTCCAATTAATAAGGAGATCGTGTTCGGAAGCTACCTTCAACGCACGCGATAATCGTTCGATTCCATCGTCCATGGTTAGTGAGGGTACTATTAAGTCGTCAATGTAAATTAGGACTGTACCGTCCCTTAATAACTCGTGAAAGGTTTCGTTGATAAATTTTTGGAATACGCTGGGCGAGTTACATAATCCGAATGGGGCTATCAAAAACTTGTAATGTCCGCCCGGAACGGTAAACGCGGTATATTTCCTGCTGTCCTTCTCTATGGGTACGTGGAAGAATCCGTTTTCCAGGTCGAGCGTCGAGAAGAGTTTTGCGCCTTGCAACCTATTTAGTTGGTCCTCTATTAGAGGGAGAGGATACCGGTCCTTTATGATTTTTTTATTTACCTTTCGGTAGTCGACACATTCTCATGGTACCGCCTTTTTTCTTTACCAATACTACGGGACTTGCGTATTCTGATTGTGATGGCTGTATGATTCCGTCACGCAACCATTCGTCTAATTGCTTGTCTAATTCTGTTTTCTCTGGTTGAGACAAACGACGCGCTCTCTGAAAGACGGGTTCGTCATCCTTAACCACGATGGACATTTTAATATCGCATTCGCGAGTTTTGACCGGTTTGTAACTTCTACCATATTTTTGACTACGGCTCTATGGACTGGATTGGCTATGTGCGCTATATCTATTTCTATATGATTGACCTCGGCATCGAATTCGATCTTGAAAATTTGTGGAATATCCGGCGGACTGGATTCGATCGTTCGCGTGGGCCCGTCAATCGAGATCTTTCCTTTTTCTACCGTCAGATTTACCGTATTTAAAAAGTCTGTGCCGATGATCAATTTATGTTGCGTCAAGTCGCTAGGAATTACGTGAACGCGGAAATCGTATTCTTTGTCGTCTATTTTGATTATCGTGTTGAATTCTCCTATCGTTTTGTTACTTCGCATGCCTATGCCATGAAAGACAACTTCCCTTCGCTCTAGAGGAGGGGCGCCTATCGCTACATACGCGTCTGCTCGCATTAACGATATATCGCTGCCTGTATCGATTAACGCGTTTAATTCGTAGCCGTTTATTATTGTCTTTTTGTGATATTTGTCACTTACGGAAGGTGTTGCAGCATGCTGGAACTCCGCCGCGTTGCAGCCGCTTTCGTTTCTCGTCTTCGTTGGACAGTTTGCTGATATGTGCCCATATCCGCGACACTCAAAGCATTTCATGCCCTTATCCTTCGTAGGACAGTCAGTGAGGGAATTGTGCTTGGATCCGCAGCTAGGACACCGTCTGATCTTTGCGCTGCTCGCTACGTCCGTCCTGGCTGCTCCTTGGGTATGGTTTTTCCATTCGTACCGCTTCCGGTCGTCGTGTTCCGTGGGAAATTTTGTGGATGGCTCCATGCGCACCTTAGTAAATGCGGCAAGTAGGGCCATCCGAGTTCCGAAACGTTGTATGTGCGCCTGGTTGCGCAGCACGATGTCTGGAATGCCAACGATGATTTCGCTCACCATTTCATCCTCCGGTATTGGTACGCGGTTAGCTAGCAGCACCTTGTCATGGTAATACTCGGAGAAACTCCCGTCACGTTTCCATACGCGTCGCTCGAACTGTTTTCGTCTGTCCGCTTTGTCCGTTTCCCGCTGCTCGCTGGGAAGTGTGTACCAGTGTCTGTCGGTCGCAGGGTTTTCCGGTCTGTGCTCAGGCGGGTTGCTGGTGTCCTCCAACCCTTCGCTATCCCCGCCCTGTGTCGCCGGATTGGGGAGCGAAGGATTTGTCCCTCCTTTCGCTTTTGTCAGCCTCATTAGTAGGGCTGCTTTTGTGCCTTCTGTTAATAGGCCAAGTTTCTCCAATTCTTCTTTTAATTGCGTTGCTTTCCAACCCGCAACACTCATTGTTCTTAGTTTCGTAGCACTTTTTTGTTGTTGACTGAGCCCCTAAGTATGTAGGAACGGAGTGTAGTACCGTAATAAAATGGATGCGTATGCTGTAGAAATCAACGTATATTGAACTTTTCACAAAAATCGCTAGAAATCACCGTGTCATCGTATTGGTATCGCTGCCAACAATCTCTCTATTGCCTTAACTTTCACGCTTTTATACCTTTATTTTACCGCTCGCTTTCTCTTTTTCTCATTGGCTCCTTTTTCTCTCGCTCACGCATACATTCTTAGCTTTTCTCGCATCGCTCTTTCGCATTCGCGCTATCGCACCCGCACCTGTCTAATAACAATAGTTCGGAAGGCCATGGCCTTCCGAGTTCATTGCTCTCCTGTAGGTTTGTTTGTTTCGCAGTGTTTATTTAGAGTCGCGCTCGTCCGGCCGTTGCCCTCCTACACAAATGTGACTCGAATTGCCTGCTCTAGTCGGTGGTTATACGCAGTAGGGTTCCGAACCGTGAAACCCATCCGTCGTAAATGGCCTGTGCCACGGTCGCGGCCTCTTGGTCCCTAATCGGGAAGGCCTCAGGCCAACGCGTAAAGCGGTCGACACATGTTAAGCAATACCTCAAACCCTCTGAGACCGTGAAAAACTACAATGCCTATGTGCACGTGTTCGAATCTTCCAGACGGCACGTTGAAACTTCCCGGGGCGCGGAAACGTGTCTGCTGCACGGTACACAACCGCGAGCCCAACTTCGGCAGTCAGCTTTAACCGACGGCCAAACAAATCGTTCCGTCACAAGCTTTACCGTCGCGTTAATCCCTGGATGCGCCAGGCGATGCACCGAGTCGAATGCGCCTCGTCTGAAAGGCTTTGTGACAAACGGTCGCGTGGTTCCTGATGATACGTCACAGATCACTTCGATGTCCGAACCGGGCAGACGTATCCGCTCGAACCGCAAATTGTTTCGAATATCCCCTCGCATGTACGCCTGTAGTTCCGCGTCGTGCTGCTGGGACTCGGCCAAATCGGCATAGCTGAAGAATTCTGCGACCTCCTCCAACCTTGACAGTGCAAAAGCAAAAGCGGACGCATCGTAGAACAAACCGAGCGGTACGCTGTCCCGCGGGTGCGTTAGTAACGCTGCCTGCCTTAGGCTTTCCTTCGCTTCGGCGAAGGCTGCAACGGCTTCCTCGGTCCATGTCACCTTAGTGTTACCTTTGGCCTTGTCGTGTAACAGGTCAGCGAGCGGCGCTTGCACCTGCGCAGCCCTGGGCATGAAACGTCTGTAAAAAATTGACATACCCAGGAACTGTCGAAACTGCTTCGCGGTGGTCGGCTGCGGGTAGTTTGAAATTGCCTCCACCTTGGACACCAACGGGCGAGTGCCCTCGGCGGATACAGCGTATCCCAGAAACTTGACCTGCGCCGGTCCAAAATTGCACTTTGCCGCGTTGATGGTTACGCGCGAAAAAATCCACACCTATTATCGGCCTCGACACGTTGGCCACCACGAAACGCCACGTGAACGCGCGACGGAGCCCGAAGTCAAGGTTCAACGTAACCGTTCCGTACGTGGCGATTTCCGACCCGTTCGCCGCGTACAACGCGTAGGAGATTCGCTCGCGGAACCCGCGAGCCCTCGATCGGTTACGAACAGACGGCGCGACGACGGGCAATGGTCGCTGGCCGCGATCAACCACCGCCCGGCATGTTTCCCTGGGCGGACCAGTTACACGGGGGTTCACACCACAATGCGTTCGTCCCGAATTTGAAATGGTAAAATCAAGCCCCGCCACGTTGTTCAAGTCAGCGGTCGCGGTCGCTATCGGCCCGACGTGTCCCGTCGGTAACCGGAGCGGCGTGGACCCATGCTTATATCGTGCCGAATCGCGGCTCCTGCTGGAATGTTGCCGCCAGTTGTGCCATTTTCGTGCAAAGCTGTGCTTCGATCTCACCTATTGCTGCGGACGGATGAAGGGGGGTCCTGCCGAGGTCTCGGCTACCTGTGCTCGTGGGCCAATTGCGTCGGCGACGGTGTCCGCCAGATCGGCAACTCGGTCGAGTTCGGCATCCTGCAGCGTGGCAAATAGACCTGCATCTTCGCTGGTAGTCGACCCAACCACAAGGTCCGCAGGATTTCCTCCGACAAGGCTGCTCTTCCCAAAGACCGCAGGTGGCGTAGAAACTGCGAAGGTTTCCTGTCGCCATTCTCCTCGTGCTCCAGGAAACGTCGCGTTTTCTGCTGTTGCGGCGAACCCACCCGCTTAATAAGCTCTGCCTTGAGCTTCGTGTACGGTTGGGCCGGGGGAGCCAGAATGATATCGCGAACTTCCGCCGCGTATTCAGGTTTTAGTGCCCCTAGAACGTACCCGAACTTTGTCATTTCGGTCGTCACCCCGCTCGCGTCAAGACTGCGTTCGACCATGCCGAACCACAGTTCGGGGTCGGTCGGTGAAAACTCCGGTATATGCACTGCGACGCGATTGACTTCGGGCACGCTACCCCCTGTCGGGGACTGCTTGGGCGGCGTCGACATTGTCTTATGCACGCGATGTATCCACCGCCAAAAAACAGACGATATGCAATCGCGAAATCTGCACTGTTCACTCCCGTAGAAATCACGTCGGGGTCACCAATGTGGGATATGGTAATGGGATCTACGAAAAGGGAATGGAATAACTTCCCCTTCAATATTTGTACTTGTCTTTATTAAACACGTCGTGGTACACGCTCGCGAGACCCGCGACAGCTCGTACTCGATTCTCTTACGACGACTCTCGATTCACTCTGCTTACACTCTTCATTCGCATCGCACGCTACATTCGGTACTTCCTGTCACACTACGGTTTTGACTTAAACATAAGGCGGAGATGTGGCGCCGGCTAATCGCCGCCACAGCCATAACCGGCTCCATTTGATTTATTATTATCGATCGCCCGACAAATCCTTTAAATATGGTATCTTCATATTTACCTCTTTCTGCGGACGATGTCCTCGCCTATGTCCCAACTGTTTGCAGAAGCTGCACTGATGAGTCCTTGATTTCCTGCAGTCCCTCGCTTTGTGGCCCATCTTCCACAATTAAAGCAAGTGAATGATAATTCGCTTCCCATTGCGGTTATGGCTGCCGTGGTCTCTCGTTCTCCCATCTTCTTTTCCTCCTGCCGCGGCATACTACCCATCGCTCGCATGAAGGCGTACAGTTCATTGGGATCGGTATGCTTAGCTGACCGCACTGTCCTGGCGATAGCTTCATCCGCGATTCCGTAAACGATCATGTCAATGATCCGCTCATCGGATAGATTTATATTCGCTTCTCAAAGTTGCTGCGAGAATGTCATCGTCCGTCGAAACTGTGCTACGAGGTACACCTTTATTTGCGCCCACGTGGTTACACTGCGCATTGTAGTTTCGTACCATTGATGTGCGTGTCCTTGCAACCTCGTCGCGATAAGACGCGTGACGGTCAGATCGTCCCACGAAAATCTCACAGCCAGTTCGTCCACGTGACGTACCCAGTTATCTATAGAAATATTCTCCTCCGCTGGGTCATATTTCGGCACCAAATTTTCGTCACCAGGGCGTGCATGACCGCGACGATCTTGCTCGCGACGCGGAACTATTATGCGTATTTACGCTTCCCGCTTCTTGCACCGTACGCTCCTGCGGCACATAGTACGCACTTTTTCCATACCCGATTTACAGTGCGGTGTAGGCGAACGTGAACTCGAACCCGTCCGATAACACTGTTCAACACGGGTCTGATTTTGTAACCTTCAATATGCGTTTCTTATAGACTCTAATGTGCTGAATACGAATCTGCAATCCGTTTTTCTCCAGAACGTACCATTTTTGAAAAAATCAATTTTGAAAAAAATCGCAAATTTTCAACTTTGGAAGTGTTCTGTACTTTTGCGGTAATAGTTATTCCGTTGCGCTTGGTGCCAAATGATTCTTTGAAGTTTCACGAATAAAATGGTATATGTTGTTATTAGACTATGAACAATTAAATGTGTTTAAATAATGATCAAAGTGAAAGGGACACCGAAAATACACCCATTTTGGCTGATATCTTTCAGTTTATTTCAAAAACTAAGGGTCCAGGAGAAAATCTAACTATGCCACGCGATAGAGCAGACCTTTCTGCAAAGGAAAGCATCAACGGAAGTTACAAAATCATTTTTGTATTCAATATACAAGCGAAATAGTTTGGTAAAACACGCGACGGCAACAGTGACACTCAGCAGAAGTACTGCGCGTTTAGTGATTCCGCTACACTGAGCGATAAGCGGGGAGCCGCCGTCATAGAGCATCACTGTCGCTGCCACGTGTTTTGCCAAACTTTTTCGCTTTGATATTGAAAACGAAAATGATTTTGTAACTTCCGTTGATGCTTTCCTTTGCAGAAAGGTCTGCTCTATCGCGTGGCATAGTTAGATCTTCTCCTGGACCCTTCGTTTTTTAAATAAACTAAAAGATATCAGCCAAAATGGGTGTATTTTCGGTGTCCTTTTCACTTTGATCATTATTTAAACACATTTAAATGTTTATAGTCTAATAACAACATATACCATTTTATTCGTGAAACTTCAAAGAATCATTTGGCACCAAGCGCAACTGAATAACTATTACCGCAAAAGTACAAAACACTTCCAAAGTTGAAAATTTGCGATTTTTTTCAAAATTGATTTTTTCAAAAATGGTACGTTCTGGAGAAAAACGGATTGCAGATTCGTATTCAGCACATTAAAGTCTATAAGAAACGCATATTGAAGGTTACAAAATCAAAAAAAAGTTGAAATTTGTCGAATAGTGTAATGGGTGCGCGAACGATGATGTGCTCGACGGTATGATGGCTCTTGAATATAATGTAAAATAAAATAGACTTTCTATTTATGAGACTAAAAGAAAAAGCTTTATTTTAATATATGTGGCTGTTGCTCTAGCTTTCAACGTGGATATCGCAACCAACCACTCGAGAAGAAGGAAAAATACATGTGATGAACACATTTATCTGCATTATTTTTGAGAAGGATCTTTGTTTATTCCGTTTTGAGAAAGAAACTTTCTAAACTTCTCTTTACAATATTCGCGCCCGTTGTCAACGTGCAAAACCTTCACAGAATTTCCCAACTTATCCTTCGCGAGTTTACAAAATTCCTGCATACAAGTGTCATTCTTATGCCTGATAAAGAAGACTACTCTATACCCTGATAAATCGTCCTTAAACAGTACAAAATACCGTGCACCCCGAACAGATGGAACAGACATTGGCCCGCAAAGATCACTATGTATAAATTCTCCAAGCTTCGCTTTAATATGTTTTGATGGAGCAAACGATAATTTATGTTGCTTGCCGTACATACATGCTTCGCAAAAGAAATTTTTAAAATCTAACTAACTAAAAAATCATTTCTATATATGTTATATTTACATGGCCTAGCCTTTCGTGCCATTTACGCAGACTTTCTTTTGCTATAACATTCGCTTGCTCTGGCAAAACCGTTCTGAACTGCATGTAGTACAAATTATTTTCCTTATGTGTAGCTTTGGCAATAAGCGTTTCATCTTTATAAATATTAGCATTTGTATCTTTTTAACGATTTCATACCCTTTTTAGTTATCACGCCTTCCGAAAACAAATTCTTGTTTAAATTCGGGACATACAATACCTCGGTAATTATCGAATCATACCATTCGCCATTTAACAATTTCTCAATTTTACATTGCCTTTTACAATTAGTTCTTGTCCATTACCCAAAACTACAATCGCATCGGTATCCAATTCCTGGAAATTAATAAGAAAATCGCGTGTGTCATGTGTGACGTTGCCCCACTATCCAAAATCCATTCCTCGCTATCGATGTTCGACAATATGTTATTACTTTCAAGTACATTAAATGCAGAATAATTACCCTGATGCGGATGTAGTTGTCTCTTATTTATAAACTTTTTCTCACCACGACATTCGTTAGCGAAATGTCCTTTCTTTTGACACCTATAACATGTTACCTTTGATCTATTAAGTTTTGGGCGCTGTCTTTGTTCTTCCCGATTAGACGCTTTGCTTTTGTGCGACGATGCAACTAGAGCTTTCTCGAAATCGTCAGACGTGGTTAGACTGGTATCTTCGTCTATCAAACGCGATGTAAGATTTTCTAAATTTCGAAGGCAAACTCCCTAAAATTTTAGTTATTATGGCGATGTCGCTTACCGTCTCACCCGTGTCCTTTAGTTGTTGCGCAAGATTTTCTACTTTCGCAATATGTTGCACAATCGAGTCACTCGATTCCATTTTATATTGAGAAAATCGTTCATGTGCTAACATTTTATTAATTTCAGTCTTTTGTTCGTAAATTGCATCCAATTTTTCTAAAATTTCCCATGACGACTGGCAATTCTCGATGAGCGTTATTTGAGAGTAGTCCATGGCAGACGTTAGTAGAAACATTGCACACGCATCATCCTTTATCAATTTTTTATACATTGCAACTTCTGCTGCCGTCGACGTCGCAGCGACGATTGGTTTTGCTTCTATGCCTTTCGTTATTTCAGAAATCCCTTTTGCGCGTAAAGCACAGCACAATTGAAACTTCCATTGATGGTAATTTTTTCCATCAGATTTGACGATCGATGTCGCATCGATTTTATTTTCTGACATTTCTAGACTTTGAACAACAGCTCCCTGCGTACGACGCTAAAACTTAATGCGCTCGCACTAAGGTTATGGTTAAACACGTGGCGAAAAATTTGCCAACTACAAATTGTCACTTCGTTACTTCACGTATACTTTCTTAAACAACGGAAACACTCCTGGGCCCATAACCTATTGAATATAATATAAAATAAAATGGACTTTCTATTTCTGAGACTAAAAGAAAAACCTTTATTTTAATATATGTGGCTGTTGCTCTAGCTTTCGACAATGGCGACTGCGGACGCGATCGTGATCGGGAATGCGATCGGCGATATGACCGCACGCGAGATCGCGACCGACGTAAAAATTCCTCCATCATCGACTCCAATTTCACAAGTCGCGACTCCGTTGTATCACGGCTCGTACCTGCTACTGGCACAACCTCACGGATGATCGAATCACGACTCACATTGTTCAAAATATCGCAAAATATTGCACAAAAGTGTCAGTTCAAATGATTAATAAATCACTATTACTAATTATTCACTCAGTTTCAATAAACTAAACCGCACAGTTTGTAGTTCGAAAACAATTACTCACTTTTCTGGAC
Organism: Nomada hirtipes; assembly: GCA_951802735.1. NCBI lineage: Eukaryota > Metazoa > Arthropoda > Insecta > Hymenoptera > Apidae > Nomada > Nomada hirtipes. The sequence continues at coordinate 7,095,139 of OX637921.1, read as the reverse complement.
ACGGCACTCAATAATTCTTTCTGCACGTAGTACGCGAGTATATACGTATATCGTCACAATGTGCACTAAACAATTGGCAATCCCACTTCTGATTATGTAAGATAATCGAATGAGAGGAGTCTCTCTGTCTCGATTAGGTATTACAATGATTTTGTAGGCGTGTATATGTTAAAAAGGTGTTCTGTTTATTAAAACTGCGCTCTCTCGACCGTAGTCTATACAAGAATGCCTTTCCTTGGCAAAAGCGTCGGTCGTGAGGACGCCTACGTCACCATGGCCCTTTTTAACCACTTTAGAGTTCGCCCCAAAGGAAAGCTACGCTAGACAAAGACAGTGTGCATCGGCAAAATGCACATGGCCCGTCTCGGCCGTTCCTGTACCTCGAATATTCTAACAGTTTTTTGATAACTTCATTTATATTTGGGCGTAAAAATGATAATGCTACTTTCATTTCGTGTTCCAGATTTAAAAATCTGGATCTTTTTTTCGTGTTTATATTGGTCAAAGCCGAAAATCCGAGTTCGACCAAATAAGAGGTGGGAAATTGTAATAACACACTTTAAGCTTTTTGTTATATTGTCGGATAGTCGTACCTAAGATTAATCCAGAACGAATTAATTGATTCTTCTGATTGTTTTGAAATTAAATCTCGGTTATTACACACCGAAATTAGTTCTTCCTCTTCTTTCAAAGTTAATTCATACACCGACGTGTCGTTTATCACAAATGGATTTCGAATCCAATCAATTTTTTTTATTTTTGAATTTGGAAAGTAATGAACAATTCTTTGCTCTAGTATTGTCAAATGATCAAATAACTATTTTATGAATTATTTTGGTATGAGCCGGGCTGTGTGGCAGCACGAGAGGCCGGCGAGGGGTATATTACCCAGGAATACGGTTATCAATTTGCTAGTTAAGGTGCGTGGACGAATCTGATGCGAAATCAGGGAGCCGCTAGGATTATTGAGAGCGAGGGCGAACCCGGTGCGAGACCGTGGAGCCTCTAGGAGGCGGAACAAGCGTGGACGAACCGGATGCGAAATCGGGGAACCGCAGGAGGGTGAAACGTCGTGAACGAACCCGGTGCGAAACCGGGGAGTCTCTAGGATGAATTTCGCAGACGACCCCGATGCGAAACCGGGGAGCTGCTAGGAGGTTGGTAGACCTACGGACGAACCCGATGCGAAATCGGGGAGCCGTAGGACACGGACGAACCTGGTGCGAAACCAGGGAGCCGTAGGAAGGGTTAGGTTTCGTGGACGAACCCGATGCGAAATCGGGGAGCCACTAGGTTGGAATATGTAGTTTGTTTGTTTCGATAAAGATGTGCGAACGAACCTGATGCGAGATCAGGTAGTCGCAGGAAATGTTAATTGCCTCGTAACTCTAAATTATTATTTGATACAACTCGAGCGGTAAAGTTGTATCGGTGGGTACGTTGTTACTAATATGCAAGGATTACGGGGTAAAGATAGGTTTAACGAATCTACTCGATTTATAAGTGAACGTATAATGTTATATTCTGAGTTTCAGTATAAATACAAATGTTTCTGTCGCGATAAAGTAATAAGAAGTGTGTAAGTTACCTAAGTATTTGCACTGTGTTGACGCACTGGCGATGCGGGGTGTGAGAGCCGCTATTAGAATATGCCGAAAGAACTTCAACCGGACAAGCGGATTCTAACGGGTCAATCTCGGATTCGAGAGGTGTGCTCAGGAAAAATTTACAAAAAAACCTGAAACAGAAGAGCTGGGAGCATAAATGAATGTTAGTAGTTGTGGGAGGGGAAGGGGGATTTGAGAAGGGACTCCGTACTTAGAGAGAGAAAAATGAGAGGCCAAACCAAGCGAGAAGAGAGGTGATAAAGTAGAATCAGGAGTATCCAACGCAGATGCTCAAGCGGTGGTGCGGTCATTAGTGTGGGGAGATCAGTTGGGATGCAGCAGCGTGCTGTGTACTACTGCATGACAGTGGGTAGCGGACTTTAAGTTCATAGGGAATTTGTTCGGGAGGCAGCGGGTTGGTGGAGCTGATCAGCGGGTTGTTATGAGAGGAGGTCTTATATAATAATAATAATACTTTATTTCGCCGCCTGCCTCGCGGCTTTGCGGCCACTCCTTGACTACATCCTTCACTCTCTTACTGTCTAACTTACATACTAATATATATTATCCTATTGTTCCTTTTAAAATCTTATCGCTACTATTGCTTTTTTCGTTGGTTTTCCTAACTTCCTTCTCCGTCCACCTCTATCCACCTCTCTTTCCTTCTAGAGGAGGTGTTATATCTTGAGTTATATTTGTGGATAAGATCTATTAATCTGGGGAGCTTGGCCATACGATGAAGTTTATCTGTGGGGAAATGTCTAGGTAATCCGAAAATGAACTTAAGAGCTTTGGGCAGCTGCACGCCAAACCTGGGATCCATATAGAAGAGTTGGTCTTATGCAATATGTATAGATTTTAATACGTAGTTCTTGTTTGAGGTTAGAAGTGCTTTTGAGGAGCTTGGTAGCGACGCTAATGACTTTGTTAGCTCTGGAGTGTCTGTCGATTAATGTGTGTTTCCAGGTTAGTTTAGTGCCGGATACTATTCCGGGGTAAGTGACTGTATCGGTACATGCGATTGATACTCCTTGTAGAGAAATTGGGGACGGAACATGTATTTTTGTGCGGCGGGAGAAATATATAGCTTGGGTTTTACTGTGCTTTATAGAAAGTTTCAAATCTGTGAAGTATTGATGCAATATAAGAAGAGCTTTTTGTAGTCTTGACTGTAGGTGGGAGAGGCTCCATGAGGCAGTTATGATAGCTGTGTCGTCGGCGTATAATGCGAGTAAGGTGTTAAGTGGACTGGGTATGTCAGAGATATAAATGGTGAAGAGGAGAGGTTCGAGGATGGATCCTTGAGAAACTCCAGCGAGAATGGAGCATGGTGTAGATTTGCCAGAAGCAATTTGAATGGAGAATTCTCTGTTTTTAAGATAATTTTGCATCAGGTGTGTGATCCAGTGTGGGAACCCTAGCTGTATGAACTTTGCTAGAAGTCCATCATGCCAGGCTGAGTCGAAAGCCTTTTTCAGGTCTAGGAGAACCATAGCAGCAAAGCGATTTACGTTGAGTTCATAAGAGAGAAGCTAAGAAATTCGCATAAGTTGGTGAATAGTAGAGTGGTTGGGTCTGAATCCAAACTGAAAATGCGGAATGATATTATTACTGTTGGTATGTGCGAGGATCGTTTTTGCGATTACTTTCTTAAATATTTTGGATAATATAGGAAGCAGACTAATTGGACGACAGTTCTGAGTTAGGGTTTTGTCTTTACCTAGCTTAGGTATAGGAATTATTTTTGCAATTTTCGAGCAGGAAGGAAAGTGTTTTAACTGTATGCGAGCTCTGAATATGTAGTAAATTTGGGTGAAGACCTTCCCTGACGCTTTTTTGAGTACCTATGGTGAGAGGCCATCCGGACCCACGACTTTTTTGGAGTCAAGGTTTAGGATGATTTTTTTGACATGGGCAGGTGATATTTGTTGAGGTCTTGAGGTAGGGAGTGTAAGGGAGGATTGTTGCTGTTGAAGATTGTTAATTGTTCTTGAATTGTGTCGTGTATTCTGGAGGATTTTGAGGCTGCCCGGTTGTGGGTTGTTTCAAATTGAGCGGCCAAGTCGTGACTCTTGTCAGTCTCCGTAGCGTGTATGTGACCAGAGGAGTCGTATAGCTGTGGTATGAGCGTCTTAGTTTTGGTCATTTTTTTGTATATCGGCCAGAATGTGTGGTTGTGTATAGAGGCATTTTTAACTTGTCTTTGTATTTCGGCAGCTTTCAATGCAATGATCTCTCTGTTTACCTTTACGTCAAGAGTTTTATAGAATTGTTGGTATATTGGATTGCCAGTTCTGTACCACGAACGCCTAGCTGAGTTGAGGAGAGCTTTAATGGATTTGAGTTCAGAGTCGGGGGTGAAGTCAAGTGCATGGATCTGTATGGGTAACAAGGTTTTCTTCCTATATTTGGCAAGGACGAAGCCCGGTTGCTGGATCGAGTTATTAATGTCGGGAGTCGTTTTAAAGGAAGCGGTAAGTGTCAGTGTGTTTGTCAGAGTTTTGAATTTGTCCCAATCTACTATACTCGCACGTGTTGCAGGATGTGCAGTGTGGTTGAGAACTTGTGATAGCGTGACGGGTTTGTGGTTGGAACTTAGGTCTTCAATTGCATTACAAGAGAAGCCAAATTGGGAATTAGGAATTAGTTGGGAAATTGTGGCGAGGGTTTAAGTGATTAGGGGAGGGAGGAATTGGATTATTTGCAGATAATTTGAGAGATGAGAGTTGTCTTCTTTCTTTCAAGGAATTTGGTAAGTGCAGGGCAACCAGAGTAATTTGCGGTGTGATCGCCACCGCAGTTTGCACATTTGGGTGGTAGCTCGGGATGTTTCAGACAGGAGCGTGTAGGGTGGGCTTCTCCACATTTGACACATTTTTCGGTTCTATTGCAATTAGCCGAGGCGTGTCCGAACGTCTGACATCGGAAGCACTGTGTGTATCTTCGGGTGTTATTGAATTTCTCCCAATAGACCCACAGATAAAAAAGGTGGTTTACGTTGGTAATTTTCCAAAAAGCTGTGGCAGCCGGAAATAAGAATTTGTAAATGGAGAAGTTAGAGGATGATTTACCTTTTAACGGAGTGCAGCTGAGCGGGTTTAATCCCACTGATTTTAACTCCTCTAATACTTCGTTTTGTGCTAGGGAGGGAAGTCCTTTTAGAATGACTGTGAGTGGTTTCTCTGATTTTAGAGAGTAAGTGTGGAACTGGAGTCCTCTTACAGCAAGGGTTTTTTTAAACTCTACGTTATCCTGGATATCTTGAAAATTTACTCTGACCTGAACGCCAAGAAATTTGAGGTTGAATTTATCGCCGATGACATTTTTCAATTGTCTTGCAAGGGAAATTACACTGTGAGCTCCCGCGTCAATGAAGAGGGGAGGAGGTCGTTCCTGAGGAGCGGGCCTTGGGGGACCTACCACCGAAGGAGTGATGTTTTTGTTTCGTACTGGTTGTTCGTATTTACTAGCGTTTTCGTCGCTTACCTTATTATTGAAGAGATCTGAGTTTAGGAAGTCAAACCTATTTTTCGTGGGGATGTTTGGAGTGATCGAAGTAAATGGTGGTTCGATACCATGATGTCGCTGTTCCCGGAGTTATGTATCCGATCCCCAGCCTTACCCTTCTTGACAGTGCAGCCGGACTGATGTGGTGTAGCGAGTCCATTGTCAGGAACATTTAGAGCCGAGATGGCCCCGGTTCTTTTGGGCATGTTAGTGACAGGGGTGGAATTTTTGCATCCGAGTGGAATCAACTTAGTAGTTATTGATGAATTTTGTAGGTTAATGATGCGGCGGCACTTAGCTCGCTTGTAAATTATAATTGGTGGATTTTGGGGGCATGAGGCGCGCGGTCTGATATTTTCCTTGTTTGTAAGACCAATAGTTGACGAGCATGCACTAGCGTGGATGAATCGTTACTAGCAACCGTAACAGTAGCGTTAAGAAAGCACAGTGGGCACGCACACAGAAGCACACGAGAGGCATACGAGTTATGCGCGAGGCAGGTACTCACTTTCTCGATATGGTCCTGCGTTCGAATGATCCGCATGGTCAGACAGTTTGATGAAGACGAGAACTATGACAAAGACAGAATGTGACAACTATAACGATCAAAGACTGAATGAAATCCAATATGCTCAGAGAATTATAACGAGGTCCATATTGAGCCACGAGAGTTATTTTTTTTTACTCTGAGTGGGAGGGGAGGAAGTGCCCTCTAGCAGCCCTCGAGCCCTCTTTCGTCGCCCTCCCTTGTGACGTACCTGTGGGCGAAAGCTCACTTACCGACAAAGTAGTATAATGGTGTTACCTAGATTTGTCAGATGGGAAGAAATGATATTTTCATGGAAAAATTTAAAAAAAAACCATGGAATAATGGGTGTTGTTAAAGAATAAGATAGAGTATTTGAGGTGGTTTTCACTTGGTGGGATGGAGGTGGTGGGGGTGGGCCGCGGCAGGCCTCGTGAGTGCGCTAATCCCCGCCAGGCAATACAAGCTCCATGGGATAACGTCGTAAGATTAGACTAAGCCCTTAGCATCGGGAAGGGTACGCGATTGACAAAAGGAATATTATCGGCACGGAAGGATCCGGTGAGTCGTAGGAGGGGGTTGATATGATCAGCAAAGTTGTAATTGGAAACTAGTTTTGTGATGTGGTCCTCAATTAGTGGGACCGAGGCCATTTCATGTATTTCCAGAGTGGGAGTGAGTCTTGGTTTGTTCAGTATGATTTTCAGCATTTTATTTTGAATAATCTGTAGTTTTCTGCGCATGTATTTGGGGCTGACAATGAGTGCCCACCAGATCTGGGTTCCGTAGGTTAGGACTGGGCGGATACGCATCTTATAGATGTTCTAGCGAATGTCGACTTTCAGAGCGGATTTCTGATGTAGGTGAGTGAACAGGAAGCCTGCCACTTTAACCGTTTTTGAGATTCGGTCGTTGGCGGCGACTATCCAGTTCAAGCGCTCGTCAAGGACAACGCCGAGGTAGCGCACAGTGCTCGACCACGGAACAAGGTGAGAATCGATAAAGAACTGTAGGTGTGATTTGTGTTTGTATCGGGAATATCGTCGCGAGAAAAGGATGGTCTCGGTTTTATCGGGGTTGATGGCCAGCTTCCACGTATGAAAGAATTGGATTATCAGATTAAGGTAATTCTGCATTCTGACCACGAGTGCTGGGAGTCACGAGGAGGTAGAAAAGATCGCGGTATCATCTGCAAACAGAGCCAGGGAACAGTTATTTGTGGACAGGATGTCGTTTATGAATGTGTTGAAAAGAATAGGTCCTAGGCTAGAGCCCTGGGGCACCCCGGCTCTAATGGTATTTGCTAGAGCTTGATCCGTTGTATTGCACGAACAGCTGTCGGTTGCTCAGATAGGCTTGAATTAGGCGAATGAATCCACTGTCGAAACCAACTCGGTTCAGCTTAAGTAGTAGGGCGTCATGCCAGACCGTGTCGAACGCCTTGGCCAGATCGAGTAGTACCATCGCCAGGCATCGTCGAACATTCAGAGTGAACGAGATGTCCTGTGCGATACGGATTACTTGCTGGATTGTAGAGTGACGGTGCCGGAACCCAAACTGTTGGTTGATAATTATGTTGTTTGCGGTGAGCTGACTGTTGTAGTAAGTGAATATGCATTTTTCGAATACCTTGCCCGGTATGGAGAGGAGGCTGACTGGTCTATAGCTGGTAACTGATTCGCGCGGTTTCCCTGGTTTGGGTACTGGTGTGACCCTCGCCACTTTCCATGCTTGTGGAAAGTAGCTTGTGAGTATGCAGCCGCGTAAGATGTAGTAGAATTAGGTATATTATTTTTGTAGGTATATTATTTTTTTGAGGACTGCTTCAGCATCAGATGTGAGATTCTATCTGGGCGAGGAGTCTTACGATTGCCTAGTTTGTCAATGATTCCGGCGATAGTGGTGGGGGAGAACCACACCCCACCGGGCACACCATCGGCACTCTCGTTTAGCATGACGAGGAAGTTGTTGATCATAGCCGTGTGAGGAGGAGGCAACTGGAATGCATCATTGTGAATGTTAGCAAAATTGGTTGCTAAGGCCTCAGCTTTATCTTTGTCGGAAAACTGGATTTCGCCACCAAAGTTTAATGCGGGCAGGTGCCGGGGTTCACGTCCGGAATTTTGAGCTCGAAATGTGGCCCAGAAGGTGGGGTCGGTACGTTTAAAGGATTTCAGGGTGCTCTCCCATTTGGAATGGCGCAGGTATGAGATGCGTTTTTTAATCGACTTGGATATGTCGCGGATAAGGTCCGCGACAGTGTCACCTCCATGGGTTTGTCCCCGCCGCGCCGACGCAGTTTTCTCCTGAAGCGAATTAGAGACAATAATTCTCCGTCTGTCACGAGATGTTTGTATTTGGTGGCAGAGTTGTCGGACGCGGACCTTTCCTGGAGAATTTCCTCAGGAGGAGTACTAGGCAATCCCTTTAGCACCATACTGAGAGATTTCTTGGAATTTATGGTAAAGGTGAAAAACGCAATTTTGTTTCTGTTGACTCGACCTTCTCGAATTGCAATCGGATCCTGTCCCGGAGAAACTTGATCTTGAATGTTTTTCCGTACTGTAATGCGAGCTCGCGTTCGAACTTTGCGATGTTGTACGAGAAATTCGAAACGTATATGGGAGGAGGTTTTATAGTCACCCTCCTTGTAAACTGATTATCCTCCTGGATGATCCTCGGTTGGCCACGATTGTTGCTCCATTGCGATGGCTTCGATGAGTGTGCCCCCTCGGCTGGCACTGGAACACTGCTAGCACCGAGAATCGGTTTGAGGTGGGGATGCTTGGAGTTGATTCAGTCTCCATGCTGCTCGTGTTGGCGCCTGAGTCTTCCGGGTAGATCACTCCGGTTCTGCTGAGCGAGTTACTTGGGGAAACTCGTTTCCGTTTTGGGACGACCTCGTGGTCACAGGCTCGGCGACGTCTGCGCGACCGGAGTCCACTGAGCCCTGGGAGTGGGCCGGGGAGGCCGGACGAAGGTTAAGTTTTTTCAAGGGTTGACCCCTCATGTCTTCAGCTCCTTTGTTGTGGTTAGTGTCCCCCTTGGTGTGGAGCCGGACATTCTCTGCTGAGAGCGCGGGTCCTGTGGGCGGGCCCGGTGGGCGGGCCCGGTGCACGGCGAAACAGCTCGATACTTTTGGGGATTTTCCGGGATCGCGGGGGTGGCGGAGCCAGCCTGCGATGTTTCGCTCACTGAGCAAAGTACACTGGAAACGTTCGTCGCTTATGTAGTGAGTAGCGTCAGCAATGCTGTTGGCCAAGCGCAGAGTGGATCGAAACACTTGTGCCTCGATCGGTAGTCAGAGCTGGAGTCTAGTAGAAAACTTGTTTTTTCGGTCGTAGAAAACTTGTAAACTTGAGTGAGAAAACTTTCGGTCCATACTGAGCCACGAGACTAGATTTCATGCCCTTTTTATACCCGAAAGGCGGACCAAAAAGATGGTGGGGGCACAGAATCTTCCAAGGGAGTCCAAAAGGTCCCCCTGAAGGGTTGCGTCATCGCGCCATCGCGGAAGGGGCAGACTCGACTGCGTGCACTCCCGATTGCCAAATAAGGGCATAATAGAAGTAACGAGGAAACAATACTTCCTATGTAACAGCCTTTTATTTTCTTGTAAATACGAATTAATTTCATCGAAACTATGTTTTCTTGTCGTGAAATCAGATAATTCAAGACAACATAAAAATTGATTAATTATATTATTTTCGTGAATGAATCGAACGAATGCAATTAAGTGTGCTTTTCCCGTAATATCAGTTGTTTCGACGATTTGTAGAGCAATATTTGAATTTGCAAGAGTTGCAGCAGTATTTTACAAATATCAATTTCTGTTGATTCCCCGATCATTCTTTTTACAATTTTACGGCAAGCAGGTAATATAATTTCTTCAACCAAATTATGAAGTTTTAATTTAAGAGCAATTAATTCAGCCACTTCAAAATAAGCTATCTGAGCTTTTTCAGACACACTAAATTGCTTTTCAAAAACCTTTACTTGATTGGATCTTGCAGATAATGACTTTTGAAAGTAGCTTTTCTCTTTTGATGCAAGCGAAGGATGATTACTGAGCAAGTGACGTTTGAGCTTGGTTGGAACCATAGCACTGCTTGACAATTTACAACATCATACTACACACTCGGGAACAGTTTGATCATTTTCCGTTGTAGATGTAAATCCAAATTTTAAGAAGTCGTCATTATACTTATGATGAACATTACATTTTTTGGCGAAAGAAACATCTTTACTTGTACTGGGCTCTGGTTTGTTAGCCTGATCGCTAACATCATTATTATCATCGTTAAGCTTTCTTTTTTTAATCCATTTATCCATTTTAGGAGGTTCTTTTAAAATAAAAATAATTTGTCAAAAAATTATTGAAAACGACATATCATATATTACCTTTGAATCCGCTTTAATCGCTTAAAATCCCTATTTCTAAATGAATGCTTACAATGTACAGTAAAACTCGCATACAGGGTCCGGCAGAGTCTCTTTTAACGCTTTTAATGGGGGGTTGGTGGGGTGATTCTGAACAACTTTTTCCTTTACCAAAATGTTGGTTAAAGCTTCGTTTTTGAGTTATTAACGAAAAACCCTGGCCAATCAGATCGCTCGGGCGCGTGGCCGTCAACGGATCTCAACCTCGGTCGTGGTCATGAACGAACGCATTGGTACAGTCATGTTACCTCGTCTTAAATTAAGAATAATGTGGAATTATTCGTTATTCATGAATAACAAATAAACTAATAAGTGTTCGATACGTTTATTCGTTATTCGAAAGAAATAATGTATTTTATTACTTATGAATTATTTTTTGTTTAACAGCACGTTTTGAGGTGGATAAATTGTGTTTTAAGAAAAACGATTTGCATAACTAATGTCAGAAAAAGCTAGTTAAACTTACCCATTCGTTTACGAATTAATCTGTTTAACATTGTGCAAATTCTGGCCCTTTTTTTTTTTCCGTGAGGGAAATCTTCAATAAGGCACCCCGGTTAGGGCAGGGGTACACCGGGGTAGTGTCGGATTTGTACCGACCAAAACCCTCGCGGTGGTCGTCCTCAGCGCTGGGGGGGGGGGGGGGGCGAGGGACTCTAACAAAAACAACCCGTGTCCCCCCTACGCAGTGCCTCAATAAAAGGCCCATCCCGGGGAGAGATCAGAAGGACCTCTCTCCATCAGGGGTGTGCGGGTTCTCGAATTCACGAGATTGCCGAGCCTTGAGTCGGGTCGGGACAACTCGGGCGAGATCGGGCGAGCTCTCGGAAATGTGATACTCGTCGAGATTCTCGAAAGTATCCGAACGTTTCGAGATCCCGAACGTTTCGAGATCCCGAATGTATCGAGATCCCGAAAGGCGTATCGAGATCCCGAAAGGCGTATCGAGAATTGGAGATCCCGAAACTGACTATACGATGCAATGTCTCGGGATCCCAATAGTGCTTACATATTATTATGAACATACAGGCATATATATTACATAGAAATTACAATGTTCGACCAATTTTAACTTATTTCGCTTTTGTAAACTCCAAGAGCCGTCTCTTATAGTATTTACTACTATCTTTTAGCGTGCAGAACGTATGGTTTTTGAAAATATGAAATTTTTGCAATTGTTTTGTGCTTTTACAGTAATATGTAGTTGTAGTTATTCAAGTTACTCTTGGTACGAAATGATTCTGTGGAATTTTTACAAATAAAATTGCAGGTTCGTAATCAGCACAATAAAATCTATAAAAAACGCCTATCAAATGTTACAAAGTGTTGAGTAGTGTTATATATGTGTGAATTTAAGGATGGAAAAATAATCACATACACGTAGAGTATAATACTAGATATTTTATTTGATTTTAAATTATAGTGTAAAAAACAAAGTTCTTCTAAACTTTCCGGCAACAATCTTGTTCGCAGCGGCGTTAAAATATTTCCTGCGTTGGAAAATAATCGCTCGCTACAGGTTTGTGTTGCCGGAATTGCAAAAACTACAACTACATATTTCTGAATGAACGACCGAACCCGTAATGTCGAGAACCCGCACACCCCTGCTCCGCATACGGTCCTTTACGTTCCCGTGGCCGGCCCGATCCCCCACTCGGACCGCCACAACACCGTCGCCGTGACGAGGGAGGGGGACGAAACATGCACAAGGCATCAATCCCTCGCCACATTCGCGACATTAACCTCCTCACGTTCGCCCGCGTCCGCGGCGCTTCCGCCTCCCCCTGCGGGAGGGGTCCGACCTTTCCCGCTTCATTTCCGCGGCCTCCTTTTGGAGCATAACCTGCTCGCAGAAGAAGGCCAAAGCGTCCCTCTATCATATGATGTGTCGCCTCTATTATTTTGTCTATGGAAGCATTCAGGTGGTTCTTCTTTCCACATATGTAACAGCCACTATCCCTATTTGGCCGGAACCTCCCATCGTTGGTTGCCTTGTATGCTTTTTCACTTCTCCATACTTGTGGGTTATGTACGTTATTGCCTTGGGCTTGGCTGATCCTCTCTTCCTCCTCCTTCAATGCGTGTTGTACTTCATTCAATGTGGCACTTCGCTGTGGCTTCAGCTCCATCGCTTCCTTTTCTAGTCTGTGGTGAGTGCCTCGTACTATGTGATATACTATTTCTCTCTCCGGTATCGGGTAGCCCAATGCAACACTCCTGGACGCTATATTTTTGGCTCTGCTAATGTATTCACTCACCGTTTCTTCGCCCTTCATGCTGACGATTTTCAGCTCTAAACGAATGTCTATGCGCTTATCCTCAGCGTCTCCAGCGTACATTTGTCTAAGGTCCTCCCAAACTTTCCTTGCCTTGTTTTCTACTAAGGACTGACCTGCCTGACTGTCTGGCAAGGTCGCGATGATAACGCCAAAGGCCTCATCGTTTCTGGATTCCCATACCTTTCTTACCTTGGCTCCCTGTGACTCAGGGTTCTGATCTATCGGTGGTTCTGTGAGACACGGAAAATAACATGAACGCTGGTACTTGTATATGTTAACTCTTCATTTGCTAGCTCGACTTACTCCTCGAGCCTTGTGCCCGGTCTCAAGATGAAACCTCGAGAGGGGGTGCGTTTTCCGAGAATGTACTCGTGGCCTCGTAGTGTTTGGCAAATTGTAAATGTAACATCATGTATCGTTTTGTTAAGAACGGTTTCTTAACTTTGGCTCTGCCCTTCATACCGGCTTGCCGTAATGCTCTACGAACTCCTCCAGCACTAATGTCTATGTTATCAAATGCTTTCAACCTATTTTTCATTTGCACGGCATTATCTACTTCTCCTGACCTTATAGAACGGACTATACTACGCCTTATAGTGTCGGAAAGTTTCGGCTTACGACCAGCTTTATTCTTCGCGACATTCTCTGCATACTTTTTTCTAATATTACTAATCATTCCTACCGAACATTGATATTTATTTGCAAGCGTTCTATGTGAAACACCTGCCTTACGTTATTTTATGATCTCGTTTACGATATATTGAGCGATTGGTTTCACTATACGAAATTTTATTGAACATTAATAAAAAACATAATATCGTATAAACTGTTACACAGTTCGTGTGTAATATTACTTACTGACTACAGTTGAATAGTCTAGAGTACAATAGGCGAAGAAAAAAGTTAACTGGAGCCAACAAATATTCTTACACATTGAAGATCTAAACTCACAAAATTGATCAAGTGTACCAAACAACAGTTCGGACACTACTAGCTAGATCTGAAGGACCAGATCAACTAACTTTGTATTTCAGCGCCAAGGGGAGATATAAACAAACAATCTACGTGACTTTGTTCGAGCGTCAACTGTTCTAAGATAGCTGTATTTCAAGAAAACTGGAAACAATGTTACTATGTGATCAATTTCGTGAGTCACTGTATTACAGCATTGGTATACTTCTTTACGTTCCTCTCCCTTATTACTGCAATTTCTAGCTAAGTGCCCTACTTTCTTACACACAAAACATTTTAACTCTTTACCTTTTTCCATTCTTCCTGTATGTTACTCCTGTATGCACTTACTAAATGTCTAGATGAAATACACTTGTGGCACCTCTCCTCCATGACTTTAACCCTACGAGAGCGGTGACTCGGGCAGCGAGACCGGAGTCTATTTGACTCAAACCGATATTTCACTACCACATTATTCGCGGTCCCCCAAACGCTCACCGATATTGTACTAACACAGTGATAGTCGCTCGTGCATAGACCCTCACCGATACATTGTATTATATTCGCTTTGCGTTTGGTTGTTTCTCTCTTTACTACGTATAGGAAAAAATAATAATTTCGTGAATTGTAATAAATATTATTTTTATTATAAATTTGTATTGCTACATGGAATACAGACAATTTTCCAAATAGAATGAATGTTATAGACATGTCGTCTACATTTAGTACATGTTTTAGAATATCTGTTATTACCGGCAATACAAAAACACCTAGCACGCTTTTGACCGGCTGCTCTTTTTGTTTTTATAATTTCCCGTCCCGTTGGCGGCGCCTCTATTGCACTAATAACATTCGGATGTAATTCTAATTTTTGGTTTTCGATTTCAGTACCTCGTCTTTCCATATTTGCTTTAGTGAAGCTTTTCCCCAAAATTTCTGTGAATGATTTTCTCCTTTAATGTGCATTCTGTTATATATATGTGGTGTTTCGTACTTATTAAACTTTCAGTTTCCTTTTTCTTTATAAATTTTATTAGCTTAGTACACGTTCTTCACCTCCTTGCGTCGTCCATTTTCTCTCCTCTGTTCGCCGCGAGGCGTCGCATTTTACGCATTCACGCGTCCCATTCACGCGCCACATTTAAACGTAGTTAAACGCCATCCCTCTCAGCCGCATACAATTGCGGACATGCCGCCCGCCTTGAAGGATCGCCTTCAATAAACAACTTAATGTTTAACAACTGTGAACTGTTGAATCACTTAACATCTACAGGTATAAGAAACTTTGGTTTGAACTTAACATATACAGGTATAAGGAACTTTGGTTTGAACTTAACATATACAGGTATAAGGAACTTTGATTTGAACTTAACATAACTTATGAGAATAACCTTATCAATCTAAATTTTCATATACACTTATTATACACACGTCTCGTCCATCGGTAAAGCGCAGAGCTTTCGTGTAGCACGTCGGAACTCTGCAGTAGCTGTTTTTACCGTCGCGACTCTAAGCACGCCATCATCTCCCGGATGAACAGCAATGACTCTGCCGAGCGACCATTGCAAAGGCGGCAAGTTCTCCTCAATCAATAGTACCATAGTACCTACCTCTATGTTCTGCCCCTTAGAGCAACACTTGCTTCTAGTTTGCAACAAATTAAGGTATTCTTTACGCCACCTCTGCCAAAAGTGCTGGCGCAATTTTTGTAGATGTTTCCATCTTGACAACAGATAATCTGCTGTCGCAAGATAATCTCGCTGCTCCAATGTTAGTAGTGAATCTCCGACTAGGAAGTGAGCGGGAGTTAGGGCAACCAGATCAGTAGGGTCTGATGACAATGGCGTCAGTGGTCTCGAATTTAAAATAGCTTCTATTTCTGTCAGTAGGGTTTAATACTCTTCAAATGTGTAAGTCAAGTTTTGGACGACCCTGTGTAAATGTCGTTTCACCATCTTAACCGCGGCCTCCCACAAACCCCCGAAATGAGGTGATCGAGGAGGAATGAATTTCCAAACAATTCCCTTACTCGCTAAACCTTTCTCTATCCTATCTGTATTTTGCGATAAAAACTCGCTAACCTCTCGCATCGCGCTATTAGCGCCCATAAAATTTGTAGCATTATCTGAATGCATGTATTTACATAGACCCCGTCTAGACACAAATCGACTTAGCGCAGCCAGAAAAGCCTTCGAAGTCAAATCGCTAACCAACTCTATGTGCACCGCTTTGGTATGGAAACAGGTAAATATCGCAATGTATGCTTTAGATATATGAATCCTCCCCCTTCTCCTACTTTCGCGAACCTGCAACGGGCCCGCATAATCAACTCCGCATACATTAAAAGGTCTTGACACTTCGGTCAATCGAGCTTTAGGTAAATCTGCCATACCAGTTTCAACAGGCCTCGGTAAGCATCGAAAGCAGGCTATGCAGTTCCTAGTTATTTCCCTAGCCTCCCGTCTCCCAGACAGAGGCCAATATTTCAGACGAACCGAACTAAGCAACTGTTCCGGTCCGCAATGATGCAGTCTTTCATGCTCCCTTCGCATTATTAATGTAGTCACAGAATGTCTTGCAGGCAGTACAATAGGATTTTTCTGATCCTCTAAAATGTCAGCGTGTCTTAACCTTCCTCCAACACGTATCAATTCCCGATTGTCCAGGTACGGATTCAAAGCAAGCAGCGGGCTTTTTCTTCCGACCTGCCTCCCCCGTTGCAGATCAAGCACTTCTTGCGGAAAAGCTTCCCTTTGGATTAATTTAGCTATCAGTACTTCGGACTCTTCCAACTCTTCCACTGACAGCGATCCAGTGGTCCTTTTCTTTCGACCTATGTTGATATATCTTCTTACGTATCCAAATATTCTAAGTATTTTTTGAAATGACGAGAATTTTTGTAGCACATTCGCTTCTTCGTACACCACTAGGACAAGGTCAGCAGTCCTCCTTAAGTCGGGTACCACGTCATCACCAGCGATCTGCTCTTTTGGCCAATCCTTTCTACAGGCCATCCATTCCGGGCCCCTCCACCAAAGCCGGTTCTCTAACAGATTTTCAGTTGTCGTGCCTCTGGAAAGAAAATCCGCCGGATTATCTGCTGAAGGCATATGTTTCCATTCGATTTGTCCAGTGCTCTCCTGGATTTCTGCCACTCTATTGGCTACGTACGTCCTCCTCTGTCTTGGCTCCGTCCTAATCCAATAGAGAACGATCGTCGAATCGCTCCAAAGATGCGTCCCGTCCACCCTGCTCCCCAAAGCGCTCCATACGACCGTCACTAACCTTGCCAATAACAGGGCTGCATTGAGTTCCAGCCTCGGTAGCGTGACCGACTTTAGCGGGGCAACTTTAGACTTAGCGCAGAGCAATCTTGACGTGCTCCTTCCCTCTGCATTGTGGCTAACCACATAAACGCACGCTCCGTAGCCCTTTTCTGACGCGTCGCTAAATCCGTGCAATGTGATGCCCTTTGAGCCGCCAGCGTGGACAAGGCGTGGGACTTCCAATTCGTGAATCCTCGGCAATGAATCGTAATACGCATGCCATTCGTTGTATATTTCCAAGGGAACGGACTCGTCCCAGTTGACTTGCAGCTTCCATAGATGCTGCATGAACATTTTTGCTCTGATCAGCACCGGAGCAATTAATCCCAATGGATCGTAAATGCGGGCTATTTGTGATAAAATGATTCTCTTTGTACAACCTTTTCTCTTTGACAGATCTGTGCTGTATTGAAGCACATCCGATCTTGCGTTCCATAACAAACCTAACGTTTTCAAGGCTTCTTGCTTATCAATAACCAATAAACTGTCAGATCTGCAATCAGCTGCCAGATGCTCCAAAACACGTGGCTCATTGCTTCTCCACTTCCTTAATGGGAAGCCGCCTCCCTGCAGCAGTGCTGATAACTGCTTCTGAAGCTCTATCGCTTCATCGAGTGTGTCCCTTCCTGACAAGACATCATCCATATAGAAATCGTTGGCCAGAGCTGCGTTTGCGAGAGGATAACCCTCCCCCTGGTCGATGGCAAGTTGTTTTAAACAGCGCATCGCCAGATAAGGCGCACACGATGTGCCATAAGTAACCGTGTTTAGCTAAAAAACTCGAACAGCCTCGTTGGCCTCCCACCGCCATAGTATGCGTTGTAAGGATCTATCCTTCTTATTCACTTTGATCTGTCTAAACATTTGCGCAATGTCTGCGGTTACAACATAAGTATGTGTCCTGAAGCGAAGTGCGATCTCAAATAACTCTTGCTGCAGATTCGGACCTACCAGTAGCTTGTCGTTGAGAGAGGTACCAAGGCTAGTTTTTGCCGATCCGTCAAAAACCACTCTCAGTACGTATCGAGGATACACAATCAGCACATATGTCTAGCGATGATAACGGACTACCTTTGTTGCCTTTCTGCATAAAGAATCGCCGTAATCCATCAATAAATTCTGCCATCTTTTGAAGTTACTTATTCAGGTTCAGCTGTTGCATCTGCATCACTTTCTTCACATTCTAATCCTTCGTTTTGATATTTTGATGCAATTCTCTCCACAATTTCATCCTCACATAAGTCATAAGTCATAAGTCATAAGTCATAAGTCATAAGTCATAAGTCATAAGTCATAAGTCATAAGTCATAAGTCATAAGTCAGGAGTCATTTAGCGTGCTGTACCTGGTGCGAAGCCTTAACCAACACGGCCCCCATAGGCGCAGGATTCAGATACGCTGAATCAGCGCACACCCAAGGAGATCCCTCCAAGAGTGTTGCCTATTAATCCAGGTTGCAAGCCCCTGTTACGTCCTAGCTCGCGTCTGTGAAGGGAAAACGCCCTAAATTCTTTCGTTTATTGTAAACAAATAAGGGGGACCTTAGTACATGCACGGTCAGCTGCATCATGACCCAAGACGGGCGTGCCCCGACGACGACTCCTATATTTCCTTATATGGAAAGTTCCAGTGCATCCCCGCGCATTTTGGGACTATATAAACCCTTTGGTTTCTACCCTCGTGGGTTTAGAGTAATATAGTCACGCGTAGAGTCACGTCGTGTCACGCTTGTATAGAATCAGTTATATCCAGTGAGATTGGGCTTAGCGCACCTCTCGAATCACAGATTAACCCGTTAGAATCCGCTTGTTCGGTTGAAGTTCTTTCGGCATATTCTAATAGCGGCTCTCAGTCCCCGCATCGCCAGTGCGTCAACACCGTGCAAATACTTATGTAACTTACACACTTTATATTAATTCATCGCGACAGAAACATTTGTATTTATATTGAAAACTCAGAATATAACTTTATACGTTCACTTATAAATCGAGTAGATTCGTTAAACCTATCTTTACCCCGCAATCCTTGCATATTGCTAACAACGTTCCCACCGATACAACTTTACCGCTCGAGTTGTATCAAATAATAATTTAGAGTTACGAGGCAACTAACATTTCCCGCGACTACCTGATCTCACATCATGTTCGTTCGCACATCTTTATCCAAACAAACAAACTACATATTCCAACCTAGTGGCTCCTCGATTTCGCATCGGGTTTGTCCACGAAACCTAACCCTTCCTACGGCTCCCTGGTTTCGCACCAGGTTCGTCCGTGTCCTACGGCTCCCCGATTTCGCATCGGGTTCGTCCGTAAGTTTACCAACCTCCGAACAGCTCCCTGGTCAAACGCCAGGTTCGTCTGTGAATAAACCAACCTCCTAGCAGCTCCCCGATTTCGCATCGGGTTCGTCTGCGAACTTCTTCCTAGTGGCTCCCCGATTTCGCATCGGGTTCGTCCACGACGTTTCACCCTCCTGCGGCTCCCCGATTTCGCATCGGGTTCGTCCTCGCTTGCTCCCCCTCCTAGAGGCTCCCCGGTTTCGCACCGGGTTCGTCCTCGCTCTCAATAATCCTAGCGGCTCCCTGATTTCGCATCAGGTTCGTCCGCGCACCTTAACTAACAAATTGATAACCATATTCCTGGGTAATATACCCCTCGCCGGCCTCTCGTGCTGCCACACAGCCCGGCTCGTAACACCCCGAAATATCTCAGGTCGGACCGAGACCTTTCTAATTCTCTACCGTCTCTGCAGAGCGGTGCACGAGTTGAAACACAACTCACACGTCGCGCCATCTGGCTACACACGCCTCCAACCCGCGATATGGGCGTACCACTGCCACATCGAGTCAAACCCCAGATCGTATCGGTTGGATGAGGGCACACCAATTTAGGAATTGAAAAGTCGAAAAATCAAACACGGTCTAGGATGTTAATGTTATATCCAATATCAACATAGATATCTTTTTTTCCACCTCCGCCCTCAACAAACCAAGTTCCCTCGGCCAAAATGACCCCCTGGGAACTTAACGGGTTTCCAAGCTCTGAGTTTTCCACGCTTGTATGGGTATTTCCCTACATCCAGTTCAGGTACAAGTGCACCCAAGTCCTGGTTCAGGACCCTACCGAGTGCAAACTGACACTCGGCACACCCACCCATTATCTAAATTCAAGAAAAAAAACACATGCATACTCGTTCCCCAAATTACCACCCTTGCCCACGGGCAATTGAACCTCCTACCTATGAGGAGGCAGAACTCCCAGTTCGCCTATTTAATACCCCCGATGCTTATTATACCGCGACTTAACTCTGGAATACTGCTGCCTGCAGAGCAGCAGCAGTTCCTCCCATTCGCACTCACCCTCTCATTCATATCATCCTTAGTAGATTAACTGCCTCAGCGCAAAGGTGACACCTCCCCCCACGACACCATCAAACATATCAAACATATCAAACATATGTTAGATTTAATTTTAAAGTCAGGATATACTCGCTCGAGAACTCAAGAAACGTCTGAAAAGCTCCAAGGTTCTGGGGTAAGTGCTGTGGGGTTCATTACAGTCCTCTTACCAAAAGGCATAACCTTCACCACTTCGTGGCCAGATCCTAGAGGAACAGAGTCCCTATTCATTAACAATACGGCGCCGGGCCACTTGTACATTCTGATCATTCTCTCTCCTTTTAAACAGTTCATCCTTCGACACCCGATAACTGAAAGACCCAATGTAGTCAACAGCCACCGCCGGCCGACAGGATGTTTGGACCCATTCATTCACACTCCAGACCTATCATAAATTAGTCAATCTTAGGACATCCGATAGTTAAATGGCGACGAGCCACCAGCCATCGTCTGTCGCTGTTGTGCCACGGTTAGCACTTGTTGTTGTTGTGGGATGTCGTGAGTGCCGGAGCGATTGAAGAATAAGTATTCACCGGTGTTCGAGTGAAGACAAGAGATTTATTCGCTTAGGTACAGCAGGTTTTTGAAAGTGACGGCCTAATTGGTTTGATCAAAAGATCATGCCGGGCGATTTGCCCGTGCTTTTATATTGTGGCGCTTGAGGAATTCGCTGAATCTTCCTAGAGGGTCGACGCCTCCCAGGTGTCATTGTCCCGTTTGTATTGCTGACTCGGTGATCGGCGAATTCCCAGCGCATCCGATTGATTTCGTTGACCCGACCTAGATTTTATATGTTGCTGAGTCGCGATTAGTATAGCCGGGCACAACAGTCGCCCAGATTGGATATCCTCAAGACACTCTCTCTGACCACCCGTAAACTAAGTCCCTATCATAAATTAAACACTGAATGAATAGCACTCCACCATCCAGCCCCATTTCTTTCTTTTAAAAATACGTTGACGCTAACACGGCGAGACTGACCTGCTTCGCGCTCTCGAGAAGCATCCACGCAAAAGGCGCTTCGAAAATCACATTAACAAAACACATAACTCAACAGTGTTCCCGTCGGAATCATAACGTCCTCTATTCTGCGTACGCAATTTTTATACCTTTCAAACGCCGTCCTTCGAGGGATACTTGTACCAAGCACACGGCATCATTGACACCCACGATAAAGATCTCCCTCGAACTCATAGCGTTACTCTATTTCGTACATACAACAATTGCCGCTTTTCATACGTTATTTCCGAACACTTTTATACTCAAGCGTCGCCACGATAACAGAGCAGCACACAGTGCATATCTTGTTATCGCTACTGCCAATCAAAAATAATAGAAACAACCACACAGGTCTCGTCTCTTCACAATTTCTTACAAAACAATATCAACCGAAAAGCACCTTCTCTAGTCAACCAATCAAACTCCTAAACGCACAGAAGGAGGGGAAAAAAATAAACTCTAACACAACAAATACTGTGCATAAAAACAAACTTTTTATATGCCAACAACTAATAACACATAGAACACAAAACAAAAGAAGACACAATAAAACTGTTTAGCACACATTCACGGCTGCTAACACGGTTCATCAGAACATCCCTCTAAAACCGATTCCTCATCGTCGCCAGACCATTCACCCTTCCACGGACGCAGCCGATCTTTAGGTGCGACTTGAGGCTTGCCACTTTTACCAACAACTTCAAATCTATCATTCGGTAAAATTTGCATAATTCTAAATGGACCAATGTACTTATCTTCTAATTTCGCTCTACGTGAATCACCAGGACGTAAAAAAACTGTATCCCCCACGCTGTAAACTATATTATCCGCAAGGATTTTATTAAACCTAATCGCCTGTATCTCAGCATTTTTCGATAGACGCACCGACGCAATTTCCCTGTCACGATGAACATCAATTTTATCTTGAACATCCGGCAATTCTTCTTCTGCGAGCACTGCGTTACCCGCACTTCGTTCTATCCCGAACAATAATCGAGACGGAGAAAACCCCGTTGACTTCTGGACAGTCGTATTCAATGACAACTGAATTTTTGCCAATTTGCTCGGCCATTCTGTGGACTTAACCACTTCAGCAGTCAAAAGATTAATAACGGTACCGACATATCGCTCCACTTGTCCGTTAGCCCGGGGAACACCTGTGACAATCAAGTGCAACTGCACCCCATGTCGTTTAAGAAATAAACCCAACGGTTTATACGTAAAGTTCGTATCACGGTCAAGAACCAGCAAACGAGGTGCTCCAAACAACGTCAAACGTTCTTTGAAAACCTGTAGCGTTTCTACCCCACTCAATGATTTTAACGGGACAAGTTGAATGTACTTCGTAAAAGCATCGACAATAAGCATAACATGCTTGTACCCATCTTTAGATTCAGCAAAAGGGCCTGCACAATCACAATGGACTGTGTTAAACGGGACTGGCCTTTTCTCAATGGGGTGCAATAAACCCTGCTTCGGACCCGTGACTCGTTTAGAAACTGTACAAGTAATGCAGTGCTCCAGGTACTTTTTTACAAAGTTCCGCAACCTCGGAAACCAATATTTCTGTAATATTTTATCTAAGGTTTTGTCAAAACCCACATGGCAATTCTCATCGTGGTGTAAACGCAATAAACCAATCCTGCTACCTTTCGGCACGTAATTGCGAAAAATGACACGACCATTATCTCTAAGCAATTTCCTGCACAAAATGCCCTGGTTAATGACAAAATCGCTATTCACCGATTCATTTGCTGAAACCCTTCGCATCATCTCCTGGGTCTCCGGGTCGTTCTTCTGAGCAACCTGCAACCCAGATCCCGCGCAAACAACGTTCACAGTAAAATCCGGTTTCGGGTTGCGACTTAAATAATCCACATGTTCCACAAATCTACGCTTACGATATTCAAGATCAAAGGTGAAATCCTGCAGAAACACCCACCACCTAGCGACCCGAGATATCAAATCCCCTTTAGTGCTAGTCGCCTTAATAGCATTGCAATTTGTGAATATTTTAAAACGAATACCCAAAAGATAAACACGAAAGTGCTTCAACGAATTTACAATCGCCAATGTTTCTAATTCATACGAATGATACTTCGATTCATCGGAAGTAGTTCGTCGACTAAAATACGCAACGACCCGTAGATCGGACTCTACTCTTTGGAAAAGAATAGCTCCGTATCCTAAACTACTTGCATCAGTATGCAGTTCAGTCTCCCTTTCCGGGTCAAAAACAATCAACAAAGATTTCGACGTTAATTTATTAATAATGTAAGCACATGCCTCCTCCTGTTCATTGCCCCAACACCAAGGAACTCCTGACTTTGTTAGGCTCGTAATACTGGCCGTACGGGACGCAAATTCAAGTATAAATTTCCTGAAATAACTCGCTAACCCCATAAACTGCCTAACCTGACGAACATTTGCGGGGACCGGTGATTCATGCAAAGCTCTAACCTTCTCTTTACATGGCCGGATACCCTCAGCAGACACTTCTCTACCCAAATATTCAACCGTCTCCTGGAAGAATTTACACTTCGAGAGATTAAGTGAAAACCCAGCAACCGACAAGGCTGCCAATACCTGTCTTAGGTTCTCCACCCCTTCTTCTATCGTACGCGACGGAATAAGGATATCATCCAAATACACAAGCGCGATTTATGGCTCGTTGAAAAACCGCCGGCGCGTTAGACAAACCAAAAGGCATCCGCAGGTATTCATAATGACCATCCGGGGTCCCAAACGCAGTTTTGCTAATTGAATCTCCCGCAATCGGTATTTGGTGGAATTCCGATGCCATGTCCAACGTCGTAAAGAACCGCCCCCTGCCCAACCGGTCCAGCTGATCATCAATGAGCGGTAAAGGGTAGCGATCCTTCACCGTGACCCGATTCAACGCCCGGTAATCGACACAGAGTCTATCCGATCCATTCTTTTTCTTAACCAGAATGATCGGGCTTGCAAAAGGCGAGACAGCTTCTGGTATAATATTACAGTCCAATAAATTTTTAATTTTCATTCTTACCTTCTCACGCTCAACAAGAGGCAATCGGTAAGGACGATAATTTATCATCTTATTACCCTCAACAAGGATGGGCATCTCCCCCGTGGTTACCTGTCGCAGGCTGCCGTCGGAAGAAATCATATCCTTATACTGGTGCAGAACTTTCTCCGTCGGTACGCGAACCTCGTCCGAACCGGCCACGATAACGCAACACTCATTAGCAGACCTTTTCCCGCTCCCGTCGGACACCCCTTGAGTGCGCACCAGTTTCGTACCATTGACATCCGACACCATACATAAATCGGAATGTGACAAAACGTTCCTTCCGACGATCACATCATGCGACAAGTCGCAATCACGCACTACAAAAAGGTCCAATTCCAATGACACGTCCTCGGCTTGCATTATTACCGACACACGATCGTCGTCAGGGACACTTTTCCAATGCCCCGTACTACTATGGCAGATGGCATTATTGTGCAACCCATCTTTACAGCCACAGATTCTTTAATCAGCGAACAATCCGCGCCGCTATCCATTAGACAATACACCAATGTATCCTTTAACAGCACGGGAGTCACCTTATTGTCCAACACCTGACTCACATTAACCTCTCTCTTCAATCGACCCTGTTGGCCGTTCTGCGCCCGCTGCTCAGCCCAGCACCGAGATTCCTCGTGCCCCTTCTTTGAACAAAAAGAACACACGACCGTCTTCCTCGACGTACCTTCACTCGCACTCGGTTTCGTTTTTTTCGGGCAGTCATACTGTGAGTGACCAACTTCGTCACAAGTATAACACCGCTTTCTGCTAACCCGGTAGTTCGGCGCTCGATCATTGACGTCCTTCTGTTTAACCGGTTTCACGAACTGCGTGATTCCCACCAGCAAGTCAGAAGTCGACTTGTAACCCCCGTTTATCAATGACTGGTGAACGTTTTGATCAGTTATAGATCCTACAACCAATTCTATCAATTCCGCTGGCTTGAATCCCACGCGCGTCTGTTCTAGGTACAAAAGCTTCGTACGCGCATACTCTACATGCGTACATGCGTGTTATTCACCAATAACAATTTAATTAACAAGTCGTTTAATAACTGTTCCATACTTTTATTCGTTTTCCGAAACGAATAAAGTGTTTTATTAATTATGAAAAAAGTGTTTGGATGATTAATGTTAGAAAAGGGTAGTTAAATAAACTTATCCATTCGACGGTGTCTTGGCACATGGTCATTGTACCGATCCTGACCTATCTTAACAATTTAAATGCCACGTCCCGGCGATCGATACAGATCTGATTCGCACTTGTTTCCACACGCACATGACACACACATTAACTTTCGTAATGTTCGTAAGTGCGTGTCCTGTGCGTGTGGAAACAAGTGCGAATCAGATCGTATCGATCGCCGGGACGTGGCATTTAAATTGTTAAGATAGGTCAGGATCGGTACAATGACCATATGGCAAGACACCGTCGAAGATAAGTTTATTTAACTACCCTTTTCTAACATTAATCATCCAAACACTTTTTTCATAATTAATAAAACACTTTATTCGTTTCGGAAAACGAATAAAAGTATGGAACAGTTATTAAACGACTTGTTAATTAAATTGTTATTGATGAATAACGAAGAATTACACACTATTCTTAATGTAAGACGATTGTAATATTTGCCGTACGTTGCCCCTCGATGCACCCGATCTCGGCCGCGCGCAATTGTGACTGACAAGGAACTCGTCGACGCGGATTTTAATGTACTTTTGCAGGTTCATATTACACAGGTTCCTGATGGTCTACGTAAAATATTAGGTGGCTAATTCGTCTATATTTCAATTCTCTCAACTCTCTTTCAAATCTGCAACTATTCTCTCTCGACTCTGACTCTAATCTGTTCTGACTCGCGCACGCAACGTTCATTCAGTATATTCGTTCACTCTTCCTCCAGAAGCTTCATGATTCTGGGATCATCTGCCGATCGCACATCCGTTCCCAACAGGACCCTAAATGGCGACATATTAATGCTCCGGCTCACCGTTGCATTAAGGCACTTCTGACACCGCTCCAGGTAATTGTGCCACTCAGCCGGTTTCGGTGCCGATAACTTCGTCAATAGCGGTATAAGGGTACGGTTGACCCTCTCGACCTGCCCGTTGGTCCTTGACGCGCCGGTTGTCGTCAAAACATGTTCAATTTTTTGCTCCTCGCAATACCGTTCAAAATCGGCCGACGTAAACGCAGATCCCCGGTCGGAAATAATCCGCCGCGGATTCCCAAAAATGACCGCTTGCTTATCTAATTTATTCAATAATTCCGCAGCGTTGCACGTCTTCGTCGCATACAACCAAATAAATTTGGTAAGCGCGTCGATAATAACAAAAATATAGCGTTACAATTTTTTCGTAGAGGGAAGGGGTCCCAAATGATCCACGTGATATGTATCCAATGGAACTTCGCCCTTATCTATTGAGTGTACAAGACCTTCATGTATCCCGTGCTTCCTTTCGGCCAAAATACAACTAATACAATTTCGAGTAACTTTTTCCACTCGCGATCGCATTTCCCGAAACCAATAACCTCTCTTCAAGAGCGCCTCCGTTTTTTCCACGGAAAAATGACCCCCCTCATGCGCCTGCATCGATTTAGGCACCACCAATCTGAGGTCATCATCTACTTGCTTAAACAAAAGCCCCCCACGAATAATATACCCTTCAACTGGCGTTGTCTCCAGCAACTCTAATATTTTTCTGAGATCTCGATCTTCACGCTGCGCTTTTCTTAAACGAGCCGCCATGCTACTATCACTCTCACTTACAAGCATACACATCGGTAACGGATTACGGCTCAAGGCATCCACGTGCCTCATATTCTTTCCTGGCCTATGCTCGACGACATACTGATATTCTTCTAACAATAACGCCCACCTCGCAACACGCACACATAAATCTTTCTTCCGCATCGTTAGGGCAAATGCTCTACAATCAGTGATTATTTTAAATGGAACGCCTAGTAGGTATACACGAAATTTATAGCCTTCACTATTGCTAGCACCTCCAGCTCATAACTAGCATACTTTTCTTCAGCGGGCGTCGTTTTTCCGCTCGCAAAATATACGGGATGCAAAGCATTATCAACATTACTCATTTGCAACAATATCGCCCCATACCCAAGTTTCGACTCATCCGTATGTAGTTCAGTTTCCGCGCCTACCCTGTATATTCTTAAA
This sequence comes from Nomada hirtipes, assembly GCA_951802735.1. Taxonomy (NCBI): domain Eukaryota; kingdom Metazoa; phylum Arthropoda; class Insecta; order Hymenoptera; family Apidae; genus Nomada; species Nomada hirtipes. The sequence continues at coordinate 7,067,875 of OX637921.1, read as the reverse complement.
ACAGGTTTACTCACTAGTGCGGATTTTAACTCTTCAAACGCGGATTCCTCTTCACTACCAAATCGGAATTGAACATCAGACCTTAGCAAATTCGTTAAAGGACGGGCTATCATAGAATAATTTGCAATATATTTCCGGAAATATCCGGTCAATCCCAAAAAACTTTGAACTTGCTTAAAATTTGTCGGCTTCGGAAACCTCACCACCGCCGTTGTTTTGCGCTCAGACGGATGAACCGTACCATCCTTAACGATATGTCCTAAGAACTCCACCTCAGACTGCAACAAGCTACACTTTTTCCAATTGATAACTAAACCCGTTTCGCTCGCAGTACGCAACACAATTTCCAAATTACTCAAACCGGTTTCATAATCTATTGACGGCACAATCAGGTCATCCATGTAAGTTAACACTATTTTTTCATCTATCAATTCCCGGAAAGCAGCATTTATATACTTCTGGAAAACGGCTGGGGAATTACACAATCCAAACGGCACTTTTAAAAATTCATACTGTCCATCGGGGACAATAAAGGCAGTATATTTCTGGCTATCTCTACTAACTGCAACGTGAAAGAACCCATTCTTCAAATCCAACGTACTGTATACCTTGGCGTTCTGCAAAAGGTCTAGCTGATCCTCTATAAGGGGCAACGGATACCGATCCTTGACAATCTTTCTGTTTATTAATCTAAAATCTACGCAAAGCCTATCCGAACCATCTTGCTTTTTAACCATCACCACCGGATTAGCATACTCGGACAGAGATGGCTGGATTATGCCGTCGCGTAGCCACTCTTGAATTTGAGCGTTTACCTTATCTCTCTCCGACGGAGATAACCGTCTCGCGCGCTGATAAACCGGCACGTCATCGTTTACTACTAGCGTCATTTCTGTACCGACGTCACGCACCTTGTTAGGCTTATAATTTTCGATTACGCTGGTCAGGGCACTTTTAGGCTGAGCATTATCAATGTGTGACACATCTACCTCGTTAACTTCGCGTTCATAATTTAATTTGAGAATGTCCGGCGTTTCATGCTCTTTCTCAATTTTGCGAATTAAAACTTCCCCATGCTTGATACTCAGCTCTACGGCATCCAAAAAGTCCGTGCCAATCAAAAGCGTATGCGAAATTAAGGAATTTGACACCACCTGCACAGTTATTGGATAGGAATACCCGTCTATTAATACTTCAGTCGAAAATTCGCCCAACGCTCTATTCGTGCCAGAACCCACTCCACGAAAACAGATATCATTTTCACGCAACGGAGGTGCCCCTAACCTGGAATACTCATCCACACGCATTAAACATATATCGCTACCCGTGTCTATTAAAGCAGTTATTTCACGTCCATTAATTAATAATTTTTTAAAATACTTCTTACGCAATGTTTGTACAACGGCATGAGTCTCTTTCGCTGCATCCCTTTTCTTTGGTCACTGTGGGGACATATGCCCGTACTCGTGGCACTCGAAGCACCTGGTGCCTCGATTCTTCATCGGACAGTCGCGGCTTTCGTGATCGCGGCCGCCGCAATTGAAACAGCGTCTCTGGTTCTGCCCCGCTTCAGGTCGCTGCAACCAGTCGCCACGTCGCTGAAACCCTTCGCCGCCTCGCCGGAATCCTTCGCCACCTCGCCGGAACCCCTCGCCGCTTTGCTGGAATCCTTCGCCGCACCGTCGGAACCCCTGGCCTCTCTGGTGCTGGGCCTCGCTGTCTGCTCGCCGAACATTACCACTTCCCGCTCGCCACTTCGCGTCGTCCGCACTTGCACCGGGTCTCGAAACCCGAAATAACCCCTCGCGCAAAGAAATGTCGCGAAAGCGATCGAGCAACGCCGCTTTCGAGTCGAATTTTTGAAGACGCGCATTCCTCTGTAACTGGAAGTCGGGTATCCCGTCGACCAAATATTCAACCAACTCCTGCTCGCCAACTGAGATACGATTTGCCAATATTGTTTTCTCGTGCGCGTATTCCGCGAAAGACTCTTCCCTTTTCCAGACTCTCGCTTCAAAGGCCCGACGTGCCTCTACTATGGTCGGCCTATCATAAAACGCGTTCCCCAACTCGTCGATCAAACTGTCCACTGGCATTTCGAGGTAATCAGCCCGCGAATGGAACCATTCTAAAGCATTACCTTTCAATCGCGATACCACCAAAATTTTCGTCGCAGCTTCGTCCATCTGATGTGCACTCTTTATAATCGAAACCTGTTTCCTCCAAGTCTCAAATGTCGCTCCTCTTCCTTCAAAATATCCGAGCAGAGAAAGAATTGATGAATGCACCTTTGGCGTTGCACTCATCGACTGGTTCATCGGCGTTGGCGTAGCTGACGGCGTAGATGCAACAACCATGTTCAACCGCTGAATTTCACGCGTCATTTCTAGCTCCCGTCGCAGCCACTCATTTTCAGGTACGACCGATTCCATTTCTTTGTTGGTGTCCTGCCCACTGAAAGTGGACTTGTTCGCGGACCCCGCCGCAGGTCCTGCCACGTTCAAACTTTCACTCGCGAGACCGTCACCAACGTTGTTAATATTGTTCCCCAAGTTCGTCGCTGTCATCCAATCATCCGACGGGTCCGCCGTCATCATCCGGTTAATAAGCTCGTGCTTCGAGCCACTCGTCTTTAGCCCCCGTGCTTGCAACATATCTTTCAGCTGTATTACCGTAAACTCGTCAGCTGACTTCGTCATCGTACTCATTATACTGTTAATTACACTGTTCAACACGGGTCTGATTTTGTAACCTTCAATATGCGTTTCTTATAGACTTTAATGTGCTGAATACGAATCTGCAATCCGTTTTTCTCAAGAACGTACCATTTTTGAAAAAATCAATTTTGAAAAAAATCGCAAATTTTCAAATTTGGAAGTGTTTTGTACTTTTGCGGTAATAGTTATTCAGTTGCGCTTGGTGCCAAATGATTCTTTGAAGTTTCACGAATAAAATGGTATATGTTGTTATTAGACTATAAACATTTAAATGTGTTTACATAATGATCAAAGTGAAAGGCACACCGAAAATACACCCATTTTGGCTGAGATCTTTCAGTTTATTTAAAAAACTAAGGGTCCAGGAGAAAATCTAACTATGCCACGCGATAGAACAGACCTTTCTGCAAAGGAAAGCATCAACGGAAGTTACAAAATCATTTTCGTTTTCAATATCAAAGCGAAAAAGTTTGGCAAAACACGTGGCAGCGACAGTGGTGCTCTATGGCGGCGGCTCCCCGCTTATCGCTCAGCGTAGCGGAATCACTAAACGCGCAGTACTTCTGCTGAGTGTCACTGTTGCCGCCGCGTGTTTTACCAAACTATTTCGCTTGTATATTGAATACAAAAATGATTTTGTAACTTCCGTTGATGCTTTCCGTTGCAAAAAGGTCTGGTCTATCGTGTGGCATAGTTAGATTTTCTCCTGGACCCTTAGTTCTTGAAATAAACTGAAAGATATCAGCCAAAATGGGTGTATTTTCGGTGTCCCTTTCACTTTGATCATTATTTAAACACATTTAAATGTTTGTAGTCTAATAACAACATGTACCATTTTATTCGTGAAACTTCAAAGAATCATTTGGCACCAAGCGCAACTGAATACCTATTACGGCAAAAGTACAAAACACTTCCAAAGTTGAAAATTTGCGATTTTTTTCAAAATTTATTTTTTCAAAAATGGTACGTTCTGGAGAAAAACAGATTGCAGATTCGTATTCAGCACATTAAAGTCTATAAGAAACGCATATTGAAGGTTAGAAAATCAATAAAAAGTTGAAATTTGTCGAACAGTGTTATTACTTAAACGTCGCAAGCGTCACAATCGTTAAAAACGGCACAAACGTCAAAAACGGCACAAACGTCACAAACGGCAAAAACGTCACAGCAGCAACACGACTACAATACAGCACTTTACGACTCTTTCAAAATACTTCACGACACGTTACGTCAATTCCCTGTCTGACCGCTTTGCTCGTACAATCCCGGACGAGCCCCCAATTGTAACCGTAGGTTTTCACATCACCCATGGGGTACTATTATCGATGCGTTTTTCTTATCAGTGGTAACCTCTGTAGGCCTATTCCACTATGTCGCATGATAAATTCTTTAGCAGGCATAATTTGTGACAAATCGCGCTAAAAAATTAATTTGACAAATGCTTTTCAGTGTCAAAATTTTAATCAAGTTTGGAAAAATTGTAGTTTTTCGCACACAAAAAAATGTTTTCTTCTGGAAGGAGATGACTTTGGAAAAGTGATAGCTTCCTACGAAAAGAATCAACGTGGCTACACAATTGTGTGATACTTTGGCCGGGTTTTAATACCCCATGGGTGATGTGGAAACCTACGGATACGGGTGTCGCCCTAATGCGACCCGCGGCGGTTCATACGTTACGCGCCTGAGGACCTTCGAGCTGCGCGGCGATCGTGGGGGCCAAGACGTGCGGCCGGAGAAAGGGGGCGTTGCCTCCGAAAATCGGCTTGAAAGTTGACTTAATTCCGAGCCCTGGGCTAAGTAAATCCCACGAATAAGATTTGGTGCAGTAACTTTATTTGAACAACAATGACAAAGAAGACGGACTTTAACAAATTATAAGTAACTCGCTGATACTCTCTCGCTATATCTCTCTATATCCTACTCGCTGCTCACTGTCTCACTGTAATCTCTCTATGTCGCTAATCGGTTATAATAATTCTTTATTCTTGCTGCTCGCCGCCTTATATATAATACTAAAACGACACACACACACATACTCACATACTCTATACCTCTCGGTCAACGCACTTTACTCGCTTATCTCTCTCTCACACACACACACTCTCTCTCTCTCTCTCTCTCACTCTGCGTCATGTTTATTTCGGCGGTCGCTCACCTATTACCTGTGTCTAAGGTTTATTATGACGTCGGTCATTGACACCGGTGAGCGACCCGCATCCTCGTCGGCTGCCGAAATAAACATGTTGTCGCCCAATTTTTAAATTGCCGAACGGTTCCGACTCCTACATTACTTAGCTCGCTCACGTCTGAGGTCGGCTAGTTCGTTTCTGTCTCAACTCTCTTTCTCAAATCTCAATCTAATCTATTCTCACTCAAATCCAAATCTCTTCTGCCTCGCGCACGCAACGTCCTTTCAATATATTCGTTCACTCTCAGCTTTCATCTCATTCTATCCTTCATTCGCTCTCACTCATTTGGGACTCACACCGACACACACACCCTTGCCACGTGTCACACTTCGACCACGGGCCACCATGCACTCAAGCCTCCACGTGCATTCTCCGAAATCGTTCGCTCATTCCCAGATATAAACATGCACTCGATCCGTATTCGATATTTCCACTAACACTCGTCATTCACATCTCGCGGTTCATTCGACACTCCTTATCAGACGATTCATACAACACTCTTCCACAGACTTCTACGAACTCTACAATCCCACAATATTGCAATTTATATGATCTTCTAGGTATTCCTTGAACTGTTTCCGGTTAGTGCTTCTATTGTATAGATATGGAGCTGGTCTTGTGAATATTGGATTGTGTAGATAGTTGAGTAGGATTGGGGAGTGGTCTGAGGTAAGATCTAAACAGGATTGTACATCGAAGTGTGATTTATTCAAGCCTTTGATTATTGCAAAGTCTAGTAAATCGGGGGTTTTATCGTAGGCCGCCGGCCAGTATGTGGGCTCGACAGTTGATAGTATGTCTAGTGATAATTTCCGTATCGTTTGTTCCAAGATTTTACCCCGGGGTGAGTTGCTTTTGGAGCCCCACGAATTATGTTTTGCATTATAATCGCCACCTGCAATAAACTTGCTACCTAAGGATTGAAAGACGTCTGTGAACTGTTGGATAGAAATTGACTGACTTGGAGGACAGTAAACAGAAGCAATCGTGATATTGCCATGAGTTGTCTTGATAGTAACAGATGTAACTTGTATGTTTGTGTCATTGACGGTGCTATGTAGAAAGTGGTTGATATCTTGTTTGATAATTACTGCAGAACCACCACGGGCTTTGCCCGACGGATGTTTCGAATCGTAGATGATATAAGAAGGAATGTTAATGTAGTTTTTCTGATATGAGCATAATGTCAATTTTGTTGGCATGTAGAAAGACTTTTAGTTCTTGTATTCTTTGCTGTAGTCCGTTAGTGTTCCAAATTGCTATTTTTAACGTAGTAGCCATTTTATTTGTTTTGGAGCATGCATGTAAGAAGTTCTATCATTTTATTAATTTGTTGAGATTGTTGACTTAAGAGTGTAGGGATTTGGTTATATTGGCGGGTATGCCAAGGTGATCCCACGTATTAGTAGGTGTAGTAAAAGAATTTATTGAACGACCACAAAGACGAACTTTTACAATATATATATATACTCGCTGGTTCTCACAATCTCTCTCTCTATATATGTATATCTCGCTGCTCTCTCTCTCTCTGCACTCTCGGTTTCTCGCTAATCGGTTATAACCCTTATTCTCACTGCTCGCCGCCTTATATACTAGAAACGACACACACACATACTCACATACTCCATACTCTCGGTTAACGCACTTTACCCGCTTTGCTCTCTCACACATATACTCTCTCTCTCACTCCGACAACATGTTTGTTTCGGCGGTCGTTCACCTATTACCTGTGCCTAACTTTTATTATGGCATCGGTCATTGACACCGGTGAGCGAGCCGCATTCTCGTCGGCTGCCGAAACGAACATGTTGTCGCTGAGCATTTAAATTGCCGCGACGGTTTTGACTCCTACACCCGACCCCCCTTGCAGTCATATCTGGCCTCAGATATCCTCTGCATCCTCCTCGTTGTCCTGATCGGAGTCTGCGTCGTGGACCCAGCCTTTCATGTACTCCGCGGCCGTACTGGTCTCCTTCGGACCCTCGTGTTCTCCGACCTTCCGGACCATGTAGCGGTCATTTCGCAACGGTTTGATTACTTCGTAGGGACCGTAGTATTTCGCCGCGAACTTTGTCCCAGGGCCCTGCTGGGTCCTCTTTATGGCCACTAAATCGCCTTCCCTATACGACGTAGCGGTTTTCCGGCGTTTATCAAACCCGCGCCTATTTTCCCGCTGGATTTCCGCGATTTTTTCCTTCGCGCTTTCCCTCAACTCACACCTGACCCCATCAAACGAAGTAGCCCACAAGCGCTCCAGCAGCTCCCTCAGCGGTGGATCGTCCTGCAGGCGCATGTCGACTCCGAACATTACCCGGAAGGGAGTCATGCCCGTGCTACGGCAGACCGAGGCGTTTAGGAGCCTCTGGCAACGCTCGAGGTACTTATACCATTCCTCGGGTCGGGGGGCTGCGAGTTTCGCCAGAATCGGAATCAATACCCTATTAACCCTCTCCGCCTGCCCGGTACCCCGCGGCATTCCGGTGGTAATGGTCACGTGTTCGATTCCCTCCGTGGAACAATAATCTCTAAACTCGTTGGAGGTGAAGGCCGTGCCGCGGTCGGACACTATGCGGCGCGGATTCCCGAAAATTACTGCCTGTTTTCTAAGCCGATCTGTCACCTCGACGGTCGCCGTGGTTTTCGTTGCGTACAGCCAGGTAAACTTCGCGAACGCGTCTACAACTAAGAATATATGCTCGTAACTCTTTCGCGTGGACGTCAGCGGCCCTAAATGGTCGATGTGGTATGTGTCTAGCGGAGTTTCCCCTTTCTCTACTGGATGCAAGAACCCTTCCTGCTTCCCGTGCTTCCGCTCCGCGAGGATGCAGCTAATGCAGTTCACGACTACCTTCTTGATTTGTGGCTTCATGCGCGGAAACCAATAATCCCGCTTGACTATGGCCTCTGTTTTTTCGGCCCCGAAATGCCCTAGCTCGTGCGCGCGTTTGATTATGCTGGTCTGCATTGACCGTGGCACTACTAGTTTATAGTCGTCTTCAACGACCTTGAATAAAAGTCCGCCCTGCACGCAGTATCCGTTTATTGGATTTGCCTGCAGGGCCTCTAGGAGCTTACTAATGCCCTCGTCCGCCGCCTGGGCCCTTTTCAAACGAGCCGTGATGCTGTCGTTGTTTTCGGTTATCGACATGCACTCGGGCAGTGGCTGACGGCTAAGTGCATCTACGTGCCGCATGCTGCTTCCCGACCGGTGCGCGATTTCGTACTGAAATTCCTCCAGTAACAGCGCCCATCGCGCTACACGCACGCATAGATCCCTTTTCCGCATCGTCAAGGCGAACGCGCGGCAATCTGTGACGATTTTAAAAGGTATTCCCAGCAAATACACGCGGAATTTACGCAACGACTTTATGATCGCCAGGCATTCTAGCTCGTAGCTGGTGTACTTGGCCTCCGTTGCACTGGTTTTACCGCTCGCGTAATATACGGGGTGGAGGGTCCCGTCGACATTGTCGCGCTGTAGGAGGATACTTCCGAATCCGAAACTCGACGCGTCTGTGTGTAGCTCGGTCTCGGCGCCTAATCTGTACAATCTTAGTACGGGTTTGTCGGCCAACGCCCTTTTTAGTTGCTCGAACGCGAGTATGTGTTCCTCCTCGAAACGAAATTTTTCGCCCGACTTTAGGAGGTCCGTGAGGGGTTTGGCGATCAGCGAGTATTGACTGACAAATTTTCTAAAGTAGCCCGTGAGCCCTAGGAAGCTTTGTACTTCGCGCACGGAGGTCGGCCTACGAAACTTAACAACGGCCTCGGTCTTATGCTCAGAGGGCCGTATGGTCTGGTTTTCAATTATATGGCCCAAGAATTCGACCTTGGCTCGCAACAACTGGCACTTTTTCCAATTTATCACTAAACCCGCCTCACTCGCCGTTTTCAGGACCCTCCGCAGGTTCTCGACGCCGGACTCCACGTCCGCGGATGGCACGATTAGATCGTCTAGGTACGTCAGCGTTACTTTCTCGTTTATCAAGTTCCGGAACACGGCGTTTATAAATTTTTGGAATAGTGCAGGGGAATTGCACAAGCCGAAAGGTACTTTTAAAAACTCGTACTGACCATCTGGCACAATGAACGACGTATACTTTCTACACTCCGGCTTTATCGCGACGTGGAAAAATCCATTCTTTAGGTCGAGCGTGCTAAACACCTTCGCGCTCTGCAGCGCGTCCAATTGGTCATCTATGAGAGGAAGTGGATAACGATCCTTAATTATCTTGCGGTTTAGCTGGCGGTAATCGACGCACAACCGCGATGACCCGTCTTTTTTACGCACGAGGACAACCGGACTCGCGAAATCTGACAGCGAGGGCTGGATGATCCCGTCGCGCAGCCACTCTCGTATGTGCGCATTTACCTCGTCGCGTTCCGTCATGGACAACCGTCTCGCTCGCTGGTACACGGGCTTCTCGTCCCTTAGGACAATCGACATCTCGACCCCTACCTCGCGTGTTTTTTTTGGCTTATACCCTTCCACCAGGGATAGCACACGGTCTTTGATCCGCGCGTTTCCTCTATACGACACATCGACTAAGTTCGCTTCCTCGCACACGTCGATCTGCAAAACCTCGGGCAAATCGTTATCCGTCCGTTGTGCCTCGCCTGACTGACGGATCTCGATGTGCCCGTGTCGGATAATTAGTTGGACCTTATTCAGGAAGTCGATCCCGAGCAAAAGGCTGTGCCTCATTAATGATTCCGGTACGACGTGTGCCGTGATGGGGAATACGGACCCGTCTATCTCGACGGTGGTTGAGAACCCCCCCAACGTCTTATTTGAAACTGACCCGATCCCGTCGAACGAAACCTGGTCGTAACGCAACTCCGGCGCGCCTATCTTATCGAACACGTCTGCCCGCATCAGCGTGACGTCGCTTCCGGTATCGACAAGCGCGGTTACTGTGACATTGTTTATTGCTACTGTTTTTAAGTACTTTCCTTTTGCTGCGGTCTCGGCTGGGCGGCTGTCCACGGCGGCTGACGTCCTCTTGGGGCAATTGGAGGCGATGTGTCCGAATTCCCGGCAGTGGAAACACTTCGTGCCCCTGTCTCTCAGCTGGCATTCGGCTGCTCGGTGACCCCTCCTTCCGCAGTTGTGGCACCTCTCGAGGTTCCGCTGCTGGTCGCCGCTAGCCCGCGGCCGCTGCCTCTCCTGGTACCCGCTGGACCCCGCCGTCTTCTTCGGGGCTCGGCTCGCATCGGCTCCCCCCGGTAGCACCACTTTCTCGAATGCAGCGAAGAGGTCAGCCTTGGTCCGAAACCGCTCAATGCGCGCCTGGTTCCGCATCGCCAGATCTGGTATCCCCTCGAGCAGGTATTCGACGATCTCCTCCTCGTCGATAGGCACCCGGTTGCCTAGGATCACCTTCTCGTGGTAATACTCGCTGAAGCGCTCTCTGTGCTTCCAGCGTCGCTGCTCGAACTCCCTCTTCCTGGTGACCCTGCTCGGCCGATGGTGGAACATCGCCCTCATTTCCACCAGTAGGTCGTCCGTGCCCATCGCGACGTGTTCGGGCCTTGAATGTAACCACTCCACCGCCTTTCCCTTCAGCCGCGACCCCAGCAGCACCATGGCCTCGCAGTCAGACAACCCATGGGCTCTCCGCAGGAGCTGAAATTGCCGTTCCCAGAGGTCGTACGGTCCGTTCCCGTCGAAGTCGCTTAACAGTTCGGCGATCGCCGTTACGCTCGTTCTCCCTCGGTGCGTCTCCCTGAGTGTCGGCGCATATGAGGCGCCTGCTGGCTGTCTCATATCCTCCGGTTCCGCTGGTCGAGATGAGCTGGCCGCTACATTCAACTTCTGCATTCTCTGCATCAGTTCGACTTCTCGGCGCGCCAGCTCAAGCTCCTTCTGCATCATGTCGCGTTCCCTCCGAGCCATCTCCACCTCGCGACGCATCCATTCCGTTCCCTGTTCCTCCTTCCCTGGGGGTTGCGGCATCGTCGGCTCCTGCCCGTCCCCTGGCGCGTCCGACAGCAGATCTCCCGCTGGATCGACGCTCAGGACGAGCCCCCAATTTGTAGGGATTTGGTTATATTGGCGGGTATGCCAAGGTGATCCCACGTATTAGTAGGTGTAGTAAAAGAATTTATTGAACGACCACAAAGACGAACTCTTACAATATATATATATACTCGCTGGTTCTCACAATCTCTCTCTCTATATATGTATATCTCGCTGCTCTCTCTCTCTCTGCACTCTCGGTTTCTCGCTAATCGGTTATAACCCTTATTCTCACTGCTCGCCGCCTTATATACTAGAAACGACACACACACATACTCACATACTTCATACTCTCGGTTAACGCACTTTACCCGCTTTGCTCTCTCACACATATACTCTCTCTCTCACTCCGACAACATGTTTGTTTCGGCGGTCGTTCACCTATTACCTGTGCCTAACTTTTATTATGGCATCGGTCATTGACACCGGTGAGCGAGGCGCATTCTCGTCGACTGCCGAAACGAACATGTTGTCGCTGAGCATTTAAATTGCCGCGACGGTTTTGACTCCTACAAGAGTTTAGTTTGTTCGAAAAGCATTTTGGTTATTAATTCGGTGTTTTTAGCTGATTGTATTAACAGATTCTTTATTTCTGACATATCAGTTCGTATCGGTTCGTAGTCCTGTATGATTGGGTACGTTTCTTTTAGAATTGCTTGTGCCCCAGTTACACTAGCGTAGGTCCTTGTATTTGTATTGTGTTCTTGTCTTATAGTGGTGTTATTATTGTCCACAGGAACAGTTTGAGTGAGAAGATTTGAAGTATCTGTAACTGTTTTGTGTCTGAGTCTGGGATACAGTTTTTGCTGTAGTTGTTTCCTAATTATACAACCTTTATAACTAGCAGGATGATTTCCCTGGCAGTTACAGCATTTAACGTTATCTATTTTACCGATGTATGTACAATTCGATGTCTGGTGTTTGCCGGCGCATTTGACGTATGTGGGGATTCTATTGCAGTAATTTCTGGTGTGGCCATAGGCTTGGCAACGTAAGCATTGGGGAATGTCCCTTTTTACTCTAGGAGGTTCGAAAGAAACTATGGTGTTGAGCAACTTGTCAACTTTGTATATGTCCTTATTGTTATCTCTAGGTTCAAGTTCTATAAAGAAAAGTGGTAATGGCTGTTTTGTGTCGTGTTTTACCATGTTGTTTATTTGCCTTACCTGATGGCTGAGTTCTTTTAGTTCGTTGGTGATTGTGGCAGTGTTTGTCTTAGGGTGTACCCCTCTCAGTACGACTTTATAGCTTTTGTCTTTTTTTAGTTGGTACGTATAGAAGTTTGCATTTTTATCTTTCAGGGCTAGAACAATTTTACTGTAGCTTTCAGTGGTGTTGGCTTGTAGCTTGACTTGATTATTTTTAAGGTGTTTTAAGGTGTAGTTTTCTTTTGCAATTTTATCCAAGAGATCAGTAAGGGGCTCAATGATTTGGGCCTCAATGTGTATCGGTGGAGGTTTCAAGCTAGGTTGAGCACTTTCTGGTGTAGCATTTTCAGCTGGTTCATTTGATGTTTTCTGTAGTACACTAAAAGGGTTTTGGACTGGTACATTTATCAGCCACTTTTCGACCTCTGATTCTTGGACCAGATTGTCCAACGACGAATTATTGTATGGGTAGATTTTGCGTTTTTTTGTACTAGCTTGTTTTGAATTGCTGGCTCGCGGCTTATCGATTTCCATTGAGTCTGTTATGGCTGATATGTTCTCTTGTCTATTGTTTATAGCATATTTATCCCCTATTTTGGTGATGTTTAATTGTAGTGCTTTTGTCGTTGCCATTTAGGATTTTAATCTTGCCAGATGGCAAGTTACTCCGAATGCACTCTTACAGTTTCACTGATATTGACGGCCGTAAACACACACAGAATAATAATCACTTCGCGTAAACACGTCTTATTCCTCTGACTGCCTAAGCGAGACTGATGTTAGATTTAATTTTAAAATCAGGCATTTCCTTGTGCTTTACGCACACCAGGTCGAGGTGTATTTGACCTGGTAGTGTGGGACTCCTTTTCCAAGGTTACCCACTAACCCCCCCCCCCTGGATCTATCATACTCTATTGAAGCTGGACGTTGGCCATCCCAGAACGGGCCTTTAGCACTACTTTAGGATGGCGGTCCAGACTACGCTCTTTGGTTTCTTATAACCACTGTCTCTATTGTGACTATTTCCGTCTTCTTAACTGCAGGTCCCCTTTTGGGGCGCTCGTTTATGGGCACGACTGTCCTTCCTCTTGTCCGATATTTTGCCGGTCTCGTGTCCTCTTTTTCCTAGTCCGGTTTCTCTTTCCCCACTTCATTTCTTCTTCTTCTTTTAGTTTCATTACCTCGTCTACGAACATTCTACATTCAGCCTGACTGTCCTTCCCTGTCAGCAAGTCGGCTATAGTATCTTCGTTGAGTTCTCCGTATTTTTTAATAGCTCATTTCGCTCTCTTTCCCATTTCTTGCAATGGAAAAGAGTATGTGCTGCGTCGTCTTGAGTTCCACACCCGAACCAGCACAGCGGGGGGGGGAATCCGTCCGATTTTATTGAGGTAGTGTGAGTCTGTGTGAGTCTATACGTCAGGATTTTAGGGCCTCTGTTGGTCCATTTCCTGATGTCCGGTATTAGCCGGAAAGTCCATCTTCCGGTCGTTGATAGCCCCCAGTTTTCCTGCCAGGAGGTCAGGGTTTTGGCTCTTTCTTCTGTCTTCAGTTTGCCCAAATCCAAGCCCCCGGTTGCATTCTGGTTTTTCCTGCTGTATATTCTTTTTCTTTCTAGGACCATTAGGGCCATCGGTGAGATGGCCGCAAGCACACACAGGGCGTCGTGGGAAACCGTTCTATAGGCCCTGACTACCCTCGCTAGTGCAGTTTTTTGTACTCTCTTGAGTACTGCCTTATTTGTATCGAGGTTCCTCTCTGTAACCCATCCAGGGGATGCGTACAGAACGACAGCTTCCAAGGTGCGATAGTACAGAAGTCTCGAGGCATATCCCCCTCCCCGGATGTTTGGGGAGATCCTAGCTAGTGCCACCGCTACCCCGAGTGCCTTTATGCATACATTTTTTATGTGACCCTTAAACATTTGGTTTGGTTCAAACCTTACCCCCAAATATTTAAGTTCCTTAACAGTGTTCACGGTCACCTCCCCGTGTTTTACCGCTATGGGGTTTTTTACTCTCCTCCCAGTCAGGAGTATCATTTCCGTCTTATCCTGCGCGATTTGTAAGTTTTGCTTTGTAAACCATTTCGCCATCTTTTTCAGCGTTGTCTGTGTCATCTCCGTTATTTTGTCGAGTTCCCTCTCGACTATTACTACTGCCACATCATCGGCATATCCTATTAGGCTGACCGCTTTGGGGTAGGACTCCTCGAGGAGCGAGTCGTATACCAGATTCCACAGGGTTGGCCCCAATACTGAACCCTGCGGGACTCCTGCAAAAACCTCTCTGCATACCATTCCGTCCGCCGCCTTGTACTGGATCCTTCTCTCGGATAGATAGTCCTTTAGGATTCGTGATATATACATTGGTAGCACTCGGCCGTAAGCTTCGTCCATGATGGCTTTTCAAGTCAGTGAATTAAAAGCGTTTTTGACGTCTATAGTAATTAGGAGACAGTGCTTGTCATTGGATTTGGCCTGATTCCATAGCCTCATGAGGTGTATTATGGCATCTGAGGTGCTTTTTCCCTTAACCTGATACGGAACCTGAGTGACCTGAAACCCCTCAATATCCTTAATGACGTAACGGTCATTTCTTAACACTCTAGCAATCTCATATGGCCCTTTGAACTGTGGCACTAATTCTGACGAATCGCCCGAGTTTTCGAAATTCCTAATCATTACTCTATCGCCTATTTTATACTGTTCCGCTGGTTTTCGTTTACGGTCATAGTGTTTTTTGTTGGCTTGGAAGCTTTTAACCAATCAGCTGTGGATGACGACTATATCCGTCATGCAGAAATGGCAGAATTTCGCGTTATGACGACTATATCCGTCATGCGTAAAAGTTAGTTACCATTTGCTATTTAAATTGTAATTTTAGTCAAAAGTAAAATATATTCGTAAATGTCAATATGTTTAGAATCTTTTGAGGTCAAGCCGAAATGAAACAAACAAATAAAAAGTATAAATAATTTGAGATGAATTCATGCATATGCACGAATTCATGCGTATGCACTAGTTGGAACTGCCTATCAGTTCGTATAACCACTTTATACATGTGCGACGATAATCTGTTTTAGATGTTAGTGATATAGTTTGTTATAAAAAAAGGATTAGGAAACAATCGCGGTATTGGTGTTCGACGTGCAAAGCGCCATTATGTGTCGTTCCTTGCTTTGGTGAATACCACTCGACAGCAGCAGTTTGAGGTTTTAACTTTTATAGATATTTGATTTTTCCTGAGTTTTTCGTTTATTATGTATGTAGTATATGTTTATTTAAAGTGTATGAGTAAATATTAGTAATAAAATTATTCATTTTATTGTAAATTCGTTTTTAGTAAAATTTTGTATACAGTCTACAACTTTTCCGCGTTGCTGCACTCCATATAATAACATCTCGCCTGTTGACTTACTTACGGAATTGTTGCAATCAAATTCTACATCTTCCAATACATCATACCAATGTGCGTTACGTTCACTAGCCAACTTCGCAATCATCGGTATAATAGATCTGTTAAATCTTTCGGCTTGTCCGTTCGCTTGTGGCGAAGCCGTACCTATCCTAATGTGCTGTATGTCATTTTCCTTCATAAAATTTTCAAACTCGTGCGCGGTGAAGCAGCTTCCCCTATCGGACACAAAACTTGCTATGAACTTACGAAAATAAGAACAAAGCCCCAGAAAACTCTGCACTTCGCGGATATTTCGTGGAACCGGGAACTTTTTCACATCTTGAACTCCGCGTTCAGTGGGTCTTGACGCCCTCGCTCGTCACCAAATATCCTAAATATTCTAATTCAACTTGCAGAAATTTACACTTATCTAAACGTAATTCTAACTTATTCGCTACACATAATCTAAATACTTTTTCCAACACTTTTAAATGGTGTTCCAAAGAGATAGTAGCCACCAGAAAATCGTCCGAGTATACTGATACGTCCCCCGAGCTAATCAATTCTTTAAATATTTGGGTTACGTAACGCTGAAACTTCAAAGGGCCTCCCTTTAAGCTAAAAGGCATCCTCACGCACTCGTATTGCCCCAACGGCGTGACGAAGGATGTGTATTTCACCGATTCCTCCTTCATCCTTTAAATCTAGGGACATGAAATATTTCTTTCCTTGAAGCAAGTCCAGTTGGTCCTCAATCAACGGCAAAGGAAAGTTGTCGCGCACTGTAATCTTATTTAAGGCCCGGAAATCGATACACATACGCATTTCCCCGTTCTTTTTATTCGTCAACACTATGGGTGACGCATACTCGGATGTGCTTTCTCTAATTACGCCTTTTTCTAATAAATCGTCCACAAGGCTTTTTAATTTGATTTTTTCGCTAAAAGATAATCTGCGCGGCGCATAATGGAATGGTTTGTCTTCCGATAATGTGAGCTTCATCACGTTTTCTACTTCCGGCTGTTTCGGTCTAATCGGCTCTACATACGTTCTTTCAAAAAGTTGCCGGGTTTTCTCCTGAATGTTATGCGGAATGCTCGCGTTAATATTTAAACGTGATGACGGTCTTTCTCTATCGGAAACTACCTCTATATTCATAATCTCTACGATATTTTCATCCATAATCAATGTAAGTTTTGCCGTCTTCATAAAATCTCGGCCTAAAACTAATGACTCGCGCGTGGTCGTATCGCACACCATTCGTAACTCGGTACTTATTTTAGATTGTCCTAGTGTACTCTGGCCTTGACGCACCCGATAAACTTCATTATACTATTGTTTATTCCCGAATCGGTGCTCGCTGCTCGTTGTTGTCCACCTCCAGCATCACCGTCGGGTGGAACTCGCCCTCACGACCTGTCGCCTTGTCAACGAAATTGACGCTGCTCGTCGATGCTCGGCAATCCTGAACCCTGTGCCTCGGGTTGCCGCATTTGAAACAGGTACCCTGTTCCCGCTTTGGCTTCTTGCAGTTTGCCGCGTAATGTCCGAGCTCGTTGCAGTTGAAACAGCGAGCTCGTGCCCCGTATTTTGGGTTTTCCACTTTCAACCCTCTCGAGACCGCCGGCTCTTCCCTGCGTTGTATCGGCCTCTGACGTCGTGGTTCCGCTTCCGGAGACGTTCCTGAAAAAGCCTCATGCAAATCCTCGACAGATTTGAACCGTTGAATTCTCGCCATTTCTCGCAAACTTTCCCGTGAAATCCCGTCCACCACATAGTCGACAATTTCACACTGCGCAATGGGCACTCGATTTCCCAACACCAGTTTATCGTGTACATAATCGGCGAACGTCTCGTTCGCACTCCAGGTACGCCGTTCGAACTCACGTCTTAACGCAAGCGCGTTTACGCGTTGTCCGTACATCCCTCGCAGTCCTGTTAGTAGCTGGTCACATGACACATCCACGCAGTCCTCCCTCGAGTGGTATCACTTAAACGCTTTTCCCTTTAATTTCTGGCATACCAGTGCTTTCGCCGCGTAATCATCCAGTCCATAATTATCGACTAATTTTCGCACGTGACTTACCCAAACATGAATGTCACAATTGACGTCGTCAAAATCCCTGATCATGTCCTTAATATCAACCCACTTTACCTCTCGTACTCGTACGGAAAAACAGCCGGGTAGCCCATCCGGTTGCGGTGTCGTATTTCGTGCCAGTTCCAACTCTCTTCTCAACAGCTGTATCTCGCGTTCTGCTAAATCTCTTTCCCGTCTTAAAATCCGTGATTCCTCAGAACTTACTTCGGCTGGCCTTGAGCGAGAATCTTCCTGCGCCTCTAAGCCTGTTGTCTCTCCGGCACTGGGCATCGCAGCCGCTGTCAAACGTAGTGCATCCTCAGGAACACCGGCTTCTAATAATCGGTTCAGTAACTCGAGCTTCGTACCCGACGTCGGCAGATCCTTGTTTCGTAGCATGTCCTTAAGCTCAGCAACCGTAAGTGAACTCATGTTGGTCTAGTTTTGTGATTTCTTTGAAAGAAAGAAAAAACTCCTCGACGTTGATCGCGACACTTAAAAACGTAATCTTTCACAGTAAATTTTTCACACGTAACTTCTGCACTTTTCTTTGTCCGTAATTTTGCCCGATCTTAAATTTTTGTGATGTCTTAAATGTCTCCTAAATGTCTGGTTATCACACTTCGTAACATAAACAACGCAACTCAAGTTCGGAAAGTCAGTCCCGTTAACATAAATTCATAACACATACCATAAATTCATAAAACACCTAACATAAAAAGTTTGTCCATAAATTCACATAAATTTCACTAAATCGCGTTCAACCACTTTATCCTTCGATCCCACTTCTGAAATTTGTAAGGATGTTCCGGCGGGTAAGGATACAATACAAGATGCAAGGATGGACGATTATTATACTTTATTTCGTACACGCCACTTAACGCGTCCTTCTCGCACGCGCGTTCGGGCAAGAACCCCTTTTGTCTCAAAAAATCCAACCGTCCGTCTTCCCCGTCGATCGTCAGGTTTGACGTCACAGGTTCGACGACGTCGGACGGTGGTTCGGCGCGACGCTTACAATGTATGGCCACGAGATCATTCGTTCGCACGTTCTGAGCGAAAACCTTACAGACATCCGATAGTTGAATGACGACGAGCCACCAGCCATCGTCTGTCGCCCAGATTGCATATCCTCAAGACACTCTCTCTGACCACCCGTAAACTAAGTCCCTACCATAAATTAAACACTGAATGAATAGCACTCCACCATCCAGCCCTATTTCTTTCTTTTAAAAATAGGTTGACGCTAACATATACATACATATACCTACAAAATACATTATGCGCAGCACACCAATTACATAGCTAGTCGCACTCACCAGGTTAGATTGCCAATCTGCCAATTGGCAGATTGGCTGTGGGCTGCGGCCGAAGCTCACTCGCCACTTCGATCTCCGTGGGCAGAGTTTTTGACCGCCTGGCCGGAGAGGGCTCCTCCCCGCGGCTGGCCTCCATCCTCCCCCTGAGGAATGCCCGTCGTCGATCAGTGTCCCTTGAGGACCTCTGCCTCTTCCTCCCTATAAGGCAGGCCGTACACCAGGGATGCATGAAACATGGAACACGCAACATGCGACATGCGGTAAATACCGCGCTCATACTTATACCGCATAGAACCACTTAAAATGTATAGCTACTTCTTCTACCCTCGTACACCAGACATGCATGCTGCACATGTTGCGCGACATCTACTGCGTGCGGTATTTTGTGCGTGGCTTGCCGCGGTATTTACCGCGCGGTAGAGAAGACATTTTCAATTTGTAGGAGATTTTACGTAGGGCTCTGGTTTGGCTCGGGCCATGATGGTTTATATAAGACTACTTTTTGGGTATAATTAGTCTATAAAGGTAATACTTGTATTTATTGCAAATAC
This sequence comes from Nomada hirtipes, assembly GCA_951802735.1. NCBI lineage: Eukaryota > Metazoa > Arthropoda > Insecta > Hymenoptera > Apidae > Nomada > Nomada hirtipes. The sequence goes on along the minus strand of OX637921.1, from coordinate 7,048,454 downwards.
ACGCTGATAATACAATATTCTACGGATCGCTATCCGTACGCTCTCATGGGCGCCCAATAGTTTTTCTATTCTCGGTCCTATAATTTCCACCAACACTTTAAAACTCTCCTGGCTCATTCTATAAAATTCTTTAAATTTTTCATGATTAAGTGCAAGCTGCTCCTGGGTAACTATTGCTGGGATATGCCTTAAATTATCACAGAATAGAGGATTAATCCAATATCTACGGATTCTATTTCGTCGTTCCCTACGTCGCAAATATTGCCAAGCTACCATAACGTCTTCCTCGGACGATGACATTGTAGGAACTGTTTCAACATTTGCTGCACTGGTGTACGCGGTGTAGCAACATGAGACATTTACCGCATGTCGCATGTTGCGTATTGCGTGTTTCATGCATCCTTGGTGTACGGCCTGCCTAACGGTGGCAGTACTCGAGTCCGTGCTGCCCTCCTCGCTACTTAGGACATACTGCGGAGTCTCCTCTGTTGTCCTCGGCGTCACCCCTCGCCGTTCGCTGCCCCTTGTGGTTACTCCTGGAGCAGCCCCTTCCCTACTGCCGCTCGCCACAGGTTGCCCTGTGGGTGCGGTCCTCCCCGCGGGTTCACGCTCTCACAGCGTGTCTCCGCCTCCTTGCTTGCGTTTGGTTTCTTGTTTAATTTCGACATAATCGCAGATATTTAAATGAACGCTTCGCCCATCATGGGACCCCCACCGCAGTGGGGGGTACTTCCGCGTTTGAATTTAACCCTGGTTATAGATGCCGAAGCCGAGAAGCGGTTTGTCAGGTGGTCAACCCTATCGGCACCGAGTGACTCTAGTGAAAAATGTTACGGGATAGGCCCGCGCCATATAAGATGCTAAAAGTTTAACATCACCCCTATCGAATGGGCGACACCGGATCCGAGCCGATGCCTGACCCAAACCTCGGGCTAGACGTGAGACACAACACTGCCCAACCGCACGCGCAATGTCGCGGTCCCTTTTAATGTAGTCTTTGACTCCTGTTCTGGATCACTGTTCTTGAACAATGGCGTCTCTTCTTGACTTCGAGCTTAACCGGCATCGTGAGGGTTATGGTATCCAGAGCGTCTGCCGAGACAGTTCTGTACGCGGCAGCAACCCTTATCGCCATATTTCTCTGAACCGATGTCAGCTCGTCCCTAGCCCATTTACGCTCCAATACAAGACCGGGGCCGCATACAACAGCACCGACCGCGGAGTATTCATAACTAGCTTACGGGCTGCGAATTCCGTCTTCCCAGTCTTCTTCATAAGACTGCTGAGGGCCGCTAGGGTTCCCATAGCACGTCTGCATGTTTCACCCATATGATCAACATAGATATATGTAGCAGGTAAAAACGACATTTTCATTTCTCAAATCCATTGTTTTTAAGTGTGGCAGTGGATACAAGCGTTAAAAATTAAAGATAGCTTAAAAATGAAGAATATTATTTTTACCTAGTATCTAATGCTCAGGACCTTAACCCTTTAGCTACGGCGGTTCGGTCCGCCGCACAGTGTTCCAAATGGCATATTTAAGTGGACAAAATTCATTTTCGAATTTCGAAAAAAAAATTGTTTCAATGTAATCTAGAATAATCATACATTAAAACTGCAGAATATTAAAATATTACACAATGTTTATAAAACATTTCAATGTTTACAGAGCGGTCAAAGTACGACTGATCGAGCACATTTCTTTGGTCAACAGAAATGCTCTGCAATGTTATTAAAATGCATTTAAGTTCAAAAGTTCTTAGATGTTTTAACTCCCATGGCTTCAACCATATAGCAGGAAAATATCCGAATGGAGGCAGTAATGCTGGACTCTGTAGAAGGTGCGGAACTGCGGGACACAAGATTAAGGAGTGCTCCGTGACACCAAAATGCATCCTATGTTCAGCGAAGGGCAGGATAGGGAAGATGCCCGGAGTGCCGCGAGGCCGTGGTTAAGTTACTAAAAAGAAAATGGAACTGAAAATATTACAGATAAACCTAAATAGCTGCCGAACAGCACATGATCTGCTAGAGCAAACTAGAACGGAACTGGCAGCAGACATAGTGCTGATTAGCGAGCCTTATGTAAATAGACCGTACTGGTTTACAGATAGGGCATCTTGTGCGGCCATCTGGGTATCTCCCAACGTCCTCAGCGAAGGGGTGGCGGTACACTTAGTACATAGAGGAAAAGGTTTTGTGGTCATACTTAATGATGAGACGCTCATCATAAGCTGTTATTTCCCCCCCAGCCTCTCGCTAGGGGATTTCTGCATGGCACTAGACCAATTGGAAGAAGTGGTTACCCAGAGCAAGGCGACAGAGACTATAATTGGAGGGGACTTCAATGCAAAATCCCCTATGTGGGGCTCACGACGCTGTGACCAGAGAGGCACTAACGTAATGGGCTGGGCGAATAGAATCGGTATGATCCCGGTTAGAAGCGAGGGGAAAGCTTCATTTCACAGATATGGCAGATACTCGCTTATAGACATACTATTATGTAGCCAAATACCATATAAAAGGCTAAGAAGCTCTAAGATCTTTGACAAATTCTCTGCCTCGGATCACAGCTACTTGCTGCTCTGCCTTGGATCTGGTGGGAAGTCAAACCCCGTAAGAAACCCAAGGAAGAAATGGGGGACGAAACTAGACATAAAACTATTCGTAAAGGTATATGACATATGGACTGAGGACCTGGAAGTGACGCAGGTAGCTACTGAGAATGATATAAACAAATACATTACTGGCCTCAATGACCTGGTAGCGGCGTGCTACCTGATTGAAAACGCTGTACTGAAAGACAAGAACGAAGTGTGGTGGTGGTCCGAAGAGATCGCGTTATTAAGGAAAAAAGCCATAAAATGTAAGAGGCTTCTCCAAAGACCCTATAGAAAGGATAATGCCCAACACACAGAAAGGTTTAGACGCGATTTCAAAGAAACCAAGAGGGCACTAAATAAAGAAATTAAAAAGGCTAAGACCGACCGATGGAAAACGTTTATTAACCGGATTGACAGTGACATATGGGGTATACCTTATAAGTCTGTAATCAAATCCATTAAAGGCTGCCCGCCTCCAGTCTCACTAGGAGCCAACCAGGTGGACGAAGTAGTAAAAGGGCTGTTTATCACGGAAGACAGCCCACAGGTGAATATTGCTATCGATCCGTGGAAAGACTTTACGATTGAAGGTGATGGAGACATCTGCGAATTGGTGGTTAGCAGGGCAGTTGCTAAAATCAGAAAGAAAGCAATTGGACCGGATGGTGTACCGATGGAGATTGTGAGATGGCTCTGTACACATAGACTGAGCCACGTAACATGGCTCCTAAACAGCTGCTATCAAAACGGCATATTCCCGGACCCATGGAAATGTGGACGATTGGTTCTCGTCCCCAAAAAGTCTGCGGGTGGCGCGTTACCGACTGGCCGGCGACCTTTATGCATCTTGTCGAACTGGGGGGAAGGTATATGAGCATATACTAAAGGAAAAGCTCCGGAAGAAAATAGAGCATGCGGAAAACCAGTTTGGCTTCTGCAGGAAGAAAAGTACCGTCGATGCACTAGAAACAGTCATGACAACGTGGGAGAGGGCAAGAAGCACAGGAAGGTTTTGCCTCCTTGTGACCCTAGATGTAAGAAATGCGTTCAATACCCTAAGATGGGACAGTATTATAAGATGCATAAGAGAGAGACGCATCAGTCGCACCCTCGAAAACGCGCTGACCAGTTATCTAGAGAATAGGAAGATTTGCTATAACGCCATGGGTGGCACTAAAGAATGACCGGTGTATGGGGGTGTTCCTCAGGGGTCCGTTCTCGTTCCTACACTGTGGAATACAGTATATGATGAGTTGTTATTAACTAGACTACCAAAAGGAGCGGTCATCGTTGGCTATGCTGACGATGTCTCGCTTATACTCGTAAACCACTCACTGCAAAACCTGACAGTGGAGCTAAATAGTGTAATGGAAAAGATACATGCATGGTTTCTAAAGGAGGGCCTGTCGCTTGCCAGTGAGAAAACTGAAATACTCCTACTCACGAGCAGGAAAGCACGAGGGACCCTATCGTTTCCTGTCCTTGGCAGAACGCTGCAAACAACAAAGGTTGTTAAATACCTTGGGGTATCTCTGGAAGGCAATATTACATTTAGGGCACATGTGAATAACATTACAAACCGGGCGCTGAAAGTTGCCGGGGGCCTGGCGAGGATAATGCCCAACCAAGGAGGGGGTGGATTCTACAGTAGGACCCTATACTACAGAATAATCGAAGCAATAGTCTTATATGGGGCCCCGGTATGGCACGCGGCCACAGGAATAAATGTAAACATAAGAAGGCTTAGAACGGCCCAACGCACAATATTAAGTAGGGTAGCAAGGGCTTACCGGACTACCTCCACGGACGCTCTGTGTGTGATTGTGGGCCTCCCCCCCTGGGAGCTGTTAATAGAGGAAAGAAATAGAATATACAGGAGAATAAAAGCACTTGACGCACAAGTGGTCTCTAAGGACGCTAATAAGAGTAAACTACAAAAAGGAGAGAGGGAAGAAACTTCTAGCAAACAATTTTTTGATAATTGATCGAGCACATTTCTTTGGTCAACAGAAATGCTCTGCAATGTTATTAAAATGCATTTAAGTTCAAAAGTCATGATGGATTTAGCATCTCAAAACATTTATTTTACCTTAAATAACATTGAATTATTAATAACTTTTTGTATTGTTGTTGTGGGATATGGTGATGGGAGTTACGAAAAGAGAGTGGAATAACTTTCCCTTCAATATTTGTACTTGTCTTTATTAACACGCCGTGGTACACGCTCGCGATACCCATGACAGCACGTACTCGATATCCTTACGACTCTCGATTCACTCTGCTTACACTCTGACTCGCGCACGCATCATCCACTCAATATATTCTCTCACTTGCAGCTAGCCTCTCATTCTATTCCTAGTTCGTTCTCACTCATTAAGACCCACACCGACACACACCCTTGCCACGTATCACAGTTCGACCACGGGTCACCATGCACTCAAGGCTTCTCGTGCATTCCCAGAAAGCATTCACTCTTCCCTAGAAATAAACATTCGCTCGACGTTTCAACTAACACTCTTCATTCGCACCTCACGCTACATTCGATACTTCCTGTCACACTACGGTTTCGACTTAAACATAAGACGCGGAGACGTGGCGCCGGCTTATCGCCGCATTGTAAATCGAAGTTCTATTGAAGCAATTAATTCTTAGTAAAAACTGACATTATGTTATGATTCATCAGTGTAGTACACTAAAACTAAGTGTAAGAAAAGTAGAGACTTTAAGCGTTCATTTAAAAAAAAGTTCTACGTGCAAAAATTTGCAATAGTATGCTAAACGACAAACCTAATTTTAGCGTTTCCGCCCGGCCACGAGCACGGCCATAACCAAACGCGCGCCACCGAGCTTGCTTGCCGCTAAGCCTTATCGACCAGGTCCAATATATCCTATACTACAATACTTTACAATTTAGTACATTCTAGATCAATTCTGGTTTATTGTTGCAATCGTAAAAGAGAGAAATTATGCGTAGCTAATTCTTAACTGTGTAAGCGGTTAAGACGTATGTAAGCTGATAATTACCCCTGCAACAGAGGTAGTAAAGAAGAGGTACTAACAAAAAATATTTGACAGAGATATTTTTTATTGTCCTCCCTGGATTATGTAGGTCGACAAAATGAAAAGATACTATTCAACATAATTGTAAGAGGTTAATAGTTTCTTGTCTATACATTCTTCTTACCCTTCCCAAAAAAGGCGGTTAGCAATTTGCAGAAGGGAAAAACCTTCAACACGCATAAAACGGTTTTGACGAAAATCGTTTTATTGCAACAGTTAATTGCAGTGGGTGCGGCTACACCTTAAAACATGTTTATTTGCCGTTAATCGTTTTCCCTTAATGTCCAATCAGCGTGCATAAAAACTCTTCCGAGTCCACGTTAAAGGAAACGCACCATGAGGAAGTCAGTCTTCATTTGACAGTAAATCGTAGAACATCATCCAAGCAGAACACAAGTAATCAAGTGTTGTGTTATACGTGTTAATCGTGTTGTGTACATCGTGTTAAGGGGGTAGACACGGGTAATGCAGCGAGCTGTATACCGACACAATCTGGGCCGAAACATGGGCTTGGGACTATGCATTTTTCGTCCTTATATGAGAAGATTTTGAGCTCGGCGAGGGCTCATTAGAAAGAGGAAGGTTCAATGAAGCACGCGACACAGCCCGTTCATCGAGATTGTGTTGATATCTAATAATATGAGTGTCCAAAGTAGAGCAAAAATTGACATAATACACCGCAGAATCTAAGTATATTTTAAGTCACTAAAAGAGTTTTATGGCTCAAACAGGCTGTGCAGCGTGCTGCATTGCACTTTTCTCTGTCGAATGAGCCTTTATTCATCTCAAAATCTTCTCATATAAGGATAAACGATGCATAGTCCTGATTGCATTCCCGCAGACCAGTTCCGCCGTCCGCTGTTCATATTGCCGTTAAAACAGAGCACGTGACGTCACAAATTTAGTTCAGGTAGTGGTGATGAGGTGGCGCCTTCTCAGGACGACTGCCAACGTAAAATCATAGCAAAACTGAAGCGTTGGCTTGTGACATGTGCTACAGCAGTAACAGCGTGATGCAGTCAATCTGTGCATTTTCGTACGATTATAGGTTAGGTCATATGCATTTTAGGTATTGACTGGGTACTGTGTACAATTACTAAACGCTTTTACTGTAACACATGCTTGACTTGAAATCGCTGTCGAATTTATTTTATAATTTTATGGTTATATTATTTAAAATAAAAAAGAAGAGATTGGAACTTTTTTACGGGGATTGGAAGTATTGATGTACTGATATCATATTTTCAGAATGTGGTAGTTACAGCAATTATTTGAAATTGTTGGATTGCTCTTATTATTATTCTTTTTCATTCTTTTGACTATGTTGTATAAAACATATTATAAGGAAATGTCACTAAATCAATCAACAGTTGACTCCCTGATTTTTTTTATAACCTTTACGCTCCTATGTATCATATTTTCAGAATGTGGTAGTTACGTCAAATATTTGAAATTATTGCATTGCTCTTATTAATATTCTTTTTCATTCTTTTGATCATTTTGTACAAAACATATTGTAAGAAAATGTCACCAAATCAGTCATAAGTTGACCTGATGTTTTTCATTCATACGTGAATACGGATGTGTGAATACAGACACAGTAAGGCATAGTTGCCGCAACTTATCAAGACTTCTGTCGCGCTGTTGCCATATCTGTTACAAATGTGATCATCAGCTAACTAAATGAATCGGCTCGAGCGGAGATTTTGTCTCGAGCCGCCAGAAAATTTTCTGTAGGTTCGAATCCCGCACGTGTTCATTTTTTTGCTTTCTGAATTTCTCTTAATGAAACTGTTACTAACGTACTTGCGAGATTTTTCTGATTAAAATAAGGCCAAACACGATATAGTTTGAATTATATTTGCTTGTTGATACTAATTGAATACGTACCACAAAGTCTGTATCAACAAGTAAATATAATTCAAACTATATCGTGTTTGGTCTCATTTGAATCAGAAAGATCTCCCAGATACATTGGTAAAAGTTGCATGTAGAAAAATTAATGAATAAAAAAGTTTCATCGTTGAATTAGTATCAACCAATTATGCTAGCCAATAGCCTTTGGGGGCCGTTACCTGTTTGTGACAACAATAACTGAATGCTTCACTTGCCAAATCGATTAACTCCTCAAAACAAAAATATGGAAATTTATTTTAAATGTAGAAAAAGTCCTTTGGCAATAAAATTTAAAAAGCTTCAAGAAGTGGATCGATTTGGCAAGTGAAGCATTAAACTATAACAGTGACTACTGATAAATTGGGGTGATAAAGGTTAAATTTAGAACCACATAAATTTGTTAAACATATAATTTTTATTTATTTTAATTTTTAATTATTAAAATGGAAAATATGTTGTGAGGTGCCGCGGCCCCTCCCACCTCTTCCGCGGCCGCTAGCCCCTCGGCCACCCCGGGCCGCGGCACGCTGCAGCTTGCGCAACGCTCTCTTCAGCTGTATGTTCTGTAATATAAAAAACAAACATAAATTACTGCAATAATATTTAGACGTTTCCACATTTTCGTGAGAATGCGAGAAATGTGTAAATCCAGTATGATCGTTAGGTGTGAGATCGCCACGTATATACATACCTCTTTCTTTAATTTCACGCAACACGCACACCGTGCATGTTCGTCCCGCCGTTCGACCGGACTCCGCCGGCTCGACGATCGGCCCCGACGCCGGGGCAGGCTGCTGCTCGACGATCGGCTCCGACGCCGGGGCTGACTGCGGCTCGGCGATCGGCCCCGACGCCGGGGCTGGCTGCTGCTCGACGATCGGCCCCGACGCCGGGGCTGGCTGCTGCACGACGATCGGCCCCGACGCCGGGGCTGGCTGCTGCTCGACGATCGGCTCCGACGCCGGGGCTGGCTCCCACGCCGGGCCGTTCCCTTCTTACTTTCACAGTTGGTATCACACTTGGTATCACACATCTGAAAAGAAGTCGAATAAGCCAGTGTAACTATCGAACATAATGAAAATGGATTTGAAAGTGCAAATCTACGTGAGATTGAATACCCGAATCTCTGACTGAGCGTAAGAAACACGCGAACACTCAACAATCACATTTTCACAATATATTTTAAAGAAAAAATTAAAAAAATACTATGACGATAGTGTGTCAGTTATTATGAAAATGGCGTTGGTTGAAATTAAAAAAAAGAATTTTTCGTTTATTATGTATCATGTTGATATAATAATATGTATGTAAAAGAATAAGTGAAATGTAATAAACTAAAAAAATGGATTTAGGCCACTTTCATAATAATCGGTGCATATATTGAAAAAGACGGATAGTAAGCGTGAAAGCACTTACGGTGTTCCCTGATGCACAGTTGCTTCCTTTGTGACGATCAAAATTTTGCTAGCCTCAAGGGTGAACATAGCCCAAATTGCCTTTCTCACTCACTCAATAGGTATTCCTTCGGTGGAAGCGAAAGCTTCGGGACAGAACGTTCTCTACCATCGTGTTGTTGCTATGTTGGTTGAAATTTGCCGCCAGCGTCGAACGTAGAAAAGGACAGCGAGTAAAGATAAGGAACCGAGCTTGCAAACCAAAACACGATCGCAGCTTCTCTTTTCTTTTCACTACCTATCCTTTTCTGCGGCCGAAACTTGTTACCGTTAATTAAGCCACTAAATATAGTCCAAATTATATCGTGTTTGGTATCATTTTAATCAGAAAAATGTCAGCTATGCTGTGTATAAATTTCATAAGAAAAGGATGAGAAATAGCAAAGTTGCATCCTTCAATTAGCATTGGCTCACCGATATACCCGAACACGGATCACGTTACACCGATTGCCAAGAGAGCGACGGTCCCATGTCTGGTGCAGCGTAGATACAATGTATGTATATACCAGTCAAGAATAAAAAAAATCGATGGATCCTTATAAGGAATAAGGTATAATAGATTCATTTAGTTCTACATTTAGAGCAACGCTAGTTGATCAGTTTTGTGTCGTTTGCGCTACGCGAAAGACATAGAAAGCAATCGGGTTTTTATTTACTACGCAAATATTGATATATGGTGTACAATTCATAACTTGTGAATTGTTCCATTTTTGCGTGGTTCGTTAGTGTAGTGCTGTGTGTGATCATTTCATTACCATGGAATCAGAAAAGGAAGGCGAAGGTGCAAGAAGTCTACGCTATTTGAAGGGTGATGTGAAAAGGAAGCAGCTCGTGTTATCCACCAGGCGTTTGTCCAGAAATAAAAGGTGTCAAGAAAGGTAAGTTACGTTTTATGGTACAGATCTGTATGAAGCTACAGTTTGTAATTTAGTGGCACAGTACAGTAATTTCTGACTTGGCACTGGCTACTCGGGACCGGCCGCGAGCGTCCATAAAAGGCTATAGCCGGATAAGGGGGTCAAATGTGCCCCTAAACCAAATTCAACTTGTGAGGTGTCATTCGATAGCTTATCAAGAAAAACCAATTCGTACCAAGTTTCAACCCTGTAGCTCTACTGGGAGGGTAGTTACAGGGAAAAAACAAAAATATGGTTTTTGCCCAATATCTCCCATTTTAGCTCATAAAATACATATGATCAAAATTATATCACGTTTAGTCTCATTTTAAGCATAAAAAGGTAAGCAATTTCGCAATAAAATTTCCAGAACAAAACGAATAAATATAAAAAAGTTTCATCGTTGATTAGTGTTGTTTCACCAATGCACATGGCTATTGCATGTGGCATTCCATTGTTATGTGCTTGCATGGGCTTCTAGAATTACCCCTTTTGCTCCACTCATTCTTTTCCCATTCATATGTTCATGATTATTTACAGTAAATACAGAATTAAATGAAAAAAGGGGTGTGAGGATTTCTCACCCCACTAAACGAACTACAAAGCTCGACCGCTCGTCGAACAGAGACGGGCAGCACCATGCCAATTTGGAATGGGTGCACATACGTACAGTATGCATACATGTATACAGTATATGATATACCAGGGCAACGAACTAGCGGCTCGCGAGCCAGCTGGGCTCCTTCCCCTACCTAGATTTTCCACCTCCAGCGAAATGGTGGCTCGTGTGCCACGCGTGCTTGCCCCTGTGCCCGAGCGAGTCTTTACCTTTGCAAAAGAGTAGGGAGTTTATAACTGGTAGTGGGGACTTGGCGGTTCTTGGAGGAGAAAAACTTTGTTGCCCTGTGATATACTATTGGTCAATGTGTAAATTGTTTGAGACAGTGTCCGTAGAACGGACACCAATTTAGTAAAGGAAAAAACGTGGATAGAATAATGGCCGAGGCGACCGAGAAATTTAAATGCCCCCGTGTCGGTGTGATTACACAAATGCAAAACGATGCTATAATAAAAACTTTTCAATAAATTTTTCATAAACATGTTGTTGAGATTTTTCCGATTAAAATGAGACCATACATGATATAAATTTGGTCATATTACTTTATTTATTCTCATCTGTTTCCTTGGGATCCTACAACTGCGACTCGCAGACGAACCTGCCGATCGGCGGCATCAATCGGCAGTTCCCATTCCACTTTTTTCATTTAATTCTGGACTCACTATAATTATTTAATAATCCGATACAGTATATACATATATACTATCAGTATACAGGGTGTTCCAGAATTCACGCAGTATCCGGAAATGGGGGGTAGCTGTGGTGATTCTGAACAACTTTTTCCTTGACCAAAATATTGTTCGAAGTTTCGTTTTTGAGTTATTAACGAAACACACTGGCGAATGAGAGTGCCCGTATAGCCCGAGCTCAGGCACAACGCGCGGTCGTGATCGGGTGCATTGAGGGGCAACGTAAGGCAAATGAATAATATGTAATTATTCGTTATTCATGAAAAACAATTTAATGAACAAGTCGAAAGTTAATGGGCGCGTTTCATACTGACTCATTCGCCAGTGTTTTTCGTTAATAACTCAAAAACGAAGCTTCAGACAATATTTTCGACAAGGAAAAAGTTGTTCAGAATCACCACAGCTACGGATATGTACTGCGCGAGTTCTGGCCCACCCTGTATACATATATTTATTCACTCTTTACGTTTAGGCGGCGGTTGAAGAACGCAGCGTACCTCATGGTAAGTCAGAGTACCGCCCCTGAAACAGGAATTTCTGCAGGTACATCGTACGAAGTACTTCCAAGCACGTCTGCTATGGATGATTTTCCGGCGGAAGAAAATATACAAATTACAGAAGAAGTAGATTTCGAAGACGTAATGAAATCAGTGCCGGAAGACAATGAGCTTCCAGTTGGCAATAGAATACCTTCCGTAACAGACAACAACGAAGAGACGAGTTATATTGATGATAACTGTGACTGGGTGGTAGAGACAGCAGAACCACAACAGCCAGAAAAAACAGTTTCAGAAGGCATAGACTTCGCTGATTTTGCGTATGTCTTCGAGCAAATTAAAAAGCTCCCGAAACATTCGGTTATTGGCTGTGGCATCGAACACTTTGATGTAGTTGGATGTCAACAGTATGGCTTGGAAAAAGCGTATAATGTACAGTGCCGAATGTGCAATCACGTAGAGCGCATATCCTGTCTTCGGAAGAGTGATGGTATTATGGATATCAACCATGCCGCTACTTCCGCAACAATGATGACGGGCGGTGGATACAACCAACTGGAGGAATTATTGTCTAGCATGGACGTATCCTGTATGACGAAAAGGATATATGAAAAATGTCAGAATGACATAATCGATGCCTTCGAAGTGGCCGCACAACGCGAAATGGAAGAAGCTGGAAAAGAGGAAAGATCTTTGGCTCTCGAAAGAGGCGATGTACTGCCAGGATCAAATATACCGTGGATCGCAGTTGTCGCAGATGGCAGCTGGATGAAGCGATCATACCGCGGAGGAGATTATAATTCTCTTTCGGGCGTAGGAGCCATTGTGGGATACCGTACGAAAAAAGTACTGTACATCAGCGTGAAAAACAAATTCTGCATGATTTGCCAAACAGCAGCTAAGAAGAAGGAAGAAGCACGCGAGCATCGATGCTTCAAAAACTGGGGTCGCAATCAGAGTTCAACTGGAATGGAAAGTGCTGCTATTGTAGAAGGATTCAAATGCAGCATAGAAATGCACGGCCTAGTATACAGTATACTAGTTGCTGATGGCGATAGCAGCGTGTATAAAAAGATATTGGACAATGATCCATATAGAGAATATATGGTGCATGTCAGGAAAATAGAATGCACCAATCACCTGCTACGCAATTTTAGTAAAAAAATAAATGATATCGTAATGAAAGGCCGCTACAAAGATCTAAGAGCCATCGTAAAGCAGAATGCTCTACGCCTGCGAACGGGTATAAAGAAAGCTGCAGAGTACCGCTTCAAAGAAACAACAAGACTCGTTGAACAAATCCAAAACTTGAAGGAGGATATGAAAAATGTACCGAGTCACGTTTTCGGAGAACACAAGGAGTGTCAGAAGTTAGCGTACTTTTGTACCACATACTCTGACCCCAACAGAGTGGACTACGTTCCAAAGCTGAAAGAAGCAGGTATTTACCAAAATATTGAAGAAGCGATGCAGCCACTTTTCGCTCAAGCTGAAAGTTTGCTGCACAGCCTAAATAACAATGCTGTTGAAAGCTTCAACAATATCATTGCAAAATTAATCGGAGGCAAAAGGATAAACTTTGGACGAAGTGGCTCGTACCAGGGTAGAGTCTCCGCTGCTGTCGTCCAATATAATACAAAAGAGGCGTTTAGCAGATTAAGTATGGCAATGAATAAAGAGCCGACAACCATCGTAAGAAAGATGGAAGAACGTCGGAAGCGTGCAGCAGAAATGGCTTTGAAATATAAAGCAGAAGCGAAAGCATCTTCCTACAGAAATGAAAAGCAATCATGCGACCAAGATTACGGCCCCAGTGCAGAAAAACCAGATATGGAAGAGACAGCATACTCTTCCGAGTGCCAAAGGCACACGGCTATACTCCACGAGTGGCAAACGATGCGATGCACGATCGAAGTGGAAACTCGCGATCAAGCGAATAGCGAAAAGTGGATAGCTTATAGAAAGAAATTATTAACTGCATCCAATTTTGGCAAGATATGCCGATTACGAATGGATACACCACGGGCAAATACATTGAAGAGTATAATGTACCCACAACTCCAGAATTTACGTGCTCTGGAATACGGAAGGGAAAATGAGGCAAACGCCTTGAAACAATTGGACAAATTAGGCATCCGTATTCAACCATGTGGCCTCTTCATCGATGCCGTTGTGCCGTACTTAGGTGCAACTCCTGACGGCCTCGTGGACGATGATACCATCGTCGAAGTGAAATGTCCCGAATCGGCGAAGGGTTTATCGCCTGGCGAAGCAATAGAACAACTTCCTGCTATACGGCGTATTTTCCGAGGTGATAAATTAAATAAAAATCATCACTATTATTATCAAGTGCAAGGACAATTGCACATAACGAATAGGCAAAATGCCTTATTCTGCTTATGGACGCCGAAAGGAATAAAAATTATAAAAGTACCAAGGGATGATACATTCTGGGCAACAGAGATGGAGGAAAGACTGAGAAAGTTCTATGAGGACTGCATGTTGCCAGAAATCATAGATAGTAGATTCAATCGACACCAGCCGATTAGAGAACCTCCGTATATAAAAACAGGAGGAGCATGTACAAGTACGGTCAGTAATGCCAATAATGCACCGGCGAGTGCATCCAGCGCATAGGACCAGCTGTGTAAAAATAAATTGCAATCTAAGGCCATTAATGCACCGGCGAGTACATCCAGCGCATAGGACCAGCTGTGTAAAAATAAATTGCAATCTATGGCCAATAATGCACCGGCGAGTGCATCCAGCGCATAGGACCAGCTGTGTAAAAATAAATTGCAATCTAAGGCCATTAATGCACCGGCGAGTGCATCCAGCGCACAGGAAAATGGGGAGTGAAGAGGACCGTCTATGACGGGGGTGGTGGTGGGTCTCTTCACACTCTCCTAATAATTTATACTTGCAGCTATTCTTTCAGTGGAAATGACATATATAAAAGCGTAAGTATGTCCCTTATACTTTTATTATGCACATAATTGGTTTAATTGGAAATCATCATGAATTTACTTTAGTTATTTCCAGCACCAATAACAATTGAATAACAATTTAATTAACAAGTCGTTTAATAACTGTTTCATACTTTTATTCGTTTTCCGAAACGAATAAAGTGTTTTATTAATTATGAAAAAGTGTTTGGATGATTAATGTTAGAAAAGGATAGTTAAATAAACTTATCCATTCGACCGCGAATTCTGCTTCGACGATGTCTTGCCATATGGTCATTGTACCGATCCTGACCTATCTTAACAATTTAAATGCCACGTCCCGGCGATAGATACAGATCTGATTCGCACTTGTTTCCACACGCACATGAACATACACATTAACTTTCATAATGTTCGTAAGTGCGTGTCCTGTGCGTGTCCTGTGCGTGTGGAAACAAGTGCGAATCAGATCGTATCGATCGCCGGGACGTGGCATTTAAATTATTAAGATAGGTCAGGATCGGTACAATGACCATATGGCAAGACCGTCGAAGCAGGTAAATTCGCGGTCGAATGGATAACTTTATTTAACTACCCTTTTCTAACATTAATCATCCAAACACTTTTTTCATAATTAATAAAACACTTTATTCGTTTCAGATATCGAATAACGGTAGAAAAAAGCGCTTCAACTTCATATTTACGTATATTAAATTAAAGTATTTAACAAATATTTTTTGTAAACAAATATTGATCATTGTTATACATGTTACGTATGAATAATACTCTCCTACGCCGTGCTCGCACGCATCGTTCGATCTTGCGTAGGAACGGAAGACGTCTAAAGATTTATCTCGCTACCACACGAAGAATAACCCTTTTGGTACCGACCAACTGCATCGTGACCGATTAAGTGCAAGCGTGACCCGACGAAGACTGTGTATCCTTACCATATATGGAGGCTTCTAACGAACCCCTCCATACATTTTGGGACTATATAAACCCTCCGTTTCTAATCATCTTCGGTTCATAACTACACAGCTACGCGCATAGTCACGTCGCGTTACGCTTGTACAGAGTCGGTTGCATTCAGTAAGAATTGGACTTAGGGCACCATTCAGATAAAGTTAACCCGTTAGAATCCGCATAGTCCGGTTGAAGTTCTTTCGGTATACTTAGTAACCGTTCTCAGACCCCGCATCGCCAGTGCGTCAACACCGTGCAGCTTAGGTAATAATTCACACACTATTTAACTATATCGCGACAATTACACTTGTACAAACAACAGGTTGCAATATAAACTTATTAACTGTTCACCATTAAATCGAGTAGATTCGTTAAAACCTATCTTTACTCCGTAATTCTTGATATTAGTAGTAACGTCCCACAGATACAACTTAACCGCTCGAGTTGTATCGAATATTTACTTACGAGTCAAACTAACATTTCCTGCGACTCTCTGATTTCGCATCAGGTTCGTTCGCACGCCTTATCCAAAACAAGGTAACTACTCCAACCTAGTGGCTCCCCGATTTCGCATCGGGTTCGTCCACGAAACCTAACCCATCCTACAGCTCCCTGGTTCCGCACCAGGTTCATCTGTATCCTACGGCTCCCTGATTTCGCATCAGGTTCGTCCGTACGTTTACCAACCTCCGAACAGCTCCCCGGTCTCGCACCGGGTTCGTCTGTGAATAAACCAACCTCCCAGCAGCTCCCCGGTATCGCACCGGTTTCGTCTGGGAACTGTTTCCTAGTGGCTCCCCGATTTCGCATCGGGTTCGTCCACGACGTTTCACCCTCCTGCGGCTCCCTGGTTTCGCACCAGGTTCGTCCGCGCTTGATTCTATTCCCGAGGCTCCCCGATTTCGCATCGGGTTCGTCCTCGCATACATCAATCCCAGCGGCTCCCTGATTTCGTATCAGGTTCGTCCGTGCACCTTGCTAACAAATTCTCAACCATATTCCTTGGGTAATATAAACATCGCCGGTCTAGGCGTTGCCCACAGCCCCGGCTCGTAACATACACTTAGTAACGAAAAAAAAATTAATGTAAAAAATATACCCCCCAAGGGGACTCGAACCTACAAAAAGTTTGCAGCGGCTCGAATCAACATCTCGGCTCGGGCTGATTCATTTTGCTGATGCTTATGTTATAATTGTAACAGATGTGACAACAGCGTGACAGAGGTTTGATACGTGCCTTGATACTATGCACCAGCATTTGATACTATGCCTTACTGGTGTCTGTGTGCACGCATCACGTATTCACGTGAATCGCCGTTCGTGGTGTGAAATTATAACTTACATTTACCGACTGATTTGTATTTTTATCGACCCTGACGGTAACTTGGCCAAATTCACTACAATATACCATAAACGGCACCGACGGAGAATCAGTGAACTATTCTTACGTCGGATGCGTGCAAATCGTAGATTAGATTCTCCGCTTTCCAGAAGTGTTAATTGTGAAAAATCGAATTTCTGTGATCTTGTGCTATGTTACGAGCCGGCCTGTGTGGCAGCACGAGAGGCCGGCGAGGGGTATATTACCCAGGAATATGGTTATCAATTTGTTAGTTTAGCTGCGCGGACGAACCTGATGCGAAATCAGGGAGCCGCTAGGATTATTGAGAGCGAGGACGAACCCGGTGCGAAACCGGGAGCCTCTAGGAGGGGGAGCAAGCGCGGACGAACCCGATGCGAAATCGGGGAGCCGCAGGACACGGACGAACCTGGTGCGAAACCAGGGAGCCGTAGGAAGGGTTAGGTTTCGTGGACGAACCCGATGCGAAATTGAGGAGCCACTAGGTTGGAATATGTAGTTTGTTTGTTTGGATAAAGATGTGCGAACGAACCTGATGTAATCAGGTAGTCGCGGGAAATGTTAGTTGCCTCGTAACTCTAAATTATTATTTGATACAACTCGAGCGGTAAAGTTGTATCGGTGGGAACGTTGTTACCAATATGCAAGGATTGCGGGGTAAAGATAGGTTTAATGAATCTACTCGATTTATAAGTGAACGTATAAAGTTATATTCTGAGTTTTCAATATAAATACAAATGTTACTGTCGCGATGAATTAATATAAAGTGTGTAAGTTACCTAAGTATTTGCACGGTGTTGACGCACTGGCGATGCGGGGACTGAGAGCCGCTATTAGAATATGCCGAAAGAACTTCAACCGGACAAACGGATTCTAACGGGTTAATCTGTGATTCGAGAGGTGCGGTAAGCCCAATCTCACTGGATATAACTGATTCTATACAAGCGTGACACGACGTGACTCTACGCGTGACTATGTTACTCTGAACCTCCGAGGGTAGAAACCAAAGGGTTTATATAGTCCCAAAATGCGCGAGGATGCACTGGAACTTTCCATATAAGGAAATATAGGAGTCGTCGTCGGGCCACGCCCGTCTTGGGTCATGATGCAGCTGACCGTGCTTGTACTAAGGTCCCCTTTATTTGTTTACATTAAACGGAAGAATTTTAGGGCGTTTTCCCTTCACAAATGCGAGCTCGAAAACGCGTTGAGAGCGACGTATGGAAAATATTCTTCATACGTAACAGCTACTTCGAGGAAGTAGGGGACTTCGTGTCATCAGTGAATAAACCATTAAATCGTTCAATATTTGCTAACTGGGAAATGTGTCAAGATGCCTGCAGCTATCTTGTTGCCTACATCGGTGTCTGTCTCTATCTTGCCAGTTTAAGAAATAGATTTCATCTGACCGCATGGTGTTTATTGGCGTCCAAACGTAAGTCCCCGACTGTGGTGAAGTCTACCCGTGTGCGTTATATCCGCGAAAGTTTCATTAATGCAATTATTGAGACAGGATTTCTAATATTAGAAATCGGGTTTCTCTGTCGCGCATGGCGTATACGTGCATGCTTTCCGTTGTTGTGTGAGTGCACGCACACCGGTCATGGCGCCTGGAGCCGGGGCCCTTAAGAAAATGCGTTTTTAATTTTTTAGAAATCTGGATCCCTGCATATATTTTATCTGCTGTAATAGAATCCGGTTCTTCTTGTTCGTCCTCATAATCTATCAAATTATTGATAATGACACTATCATTGACAGTTTCGTCCTCAATCATTTCGTCCAGATCATTTTCGCCGAAAGTATCAAAGCCTTCTCCGCTGATGTAATGTGCGAGCGCAGTAATTTCGGATAATAACGTGGACGCGTTCTCGGTTACATTTCGATTAATGACGCATTCAGGCCAGATCGCTTTCCAGCATGAATTTAATGTGTGTTGTTTTATTTGACCAATTGCTGCAGTAGTGTGATTGAGAACTTTTTCCAAACTTCAGTCAGGGTTAATCCATCGTTCTCTAGTTTTCTCAAAATGTAGCTAAAAGTTAATTTGACATAGTGTTTCTTAAAATTTGCGATTATGCCCTGATCCAGTGGTTGTATAAGGCTAGTCGTATTTGGTGGTAAAAACACTATTTTTACACTAGGATGTTCTAAACAAGGATGGCCGGGTGTATTATCAACAATTAGCAACACTTTAACCCTTTTAGTGCCGAACGACGATATATCGTCCTTCGCAGCACTTGCGAAAAGTGCCAGTGACGATATATCGTTGCGTATGCGATGGCACTATACTATTCGCATCGCGAGAGAACTCTATCTTAAAATAAATTTATAAAACGTTATAAATGGTTTAATTTCGTTGCAAGACAATTGAAAATATTTTTTTTGGATTTAAATTTTTGTTGTTTCCTATGCTTCTTAGTGCGGAAGCTACGTATATGCTACAGCGATACGATAGAAACTCAGTACGGGGCACCGTCTTGAGATCGTAATCGCAGAAATGTAGATAGCTGTTAGAACAGACATTTCTTTGTGTCACAAAAGAAAGAATGTTGCATCGGCACGGCGAGAATAATATAAGAGACTGGATATAATTCCTCTTTTATGACGCGGTACGCTCGCTGCCCTTTATTATTTTACAAACTCTTAAATTGGAACACGGTACGCTCGCCGCCTTGTTTCCCTTTCGTTTCTTCACGCACACACACGTTCACCTCGGCTACTCTCGACTCTCTCTCTGTCCCCTTTTTACACACGCGCTCCGAACCTCTCATCCCCACTCATTCACCCTCTATCTCCCTACCTATTGGGTTCTTACAGTTTTCGGCTGTCCTGACAGTAACGTTCGTCCTCGAACGCCAATTTTATTAATTCTTTTTTTTTTTTTTGCTACTATCCCTATTACTACTATTACAACTATTTATCACTAGTCTTACTTGTCTACTATTCATTCGTTTAAGAGATCGTGACCACTATCGGTTTTCGTCTCTACATTGATTCTATTTGCATTATCTCCGGTAACAGGTTCTCTTATCCGGATCCATGGTTTCATTTTATCCGCGGACAGAATGGTATTATAAGGTTTCTGTGTAATATTATAGCCCGGTATGTCGGTTACTACAAAACGATTCTTTTTAAGTATCGCCTTTATCTGATACGGACCCTTGAACTTAGGGGCTAGTTTGGTGTTCGTACCCGGTTGGTTCTGTAGCTTCCTAACCATTACTAGATCCCCTACAGAATACGATGTAATTTTTTTGTGACGTTTGTCGTATTGTTTTTTGTTATATTCTTGCAGTCTGCGATTAACTTCCTGAGCTGAAATTCGCGCATCCGTTCTAGCTTCTATATAATTTCGATTGAGTTCTTGCCAGGCGTCGATCAATGAGCGCAAGTGCTCGTCTTCGACACGACGTTGATTAAAGCCGAACAAACTTTTACTAGGCGTTGAATTGATCGCTTTATTATGCGTGTTGTTAATCACATATTGGGCTACCCCGAGTTGATTTTTCCACTGCGTAGGATGATTAACTATTTTGGCTAGCGTGGACTTTAAGAATCTATTGATTCGTTCTACTTGTCCGGTAGCCCAAGGGGAAGCTACAGCAGTCATTACACGTGAAATTCCTTTATCCTTTAAAAATTCTAAAAAGTTGTGTGACGAAAAGGCTGAGCCTCTATCGCTGACTATTCTTTTGGGGTACCCTAATAGACCGAATAGCGTCGTTAATGATTGTATTACTTCGTTCGCTCCCGTAGATTTGGTTGTGAATAACCAAACAAATTTAGTGCATGCATCTACAATTACAAGGATATATTTAAATTTATCGGCAATCTCTTCTAATGGACCAAAGTGATCAATGTGTATAGTTTGAAATGGCACTGTGTCTTTCTCATAAATTTGCATTTCCCCTTCAGCTTTACCGGCAGCCAATGAATATGATAAACATTTCACGCAATTATCAATATATTGTTTAATTTTAACTTTCAAGCTAGGAAACCAATAATGATCAATTATCCCGTACAGTAAGCCCAGAGCTAAATGGAAAAAGTGGTGGGGGATTCCCCACCCCTCTAAACAAACTACGAAGCTCGACCGCTCGTCGAATCGAGCAGGGCTGTGCCATGCCAATTTGAAATGGGTGCACATATACAGTATATGATATACTGCTGATCAAGGTGTAAATTGTTTAAGACAGTGTCAGTGTCAGTTGATGTTTATTGCAACCGCTGTTTTTCAGCAATATTTTGCCGCGGTTCCCGTGTGGTTTTAAGTGGCTTGGGTTTGAATATTAACTCAAATATGTGCCACTAAGAAATTTTATTTAGACAACACCGTAGCAGTTTAGCCGCAATTGCTAATCGACGAAATAGACTAGACGAAAAGACAATAGAGCCGCTCGACCGCGGCTTTTATAAACTACGGTGACTCATCGCGGTACACCTATTTGTCGCGGTCTTTCCGCGTCCGCTAATCAGCGTGCGACTTTTGCGAGGCATGACCATATTTGGTCATGCCGAAACTTGTCAAGCTTGTGTGCGTGCGTGACGTAGTTCGAAAGGTGTTGGTCTGCTAGTCGTCAGGCGGCCCTTTTTTTTATGTAAGGAGCCTACCTTTGCTCCTATAAATTACATCTTATCCTAATTCTTTTAATTTTGCCCCCAATCTTGAACAGTATGTCTTTGATTCAATGTTACCCCGTTTTTTGACACTACATAGCCCAGGAATTCGATTTCTTTTTTTAAGAACAAACATTTTGATATATTCAGTTCTAGATTGTAACTCCTTACCGTGGTTAAGACCTCTCCCAGAATCTGTAAATTTTCAGATATAGTAACAGTTGGGATTAGTATATCGTCTACATACAATAATATTTTACCGCTACGCAATAAACCATCACAAATACATGCGAGTCTCTTCTGGAATTCCGCCGGAGCTTCCGAATATCCGAAACGCATTTTAACATACTCGTATTGTCCAAACGGCGTCGCGAACGAGAGATATTTGGTATCATCTGGGTGAATTTCTACCTGGTGGAATCCGTCACGTAGATCCAACTTTGTAAAAATCTCTTTCCCATATAGCTGATCTATTTGGTCCTCGACGAGTGGAAATGGAAACTTCTGTGGAAAAATACGTTGATTAAGCGGTCTAAGGTCAACGCACATACGTTTGGAGCCATTCCGCTTCGTGACTAGTACTATTCGTGAACAATATGGCGAGATACTCGGTTTTATGATGCCTCGTGTAAGTAAATCGTCCGTGATTTTTCGAAGCTCCTTTTTCTCCTGGATTGACATCCGTCTGGGGGCGTATCTGAAGAATGTTGGGTCCTTCAAATGTACCCTGATCTTGTAGTTATCCTGGACTGGTCCTATTTCAGCCAAGTCTATTTCTCGTAACAGTTCGATTAAACAATTCTTAGTAGAAAAATCCAAGTCGTTATCTAGATTTTCGTATACAATATCATAGCGATCGTGTTTGCTTACCGCATCTATGGTAAAAATGATATTTGTACTTTCATTATTGTGGGAATATTATTAAGTGGTTTATTATTTTTGTTAAGAATTATTAGTTTAAACAGATTTTACAGATGTTACTCTTTGAACGTTTGCTTTTGGAATGAATATTCCAATGGCGACCGCTTTTCAACTTTTTAAATCCTGTAACCGGGCAAATTCATAAACAACAACAAAATACATCACTCTCCTGAATATCGCTCACTCTCCTCTCACACCCTACATTCACACCCTACATTATCATCAAAAGGGGGCTCGAATATGAATTCCCCGTTCTGATAGACTACTTTAACCTTAGACTCAATGAAGAACTCTCGTCCAAGGAGTATATCGAACGCAATAGTATTGTCGTCTACAACTAATAAAGTAACATCAAACCATTGACCTTTTAGTTTTTCTAACTGTATTTGGTCATGCATTTTTCCATAGACAGAAATAACTGAATTATTGACTCCTTTCAGATTTAAATTATCTCGAACGCGTAATAATTTGTTGTGCGCAAAGAACTCGGTGTATACAGACCTCTTAATTAGATTAACCGGACTACCTGTATCAACAAGCGCACAAAACGGTTTGTCCACTTTTCCTAAGCTGTAGACCGTTATAAACGGAGTTTCTTTCTCCCGAAGGTTAACGTTACGCGTAACCGCCGCTACCGATGCCAATGCCGAAGCTGATGCTGATGCTGTTGCTGCTGCTGCCTGTACGGTGTCCTCCGCGAGATGGTTCAGGGTAGGCCCGGCTCCGCTTTTCTTCCTCGGACATCCCGTGCTAAGATGACCTGTTTGTCCGCAGTTGTAGCAAGTAGCTTTCGCAATTCGGCACTCCTGGACCCCGTGCCCCGATTTCTTACAATGTGAGCAAGTTTTCCCGTTTGAGGAGGTCCCCGCGTTGGGTGGGTTTTTCTGCTGAGTTCCGGTCGTCGAGCTACCCCATCTTCTGTTATCTTTCTCATGTGTTGAATAAAATCTGGGACCGTAGTCGCCCAAGTATCCAAAGCGAACCTTCGCAGCGAGGGATCCTTAACTCCATCCGCTAATAACTCGATCTTTTCCTTTTCCGTGAGTTTTAAGAACTGCATCAACCTCAATTTGTCCTCGTCGTAATCCGCAAATTTTTCCGAATACATTTTCCACGTGCGACTTCCGACCCTTGCCAATGTAGTTGTAACCGATTCTTTTCGTTCAATATATGTCTGTACATGGAATTTGAAATCTTCCCAAGACGCTATTGTTTCTATGGGTTGGCGGTTGTACCAGCTTAACGCCCGATCTTGGAGCTGGTTAACGGCTGCCAACACCAACACGTCGTCAGCTCGCTGATAAACACGACCGATGTTCGTAATTCTCTCCAACCACGTCACCACGTTATCTTCTTCTTGCCCCGAAAAGGGAGGTACCAATTTAGCGGTAAACTTTACCTGATTCCAGTTCTGCAATGCACTGGACTGGGACCCAACACTTGGCGAGGGGGAAGCTCCCACAACCACACGATTCGAAGACTGCATATTTCCGTTTTCTTGGCGAGCGGGTTGTTGTACCCCAGTAGGGCCCAAGGCTTGTAAAACTGCCTGTACTATTTCATGCATGTTGGGAACCACTGTGTTACCTGTTATTGTATTATCTTTGCCAGGTCGCACCACACCCGAATCATCCGATCTGATGTATTACTGCCCGTTCGATTGTCCTTTTGTAACGACAACGTGGCTCCTTCGGTTGCTAACCGAATTTCTGTATCACTCGGACCTGGAATAATTATCTGCTCTGGCCACCCGATTGCCTCAAAATGATCCGTGAGCCTTTCAAACAGCACTGCACGCGCTCCACGGATATCGAGGTTTTGTTGCCGCGCTAACTCACGAAGTCCGTCAATATTTAATTGTTCTAATTGCACCCGACTCATTTCGTCTCATCGGATTCACTAATCCCACTTCTGATTGCTATAAGAGACTGGATATAATTCCTCTTTCATGACGCGGTACGCTCGCCGCCCTTTATTATTTTACAAACTCTTAAATTGGAACACGGTACGCTCGCCGCCTTGTTTCCCTTTCGTTTCTTCACGCACACACTCGTTCACCTCGTCTGCTCTCGACTCTCTCTCTGCCCCTTTTTACACACGCGCCCCGAACCTCTCATCCCCACTCATTCACCCTCTATCTCCCTACCTATTGGGTTCTCACAATAATATGTTTTTGTTTTTCTTTGGCCTTCGTGAAGAGCGTGTCTATTTCTTAGCAGTCAGTGTTCGAAAAAAGTCAGCTTTGTAGTAGCTTTTGCCAATAATTCTTGTCTTTTATACAATTATAATTAGCAGTAGAGCATTTTGTAAAATGTACTGTTCCCTTTTTATAAAAAAAATACACCGTTATGGATGACGCAGAAGTAGTTGAATTTATTGAGAGATTACATATAAGTGAAGAAGATGTTGACGATGATGACCCATTATTTGCACCAAGACATCTGCGTCCTCGTAGAATATATAGTGACAGCGAAAGTAGCGAAGAAGTATCAGAAAATGAAGAGAACAATAGTGATACTGAAGAATCGTTGGAGAATTTCCATGCAGTTACCGTGACAAGTGATAGTGAATATAATCCCAGTATTTTTGGAAACTGCAGGTCCTAAACATATGCCCCCGAATGATTCGAAACCTATTGATTATTTCAACTTATTTTTTACTCGTGAATTTCTGGAAAAATTGAAAATTGAAACAAATCGCTACGCAAGATAGTTTTTCGCCAATATCGAAGTACCAGGGGGATCCAGAGCAACAGATTGGAAGCAAACCACGATCCCAGAGATGAGGGCTTTTATAGCCGTTCTTCTTGAAATGGCAATTACACGTAGACCTACACTTTTTACTTACTGGTCAACAAACCATAGACATATTCCATGGTTTGGGCAAATGTTTAGCCGTAATAGATTTCAATTACTTTGCAAGTTTTTTCATGTTGTGGAAAACAACACCTTACCAGCACGGGATAGCAATGAATAGGACCAAGCAGCGAAATTTGAACCCGTTGTTGCCCATGCAAATAATAAATTCAAATTTCATTATTCACCTTATCAGCATTTGAGCAAAGACAAATCATTAGTAGGAACAAAAAGTAGATCATCACTGACACAATATTTGCCGAATAAAAAGCATCATAGATGGGGCATCAAATTCTGGATGCTAACTGATGCAACCAGTCATTATTGTCTATCATTTTTTTGCTATCGGGGAGCCAAGCATTAACGTGACAAAGAGGAAATAAAAGAAAAAGGTCTGGCTCATATTGTAATTATTGGATGGACTAGATTATTAGGAAGTTTGATATTATATAATACACAGTTCAGTTTAATGAAAAGTACTTTATTTTATATCGTAATAGAAGGCACGTCCTTATTCAAAGGAGGAACTGTAACGAATGAAATATAGAAGAGAAGCGAGGAGCATTCGGACCCTATCGGTCCGTCTTAATATAAACATTTTTGTATAAGCATTGGAATTCTATGTCCCAGTATATTCTCAGAACTATAAGAGATAAGTTTTGTTTAACTGGGTTTTATAAAATGCATAAAACCAACAGTAATACATAAATTAATGAACATGGGTAATTACTTTATGAAGGGATACCACATAGTAGCTGATAATTACTTTACAAGTATACCATTAGCAAGATCTCTGTTTGAGAAACACACATTTTTAACTGGTACAATACGCAGCAACAGAAAATATATTCCACCGAATCTCAAACAGAAATTACAAGCGGGCGAATATAAGTATTCCCGAAATCGGGAAATATTATTATTAGCGTACAGAGAAAAAAAATCGCAGAGAAAGAATGTTTTAGTTGTATCAACGCACGGAATAGCCCAAAATAAAACAATTCAAAGAAGGAATCAGCAAAGAGAAGTCGAAAAACCAGTAATTATAGATAATTACAATAAATTTATGGGAGGTATCGACGTATCAGATATGATGCTGTATACTTATTTGGACGAAAGAAGAACTGTCAAATTTTGGAAAAAAAGTAGTTTTTTCAATTTTTTCCAGAATGATACTCAATGCCTACATCTTGTATCAAATGAATACAGGCAACAATTATAACTCGATTGGAATTTCTAAACGATATAATTCAATCGCTAACCACACAATGGATGGCGGAAAAAAGAATGAATCCGGAAAGATCTTTGGGCGAAACATCCAGAAATGCAGCAATCTCAGGTATACGAAAACTTCCTGGAAAAAGGGAAAAAGTTTGCGTGGTTTGCAGTAGAAAGGATGGTGGGCCTGTGCGAAGATCACGCACAATTTGTAATCTGTGTAATAAAGGATTACACGGTGTGTTCTGGATTCGCTGGTGGGGAGAGCGCTCGCTTGCTTCGCGCCTAGCGCTGTTCCGTGGCGACAAGTGCGAGCGTTCTTCCCCGCTTATCTCCTCATGCTCCTTGCCCCGCGCAGCGGTATATACAGTAATTCTTCGCTTGACGCTCGCCACGATCTCTAGCGTGGCCGCTCGCGAGTCATCCCCACCACTGGAGGGGTCCCTCTAACTTTAAGTGGAAGGAGGAATCCGTCACCTTTTGACTAGCCGACACGTCGCGGCGGCTGACGGCCGCGTTACCCATTGAAAGATTAAATGGCTTGGTATCGGTGAGACAACACTAATGCAACGGCAAAACTTTTTTATTGTTACTTATATCTCTTTAATATTTTTTTTTGAAATGCTGCTGAGATTGTGGTGATTAAAATGAGACCAAACACGATAGAATTTGTATTATTTTTACTTACCTAGTAATATTATATGTAATGGGCAAGAATCCTTACAAGGAAAGCTTGCGAACGGTCGTGCTCAGTTTTTAATAAAACTTTACGGGCTTAGAGGATAGTCCAAATCTAAACATATATTGCAATAGGTTTTCTCAAGATAGGATCCACATTTATTAGTATGGTTTTATGTTTTTCGTGTTTTATTGCCAAACGTACTTTGCGAAAGGCAATTAAACACAGTTGGCAATTCCTAGACTGAAAGCAAGTTCGATAGGATTTCTAGAAATCCATGCAAGCACATAATAATGGAATGCCACATGCAATACTGAAATCATTAGCCGCAATTGAATATACAGTATTGTCTCGATAGGTGCGAAAAAGAGCTGCACGATAGTTGCAAAGAGTTTATCCCCACTCCTGGGGGGTATACCCCTAGAGGCGTCCAGAAACTCGCTTGCCGATCAGTGTAACGCGATCCGGGGTCGGGTATATCGGTGAGGTAATACTAATTCAACGATGAAACTTTGCCATTTCTCATCCTTTTCTTATGAAATTTTTACACAGCATAGCTGACATTTTTCTGATTAAAATGACACCAAACACGATATAATTTGGAAAATATTGACTTATAATAACTTATCTTTCATTATCGTTCCTAATAAGTTAGAGAAAGAAATTGTTGCCCACATTTAGAATAATACTATGGCTCGAATATTACAACTTACAGTAGTATGAGGTATAAAAAGCTTATAATTTAAATGATATAAATTCTTTAGTATTTGTGCTTACAATAATTGAAACATATTTATAATTTAATAATATAATATTTCGTGCTGAAAATTCGGTGAAGATTGCTGCAGTGATCACCGCCGGGCGTCGCACGGCCTACCTTTATTAGCCGCGATACATATGGAAAAGTTGGTGATGAGTGCGACCATCACGAAGGGTCGCGACGCAACAATAACTATTCAGAGACTAAATCTAACTGAATAAAAAATAAACTAAGAAAGATAAAATCTAACTGAAATGAATTATGAACGAAACTACATAGTCCACGACTGTAGGGATACTATACATATAAGCGAACGTGTTAATGAGTGGACCCCAATGTAATATGGATAGTAAATATGGTTCAAATTATATCGTGTTTGGTGTTATTTTAATCAGAAAAGTGTCAGAAAACTATTGGATAAAGTTTGATAAAAAAAAAATTACAAATAAAAAAGTTTCGTCATTGCATTAGTGTTGTTTCACCGATACACTGGGTTTTGTTTTAGCTTGGCTGCTCGGCCGCTTATCTTTACTCGCTGTCCTTTTCTACGTTCGACGCTGTCGGCAAATTTCAAACAACGTAGGAACTACACGCTAGTTGCAAACGTTCAGTCCCGAGGCTTTCGCAACTATCGAGACATTACTGTAATAAAGAAATGTCTGGTATGGTAGAAGCACCGAAAACACAGAAGTCGGCCGTGTCCACACTCGAAACTCAGGTGGATCAAGTTCGTTGTCAATGCATTCCCGGCGCTCGTCGAAATTCGTTTTGTGTTCATCGAGGAACGTCGAAAAGGCCTTGTGTCGCCGCGACTGTCGGACCGACACAAGGGGTTGGCGAGGTTCCTCGATGAACACGACCGTTCGCGAGCTTTCCGTGTAAGCATCCTTGCCCATTACATATAACATTACTCAGTAAATATAATCCAATTTCTATCGTGTTTGGTCTCATTTCAATCACCACAATCTCAGCAACCTATGACTGCTCCCATGCCCCCCCCCCCCCTCCGCAACGCTCTCTACCACGCATCGACGTGCCTCGGTTTTCTGGGGACTACCGGGAGTGGGCAAGCTACCGTGACCTGTTCACGTCACTGGTGATTGATAATAAGCATCTTTCCGGGGTGGAGAAATTCCACCATCTTAAAATTAGCTTATCCGGCGAGCCCGCTCAACTAATCGAAAATATACGCCTTACGGAGGCCAACTTTACTGGAGCGTGGTAGATTATCGCTGCGCGCTATGAGAATCTGCGCATCTTAATCCAATCGCATCTCTCCGCTCTTTCCTCATTGCCGTCCATGAGGAAGGAGACAGCAAATTGCCTGAAACCTCTTCTGAACGGCACACTGGACGCCGTTCAGTCACTGGAAGCCCTTGGCCAGTCGAGCACTGGGATGACTGGTTGGTCTTCGGGCTTGTGCAAAAGTTGGACGCGAAGACAAGGCTGGCGTGGGAATCTTCAATTGGTGCTTCCACCGACCCTCCTTCGTTTGACCAATTACACCTGTTCCTCACTGGACACCTGCGCGCCTTGGAAGCAGTAGAAGACGCTGTTTCGGCTGCTGGAGCATCGCCTTCCTCAGGGTCATCTCTAAAAAATGAAACAAGATTAGCGAGATTCAGGACGCACACCGCATTTACTACCGAAGAAAGACGTGCGAGGTGCCCGCTGTGTTTCAACCAAAACTTCGTGTTGTTCTGCGCTGATTTTAAAAGGATGTCTCCGCTCGAGAGGAAGAAACTGGCCGCAGACAAAAATCTGTGTTACAACTGTCTCGGAAATCACTCTTCTCGTTCGTGCAAATCTACGAAGCGCTGCCAACTGTGCGCAGGTAAGCACCATACGTTGTTACATGTGAAATCTGAGCACGGATCTTCGCGGCAAATGTCTCCGCAGGGTCGCGTGGAGGAGTCAAGGACCTCGCACTGTGCGCGAGCCTCCTGGTCAATTTCACAACCGCGTTCTGTCATATTTCTCGCGACCGCGAAAATTCTGGTTGAGTCGAGTCGAGGCGAGAAAGTTGCTGTACGCGCTTTGATTGACCCCTGTTCCGAGGTCTCACTTATTTCCGAGAATCTTGTGCAGGCCATGAAGCTCGAACGAAGTACCGCGCGGTTTCCAATTCTGGGTGTAGGCAAAGCAGAAACCTACACGAGGGGAAGAGTGACGCTCACTTTCTCCTCTACTCGCGAACACTCGAAGCCCCTTTCCACTACGGCTTACGTGCTGCCGCGCCTGTCTTCGTATTCCCCCACTCGAACCACTACTGCTCGGTTACCTCTCTCTCACGTGCGGGATTTGGAACTTGCTGATCCCGACTTTCGTTCTGCTGGACGGGTCGACTTCATTTTAGGGGCTGATGTCTACTCCGAAATAATTCTTGAGGGCCTCCGGAAGGGTCCGCCCAACAGTCCGGTTGCCCAATGCACTTCTCTCGGTTGGATACTTACTGGGCATTGCAACCCCACTCCCCACTCGAACTCTTCACTGCGTGAAGCTGTTACTCTGCAATGCATTACTGGCGATACCGCTTTATCTGAATCACTTCAGCGCTTCTGGGTACTGGAGGAGGTATCCACACCTCCCCGTACATTTACTACAGCGGAGAGTGAGTGCGAACAGCACTTCTGCTCCACGCACTCCCGCGACTCCACTGGACGGTATCAAGTTCGGCTTCCCTTCAACTCCGCTCCGGCCCAATTGGGAAACTCACTTGACACGGCACTCGTGTTGTTGAATAAACTTGAATCTCGTTTGAAGGGCAAGCCAGCACTGGCAAATTTATACAATTCCTTTTTGGAAGAGTACTTGCGATTAGGGCACATGGAACCCGTTCCCTCGGACTCCATATCTTCTTGTTCGGCGTACTATTTGCCGCATCACGGCGTGTTGCGCGATGCTAGTGCAACCACGCGACTTCGGGTTGTTTTTAATGCGTCTCAGAAAACAAGGTCCGGAGTATCACTTAATAATTTGCTTCACATTGGCCCTAATCTACTACCGGAAATATTTCATATTTTACTACGATGGCGAAAACATGCCGTAGTTTTCTCCGCCGACGTCCAAAAGATGTATCGGCAAATCAGACTTGCTCCGGAAGATTGCGACTTTCAACGCATTCTCTGGCGTCAACATCCTGGAGAAGCTCCCCGTCACTTCCGTCTGCTTACAGTCACATATGGTATGTCCTGCGCCCCATACCTCGCTGTTCGCACACTGCAGCAGCTGTGCAAGGACGAACAGCATGCTTTTCCTTTGGCTGCAGCGTGCGCATCCAATGACGTTTATGTTGACGATATCATATCCGGAGCCGACTCACTTGCTAAAGCTCTTGCTCTACAACAGGAGCTGTTACGGTTGTTCAAGGCGGGCGGTTTCACCTTGCATAAATGGGCTTCCAATAAACGGGAATTGCACGGGTGTGCAAGCGAATGCTTAGCAAATCTATCAGTTTTGTATCGACCGCAGAGACGTTCGGATCGGAGGAATAAATCGAATAAATCTTGATTCGCGAGTGAGATCAACTTTTCATTACACAGTACTGAATTCGTTCGTGAGTGAGTGACCAACTTCGTTACACGTGGGAATAATAAATCCTGTCGCACCATCTCAAAATCTTACATTGGATATTAAAGTGGCTGTGCAATGAAAGTGATAGTGAAGTGAGTTCATCGACCCGGCCGTAACATCAGCTGTTGAGTCGAAGCAGGTTAATTCGTGCACGAATGGGTAAGTGTTTCATAAGTATTAGAACACTTTATTCCTTTCGGATGACGAATAAAAGTATTGGACACAGTTATTAAACAATTTATTAGTTTATTTCTTATTCCCGAATAACCAAATATTCCACATTATCCCTGCTTAAAGACGATGTAACACGGCGTGTCAATGCGTTCTTTCGCGACCACGACTCTGCTCGCTTAAATAAAAGAATAATTAGTTTATTTCTTATTAATGAACAACCAAAAATTCCACATTATCCCTGCTTAAAGACGATGTAACACGGCGTGTCAATGCGTTCTTTCGCGACCACGACTCTGCTCGCTTAATTAAAAGAATAATTAGTTTATTTCTTATTAATGAACAACGATTAGTTTATTTCTCATTATTTAATAACCAAACGTTCCACATTAGCCTCGCTTAAAGACGATGTAACATTTGCCGTACGATTCTCTCGATACCGTCGAGGCCCCCGTACACGACGAAGCGCCACAAAACGTTGCGCGCCTGAGTCCCGGGATTTCGACCGCTCTAATTGGGCAGTGTTTTTGGTTAATAACTCAAAAACGAAGCTTCAAACAACATTTTGGTCAAGGAAAAAGTTGTTCAGAATCACCTCAGCTACCCCCCATTTCCCGATGTTGCGGTAGTTACGGGACACCCTGTATAACATGGTAGTATCATTCGAACCTCCCAAAACAAAAAAGGAAATTCCTCAATGTCTACGCTGTCAATCATATGGCCACACTAAGAATTATTCTAACCGAACCCCAGCATGTGTGAAATGTGCAGGCAAACATTGGACCTCGAGTTGTCCATATGAAGGAAAAATAAATAATGTTAAATGTTGAAACTGCCAGGGAAACTACCCGGCAAGTTATAAAAGTTGTCTAGTGAGAAAACAGTTACAGCAAAAACTTTTCCCCAAACTTAGACGCAAATCAGTCACTCCAAATTTAAATCCGCCTAACGTAACGTATGCCAATCATAACAATAATGCGCCTGAGGGCGTACATAACAGTATAGGAAATAGCAATAAAACATTTGCTGAAATAGCCCGAACTCAAGTCAGGAAAGATCCAGCCGCATTGCCCGAAAATACGAACTCCACTTCAACATTAACAGAATTAAAAAATCTACTAATAACATCAATTAAAAATTCTGAATTAATAACCAGCCTGCTTCTGCAACAAACTCAACTTTTAACTCAACAATCACAGCAAATAAATCAAATGTTAGAACTTCTATCACTCATGCTAAACAACAACAATAAACAAAATGGATAACTTAAAAACTGTTATTTGGAACGCTAATGGGTTACACCAAAGATTACACGTGTTAAAAATCTTTTTACATACTAACAATATCGACGCGATACTTATTTCAGAAACACACCTTACCACTAAGAACCACATTGCAATCCCTTTTTACAATGTTTACGATAGTAAGCACCCATCTGGCAAAGCTCATGGAGGAGCAGCGATAATAATAAGACAGGATATTAAACATTTTTTCCATAGTTCAACCGCAGATACACATACACAAGCTACTGCCGTAACTATCAACACGTCACATGGCAACATAACATTAGCGGCTGTATATTCTCCTCCGAAACATAAAATATCTGCTCAACAATACGAGCACTTATTCAAAACATTAGGGAATAAATTTATTGCCGGCGGAGATTACAACGCGAAACACAACTTCTGGGGCTCCAAAACAGTTACACCACGAGGCAAAATCTTGGAACAAGTAATACGTAAATTATCACTAATACGATTTCAACCGGTGAACCTACGTACTGGCCTACTGCCCAGGAAAAAACTCCAGATTTACTCGATTTTGCCATAATCAAAGGACTTACTAAAAATAACTTCAAAATACAATCCAGCCTAGATCTTACTTCCGACCACTCCCCTGTTCCCTTAAAATCACCTGAACAAATAGAGATTGCGGTAATGAACCTCACCGATACAATTCAGCAAGCATGTTCGTTAGCTACTAAACCAGAAGAAAATAATATGAAATTTCTCTCATACCCCGACCATATACTGCAAAGAATTAGAGAAAAACGGAAGATTAAAAGTATCTGGCAAAGGCAGAAAACTCCAATCAACAAAAGGAGACTTAACGCTATCACCAAAGAAGTTAAACATCTAATTCAAACTCACTGCAATGAAGAATTTCATACATACATTACCAACCTATCACCCAACGAAGACACAAACTATTCACTCTGGAAAGCCACCAAGAGACTTAAAAGGCCAACAATTCCTGCTCCTGCAATCAAGAAGGACGATTCAACCCGGGCTAAATCTGAAAAGGCTACTGTTTTCGCTAAATATCTACAAAATATATTTAAACCAAATATAACTGACTCTACTGATGCTCCCACGGACCACAGTCTCCGTATAGCAAATCAAACGGATCCCACTGAAATTATACCTCCAACGTCTATTAAAGAAGTAACTAAGCTTATCTCCGAGACACGCAATAATAAGTCACCTGGATTTGATCTAATCGGTGGTAAAGTTCTTAAAGAGCTACCTCCAAAGACAATTAGATTCGTCACTATTATCTTCAATGCCGTACTAAGAATCAAATTTTTTCCCACCTCCTGGAAAATATCTTAGGTTATTATGCTTCTTAAACCAAACAAAGACCCTCGCCTGCCCATCTCACTCCTCCCCTCAATGTCTAAGCTGCTAGAAAAAATAATCCTAATTAGGATGAAAGAAATAATTAGTGGAAAATACCTCATACCTTCCCACCAATTTGGTTTCAGGAACAAATATGCTACTAAAGAGCAAATACACAGAATGACTAATTCAATTACAACAGCACTTGAGAGAAAGGAATACTGTACTTCTCTCTTCCTTGACGTTGAGAAAGCCTTTGATAAAGTTTGGCACAAAGGCTTTCTGGCTAAAATCAAAGAAGCATTTCCTTTGCCCTTCTACCAACTACTCAAATCTTATCTCGAAGATAGAGCATTTTTCGTGAAAGTCCAGGAGTCATATTCGGAAGTCCACAGTATTGAATCGGGAGTACCGCAAGGCAGTGTTTTAGGTCCTGTTTTGTACACGCTATTCACTGCGGATATCCCTACTACATTAGAATCAATGCTATTTATCTTCGCGGACGACACTGCTATTTTAGCCACACACACTGATCCTACAAAAGCTCATTCTATGTTCCAGCAACACCTTCTAAAAATCGAGCAGTGGTTAAATAGATGGAAAATAAAAGTAAATTCTGATAAGTGCAATCACATTACGTTCGTTCTAAGAAAAGGCATGTCCCTCCTATCACCCTAAATAGAACCATTATTCCTCAAACTAAAACGGTAAAATACTTAGGTATGCATCTAGACGCAAGAATGACTTGGAAGCATCACATAAAAACCAAAATAGAGCAAATCCGCTTAAAAAGACGTGCTATGTACTGGCTTATATGTAAAAATTCAAGATTAAATATGAACAATAAACTGTTAATATATAAGTCTATAATTAAACCAATATGGACATATGGTATAGAAATTTGGGAAACTGCTGCAAAAAGCCACATAACCAAACTTGAAGCACTACTATCCTTAGAACCATTGTTAATGCACCGTGGTATGGGAGAAATGATCAAATACGCAAGGACCTCAAGATCAATTCCGTGGAAGAGGAAATAAACTGTCTATGCAACAGATACCAATCCAGACTGGAATATTATCCAAGCGAATCAGCAAAGAAGCTCTATTAAAAAAACCTGCCTAGAAGATTACGCAGGAAGCACCCAAATGATCTTCTACACACGACTTAAGTTGTGATCACTAAAAAGATATTTTCTACTGAGAAAATATCTACGGGCTAAATTTTCTTATCTTGTTAAAACAATCTACCGAATGTACACTAGGGACAAATTGTAGAGTTCGAGGGAATTAAAAAAAAAAAAAAACTTTATCATAAATACTAGCCAAAAAAGGCCGCTCCCACCGTTGTGGGAGCGGAAAGTGGAAAACTACTCACAATTTCGTGCGCTTTCGAACCCGGAACGGCGGCTCTCAGTAGATACACGAATTTGTCCTCGCTGCTTATCGTCACGTCGTTGTGTATTTTCTTGAACTGTCCCCAAAATGGCAACCATTTTTTGACGTGACCGTTTATCTTGGGCAGCTTGATGGTCGGCAATTTCATTGTCCGTTGAACGATCTCCGGTTCCGCCACTGCTGGGTCCGATCGTTGTACTGGCTTCGTCAGCCCCACGATTTTTGCTCTTGCTCTCGCTAGCGGAAACGACGCTTCACAAGGCTTGGTACAGCGCCAGGCCTTCTCTCTGAATTTGCGGTGGTACCAGCAGATCCCAGGCGGGCCTCTTGACTGCGATGCTCGTTTCCGAGATTGCGAACGAGGTCGCGGTCGAGACTGCGATCGAAAACGAGTCGGGGAACGTCCTCGTGCCACAAGCTGCACGGCAGCAACTTGCGCTGTAAGGGCTTGAAGAATTTCCGGCATTTTCACGGCCACGTCCAACTCTGGAGTCTGAACCACCGCTGCTAAGCCGAAACTCGAAGTAGTCTCCATGGCCCTCTCCGCGCAGATCGCCACCTGCGAAAGCGACACACCGTCCATAACACTGTTCAACACGGGTCTGATTTTGTACCCTTCAATATGCGTTTCTTATAGATTTTAATGTGCTGAATACGAATCTGCAATCCGTTTTTCTCCAGAACGTACCATTTTTGAAAAAATCAATTTCGAAAAAAATCGCAAATTTTCAACTTTGGAAGTGTTTTCTATTTTTGCGGTAATAGTTATTCAGTTGCGCTTGGTGCCAAGCGATTCTTTGAAGTTTCACGAATAAAATGGTATATGTTGTTATTAGACTATAAACATTTAAATGTGTTTAAATAATGATCAAAGTGAAAGGGACACCGAAAATACACCCATTTTGGCTGATATCCTTCAGTTTATTTCAAAAACTAAGGGTCCAAGAGAAAATCTAACTATGCCACGCGATAGAGCAGACCTTTCTGCAAAGGAAAGCATCAACGGATGTTACAAAATCATTTTTGTATTCAATATACAAGCGAAATAGTTTGGTAAAACACGCGGCGGCAACAGTGACACTCAGCAGAAGTACAGCGCATTTAGTGATTCCGCTACGCTGAGCGATGAGCGGGGAGCCGCCGTCATAGAGCACCACTGTCGCTGCCACGTGTTTTGCCAAACTTCTTCGCTTTGATATTGAAAACGAAAATGGTTTTGTAACTTCCGTTGATGCTTTTCTTTGCAGAAAGGTCTGCTCTATCGCGTGGCATAATTAGATTTTCTCGTGGACCCTTAGTTTTTGAAATAAACTGAAAGATATCAGCCAAAATGGGTGTATTTTCGGTGTCCCTTTCACTTTGATCATTATTTAAACACATTTAAATGTTTATAGTCTAATAACAACATATACCATTTTATTCGTGAAACTTCAAAGAATCATTTGGCACCAAGCGCAACTGAATAACTATTACCGCAATAGTACAAAACACTTCCAAAGTTGAAAATTTGCGATTTTTGTCAAAATTGATTTTTTCAAAAATGGTACGTTCTGGAGAAAAACGGATTGCAGATTCGTATTCAGCACATTAAAGTCTATAAGAAACGCATATTGAAGGTTACAGAATCAAAAAAAGTTAAAATTTGTCGAACAGTGTAATGGAAAGAAGTTCCCGAATTCGTTGTGGCAATCTTTGTGCCCAGAGAGATTGGAGCATATCGTCTTGCAAACTGCTCCCCTCCAGCGTCCTCATTTCACGCAACAGCGCCGATGGAGTCTTGTCACCTAACTCCAAACCGGCAAACAGAGCTTGATGCCTCTTCTGCGTCGAGTCTGAAAACCTTGAGATGAGGTGTTGTTTAAGAGCCTCATACTTCCCTTCTGCTGGAGGATTCTCGATAACGTCCGCCACAACGGTCATGGTAGCTTCATCGAGGTGTCGGAGGACCGCGACATACTTCGTGTCGTCCGACTTGATCCGGTACGCTTGGAAATGACTTTCCAGCTGCGCAAACCAAAGTTTTGGGCGGCTACGCCAGAAAGTAGACATCGAAACATTTCTAAATTCACTCCCCTGAATTTCAAAGTCTCGAGGCATGGAAAAATCTCCCTGGCTGCGCCTCGAGATGCCTGGAACATCTAAATTCTTCAAATATTCTTCCGCTTCTCTGAGAGTGCTGTCAGTCAAAGGTGCACTCGGAGGAGTACGTGGAGTTGTCATTTTTGTTACAAAAAACAGAAAAAGCTTGTAAAGACTTTAGGAAATTCTCCTGTTACTGAAACGCGTAACTTTTTCTATCACGTCGGGGTCACCAAAAAATGTGGGGGACTCCTTAAAAATAACCACACATTAAACTCAATTTAAGAACGTGAAAACAACAATAACTTTATTAAAAATGTAACGAACAAAATAAAAGCAATAATAACTGTTAAAAGATGACTATACCAAAGGACGCTAGCTCAATGAATGTTCTGGACGCGACGTTTTCAAAACGAGCGGCGATTTTCTTTTTCCGCTTTCTTCTCCGACCTGCCGCTCGTGATTGGCCACGGAACGATATCCAATCAGCAGTAAGACCGCAGGTCGTCTCACAAATCTTATTGGGCGAGAGCAACGTCATTGCGTCTGAAGACAGAAATTCTCCAAATACGCTTGGTGGTGTTGTGTCCACCGTCTGTGGGGGACTCCTTAAGAAAAACCTCACATTAAACTCAATTAACAAACAAGAAAACAACAAAACTTTATTAAAAATATAACGAACAAAATAATAGGAATTAAAGCTCTTAAAATATGACTTTTCTATTTGACGCTAGCTCAAAGAATGATCTGGACGAAACATTTCAAAAAGAGCGGCGATTTTCTTTTCTGCTTTGTTCTCCGACCTGTCGCTCCTGATTGGTGACGGATAGATATCCAATCAGCGGTAAGAGCGCAGGTCGTCTCACAAATCTTATTGGGCGAGGGAGTATGAGCGAGGCGCCACATCACTCCCCCCCTAGATTTGGCGCGAATGTGACCCTCTTGACACGGGGCACACTGCTAGATCCTGGATAAGTTCGAAGTGCTGGCGGCGGCGGTACGAGAGGTGAAACCGGGGATGTTGGTTCTTCCACGGAGTCTGGTTGAAAAAGATACGCTGGTTTCAACCTTTCGGTTGACACGTTACAAGATTTGTTCTTCATCAGAATCGTATACAGCTTTTGATTAGGCCTCGCCATAACTTCAAATGGTCCATTATAAGGTGGCTGCAAAGGACGCCTGACGGAATCGTCTCTGATGAAGACATGAGACGCCCTCTCCAGCTCCCTAAAAACGAAAGGGGTTGGCCTAACATGATGATTAGTCTCCTTCGGTCGAATGCGCCTCATCCTCTCTCGGAGCTCCTGAACGAAAACCTCAGGCTTGACCGGGTGCTCCACATCTTCGAAAAACTCTCCTGGTACCCTCAGAGTGGTGCCATATAGCAGCTCGGCTGTGGAACACTTTATGTCAGCCTTATAAGCGGTCCGCAGTCCAAGCATGACGGTGGAAAGACACGCCAGCCAATTCCCGTCCCCTTGAAGGTGGCATGTCAAAGCCGACTTCAGGGTACGATGCCATCGCTCCAGAATTCCATTAGATGCCGGATGATAAGGTGATGTTCTAGTCTTAGATGAACCAAGCAGATTCGTTAATTCCTTAAATAATTCCGCCTCAAATTGTGATCCCTGATCAGTAGTGATAACAGTGGGGGCGCCAAATCGAGCTACCCAACCATCAAAAACACCCTGAGCAACAGCAAAGGCTGAAATTTTCTTCAACGGAACTGCTTCAGGCCAACGGGTATAACGGTCTATCATAGTTAAGAGATATCTATACCCATTACATATCGGCAGAGGTCCAACGATGTCCAGATGAAGTTGACGAAACCTCTCGTCCGGAATGGCAATCTTCTCAGGAGACAACTTCACATGTCGGTGAACCTTAGATCTCTGACACTGGAGACAAGTTCGGGCCCAACTGGTGATATCCTTGTTCATTCCAGGCCAGATGAATTTTTTTCGAATCTGCTCACGAGTTGCCCGTCCGCTCGGATGAGCAAGTCCATGAACAGAGTCGAAAATCCGCTTCCGTAAATTCCCGGGAATGTATGGACGAATTGCATCCTCAGCTACCTCACAGTATAAAGGATGCTGCCATCCGATCATGGAAAAGGGACGGAATCTCGATTGTTGAGGGTCTTCCAACAGCTGCAACAATTCTTGATCCTGCTGCTGCTCCAAGGCCAGTTCTTCCGTGGAGATGATCACCGGACAGTCCACGGCATCGATTCGGGATAACGCGTCCGCCACCCAATTCGTGTAGCCCCTCAGATAAACAATATCTGTGGTAAACTGCCCGATAAAGTCCAGGTGCCTGGCTTGTCGCGGAGACGCTTTATCCAACTTTATAGTTCCTCTGAGCCGCACTCAGCTTTTTTGAAAAGAATGCAAGCGGCTCAACTCTTCCCTCGACAACCTGTTCTAAAGCAGCTCCGACTGCTGAAGCAGACGCATCAGTGGTCAAAATAAGTGAGGCTGAACTGCGGGGATGGACCAAAAGCGTAGCCTCGGACAACGACTGTTTACACCGAGCGAAAGCCTCATCCGCCTCGGGAGTCCATGGAATCGGTCTTTTATCGTTCTTCCGACTGTCCTTAATGAACTCATTCAATAAAGCCTGATCGTGAGCTGCGTGTTTGATACATCGCCGGTAGTAATTTATCATACCCAGAAACCTGCGTAAATCAACAACGGTGTGCGGTTTAGGGAAATCAAGAATAGCCTTGACTTTTTTTTCCAAAGGTTTGATTCCCTCTGGAGTTACTGAAAAGCCTAAGAAGCGCACTTGTGCTTGTCCAAAACCACATTTGGCGACATTTAGCGTAATGCCAACTGCCTGTAATTTATTGAACAGAATTTTAAGATGACTCATGTGCTCCTCAGGCGACTCGGAAGCGACAAGGATATCGTCCATATAACAATAGATAAAATCCAAGTCACGAAGAACAGCGTTAATAAATCTTTGAAATGTTTGCGATGCATTCTTTAAACCAAAAGGCATTTTCAGGAATTCAAAAAGGCCGAATGGTGTGGTCACAGCAGTCTTCGGAACATCCTCTGGGGCAACTGGGATTTGATGGTACGCCTTCAGCAAGTCCAAAGTTGGAAATATGGACTTACCATAGAGCGCTGATGAAAAATCATGAATGTGTGGGAGGGGGTAGCGATCGGGCACAGTTACGTTATTCAATCCCCTATAGTCCCCACACGGTCTCCACGCTCCAGCTTCTTTCTTGGGGACCATGTGTAACGGCGCCGCCCAAGAGCTCGATGAAGGACGACAGATCCCGGCCTCCAACATGTGAGAAAATTCCGCTTTGGCCAACTTAAGTTTTTCCGGTGGCAAGCGGCGAGCTGACTGTGCGACTGGCGGTCCCTGTGTCTCGATGTGATGGTGGACGTGCTGCAACACAGTGCGCGTAGAAGCTGACGGATTCGTCAGACCTGGAAACTCCTTCAGCAGCCGATGAAATGCCGACTCCGGCATGACTGTAACCACGGACGCGTGCAGCTGAGTTGTCAGGCGTCCTCTGGTTTCCGCTCCGCTCTGCTGATCACGAAGTCGTCTACGTCGCAGGTCCACACCTAAATCGAAATGGTACAAGAAATCTGCGCCAATAACCGCTGTCGTAACGTCGGCTATGCAGAATTTCCACCGCAGGGTCCGTCCAAGGCCAAGAGTTAAAGAGAGCAGCTTCTCCCCATACGTATTAATAGTTGCGTTATTCGCTGCAAATAACCGCAAAGGTAAAACACGCGGCTGCATCCCTGCAAATTTCTTTGGCAAAAGCGAGATATCCGCTCCTGTGTCAATCAGGAAACGGATTCCGCTCTGTTGATCGAAAATATGGAGCCTACGGGGGGTGTTCTGACCGTCAAGGATGGCTCCTACTGCAGACGGTCGTGGAAGTTTTCCGACTTTGCTAGAGGAAACGACGCTTCACAAGGCTTGGTACAGCGCCAGGCCTTCTCTCCGAATCTGCGGTGGTACCAACAGATCCCAGACGGGCCTCTTGACTGCGATGCTCGTTTCCGAGATTGCGAACGAGGTCGCGGTCGAGACGGCGAACGGAAACGAGTCGAGGAACGTCCTCGTGTCTCAAGCTGAACGGCAGCAACTTGCGCTGTAAGGGCTTGAAGAATTTCTGCCATTTTCACGGTCACGTTCAACTCTGGAGCCTTAGCCACTGCTGCTACACCGAAACTCGAAGAAGTCTCCATGGCCCTGTCCGCGGAGATCGCCAATTGCGAAAGAGATACACCGTCCATTATGGAAAGGAGTTCCCGAATTCGTTGTGGCAATCTTTGTGCCCAGAGAGATTGGAGCATATCATCTTGCAAACTGCTCCCCGCCAGCGTTCTCATTTCACGCAAAAGCGCCGATGGAGTCTTGTCTCCTAACTCCAAACCAGCAAACAGAGCTTGATGCCTCTTCTGCGTCGAGTCTGAAAATCTTGAGATGAGGTGTTGTTTAAGAGCCTCATACTTCCCTTCTGCTGGAGGATTCTCGATAACATCTGCCACAACGGTCATGGTAGCTTCATCTAGATGTCGGAGGATCGCGCCATACTTCGTGTCGTCCGACTTGATCCGGTACGCTTGGAAATGACTTTCCAGCTGCGCAAACCAAAGTTTAGGACGGGTACGCCAGAAAGTAGACAATGAAACATTCCTAAATTCACCCCCGTGAATTTCAAAGTCTCGAGGCACGGCGAATTCTCCCTGGCTTCGCCTCGAGATGCCCGGAACATCTAACTTTTTCAAATATTCTTCCGCTTCTCTGAGAGCGCCGTCAGTCAAAGGAGCACTCGGAGGAGTACGAGGAGTAGTCATTTTCGTTACAAAAAAGAAAGAAAAAGCTTGTAAACTTCAGGAAATTTTCCTGTTACCGAAACGCGAAACTTTCTTTATCACGTCGGGGTCACCAAAAATGTGGGGGACTCCTTAAGAAAAACCTCACATTAAACTCAATTAACAAACAAGAAAACAACAAAACTTTATTAAAAATATAACGAACAAAATAATAGGAATTAAAGCTCTTAAAATATGACTTTTCTATTTGACGCTAGCTCAAAGAATGATCTGGACGAAACATTTCAAAAAGAGCGGCGATTTTCTTTTCTGCTTTGTTCTCCGACCTGTCGCTCCTGATTGGTGACGGATAGATATCCAATCAGCGGTAAGAGCGCAGGTCGTCTCACAAATCTTATTGGGCGAGAGAGTATGAGCGAGGCGCCACACGTCAATTTGCTGTATTCTCCATCTACCGAGCGTTATGCGAACCAATACGCGCGGAATTTAAATTGCATTGCTTTGGCGTTAAATACTCGGTATTAATTGATTAACTGTCAGAAATTCCGTTGCTACGGCGTGAACTATTTATTATTTATTGATTAGCTGTCACTTATAAAATATTAGCCAATAAGAATAGTTTTAATTAATTTGAGAAACTTACGTTAATTTTAATTGGCGAGAAACCAAGTTGTTAAATGTTTTAATGCTTAAAGTTGAAAGTGAGTTTCTGAACGTTCATTCTATCGTAAGCTACAAAGACGATAACACGTGTATTAAATCAAAGTTCTCATTAAGTTTCAAGATTTGTTAATTATTAAAGTTAATTCGTGTTTTAATTGTTTCCGAGATTATTTTTCATTTTCACAAATTATTTACTTCACAAGCAGAGCGCTTAAGCGCTCCACGGGCGCACGAACCCACAGTTAAAGAATTTCCCCTGGACAAGTTCGCAACAGTGGGAAACGCGTTCAAATAATTTCGCGTCTAGCTGACCAATGGCGTGTAAGCGAGGCGCCACAAACTGCGGTAACACACCTCCTAGCAAGGCGCTCAGCGCGCTGCGACAGTTTATATTCGTCGTAGTAGTCTGGAGTGGTTAGTTCGAAACGGATAGCTTCTAATTCTTCTGTGATTATTTCAGCGTTTTGTGCATCAAGGGTAACACCCTTTCGGAAAACGAATAAAAGTATGGAACAGTTATTAAACGACTTGTTAATTAAATTGTTATTCATGAATAACGAAGAATTAAACACTATTCTTAATGTAAGACGATTGTAATATTTGCCGTACGTTGCCCCTCGATGCACCCGATCTCGGCCGCGCGCAATTGTGACTAAGCTCGCGCTATACGGGCGCTCGCATTGGCCAGTGTTTTTCGTTAATAACTAAAAAACGAAGCTTCTGTTAC
The DNA here is from genome assembly GCA_951802735.1 of Nomada hirtipes. Lineage (NCBI taxonomy): Eukaryota > Metazoa > Arthropoda > Insecta > Hymenoptera > Apidae > Nomada > Nomada hirtipes. The sequence goes on along the minus strand of OX637921.1, from coordinate 7,004,380 downwards.
GTAGGAAGTATTGTTTCCTTCGTTTCCTCTATTATTATACCCTTATTTGGAAATCGAGAGTGCATGCAGTCGAGTCTGCCCCTTCCGCGATGGCGCGATGACGCAACGCTTCAGGGCGATCTTTTGGACTCCCTTGGAAGATTCTGTACCCCCACCATATTTTTGGTCCGCTTTTCGGATATAAAAAGGGCATGAAATCTACTCTCGTGGCTCAGTATGGACCTTACTGCTGTGTACCATGTCGGTGCCAGATAGCCATACTGATGCCAGTGAGATCGGGTTCAAGTCCCCTTCGAGCAACTTTTATTTATTAACGGCTTAGTTCTGAATAGTCAAGCTACGCGTTTACGCCGTAATTGATAGTCAAAAGTTCTGCTAGAGCTCAGTGAGATCGGGTTAAGTTCCCTTTTGATCAGTTATCCGATATTTATTTCAAGTTCGCATTCGTCGAAAGTCAGCAAGATCGGGTAGCATTCCCTTTCGAGCATTCGTATTTAATAAACGTTAAAGACTGTAAGCGTGGGTTTTAACTCCGCGATATCTACGTACTGTAATTCATTTTAGATAAAGAATATAGACATTTTATTATTTGATTATAGACGTATTTAATTCATTCTGTTTCCTGTACCAATCATAAGCAGTAGTATCAATCCACCGAATAGATATATCTTAACCGCTCAAGGTGTATCGATAGTTACGAGGCAATAATTACTAACATTCCAGTGGCACCCAGTGATGAAATAAGCATTGGCACATCCACAAACTCTAACCCTCCAGTGGCACCCAGTGATGAAATAGGCACTGGCACATCCACAAAAACCTTGACCTTCCAGTTGCACCCATTGATGAAATAGGCATTGGCACATCCACACATTTCCCATCAAACGGCTCGACCGTTTAACTAACAAAACTCTTAAACAACCGATCCTCGGCTCCGCAGCCGTGCCCCTTAGCCCTCGGCTCGTAACACTTCAAACAATATTTTGGTCAAGGAAAAAGTTGTATAGAATCACCTCAGCTATCCTTCTTTTAAAAATAATGCACATGTTCCGGGCCACCCTGTATAGCCCCAAAATACGCGGGGGCGCGCTGGAACTTTTCCATATAAGGAAATATAAGAGTCGTCGCCGGGCCCCGCCCGTCTTGGGTCATGATGCAGCTGACCGTGCATGTACTAAGGTCCCCCTTATTTGTTTACAATAAACGAAAGAATTTATGGCGTTTTCCCTTCACAGACGCGAGCTCGAAAACGCGTTGAGGGCGACGTATGGAAAATATTCTTCATACGTAACATCTCCCTCCCAAGATGAAACATCGCGACTCGCGTGATGCTTTCACAAAAAGGAAGGAAAAATGCCCAAAAAATTCTACGTTAAAAGAACGGTGTATGAAATTTGTCGGGTATAGTGTGCATGTGTGTACTTATCGCTATTGTGATCGCAGAACCGCTGATCTAATTGTCCTCAGGAACGACGAATCCCAACTCCAGCCAATGAGCCTTAACGTTGAGCGGTGGCTGACCGGGGAAGCGGTCCAGAAACAGCTCGGCGGTAATTCCACCCAGTGTTCGATTAGCGTCCATGATAAATCCCCTCCTTCTGTTCACTACCGTTTCTGCCACTTGGTCCGAATACTGTTGTGGGCAGGTACATGGTTGAACTCCACGCAGTTGATCCCGCATGGCTTGCCACGGTAAGGCATGGAACCGGGGCGGCAACGATCTTAGTTTGGTTATATGACAATCCATTGTCATACCGTGGTCGCCGAGGAGAATGACACAGGTGGAACCCCTTATTTGTTTCACTTCCCCACGAAGCCACATCTCCTCAGGATTCTGGTCGGCCACCAATTGTCCCGGGCCGATGCTGTCTTCTATTGGCAGGCACAGGTGCTGTCTGGCCGTCATTAAGGCGTTAAGCCTTTTATAAATGGTCCTGGCAGCGTTATCGTATTCTTCCTTGGCAATCCAGAAGGTTGTCAAGCCCTCCACATGGACAACCCTGCAGCGCGCAGACGAACCCAGGTCGCACACCTCAATCGACCTCATTTTCGTTTCTTGAGTCCTTCTCCTGGTGTCCAGTTTAAGATATTATCGTCCGACACTTCCCGTAGGACAAACCAATCCGGGATGCGCTTCACAGGTTGCCTCCAAATCGTCTGGGTTTTAACTACACGAACCTTCGGCGTTGATGTTGAACAGCCACGACCTTTCACAACTGGCCCTGCTGTAGTCGGTTTATAGGGGCCCGTGCCAATAACAGCTCCCACTCGCGATTGGATTGCCCAAGTTCCGTGGTATCCTGTTTGCGTGTCAATGGTCCTCGTACCCTCTTCTGGTGTCGTCTGTGTCGTGATGCTTCTGGACATTGGTGCAACTTGTGCTATGTTAAGGGTCCCGAGCCTCTGCTTTTATAGGACAAAACCCTTATTTCGCCCCCACCCTGCAATTATGGACGTTCTTGGAGGGGGTTGCCGTACGAAATCTTCGTTCCGCTAAAGCAGGGCTCGGAATTAAGTGAACTTTCGGGCCGATTTTCAGAGGCAACGCCCCTTTTTTCCCGCCGCGCGTCTTGGCCCCGCGATCACCAATCGGCTCGAAGGTCCTCAGGCGCGTAGCATATGAACCGCGCGGTCCATGGGACATGGGACGATGTAGAATCCTATTGATACGAGTGTCACCCTAATGCGACCCGCGCGGTCACGCGCCTGAGGACCTTCGTGCTGCGCGGCGATCGCGGGGGCCAAGATGTCAAGATGTGCGGCCGGAGAAAGGGGGCGTTGCCTCTGAAAATCGGCCCGAAAGTTCACTTAATTCCGAGCCCTGCGCTAAAGGATAGTGGCGCTTGGTTTCAGATATTTTATTTCGTTTGACGAATTTGATGCGCCTGGAATATTTATTGTTAATTCCTTACTCTCTTTGGGATGTTCCTTTCTTGAACAATTTTAGAATGTTTTATTTTTCCTGGCCAATAATATAGTTAACATGACCACTATTAGCATTACGATCCCAATAGAAGAGGAAGTTGTAATTTTTAAATTTTGGAAAGACGCTTGATGAGTTGCTAAAATTCTTGCACGATGTTCTATTTCGGTGAGTGATGAAGCCGCCGGGAGGTCGTCCCAACGTGCGGTGATTTGTTCGTTCACTTCCAGTGCTTCAAAGTGACGTTCTACGATTTCTGGTACAATTATTGACAAGTTATAAGGTTCAGAGGGATAATAATTCAACATTTTGTGTTGTGCCAATAGTTCCTAATGATTTCAATTGTACTGAGTCTATTGTTGCTTGACATCCAGGTTCAAATTTGAAAATACCAATAGCAGGAATGTTCCGGGTTACTGGTTTTTCACTACCGCAATAGATTTGTGCCTTTTTTCCTTTTGGCATGAAGTAAAGCCAGGTAGCTGGTGCACTTAACGTCTGCCAGTATGGTTTTACGAATTTGGTTACCTTAATTTCACAAGTGTCCCAGTTTATTAAAGTAGGATTCAGTAATAAGGTAGATTCACACGTTGACTGTCGATCCGCTTGATACAACGGTAAGGTGGCTGCTCCCAAGAATTTATTGTGATGGAAACGGCAAGTCTTCAAATATTCTTCAGTCGGTGTAAAAAAATTGTAGCTCATCGGAAGATACTGCAATAAACTGTGTCTGCGGCTGGATGTATGAAATTACTTCTATTGTACCAAGCTTGTGTATAGATGGGCAAGGATATATTTTATACAAGCTGTAAGCTTTCTGTTCAAGAAGTGGCATGGTGAGTTCGAAGAGTATCCTCCCTTTCATAAATATGACATTTAATGTTGTTACTTTTTCAATTTGTTCTGTAAGTAGTTCTTCTGGTGTTAAGGGAAATTCAAATGGCACTGTTTGTTTTATTTTTTGAGCGGATTTCAATAATTGTTCCGGGGAAAGTATAGTGGGGTGTAGAATTCCTTGTTTTGCTAATAGTATTGCGTCTATCAGCAACAGTAGATTTGTGCTGTAATCATCTAACCCTCTCTCAATTTCAAATACGGAATCCCTAATTATTGTTTCAAGAAGTAATCTATTTACGTTTGTTTTAGTCTCTTGCAATGCATCGGAATACTTGGACATCATCCTGGTCATTTGGGATGTGCCTTTAGTTAAGTTTACTAATCTTGCGTGTGTGTTTGAGAATTCCCCTTTTATTACATGTGTCTGATTTGCTATTAATTCTGTAATCTCACGTTGATCTGTATAAACTCTATTTAATTCTTGGTAATAAAAATCTGCGTCTTCCTGTGACAAGGTTCCAAATAATACTTTACTGAGAGTACCGATAAAACCAAAAGGTACGCTGCGTCTTGGAGACGGGGTGTCAAAATATGAAGTATCGCCTATTGCAGAGCGAATTAAATTGCTATAGCGAACGGTGTTTTCTCCTTTCTTGATTGACGTTCCACATCAGGAGCATGTCTGATGTATCTGCTTACATCCAAAGATGTGACCAAACGCCATTGTGATTGAAAGGTCTTTATGTCAGTTAATTTTTCGTAAAAAAGTCCAGGGTTTTCTCCGATCGGCGTTGTGATTGAACCATCACTAAGGGCGGCAAGTGGTAACAGGAACAAATACACGAAAATCATATTTGATTTTCAAGCTGAGGATGGATAATAAGCGTGCTTTAATTTATCCTGATGTTTTGTAATTAGCTTATTATTTTTCTGTAATACTACGTGGTTCAGGTCCGTAACGTCTACTATCTCGTACGGTCCGATGTAACGTGGATCGAATTTATTAATACGTGGTTCCAAGAGTACCTAAACAGAATCGCCTACGTTAAACGTTGCTGGTTTTGCACGAAGATCGTAGTAACCTTTTGAACGGATTTTTGCTTTATTCAAATTATCTGAAGCTAAATTGCGGATATTTGTCATATGCGTTATCAAATCTATTAAGTAATCTCCATACTAATCTCCATACGTAATCCCCCCAGATTGTAACTTTTCGCCGGTTGGAAAAGAGCTTGGTTCTCGAGCTGGTTTTCCAAAAATTAGTTCATACGGAGTGAAATTTGTTGCTTCATGAACGGATGTATTGTAAGAGAACATTGCAAACGGTATTAATAGATCCCAATCTTCGTAATTATCCATGTAATGCTTGAGGTATTCAGTGAGTACGATGTGTCTTCGTTCCAATGATCCGTTGGTTTGCGGTCTGTATCCTGAGGTTGTAATTTGATTGATTTTAAATATTTCGGATAAATTTGTCATAAGATGTCCAATAAAACTTGTTCCCTTATCTGTCAGTATTGCGCGAGGTGTACCATAGATTGCGATGAAATGCCTAGCAAAAGCATCTGCTATAGTAGCTGCCCGAACATTTGGTATTGCTAAAGCCATACAGTACTTGGTTAAATTATCCTGCATAGTGAGAATGTATCTATTTCCACTAGGTGTAATTGGTAAAGGTCCCACTGTATCTAAGGCAATTTTATCGAATGGTCCCATAGGTGTATCGGTAATCAACATAGGCTGACGCGTTTTTGCTCGAACTAATTTTTGTTCTTGACAACTTTGTCATTTCCGGATGTAATCTTGAATTTCGTTGCGCATTTGCGGCCAATGGAATTTTGATCGGATACGTTTATATGTCTTCGTTATTCCTTTGTGTCCTCCCACTAGACTATCATGAGCTTCGCGGATTATTTCTTGTCTATCTTCTATAGATGGTGTGGTGATGATACAATTGCAAATAATAACTTGCTGTGCTGTTCCAGTGAAAACTTCTTCTAACATCTTGAAGAATTCGTTGACTGGCAATTTATGAAGATCTCCGGTTGCAGAAATTCGGAATGATTTAATCTGATATTGATTTAAGGTGTCTTTAAGGATTCTCAATCCTCCGAGAATGTCTATTCTTTTAATATTATCATAAAAATGATCGGAGACTACTATACTGAAAGATTTGTACGGCCCATTATCTAACGTTACCACGTGTCCTTCTTCCGGTCGCCTTGCTAGAAGATCTTGTTTGTTTATTATTTCCGTATCCAGCAGTAGTTTCCCAACGGCGGTTTGTAAATTGCAGTCGGCAGATATGAAATGTACACAGTGTCCTTCTTCGGCTGTGAGAGTGTTTGAAGTGGTAGTAATCCTGTGTGTTTCTTTTGGTAAAGCTTCTGGCAAATCGTCTCCATCAGTTGAATCTTCAAAATCAGTAGTGAAGAATGGGTAAGGGTCAAGCGTGTGGTCGAAGTCCTCACGTCGAGTTGACCTGCTGTCAGGTAGTTGTCCTGCACTTGCTCCGGTTATGGTCCCTGCAGGTAGCTGGGCAATTGCTGGTTGTAAAACTTCATCCGTAATTCGTGATGATGCTTGCGGTGTACTAATTAAATCTTGACGAATATTTCTTGTATTTTCTATTATAGTATTTTCAAACGGTTCCTCAAAGGATATTAAATCCTTGAAGATGGTCCGATCCTTGTCTAAAGGAAAAATCTGTGTTGAATTTGCTGCTGGTGAAAAACTTAATCAAAAGTATCTTACGGCGTAAACCATAGCCAAACACTCCTTTTCCGTAGCTGAATAATTCCTCTCGGGTTTATTTAGACTACGAGACGCATAGGCAATCGGCAGGTCGTTTCCTATCTCTCCCTGACTGAGTACGGCCCCGATAGCATATTCGGATGCATCTGTTGTAACAATGAACGGTTTATCGAAATCCGGATACTGTAAAATGGGTTGCTGACACAATTCGCTGCGTAATTGTTTGAAACTTTGATCTTGCTCTTCTGTCCACTTGAATTTGATGCCTTTCCCTAACAAGTTAATTAGAGGCTTTGCTTTCGAAGTGAAATTAGGTACGAATCTTCGGTAATATCCTACAAGTCCTAAGAATTGTTGAATATTCTTCTGCGTAGTTGGTGTAGGAAAATCTTGAACGGCTTTTAATTTTCTAGGATCAGGTCTGACTCCATCTTTTGAAATAATATGTCCTAAATATGCAACTTCCTTCCGTAGGAATTCACATTTATTGGTTTGGAGGGTTAATCCATGTTCTTTAAGGCGATTTAATATTTTTTTAACTTTGATATTGTGTTCTTGAAGCGACGAAGCGTATACTACTATGTCGTCCAGGTAAACAAAAAGATCTGTCCCTTGAAGTCCAGTGAGTACTTGATCCATAAGTCGTTGAAAATTCGGTGGTGCGTTCTTTAATCCGAAAGGCATTCGAGAAAATTCGTAATGTCCATTCGGGGTTGTAAATGCAGTTTTCGGTTTATCTTTCGGATCCATTTCTATCTGATGAAAACCACTTGCAAGATCGAAAACTGAAAAGTATTTAGCTCCTCCTAATCGATCTAATATTTCCGTGAATTGCGGTAATGGGTATTTGTCAGAAATTGTTTTTTCATTGAGCGCGCGAAAATCTATTCTTTCTTTATCTTGTTCTTTAATTTGTTGGGGTAGATTTTGATAATTAGTAAAACGTAAAGGTCGAATCGGTTTATTCTTCAGTACTAAAGTTCCATGGTAATACGAAATCTCAGCTTCCTCTTGTTTTAAAAATGGGCTTCCTATGAGTCCATCTGCGTCTATTGCTAGATTTCTCACCACATAGAAAAATGCTGGAGATCCATGAATATGCAAAATTGTAGTTCCCAGGGTGTGAATCGGCGTTGTAGTGAGTCCAGTTAACTCAATTTCTTCTCTTGAAATTATTTCTGCGTTTCTTCCAAGAACATCGATGACCACCAGGTTGACTGCTGCTCCACCGTCAATTAAGAATTCTCCCGTTCCTGACTCCAATTCTGGAACCTTGACCTTGATGCGTGGTGCAGGTGCTTCCTTAATGAGTCTTCTTTCTTCTCGTCGCTGAACCGGATCTTCCTTCGGCGATCTTCCTTGTTTCCGCTCATCGTGTCGCCTGTACGTTGAGCGCGATCGTAGTTTAAAGACTTCGTAGATTCAACGGATGAATCTGGCGAGTCCCGACGATTTCGCGGATTACGCGGATTTTTCCAACACGACTTTTCGTCATGTCCGTTTGTACCACAATGCCAGCAATACAAACTTGGCTTGCGGTTTCTATCAGAATTTTTTAAAATTGAAATTTGTTTGTCCCGATCATCTACGTACAATGAATCGGAGCGGTTAGAAGGGGATCTCAAGTGGCTTCTTTGACGCAAGGTCCAGGGCGTCGCGCGTCCTTGCCTCTCTGGTTCCTCTTCATATCCAGATGTTCTGGTATGTCGTTCCCTAACCCGATCATATCTAGTCGGTGAGTGAGGGTACGACACTTCACGTCCACGATCCCGAGAATCTTGAACGTAGCGGTCTCGACGAGACCACCTGGAGGGTGATTCGCTAGATGGCGACCGTCGCCGATTTCTTAATTTTCTGTCTACTTGTAGCACGGCGTCGTAAGCTTGTTCAAGTGTACCTAAGTCTTGAATCCGAGCCGACACTTTCCAGGCAATTCGATCCGGTAAACCATCGATGAAATTTTCCTTAAAGTCCTTTTCCATTTCATTGACAAAATCTTCAGCGTGATCCAGATATTTTTCCCGGATAGCTCCGCGCGTACAATAAACAAGATGGCTTGTTCTATCGACATATTGTCGAATACTTTCTCCGTCGTGAATACGTAATTTCGCGACTTCAACTTGAAAATGCGACAAATCTCTACCAGGCGCGAATCTCTTTTTAAGATGTTTAATTAATGCCTTAACAGAATCGAATTTGTGTTCTAACGTGCATCTACGTGCAGGACCAATAAGTTTCGTTAAAACAATCGCGTTACACGTGGGAATAATAAATCCTGTCGCACCATCTCAAAATCTTACATTGGATATTAAAGTGGCTGTGCAATGAAAGTGATAGTGAAGTGAGTTCATCGACCCGGCCGTAACATCAGCTGTTGAGTCGAAGCAGGTTAATTCGTGCACGAATGGGTAAGTGTTTCATAAGTATTAAAACACTTTATTCCTTTCGGATGACGAATAAAAGTATCGGACACAGTTATTAAACGATTTATTAGTTTATTTCTTATTCCCGAATAACCAAATATTCCACATTATCCCTGCTTAAAGACGACGTAACACGGCGTGTCAATGCGTTCTTTCGCGACCACGACTCTGCTCGCTTAAATAAAAGAATAATTAGTTTATTTCTTATTAATGAACAACCAAATATTCCACATTATCCCTGCTTAAAGACGATGTAACACGGCGTGTCAATGCGTGCTTTCGCGACCACGACTCTGCTCGCTTAATTAAAAGAATAATTAGTTTATTTCTTATTAATGAACAACGATTAGTTTATTTCTCATTATTTAATAACCAAACGTTCCACATTAGCCTCGCTTAAAGACGATGTAACATTTGCCGTACGATTCTCTCGATATCGTCGAGGCCCCCGTACACGACGAAGCGCCACAAAACGTTGCGCGCCTGAGTTCCAGGATTTCGAGCGCTCTAATTGGGCAGTGTTTTTGGTTAATAACTCAAAAACGAAGCTTCAAACAATATTTTGGTCAAGGAAAAAGTTGTTCAGAATCACCTCAGCTACCCCCCATTTCCCGATGTTGCGGTGGTTACGGGACACCCTGTATAATGAAAGTACACTGAGTTACTTGTTAATTGTTAAAGTCCGTCATTTGTCTTAAATAAAGTTAGTACACCAAATCTTGTTCGTGGGATTAACTTAGCCTACCAGCTAACAAAACCGAAATCCCTACAATATTCTTTACAAAAAAGTATTAATCTATTTGTGTAAAAAAATCATTAGTTTAGGAGATATTTTAATTGTAATGTCTATTTACAGAAAAGGTTCAATGTAGCGACCATTTGCATCAGAACACTTTCTGAATCGAGAATGACTCACTAACATTGCGTAGTGTATCTGATGTTATTTTGTTACACTCATTGATGATACGATCCCTTATATTGGCCATTGTAGTCGGAGGCTCAGCATACACTTTAGTTTTTAAGTAGCCCCACAAGAAAAGTCGAGGGGGATTAGATCTGGTGATCTTGCCGGAAAATGAATGGGGCCATCTCGCCCTGTCTAACGATTTGGGAACATTCGATTTAATATATCCCTTGCTATTCTTGAATAATGAGCAGGGCAACCATCCTGTTGAATCCACATTATTTGTCGTGTATGCAATGGTAAATCATCTAAAAATGTCCATAGAGTGTTTGATAAAAAATGTGCATATTTTGGTCCGGTTAGTGATCCTTCGATAAAGTATGGACCAATAAGTCTATCGCCGAGTATGCCCATCTGTTTGGGAATGGCTGCTGGAACAGCCTTGTCTGAAGGCTAGAAGACCGTGGCGGTGGAGAGCCGATTCGCGAAAGAAACTCGGTAGCACACAAACTTAATGTTAGTGCGCCGCACAATTATCGCGTGCCGCACTTAGTTTATTAACACGTAAGACTATTACAACACTTCGGGAACTTAACACAATACAGATTGACGAAGACTGAACGGGTCGCAATGTCGCGTTAAACGAATGTACAAAGTCACTGGTCACAATGCCAAGTGAAGAACAAAACGTGGTCGTAATGACGGTAAAAGTTAATACAGGTTGTCGCATTGACGGTTAGGCGAAGAAGAAGGAAGTGGATTCCCATATTCGGGAAGTTCGGCCACCGGTCGATCGCCTCGTGCCTTGATTGGCGCGAGTCGGTAGTCTGATTTAAGGGAGAGGTAGCGATTTTGCGCGCTAATAGGCTCGCCGTGTCAGGTCCGTGTAAATTAATGGGCACGGCGAGTAGGTTCGGACGGAGCGTATGCTTCGCCGGCGGTGCCACGCTTTTGTGCACAATTATGGCCCCATTTCCAAACACCATCCAAACATTTACACTCCATCGATGTTGATTATCCATTTGTCTAAACCAATGAGGATTTTCCGTTGACCAATAATGCATATTTTTGAATTCATTGATCCATTTTTCGTAAACGTTGCTTCGTCCGTGAACATAACATTGTTGAACAAGTAATTAAAAAGTAATTGGGCTCTCTCTTTGAGAGAGAGCCTAATTACAAAATTCTAAACGTTGATAACGGTCATTTGCGGTCAGTTCTTGAACCATTGATACATGATATGAATGGTATTTGTGCCTTTTGAATATGCGTAAAATGCTTTTGCGGCTAATTCCAGCTTGTCTTTCGATTTCGCGAGAGCTAACGGATGGAATTAACGCAATTGCGGCTAACACTACAATTTCGTTTGCTTCATTTGTTATTGTTTTATTACGAATTGCCTTTTTGCGTAATAATTGCCCCGTCTGGTGAAATTTTTTAAAAACATAATCAAAGGTACGACGTGATGGATGATTTCGTTGAGGAAATCTATTGGCGTATAATCTTGCTGCATGTGTAGCACTTTTCCCAGCTTCAAAATAAATTGATAACATGTCTATCTTTTCTTCTTTAGAATACTTCATTATGAAGTGATAATTCACCGTATCGCCGTATTCACCGTATCAGAGACGTAACAGAGACTACATTTCACAATAAGTAGGAGAGCAAGAATTATCAACACAGAAAATGTAAATATTTACATTGATAATTCTTGCTCTCCTACTACATTATCACATTGAATTCATAATATTGACCAGAAAGTCAAGATTTCCTAACAAATTAGAATTAAAGTATCTCCTAAACCAATGATTTTTTTTACACAAATAGATTAATACTTTTTTGTAAAGAATATGAAGGAGCATCAGCTGATGTAATAAAAAATATATGATTCCATTTAAAAAAACATTAATGACCTTCATATGTCCTTTACACGTCCACCTACAAAAAAAATGTACCATCAGAATGTGCCCCTCTCAAAACCATTCAACTTCATCTGAAACATTGTTTCCTATGCGTAATAATAATGACGTAAATCTAGATGGCAAAATGTGGCGACCCATGTGTCCGAGATATTCTAGTTCTGGGTTCAGAAATTCGCATTTGTCTGGTTGGATTTTAAGTTTAAGGTCTTGCAGTTTTTGTAGTACGATAGCTAAATTTTGATTGTGTTCTTGAATTGTTGATCCAAATATTATAATATCGTCTAAATAAACAAAACAGTGTTGTCCTACTAGTCCTCTAAGAGCTGTGTCTATCATTCTTTGAAACGTAGCTGGGGCGTTTTTTAATCCGAAAGGCATTCGATTGTAATGAAAATGTCCTTGTGGTGTGGAGAAGGCTGTGTATTTCTTTGTGTCTTTGTTCATATGGATTTAGTGGAACCCAGAGGATAAGTCGAGGGCACTAAAGAATTTTGCGTTTCCGAGGTGGTCTAGTATTTCGTCCGGGTTAGCTAAAGGATATGCGTCTTGATCTGTAATTTCGTTTAATTTTCTAAAGTGTTCTGGATTCGCTCATGGGGAGGGCGCTCGTTCGCTTCGCGCCTAGCGCTGTTCCGTGGCGACAAGCGCGAGCGTTCTTCCCCACTTATCGCCTCATGCCCCTTGCCCCGCGCAGCGATATACAATATATACCGCTGCGCGAGGACACTTTTCGTCGGCATTACAAAGATTACAGGTCAGTTTACACAATTATTAAGAAAAGAGGTTTTAAAGGAAGTTTACTCGGTGCGAGCTATTTTCAGCGGCTTCACTATTTATTACTGGAGTGTAACGATTTACAACCGTTACACTATTACAACGTTTTCCACCGGAGTAAAACGGCTTACAACCGTTTTATTACTTGTTCTTTATTGTTCGCGTACAGTGCTGTTAAATACATTCGTGTGATTCGTGCTATTTGTGAACTGTGCCTTTTCAATACAAAATCCTAATCCGTTAAATCTAAATTAAGACCTTAAAGAGCTATCCGAAACAAAAGTCAATAACTATTCTCCATTTCTTTTTACCTGATGCATCTGCTTTCTTTGGTACTACCCACACAGGTGCATTGTATGGAGAGTCCGAAGGTTCAATAATTTTTTTAGCTAACATGTCTGCCATTTCAGTTTCAATTTCTTTTTTATGGCACTCTGGAGGTCTGTAACTCCTAATATTAATTGGTTTGTCATTTTTAACTGTTATCGTGTGTTCAGTCAGTGATGTACAGGGTAAGAGATCAGTCTCAAGATTAAATACGTCAATATAAGTGATAAGGATTTTCTCAATTGCATTTCTGTATTCTGGATGAATATGTTTGGTCCTTACGACTTCAGCAAATTTGTTTATTTGTTCTAATTTGTTATTTGACTCAATATCGTTTGTAATTTGATGGTCTGGTTGGATGGATAGAACGAGTGGCATATTTGATGGATGTTGGTTTCTTGATGTCGTTTGACCGATTTGTTCTATAGCTGGTGCCGTTCTAGGTAAAGGGATTTTGGTAAAATTCATTTTTTCTACTGCTCGGTTGGCGTCGCGAGTCCAAAGTTCCATATCTGCAGCCATAGTTTGTGCTTCTAGCACTGTTTTAGGTTTACTAGGTATGACTAGTTGTCCAATATCTCGTCTTAAATTAAGTATATATGTTCTTGTAGCCTCTTCTTCTTCTTCTTCTATGGCTACTCTTCGTGTTATGGGTCTTTGATGTTTGTTTTGTACTGCATACATTAATTCGTTAAGCTGTTGTCGAAATCTTAGGTTGTAAGACTGTATTGTTTCGGTGGCGCTTTGTCGTACTAGCTGTAGTTTAGCACGGCAAGTGCTCACGGTATTCGGTATGGAAACGTTTTGTCGCAGAGTTTCATAAAGCTCGTTGAAAGTTTCAATGGTCGTATAGCGGATGCTTCTTTTGCATTTTCAGTTATTTTTTCAACTATTATCAATTTTACTAGTAATGTTCGTTCTGAGCAAATAGATCTGGCATACATTACCGATTTAATGATGTCTTTTACCCCCACAACATCGCGACCTCGCAAGGTCTCGATGGTTCTAATAACATCTTTTGCCTTCATACTGGGGCCTTCTTCAGTGATATTGTTTACCGTTATCCTTGGTGCCGAACGACCTGGTTCGCCTCGTGCAGTTTGTGTGTCGTCTTCCATCGGATCTGCTGGGAAGGTAGGTTGATTGGCTCGTCTGGTTCGTCCAAGAATTGATGAACCGTCTTCCGTCATTGTTACTAGCTGTAACTGGTCTGCTAGATTCTGGATTTCTTTAGCTCTGTTTTTATTCTCGTTTCCCAATAAAATGAGTTGTCCGTTTAAATTTTCCTCCATCCGCTGGATCTTGTCTAGGATCATTTTCATGGAGGCCTCAACTGCCATATTTACTGTGTCTTGGGAAGTAGTTGACGAGGATTCGGAAGAGGAATTCGAGGATATGCTTAATTTTCGGTCACGATATGTAACGAACGCCAGTGTTACCTCTGTCACTTGGTTCAGTGATCCGTTGTTTCACGATAGAGTGAGACACGCAGTCCCTTCGGGTTGACACGTCCGTAGAGGTGTTCCGGAGGTTTATCTTCGTGAAGTATTACTGGATCCTGGCAGGATCGCCAAAATGTCACGTGGAAAGTATTCACAGAGTGTTTTTTTTTTAAGAGATAAGAAATAGAGTCACACAGATTCTAATTCAACACTTTCACCGTTAATAAAGAGTTCCACGACTTAAAATGGGATATACCAGAGTGGTTCGGAGACTTACGACAAATGATAAGTTCCGCTTAACTTGTAGGTATTCTCAATAATATAATAATATTAATATTATATAATTATAAAATATGATACGAGTACGAGTCTCCGCACAGGCAACGTTATAGGCACAAATAAAACGAACTTTCAAGTATAAGCTTGAGAAAAAGACTGAACGCCATTCTTTATTTTAGGGATCCTTTATAGTACAGTTTTCGGTTTGGGTTTAGTAGAGGAGGGATTTTTCAAGTACCAAAGTTGGGGTGATGACCTATGGTGTTTATGTTTCCATGTGTTATTTGGGCGTTACACCATCATCTCCCGGATGAACAGCAACGACTCTGCCAAGCAACCATTGCAAAGGAGGCAAATCCTCCTCAATCATTAGTACCATAGTACCTACCTCTATGTTCTGTCCCTTAGAGCACCACTTACTTCTAGTTTGCAACAAGTTAACCCTTTTAGTGCCAGGCGAAAAAGAGGTGCCTATGCGAGAATAATCGGCCGAATTTCACGGTTTTGCTAGGGTTTGGGAAAATGGTCATAAAAACCAAACAAGAAACAATATTTACATGATTCAAAAAGCAGTATATTAAGGACGAAATAGAGAACAAAACAATGACACTAGTTTTTCTATATTCATGGAAAATTATATAAATAACAAAGGTATAAAAGATCATAAAAAAAGGAAAAATCCAGTTCTCTCTTACAAAACGTATTTACACATACAAAAAGTCATCTTTTCATCATAATTTTATATAGACCATTTATTACAAAGTATACACTTTGCATTTCCGATATATTTTGTAGCAAGATAAATAATATTACATAACAAACATAAAAAATAACTCGAAGGTACATGGTAAGCACCGGACGGATTATCTCTTCCGAAATACGTAATTGTTATAGGTAATATAACATTGCTGAAACAAAATTATGATGTCATAAATATATTTGTGATATAATTTTGCATAATACTTCAGTATAATAACATAAATATTTATATTTATATTTATATATTGTAAATGTGTAAAATTTTGTTATTATAACTCACCCAAATAATTTATTTAACATTCGTGGCTACTAATGCACACACCATGCAATCCTTTATTGCACCTATTGCAAACTGTGCGTGATTTTCGTTTAGGCCCGCCATCCTTTCTGCTGCACACCACGCAAACTCTTTCCAGTTTTCCTGGATGTTTTTGTACGCCTATGCGGGGCACATTTGTGGATGTTTCAGCCAATGGTCTGTCGTTTGCTATCCTCTTTACTGTCATCCATTCTCTGGTTATCGACTGAATAATATCTGTTATAAATTGAAGTCTTGTTTTGGTTCCGCCGTCTGTATTTTGCTGATATAAGATGTAGGCATTCAACACCATTCGGGAGAAAATGGAGAAAACTACTTTTTTCCAATACTTGAGAGCTCTTCTTTCATCCAAATACGAATTCAACATCATGTCTGATGTGTCTACGCCTCCCATATGTTTATTATATTCACTCACAATTGCTGGTTTTTCGACCTGTGTCTGTCCATTTCTTCTTCTAATTGTAGTTGTTTTATTTTGAGCTTTTTCGTATGTGGACAAGAGTAAAACATTCTTCTTCTGTGATTTTTTCTCCCGGTATGCTAATAATAATATTTCGTTGTTTCGGGCGTACTTAGATGCGCCCTCTTGCAATTTCTGCTTCATAAACGGTGGAATATATTTTCTGTTACTGCGGATTGTGCCAGTCAGATATGTCTGTTTTTCGAACAATGATCTTGCTAAGGAAATACTTGTAAAAAAATTGTCGGCCACCACGTGATACCCCTTCATAAAATAATTGCTCATATTCAATAATTTATGTATTACGACGTAGCTAAGACCGTTTTTTTTTATTTCTTCTTTATTTGTTTGATCTGTGGCTCCTCTATAGAAAAAAATGATAAGCAGTAATGGTTAACTGCATCAGTCAGCATCCAAAATTTTATTCCCCATTTCTGATGTTTCTTATTTGGAAGATATTGAGTCAACGACGTTCTACATTTCGTACCGACTAACGATTCGTCAATACTCAAATGTTGATGAGGCGAATAGTGATATTTGAATTTATTACACTGTTCAACACGGGTCTGATTTTGTAACCTTCAATATGCGTTTCTTATAGATTTTAATGTGCTGAATACGAATCTACAATCCGTTTTTCTCCAGAACGTACCATTTTTGAAAAAATCAATTTTGAAAAAAATCGCAAATTTTCAACTTTGGAAGTGTTTTGTACTTTTGCGGTAATAGTTATTCAGTTGCGCTTGGTGCCAAATGATTCTTTGAAGTTTCACGAATAAAATGGTATATGTTGTTATTAGACTATAAACAATTAAATGGGTTTAAATAATGATCAAAGTGAAAGGGACACCGAAAATACACCCATTTTGGCTGATATCTTTCAGTTTATTTCAAAAACTAAGGGGTCCAGGAAAAAATCTAACTATGCCACACGATAGAGCAGACCTTTCTGCAAAGGAAAGCATCAACGGAAGTTACCAAATCATTTTTGTATTCAATATACAAGCGAAATAGTTTGGTAAAACACGCGGCGGCAACAGTGACACTCAGCAGAAGTACTGCGCGTTTAGTGATTCCGCTACACTGAGCGATGAGCGGGGAGCCGCCGTCATAGAGCATCACTGTCGCTGCCACGTGTTTTGCCAAACTTTTTCGCTTTGATATTGAAAACGAAAATGATTTTGTAACTTCCGTTGATGCTTTCCTTTGCAGAAAGGTCTGTTCTATCGCGTGGCATAGTTAGATTTTCTCCTGGACCCTTAGTTTTTGACATAAACTGAAAGATATCAGCCAAAATGGGTGTATTTTCGGTGTCCCTTTCACTTTGATCATTATTTAAACACATTTAAATGTTTATAGTCTAATAACAACATATACCATTTTATTCGTGAAACTTCAAAGAATCATTTGGCACCAATCGCAACTGAATAACTATTACCGCAAAAGTACAAAACACTTCCAAAGTTGAAATTTGCGATTTTTTTCAAAATTGATTTTTTCAAAAATGGTACGTTCTGGAGACAAACGGCTTGCAGATTCGTATTCAGCACATTAAAGTCTATAAGAAACGCATATTGAAGGTTACAAAATCAAAAAAAAGTTGAAATTTGTCGAACAGTGTTATTTGCGTGGGTACCAATTGGTTCAAATTTTGCTGTAGCGTCATATCCTGGGCTATTACGTGCTGCTAATTTGTTATTGTCTACGACATGGAAAAATCTGCAAATTAATTGAAAGCGATTTCGGCTAAACATTTGGCCAAACCATGGAATGTGTCTATGGTTTGTTGACCAATAACTGAAAAGTGTCGGTCTACGTGTGACACCCATTTCTAATAGAACAGCAATAAAAGCCCTCAGTTCTGACACTGTGGTTGTCTTCCACTCTGCTGCTCTGGATCCTGATGGTACATCGATCCTGTTCAGAAACTGCCTGGCATATCGGTTTGTTTCATTCTTCAATAAGCTCAAAAATTCTTCAGTAAAAAATAAATCGAAATACTCTCTCGGTGTGGAATTTCTCAGTGGCATATGTTTAGGCCCAGCAATTTCCATAAATTGTGGGCGAGAATTATGTTCGCTGTCATTGGCCACGGTAACTTCACGGAAATTTTTCAGTGCTTCCTCACTATCGTTTCCCTCAATATCTGGTTCGCTATCACTCGCATCACTATCACTATCTATTCTACGTGGATGCCGACTACTTGGTGTCACGATTGTTTCATCGTCACTATGTAGTAGATCCATCTGGTCAACCATTCGGACTAATTCCGCTTCATCCATGACGGTGTATTTTTTATAAAAAGGTTGGTGGCAAAATTTTAGAAATCCTGTCTTTCTAATTGTTGGTTTGTCAAAAACAAAAATGTTTGACACAAGCGGAAAACAACGGCGATAACAAAAATGACGCTTTCAGACTGTCACTGGGACAAAACGAAATATACTGCTCACGACAACGATCGAAGAAAAACTAACTGATCCTACGTCTCGCTGCGGCAATGCGATCTTATTTCGTGAGAGTCTTCAAACAGTTGTTTATAAAACGCTGTCGAGATGTTCCGATAAGGGCCCAACGCCACGGCGATTCACGCCGCAGGTCGGATGTCGCCTGAGCGGCGACCATCGGTGTTTATGTTAGATTTCGTTAGCTCCAAGCGATAGGAAAAAGTCGTCGTCCACAAAGAGTTAAAACAAAAAACTATTTTTTTTAATTCTCTCGTAATGAAATTAGATCATTTATAACGTATTATAAATTTATTTTGAGTAAGAGTTCTCCCGCAATGCGAATAGTAAAGCGCTATAAGTCGCGGGCCGATATATCGGCTCTGGCACTTCTCGCCAGTGCAGCAAGAGCCGATATATCGGCCTCCGGCACTAAAAGGGTTAAGGTATTCTTTATGCCACCTTTGCCAAAAGTGCTGGCGTAATTTTTGTAAATGTTTCCATCTTGACAACAGGTGATCCGCTGTCGCAAGATAATCTCTTCGCTCTAATGCTAGTAGTGAATCTCCGACTAGGAAGTGAGTCAGGGCAACTAGATCAGTAGGGTCTGATGACAATGGCGTGAGCGGTCTCGAATTAAAAACAGCTCCTATTTCTGTCAATATGGAATAGTATTCTTCAAATGTGTAAGTTAAATTTTTCACGACCTTGTGTAAATGTCGTTTTACTATTGGGTTGAGTCATAAGTAATTGCCGTTCTTTCGCATTAAGTTTATTAGTCTTCTAAGACGGTGTCGTGAACCCGGTGAAGGAAATGAGCCAAGTTTAAAGTATAAATATACTTCTTTATTTCCTTAATTAAAGTTTAAAGTTATTCTATTGAGTGTCGGATTTATCCTATAGATGTGAACTGGTTGAGTATGCAAGTTATTCTACTGAGTCTTGGTTCTCTTTGCTTTTACGAAGACTCGCTAAATGCTAGTGATGGGCGTGTTTCTTAATAGTAACTTAGTGATTGGCTAATTCGTATTTTTGGCGATGAGGAGAGGTGACGGGAGGGTTGTTCCAAATTTGGTGGAAGTGGAAATTAACCGCCCCCGTCTACCGGTCGTTCTCAGGTAGTGATTGACCTGAGGGTGACTCGCGCGAGGTGCACATGTGCAGCTAATGGTTCGCAGAGAATAAAGTCATAAAGCGCTCTGAATTTAGGAAAGCCTACTAATCCTTAAAAAGGGAGATGTACGAATTTATAATTATATAGCTTGCAGCTGTAGAATATAATAATCATATACGACAAGAAGATAATTGTATTTTAGGGAACTCGATGGCTTTATGATTTTACTGTCGCGACGCGAAAAGGTGCGAAGCTCTGCGGGCGTGCTGGGTGGCAGGTCAGGTATCTAACACCTCCCACCTTTAGATTGATTTACGCATTTTTAAAAGTAAATTAATTATGTCTAGAAACAATTTGGTGTCTGTTCGCTCTTACAACTACGAGAAAAGAATAAAATTACATTTACAAGTATAGCTACATGGAATACAACACTTATACTTAAACGGTTACTGTAGTGATATAATATGTTACATGAATAGATCTAAAATGATAGCGAGAGTTCGTTGCCTAAAAATTATTCCAAGTTCACGGAAGCGATTCGGGGTGGTGATCGTCTGCGGCCATGCTGATTTTCTTCTGTTCGGCATCTTTCCTCTTCTTCCAGAAGTCGTCTTAGTTGAGCTCTTGTTATAGGTCCGGTGGTTATGTTTGTATTAATGATTTTGCGGTTACTAGTGTCGTTTATGGGTTTTGGTCTTGGCTCTCTAATGAGGCGCAAGTATTTGGTTATCCGACGCGGGAAACCGTATCGACGCAAGAGTTTGATAACTACAATTATGCTAACAATGGCCGCCGTTACGCTGAAAACGACTGTAAACCATCGACTGTGTTTAATCACTGTAGCTCTGCTTAATTGTTCTTGCAATAACGTGTCTAAGTTTTTAATTTTATGGTCGATATATTTAAAATCTTCGGTCCTGGTACTCGTAATCTTAATCGGTCTTAATTGGACCGGAGTGAGCGTGGAGTTCTTGTGGTGTATGGGACAGCAGTTGTCTTCGATGCTGTCAGGTATTAACATTCTGTGGCTGTGGTTGGTGATGAAAGTTCCTGTCGAATCTAATACGATATTTTGGGTGTAACCCTTGCATGGAGGTTCGAGCCGAATGATTCCGGTAGACTCCAATTCGACATCCTCGATGTGTGTCGGGGAACATGTGAGTGTCAATTGCAGGGGTTGCCTTGCAATGAAGATCCAAGTGTTGTTCCTGAGGTGGTGCCAATTTTCGAAGTCACCTTTGATCGTGCGAATTCGGCACGATGATGGGATCGACTTGGTGGTGGGAGAGAGCAACATGGTCTCGCACGTTGGTCTTCCGGACGTCCGTATCACGTACTTCTTGTAGCAGGTATACTCACCGATATCGGCTGCTGGACATACGTCGAGGTTTTCGAGCGGTGCGTAATACACCTTATTTTTACTCAATAGGAGGTAGGGAGTACTGGGTTGGACATAAATATAGGTATTCGTGGAGTTGTAACGGACAGGGAATGGTAACATTTCGTATAACTCATACGGCCATACGCGAACTAGCGGAATTTTCATTATAAATATCACTACCTTATTAATATAAGCCACCGTTAGCTTATATAATTCTTCGTACTTGTTTATATTATGGTATGTTACTGGAATAGGCCATTCTAGATCGTTCTGAAGAACGACGCTATTTAATTTGTCAATAAATTTCTGGGGAGACATTATTTGCGGATGTAGTGTGTTTTGCCTTGCTAACATAATGGAGGAAATAATTAGATCATAGTATTGGTTCGAATTAGTCGTGTTGAAAATTATCATTAGGAGGAAATAGATATGGTGTATCTTGTCCATCTTAATTAGTCGCCTGAAACAGAAGGTTTCAACATATTAGTATGATACGTTACTAATTTCCTATTAGTTTGTAACTGGACCGTGTTATTTGCATTAATTTTTATTATTTTATATGGACCTTTATAGTTTGCTGACAATTTCTTGTTTAATCCCGGTGTACTTTGTTTATTTAAAATGTACACTAGGTCGTTGACCTTGTATTGGTGCGTAACTATTTTCTTATCGTAGTAAGATTTTGATTTGTTTTTTGATTCTATTAGGTTATCCCTGGCTATCTTTTGTGTGTAATTTAGTTTTTGTTTTAAATTTATAACGTAGTCGTCATATGAGTAAGTGAGTGTCTGCTCCTGAGTTATGCTACTGGGCAGATAAGGTTTGCTACCGAAAAGAGTTTCGTACGGTGTAAAGCCTGTCGACTTATGTACGTGAGTGTTATAGGCCATCATTGCAAATGTTACGAGTTCGTCCCAGTCCGATTGTTTTTGGTTTATATAGTGTTTTAAATAATCTTTTAAAGTTAAGTGCGATCTTTCCAGTGCACCGTTAGTCTGAGGGTGATAAGGAGAAGATAAGATGTGTTTCGTATTGAACAGTCTGGTCAATTCCTTGATTAATTTTGACGTGAAGTCGGTCCCTTGGTCAGTAAGTATTGTCTTGGGGATTCCGAATAGTGTTATAAATTTAGAAAGTTCTGTGGCTATTGTTTGTGCTTCGTGATTTTGAAGAGGTACGGCGGATGAAAACTTGGTAAGATCGTCTTGCATTGTCAGTATATATCGGTTATTGTTTAAGGTTTGCGGCAAAGGTCCTACAATGTCGAGTGCTAGTCTCTCGAATGGTTTATTGGATGTAGACGTGATTTCCATAGGGGCCTTTGACGGTCGAAAATTTGTTTTATTGACTTGGCAAGACGGGCATCGCTTTATGTAGTTTTTTATGTCTTTTTTCATTGAGTCCCATCTGTAGAATTCTTTAATTCGTTTGTAGGTTCTAAGAAAACCCGAATGACCAGCTAACTTAGAGTCATGGTTCTCCTGGAGGATTTTTACTACTTCATTTTCCGATTTAGGGGTTGCTCGTTCGTTCTCTAATATAATGGGTACAATGTTTGTGTCTTTGAAAATATAATATATGTTTATGTTTTTATTATTAACTGTCGCATCGTGAATGTATAGAGTTCCGGAATGTTGTTTTTCTTGCAAATACTTGCTTAGAGATTGCAATGAATTAAATATATCTTTGTATTCTAGCTTATCGAAGTTAAATACCTTACTGATACAAAGGTATGTAACTTTAGAATCCTTAATAAGTTTAATAGACGAATATAGTTCGTCAGGCTCTTTAATTTTGGACATATCGTACTCTTTTATGAGCGTTTCGGAGAGGAGATTATTATTGTCTAAGTCTTTTGAGTAGAATAGAACGTTTGGAAAATATTGAAACTTATCGCAAGGCATAGATTTGATTTTCGGAATCTCGAGATTTTTATAGTGGAATTGGATGAAGTCTTCGAAGGAATTATTATTCTGAACTAAATTTACAATTGGGGAACGAGATAATGCGTCTGCATTCGAATTAAGTTTTCCCGCTTTGTATACTATTTTGTAATCGTGATCTTCTAATTTCAGACGCCAACGTACTAATCGACTTCCTGGGTCTTTGCAATTAAATAACCAAGTTAGCGGCTTGTGGTCTGTCACTATGGTAAATTGTCTACCGTATAGATAAGGCCTGAAGTGCCTAACACTCCATACAATAGCAAGAAGTTCCTTTTCTGTTGTGCTATAATTTTGCTCGCTTTTATTTAGCGTTCGAGAAGCGTACGCTATAGGGAGATCCTTTCCGATCGGGCCTTGACTTAATACGGATCCTATTGCATAGTTGGAGGCATCCGTGGTGAGAATAAACTCCTGATTGAAGTCCGGATACTGAAGAATCGGTTGAGTGGTTAAAACGAGTCTGAATTTGTTGAAAGATTCGGTTTGTTCAGAGGTCCATTCGAAGGGCATATCCTTTTTAAGCAGGACAGTGAGAGGTTTGGCTATTTTCGCGAAGTCTTTGATGAATCTTCGGTAATAACCGACGAGACCTAAGAAAACTTTAATGTCCTTTTGACATTTAGGAGTAGGGAATTTAGCTATCGCGTTGGTTTTGTCTGGATTTGGCTGCACGCCGTTGCCAGAAATTATATGGCCTAAATATGCCACTTCTTTCCGCATGAATTCGCACTTTTCCGGCTGCAATTTTAGATTGTTGTCTCGGAGGCGATTAAAAATAGCGACTAGTTTAGCGGAGTGCTCTTCAATTGACGGCGCGTATATGACTATGTCATCGAGATAAACAAAGCATTGAAGTCCTTGTAAACCCGTCAGGATGGAATTCATCAGCCTTTGGAATGTCGCAGGAGCGTTCTTAAGTCCAAAAGGCATTCGTGTAAATTCATAATGACCTGAGGGTGTCGAAAAAGCTGTCTTTTGTTTGTCGGCATCGCGCATTGGAATTTGGTGAAATCCGGAAGCTAAGTCTAGCGTTGTAAAGTATTTCGAGTGTCCTAGTTGATCTAATATGTCTTCGATATTAGGTAGGGGGTAAGCATCGCCGACCGTTACATCGTTTAATCGTCTGTAATCGATCACGACTCTCCATTTCCGTTCGCCGGAAGAATCTAACTTTTTTGGAACTATCCACAAAGGAGAGGACCATGGAGAAACTGAATTCCGTATGATACCTTGTTTGAGCATCTTGTCGATTTGTTTATTCACTTCGACTTTGTGGATTTCGGGGTATCTATATGATTTAGTGTAAATGGGTGTTGGATCGTTTACGTTTATTTCGTGTTCTATTGCGTCCGTCGTGGTCAAAGTATCGTCTGGGAAATGAAATATGTCGGTATATTTTGTGCAAATTTTTAAGACTGATTCCTTCTCTTCAGAATTTAAGTGTTCTAGTCTTAAATTTTTGTCTAATAACGATTCCTGGTTTACTAGACGTTTATTTTGGTTATTTGAGAAAAGCATTACGGTGCTTTGTGGGATTTGTTCTAAACATACTGAGATGGGTTTTACTCGTTGATCAATTATTCGCGTGTTTAAAATAGTAGCGTAAGCTTTATTATTTCTATTTACCGTTGTGATTGCTTTGGTAAATAGACGCCTCTTTGTATTTCGATATCTGGAATTATGCCTTCTTGTATTTCTGGATTTTGGATATCGATTTCAACGAGGGTTTCTGTTCGAGCTTTTAGATTAATTAGATTTATATCGTGAACTTCGGAATTTTGATCGTTTAATTGGATCGCGACTGGTACGGATTTAAGAGATAAAGTTTGTGATTTATAATCTATTGTCGCTGATTCTAATTGTAAAAAATCTTTTCCTAATAAGCCGTCGAGTGGGACGTTTGTTGCCTGGTTTAGGATATAGAATTTTATATCAATGCTCGTATCTTGTAATTGGATTGGAATTTTGCAGCTCCCTACGGTTTCCACAGGGGTGCTTGGACTAAGACCGTGCAATATTAGTTTATCTTTACGATCAAAGCGTGTATTTGAGTGCAATTTACAAGCTTTAATTAGCGAAACGTTTGCGCCTGTATCTATTAAAAATTTGAACATTTTGTCGGAGTCTTTAGAGTAGCTTGAAAATGCGGTAATGTAATCTAGGTTGTCATTTTTGATGGATACGTTTAATTCTCGAACATGGTTATTCGGGAAATTTGGTCCGCCAGCGTGGTATCCGTCGCTGGGGACTCTTGGTAGTTTAAATGAACCGTAGGATTTTCCGTTCGAGGAGGGTAGTTGTTAGGCGGTCGCTGCCTATGATTATTGTTAAATTGTCTCGGATCATTGTTAGGTGGTTGTCTAAGATTATTGTTAAATTGTCTCGTTCTGCATTCGTTTATTAAATGGCCTTCGCGCTTGCAATAGTTGCAGAATTTCGGTTGATTTGTGTTATATCTTGAGTTAGGTTGATTTGGAGTTCGATGAGGATTTTGTGTTTGTTGGTTCCGATAAAGAGGCTGAATTTGGTTAGGTGTTTGTACATGGTGAATAGCCCTATTACGACTAGGTTGATTTGACCTACATTGTGATGTTTCGTGGTTTGTTCTCCCACAAATAGCACAAGATCTTTGTCTGTTATTTCGATGCATGTTTAACGCGCGTTCTTCCGCTACCGCGGCGGTGTAAGCAGAATTTAAATTATCAAAATCCTTCCATCGAAGCATTTGCGAGATGTGCGGGTTACTATGATATACAAATCGGTTTAGTGTTGTTTCTTCTACTGATCTTTTCTTTCCCGGTATTTCTAAGGGATCAGTAGAATATTGCTGTATAGCGCTAAACGCTCTAGACGACAGAGTTACGAGTCTCTGATAGAAATTACATATACTTTCTGAATGAATTTGCTTACTATTATTTAATTCCTCCATTATCTGGCAATAATGTTTTTTGTCTTGATAGAGTCTCTTTAGCTGTTCTTTTAAATCTGACCAATTATTAAAATTCTGTAAGGCTAACTGCTCCTTAGCGTTACCGGAAATTTTCGAAAGTATAAAATAAAGCAGGGGGATTTTCTGTCTTTCTGATGCAAGTTCGTTGGCGTTGTTACAGTTTGCTATGAACTGTCCGAGCTCGAATCTGTTACCGGAGAATTCTTTAGGGATTAGACTACATAGGAATTGGATTGGAAAGTCAGACGAAGAGTTCGATGATTCGAACGTGTTGTCTGGTGAATTTGGTTGAGACATGATGTAGGATGTTGAGTTAATAAAGGCGATTACAAAGCAACGAAACCTGAGAGTGTACTTGCCGTATATCGGTGAAGTCGCTGGACGTGCTGCAGGTTGACTTCCGTTGCCGTGAGGATACTCTTGGACTCGTGGACCTTCGGAGTTGACACTTTTTGTTTCCCGTCACAAAGGATAAGAATCCACAAGCGAAGAACACTTTGAATAAAGTTTATTTATTCTTGCACTGTTGACGGTCCTACCGACTGCGCCAATTTTTCGTGTCGTGAACCCGGTGAAGGAAATGAGCCAAGTTTAAAGTATAAATATACTTCTTTATTTCCTTAATTAAAGTTTAAAGTTATTCTATTGAGTGTCGGATTTATCCTATAGATGTGAACTGGTTGAGTATGCAAGTTATTCTACTGAGTCTTGGTTCTCTTTGCTTTTACGAAGACTCGCTAAATGCTAGTGATGGGCGTGTTTCTTAATAGTAACTTAGTGATTGGCTAATTCGTATTTTTGGCGATGAGGAGAGGTGACGGGAGGGTTGTTCCAAATTTGGTGGAAGTGGAAATTAACCGCCCCCGTCTACCGGTCGTTCTCAGGTAGTGATTGACCTGAGGGTGACTCGCGCGAGGTGCACATGTGCAGCTAATGGTTCGCAGAGAATAAAGTCATAAAGCGCTCTGAATTTAGGAAAGCCTACTAATCCTTAAAAAGGGAGATGTACGAATTTATAATTATATAGCTTGCAGCTGTAGAATATAATAATCATATACGACAAGAAGATAATTGTATTTTAGGGAACTCGATGGCTTTATGATTTTACTGTCGCGACGCGAAAAGGTGCGAAGCTCTGCGGGCGTGCTGGGTGGCAGGTCAGGTATCTAACAACGGTTACAGAAGTATTTAATCTAAAATATAATCTCCATTATTAAATATAACTTTTTCCCATTTATTGGGTAACTTGTCGATCCCAGAAGCAAAAAAATCGGGATCTTTAGATGCAATGTATGTATCAATGTATTCACGCACTTCGTTGTTATTATTGAATTTTTTACCACTTAGGGAATTTTGGAGGGATCGAAACAGATGGTAATCCGTTGGGGCAAGGTCCGGTGAATAAGGGGGGTGAGGCAAAACTGTCCATTTCAGGTCTAGGATTTTTTCTTGGGTGAGCCTTGCCGTATGCGGTCGAGCATTGTCGTGCAGAAGCATGACTCCCTTGCGA
Source organism: Nomada hirtipes (assembly GCA_951802735.1). Lineage (NCBI taxonomy): Eukaryota > Metazoa > Arthropoda > Insecta > Hymenoptera > Apidae > Nomada > Nomada hirtipes. Next base: position 6,976,915 of record OX637921.1, on the reverse strand, counting down.
TTGACAAGTGCTAGTCGTTTCTCCTTCAATTTTTCTTGAACTCGTGCCAGTTGTTGCACATATAAGGCTGCTGTAACCGTTTCGTTGCGTGGTAGCAACTCGTAATGGATGATTCCTTTTCGATCCCACCATACGCACAGCAGAATTTTTTTTCCATGCAAATTTGCTTTAGGCATAGCTTCAGGTGCCTCATTTTCACTCACCCATTGCCTTTTTCGAACAATATTTTCATAGGAGACCCATTTTTCATCTCCTGTAATTAATCGATCGAAAAACGGTTCGTTTCGATACATAGACAGGAGCGATGTGGCAATTGCCATCCTGTCTGCTTTGTTTTTCTCCGATAGTGCGTGCGGAACCCATACGCCTAACTTGGAAACCTTTCCTAGCTTCTCCAGGTGACGACAAACGGTAGATTGGGATGCTCCCATCTTATCTGCCAATTCTCTGGTCGTTTGCCGTGGGTTTTGTTCCACCAGTACCTTTAGAGCATGGTCATCGATATCACTTGATCGTCCAGGTTTAGGTTCATCTTGAAGGCTGGTATCTCCAGAACGAAATTTAACAAACCAATTTCGCACTGTACGTTCTGACGCCACACCTTCACCGATAACGTCACATATCTCCTTTGCGGTATCGGCCGCATTATTACTGTGGGAGTGCGAAGCGCCCAACGTCGGGGCTCAGGACATTTTTGACCGCGCTACCTGGGACACAGATGTTCTGCAGGCGAGCAGCTATGGCCTGCAGAACCGTGTCCCTTATTTTGCTATGTTTTAAGGATACGAGAGAGAGAGAGAGAGGGGAGAGAGGAGAGAGGAGAGAATGACTGAGGACGAATGGATGTATGAATGGAAATAGACAGTGTGGATTGAGTAGCGGAATAGAGTAGATCGAGGAGCAGCGTAGAGTAGAACAGCGTAGTATAGCGTAGAACAGTGTAGAACAGCGTAGAAGGAAGTGTATCGTATTGTTGTTAAATATATATAATAGTCTCATCGTTGAATATATTACACTTACACCGGTTTAATTTCACTAAAACTTCCAATCCCACATTACCATTTTGGAACTCCCACAACATTACATGCCGAATATGTTGTTTTGACGTCTCCATTTCAACTATCCAGAAAATTCAAATTGTAATCAATCCGCACTCGCTAGCTGTTGCTTTTAGACTGTTTAAGCCTTAGAAATAAAGGAACCAGCATGGTGACAGGGGACTGCAGGTCATTCGGAATTTCCGAAAAAGTTTATGACCCAGTAGCGGCAGCGGCAATTACTTATGACTCAACCCAATATTTTAACCGCGGCCTCCCACAAACCCCCGAAATGAAGTGATCTGGGGGGGATCAATTTTCAAACAATTTCCTTACTTGCTGATCCTTGCACTATCGTATCTGCATTTTGTGATAAAAACTCGCTAACCTCTCGCATCACACTATTCGCGCCCATAAAATTTGTAGCATTATTTGAATGCATGTATTTACATAGACCCCTTCTGGACACAAATCGACTTAACGAAGCCAGAAAAGCCTCTGAAGTCAAATCGCTAACTAACTCTATGTGTACCGCTTTGGTATGGAAACAGGTAAATACTGCAATGTATGCTTTAGATATATGAATCTTCCCCCTTCTCCTACTTTCACGAACTTGCAACGGACCCGCATAATCGACTCCGCATACATTAAAAGGTCTTGACACTTCGGTCAACCGAGCTTTAGGTAAATCTGCTATACTAGTTTCAACAGGGCTAGGTAAGTAGCGAAAGCAGGCTATGCAGTCCCTAGTTATTTTTCTAGCCTGCCGTCTCCCAGACAGAGGCCAATATTTCGGGCGAACCGAACTCAGCTACTGTTCCGGTCCGCAATGATGCAGTCTTTCATGTTCCCTTCGCATTACCAATGTAGTCGCAGAATGTCTCGCAGGCAGTACAATAGGATTCTTCTGATTTGTTAAAATGTCAGCGCGTCTTAGCCTTCGTCCAACACGTATCAATCCTAGGTTGTCCAGGTACGGATTCAAAGCAAGTAGCAGGCTTTTTCTTCCGAATTGCCTCCTCCGTTGTAGATCATGCACTTCTTGTTGAAAAGCTTCCCTTTGGATTAATCTAACTATAAGTGCTTCGGATTCTTCCAACGCTTCCACTGACAGCGATCTAGTCGTCCTTTTCTTTCGACCTACATTGATGTATCTTCTTACGTATCCAAATATTCTAAGTAAGTTTTGAAATAACGAGAATTTTTGTAGCCCATTCGCTTCTTCTTTTACCACTAGGACAAGGTCAGTAGTCATGCTTAAGTCAGGTACCCCGTCATCACTAGTGATCTGCCCTTTAGGCCAATCTTCTCTACAGGCTATCCATTCCGGGCCTTTCCACCACTGCTGATCCTCTAGCAGATTTTCAGTTGTCGAGCCTCTGAAAAGGAGATCAGCTGGGTTGTCCGCCGAAGGCACATGTCTCCATTCGATTTGTCCAGTGCTTTCCTGGATTTCTGCCACTCTATTGGCTACGTACGTGTTCATCTGTCTTGGTTCCGTTTTAATCTAATAGAGTACGATCGTCAAATCGCGCCAAAGGTGCGTCTTGTGTACCTTGTCCCCTAAAGCGCTCCATACGACAGTCACTAACCTTGCCAATAACAAGGGCTGCATTGAGTTCCAGCCTCGGTAGCTTGTCGCCTTTAGGCTTTGCGCAGGGCAATCTTGACGTGCTCCTCACCACATAAATGCATGCTCCATAGACCTTTTCGGACGCGTCGCTAAATCCGTGCACGGTGATACCTTTGGAGCTGCCAGCATGGACAAGGCGTGGAACTTCCAATTCGTGAATCCTCGGTAATGAATCGTAATACGCATGCTATTCGTTGTATATTTCCAAGGGAACGGACTCATCCCAGTTGACTTGCAGCTTCCATAGCTGCTGTATGAACATTTTTGCTCTGATCAGGACTGGAGCAGTTAATCCTAATGGATCGTAAATGCGAGCTGTTTGCGATAAAATGATTCTTTTTGTTAAACCTTTTCTCTTTGACAGATCTGTGCTGTATTGAAACATATTCGATATTGCGTTCCATAACAAACCTAACGTTTTCAGGACTTCTTGCTTATCATTAACCATTAAAGTGTCAGTTCTGCAGTCAGCTGCCAGATGCTCCAAAACACGTGGCTCATTGCTTCTACACTTCCTTAATGGGAATCCGCCTTCCTGAAGCAATGCTGATAGCTGCTTCTGAAGCTCTATCGCCTCCTCGAGTGTGTTCTTTCCTGACAATACATCACCCATATAGAAATCATTAACTAGAGCCGCGTTTTCGAGACGATAACTCTCCCCCTGACCGATGGCAAGCGGTTTTAACCCTTAGAGCGCTATGGACGCATATATGTGTCCGGCGAAAGCGATCGGTGTGGACTATGAGCGCATATATGCGTTTGGTGAGAGTCGCCAAATGTGACACAAATATATGTGTGTTTCTTAGCAACGGCAGTAAAAAGAAAAACAAATGATGGCTACGCGACAATTATATTACCATCTATTAATGATACCCTACAAAATGTCGCGTAATACTGTAGAATATATTACAAGAGGACTGTATTCCGTCCTCAGCGATCGCCAGCGCTGAGCGCGCAGTCGCTCCGGAGCGCATTGGCAGAGAGTCGTCCGCACGCAAAGGGTTAAACAGCGCATCGCCAGATAAGGTGCACACGATGTGCCATAAGTAACCGTGTTTAGTTCAAAAACTTGTACAGCCAAGCTGGCCTCCCAGCGCCACAGTATTCGTTGTAAGGATCTGTCCTTATTCACTTTGATTTCTCTAAACATTTGCGTTTAGCATTAAATCTAAACACTAAATCTCGCTGTAAATTCGGACCTACCAGTAGTTTGTCGTTGAGGGAGGTACCAAGGCTAGTTTTTACTGAGCCGTCAAAAACGACTCTCAGCTTCGTAGTCAAGCTTTGATCCCTTACCACTGCATGAAGAGGTAAATTGAAAGCTTCTTCCACTTCGTTCTCCAACGCCTCTACCACCTCCGTCATGTGTCCAGTATGCTCTTATTCCTTTAGGAACTCGTGATAAGCCGCCTTTAAATTTGGTTGTCTTTCCAGCCGTTTCTCTAAGCGTCTTGTCAAGCTGCCTGTGTTGATTGCCCCAGTATCACGCTATGATCCTTTGGCAATGTCACTGTAACTCTTCCTGATTTGTCTCGTGTAACTGTTTCCTGAAATTGCTGTTTGCACTGTCGTTCTTTCTTCGTGTATCGCGATTGAAACCCCGCTATTTCTTCGTTCTTGAAAAACCGTTCTAATTGAACGTCTAATGATTGCGTGACTAAATTGTATGCCGTTTGCCTCGACTGGTTTTCAGTCTTGATGATCGCCTCCTACTATCCATCCCAGTAATGTCTTCTGAAAAACGGAGTGATTCTTTGAGACTACGATGTGTTCCACACATAACAATCGCCAGGATAGACCAGTTCCGATAAGCAGGTCTATGTCGCCTGGTCTGTAAAATTGCGGATCCGCCAGCTTTATATTCGCAGGTATACTTAGTACCGATGACCTTACGGCTACTGCCGGTATCTTTCCTGTTACCGTGGGCAGTACCAAATACTCTAGTGAAGCGCTGAAATTGTACACCTTCGATTCCAATTTGATAGTAACCGCGCCAGGGCTAGTCTTACTTGTCTGACCAATCCCACTGATGCAACAGTTGTTTTTCTGTATCGGGAGATCCAGCCGTTGCGCGAAGTCTCGCGTAATTATGTGTGCTAGTGACCTTGGATCCAGAAGAGCTTTGCAGACTTGTCGTCTACCCTTTACATTATAAACATAAACCAATGCTGTAGAAAGAACTGCCTATGTGCGCGTTTCTATTGAACAATGGTTCGCTACTGTCGTAACTTGCGTCTCTGTAGTAGCATTCTGCAATCTGCTAACCCCTTGTCTTAAGGGTTGTACTTCTTGATGCAGTAGAGTCTTGTGCCTTCTCGAGCAACGTCGGCATGCAGAAGAACTACAAGCTTTACTTAGGTGATGAGGCCTCAGGCAATTCAAGGCAATATCCCCACATTTCACAGTGGCAAGTGCAAGCGATCCTGTACTGAAATGATCTTGAAGTTATCTATAAGTTATCAGCTATTGTGCGTTGCCTAGGTCAGGATTCGCACAATGTTAAGCAGGTTAATTTGTGGACGAATGGGTAAGTTTAACTAGCTATTTCTAACATTAGTTATGCAAATCGTTTTTCTTAAAACATAATTTATCCACCTGAAAACGTGCTGTTAAAAAAAACATTTTCTTCATAAGTAATAAAATACTTTATTCTTTTCGGATAATGAATACACGTATCGGACACTGTTCTTAAACGACTTATTAGTTTATTTGTTATTCATGAATAATGAATACTTCCACTTATGACGACGTAACATTTGCCGCACTCTTCCCTCGGTACCCTCGATGCCCCAATCACGACCGGGCACAGCTGAGAGGTTCATGCCTGAGCGCGCGCCGGCGCACAGTGGCGAAAAAGTCCAAAAACGTGGCCAAAAGTAAAAAAAATTTTGTCTAATTTTTAAAATATGTCAACTATTATTCATTTATTAACTAATGCTGCATCATCTTCTATCAAATTTAACGTTCATAATTTCTTCCCCTAAGAGATATGCAGCTTTAAACATACTAGTATTAGAAAAGGGATTTTTTCAACTAAAACTAGAAATTATGTTACGATTCACTGTCGATGTATTAAGATAATCTACGAATGTTGGTATTATCTAATGTGCTCTAGCATCATATTTCCATTGATTTCATTACTTTTAAAAAATTGCTAATGCTGTGGTACTTAAAACTGCATGATCTATATATGTGGGATGCAAGAATTCGTGGAAATGATATGAAAGGGTTCTGTATGAATCGTGTTACGAGAAGTATCGAATGAGCCGCGACGTGTGAATGAAGAGTGTTAGTGGAAACGTCAAATGTGGATCGAGTGAATGTTTATATCTTCGAAGGAGCGAACGGTTTCGAGGAATGCATGTGGAGTTTTGAGTGCATGGTAACCCGTAGTCGAATTGTGACACATGGCAAGGATGTGTGTGTCGGTGTGTGTCTTAATGAGTGAGAGCGAATGAAGGATAGAATGAGATGAAAGCTAAGAGTGAACGAATATATTGAATGGACGTTGCGTGCGAGGACCAGAGTTGAATCAGAGAGCATAGTAGAGTTGAGTCGTGAGTGAATTGAGAGAATAGTTTGAGACGTGGAAGAGAATAGAAGGGCTTGCGAAGTCTTGGAGATTATTGTTGAGAAGAGTATTGTGCGGTGATATGCCATATTAATAAAATAGTTAAGAGTTGAGATACAATTTTAATTAACAATCACAATTCCCATAAAAATAATCCTACATATATTTTTTCTTTATTTAAGCAAATAGTTGTGAGTAAAGCGAGATCAAGCGACCATTTTTTTTTAAAGTAAAACTTAAAGGCCACAGAACGAGTTCCGTTTGAAATTAGCTGCGACCATTTGCGACCTTACCAATTATCGTCATTTGTTTATCGCCTTCCATTGTGATATTCCTTTCATCAGCTTCGGAACAGTGTTCCACGTGTATTCTTTCAGTGCTTTATTTTTGTAAACTATTTGTGATGGCTTAGTTACTGTTTTATTACCCTTTTGTTATTCGTTTATTTCTTACATTGTTGTTAGGACTTCGTTAGTTACCCACTGGTTTATAATGCGGCTGCCTGTGAATTCTATTGAGAAACCTCGGACACATTAGCTAGAGCTTTTTAATTACCCTAAATATAAAAGTCTATAAAAGTCTAAACCTGAAATTTAACTGTATTGGCATTAATTATTGTTCAGGAATCAGACCAATAAATTTTGGTAGCTCGCGCCCCATACAAACGCGGTTCGATCCTTGCGTCGATAATATGTATCAAGACACAGCGCCAAGGTTACCCGTTACGATTACGAACCGTTTAAAATCGAAACGGGCACTCTAACGTAAGACTGTGTACAAGGCGGATCGCGTTTCGCATTATTATCATTCGATTGTCGTCGACAAGTGTAGCTCTCGTGTCTGTCGCGGGAGGATTAATCCGAGGTGAACATTGCGCTAGTCGTAAAATAAACACAAATCTCTTAGTGAGCAAGGATCCTGCATTTTTTTGTTCTAAAACACTCCCACTGCATATCCTAGCCAGGATAGTTCCAGCTATCCCCCCCACGTCCACTCGAACAAAACAATTATAAAAAAATTATAAAATATTGTACGGAAGCGAGTTTAGTCGGGGGAGGGGGGGCAGCGGGCAACGGTAGTGTCAAATACCAAACAGTTAACGGTAATTTTGACGCCCCCTCACTCCCCGTTCCCTGCATGTCGTCCGCCCGAGCGACACCAACATGTTTGCGACCTGGCGGGTGTCACAAAAAAAGGGCAACACGTAGCGCTGGCTCGATCGTCGCCAACGTTTCAGATTCAAAGTCACCTTTGAACGAGTCAGACACCGAAAGAGAAAGATTCGAGTCAGCAGTTCGTCCGTGTTTCTTGTAAAGCCAGAAAATAAAACGTGCGTTTGTCAAAACCATAAAAGTCGAGTTTCATTACCTCGCCAAGCGAAAGCCGATCGCAAACAAATATTAATTATAAAATTAATAAAATATTGGTAATAACTGTATTAACATTAAATTTTACATTGTTTATTTTCTGAAGTCATTTTATTATAATATATACCCTTAACACTTAGCCGACCGCACGCGCCACAGCGAACTATTCGGTTCCACCGCGCTTGGGAAAGCCAAACTGCGCTGTCCACCGCGCATTTTTCGGAAGTAGCACGGCCTGAAATTCACTATTGGAATTCAAAAAAGTCCGAAAACTAGTCATGTGAGCAATTATATTTCATTATAACAATTATTTTTTAATCGGTTTTCAAAAAGTATAGGCAACAAAATCAGGAAATTAAGGAAATTAAAGATGACTAAGGATAAATAAGACGACTCAAACATGGAATAGAAAAACAGTAATATATTCTAAAATTGTTTTTTTGTGTGGTATCGTTCAAAACATTGTAGTTTATGTAATGGCACATTACAAAATTCGCAAATATATCGGGTATAACCCGATTTTTTATTTGCAGAGCATACTCTGCATCTTCGGTGAGGATATTTTTTCTTTCCATTTGTTATAATAGGTACTAATCTGTGTTTCTTTAAAATCTTGCGATAAACGTCCTGGTAGGTCATATCTCGGTGCTCGTCTTGCTGGTTGAACTACGTTCGATGGTCCTGCCTGTTCGGTGTCAATATTTTGAATTCCCTTTTCCGTTGCTTCCAACAATTGCCACTTCGAGCAAAATTTTTTTATAAGTCGTCCTGTTATGACTTGTTTTTTTGTATAGTAGAAATGAATTAAAAAGAGCAGCGTTAAAAAAATAAAGTACTGCCTTTTTTGTCCACTTGGTGCTTTTTCGGAGAATATTATAGTATGACATGTACTGATCTGCACGATCAACTCCTTTCATATATTTATTGTATTCCACAACAGATTTGGGTTTTGTTATCATACCTGACCAATGTGGAACGTTGACCATTTCTGCCGAATGCATTGTCGAAATGGTTCTGACGGTTCGGTTCTTCTTAGCCTGCCAGACGTGTAAAAGGACTTGCCCCTTTCTTGCAAATTTCGTTTCATGTTGCATCAATGTAACGTTTCTTAAATTCTTCGGAAGTCCTCTATTTGCTCTAATTGTTCCGCAAATTCTTGTTTTCTTCTGAAGGAGCAATTCGGCTGTATGTACGCTATTGTAATAATTGTCCCACATAAGGATTTAAAATCATTAGGACCGTATTTACTAGCGTCGCTTCTGAGCCTGAATATACTTTGAAATTTGTTTCGGATAGCTCGTTAAGATGTTTATTTAAATTTAACGGGTTAGGTTTATATTTATTAAAAGGCACAATTCACGAGTTCAACAAATCACATGTATATTTTAACGCACCGCACGAACACTAATGTACAAGAAACGATAAGAACAATAAAACAGTTTCTCCGCACACTTCGCCTTTAACGTGTTATAGTGTATTAAACGGTTGTCGTTTAATACCTATCGAGTTGCCGCTGCCGAAAGTCTGAATCGCTTGTATATCTCCTAAAACCTTTCTCTTTGTAATCTTTGTTGAACTGACCTGTAGTTGTTAATGCCGACGAATAGTGTAGTCGCGCAGCGGTATTTATATCGCTGCGCGGGGCAAAGGACATGCGGAGATAAGTGGGGAAGAACGCTCGCGCTTGTCGCCACGGAACAGCGCTAGGCGCGAAGCGAACGAGCGCCCTTCCCACAAGCGAATCCAGAACAAAATTGCAAATATATCCAGATGTCGCTTCGCGGAACATCCGCACCAGAATCCCATATTTTACGATTTTTGCGGGATTATACGTGCGGAAAGATAATTTACCCCGCCAAGGTATTACAGCTTCATCCAGGGACAATTTTTGTTCTGGTGTATATATAGTTTGGACTTTGTATTGTAAATAATTTAAAACTTCTCTAATTTTGAATAGTCTGTCTGATTTATCATGCAATAGATCATTATTGCAAAAATAAATCTATTTTTCTATATAAATCTATTTCGGCTCATTGTTTTGGGGAAGATTGGAGTTTCTATATATGATAGAGTGGACCAGTAATCATATACAGTGGCTCACGAAAGTATTCGAACGCTCGCTATTAAAACTGTAAACAATAAAAGTATACATGTTAGACTTAAGTTCTGAAACTAATATTGTAACTACTATAAGGCACAAGTATCGAGAATATATATACAAAATTTGAAGTGAATCGGATAATATTTGTAGAAGTTATGAAACATTCATTGAAAAGATGCACTGAGCAGAGTCACAAAAGTATTCGAACGGCATTAATTATATACACCTTATTTTATATTAATATTTAGTTGGGCCTCCTTTGGCTGCAATTACGCTTTTGAGAGGATGTTGCATGCTGTGCACTAGCTTTTTAGTTATTTCATGTTCGATAGAATTCCATACTTCCAAAATTTTTTGTTTTAGTACGTCTTTCGAAGTTATGTTGTAATTTTTTAATCTCTTGGACGATTTCCGCCCACAGATGTTCGATGGGGTTAATGTCTGGACTTTATGGGGGTGTATGTAACCTGTGTGGTGTATTATACAATAACCATTCTTGTATAATTCTGGCCGTATGCTTGGAGTCATTGTCTTGCTGGAAATAAAAATTTCCCAATAACCCCAATTTTGTAGCACTGTCTTTTAAATTGTTTTTTAAAATATTTAAAAATTTATGCTTATCTAAAATACCATCTATAAAGACGAGATTTCCAGCGCCGTTTGCAGCCATACACCCTCACACCATCACGGAACCACCGCCGTGCTTTACAGTAGGACGTAAATTTTTACTATTCATTTCCGAATTGGGTTTTCTCCAGATATAACGACGTCCATCCGAACCAAATATATTATAATTTACTTTCGTCAGAAAAGATAACTTTTTCCCAGAAAGCATGATCTTTATTTACGTATTCTTTTGCAAATTTTAAACGCTTAGCTTGATTTGTCTTCTTAATAAATGGCTTCTTCCTTCGAATTCTACCATGGAAATCATTGTTCCGTAAAATCCTGCGACATAATTCAGAATGAACATCCTTTTTAAAGTTGGTGGCAACTATTTGAGCGAGTTTTGGGGCCGATATATTTGGATCTTTTTGTATTTCGCGTATAATACTTTTCTCTTCGCTACTAATCAGTTTCTTTGGCCGACCTGTACGGGGTTTGTTCATAATTGTTTTTTCGGTTTTTGATTTTTTAATAATATAATGCACTGTAGATAAACATCTCCCTATTTTTCCGCAATCTGCCTATATGATTTTCCATCTTTGTGCAATTTTAATATTAATTCCCTCTCGCGTACCTGAGTTTCCGATTTTTTGGGACTCATGATCACTATAAAAATCTAATATTATTCACAGCGAAGCACGAAACTCACTATACGATGTTTCTACATCAACTGAATCTACCAATGTTTGCAGTTTCCGTACAGAAACATTGTTTCATTGTTTGACCTCTAGGCGTTCGAATACTTTTGTGACTCTGCTCAGTGCATCTTTTCAATGAATGTTTCATAACTTCTACAAATATTATCCGATTCACTTCAAATTTCGTATATATATTCTCGATACTTGTGCCTTATAGTAGTTACAATATTAGTTTCAAAACTTAAGTCTAACATGTATACTTTTATTGTTTACAGTTTTAATAGCGAGCGTTCGAATACTTTCGTGAGCCACTGTATATCATGTTTGTGTACTTGTCCCATCAAGATAATTAACCCCAGAAACTTTTTCATTTCTGTTACTGTGACGTCAACCCATTTTACTGATTTATATTCTCTATACTTGTTTGCAACCTGAGAGCGATATCTGTTTGTTTCTGTTACCAATAATTCGAAGAGATCATCGCCAAGAAACAACTGTGCCGCTTCCCATTTGTTTTCATGATCTTGAGGCATCGTGTTAATGCTTGAAGTCCGACAATGTGGCTCTAGTTGAACTATTGTATCATTCTCTGTCCAATCATCGACAATAATATCTTCATCCATGTCATCCGATTCGCTCAAAAGCATCCGACGATTACTTTGCCGTATGGGAACGATGATGCAATCATTGTCGTCACTTTCAAAATCACTTATCAGTGCAACGCTGTTTTCAGAACAGTCTGATAATCTGTCCATAAATAACTCATTATTTATATCTTCATTTATGCTTCTGGACATTTTTAAGGGTATTATTTTAAACCTTACGCTAACGCAAGGTTTAAACGACGCTAGCGACATCTCCCAGATCGGTCGGACACCGACTTACTTCAAAATGGGGAGATCTCCCCGATCGGTCGGACACCGACTTACTTCAAAAGGGGGAGATCTCCCCGATCGGTCGGCTAAGTGTTAATATACCAATTATATTAAAATTTTACTTTTGGCCACGTTTTTGGACTTTTTCGCCACTGTGCGGCGGCCGCCCGACGGGCGCTCTGATTGGCCAGTATTTTTCGTTAATAATTCAAAAACGAAGCTTCAAACAACATTGCTGTCAACGGGAAAGTAGTTCAGAATTACCTACCCCCCATTTCCCGGAGTTCCCATAGTTTTGGAACACCCTGTATATGCCAATATGCCCTGAATATGACAATCTTTTCTGTGCGATGGTCCGTTAAAGATGCCCGAATGCCCCGCTGCATCGTGGTCGCCAAAAAGGCGGGCTGTCCCATAATCCCACGACGCAATGCCTTCGAGGGCCTTGTTTATGACATCCTTCAGTATCCGCTGATTACGTGCTCTATCGGGTCTTGCGGTGATATTGCCCAGATGCGCCCAGCTAGAGCGCCCGCAATTCGTAGTCTCTTACATTTGCTTAAATGTGCGACAGTTTTCGAGATACCATTTTTCTGCTTAAACTTTGTTCGGAAATCGTTATAACCATTTGAACGCATTGTATCATCTCCTTGGTGATGCTCTGTGCCTCTTCGTCGCGCCGGTGGTCAACAATCATCTTTCCTTGTTGACTAGGAAACCCACCCAATTGGGTTGGCCCAATTTCGGGCTAATTGTCAGCCCCTCCCCGAGCAGGCCCAACGGTCCGTGGATCTGCGAGCGTTGCGGATCGGGCAGAACATCGCAACCGTCGCACGACAACGATTTGATCCGATTAGTACGGAGTATATTAAATATGCTCCAAATTATATCGTGTTTAGTCTCATTTTAAGTATAAAAACGTCAACAATATTGTGGAAAAAAATAACTGACTACGCGTGGAAATGAAATGAAACAGCATACGCACACGCGTGCGCGCGCGCGCGCACACCCCCTTAAAACTAAATAGTCCAACGCTGTATCTTAACCTTCACATTCCAATGCTGTATCGGTCCTTGACGGCGCACAGTGGTTCCAAATTCCGAAAACGTGGCCAAAACTATTTTAGCGTGATTTCAACACTTAAGGGGGTAGACACGGCACGTGACCTCTCCGATTTGGAAGGTCGGTATTACAGCAGCTTTTTCCTGCACAGAAATGGTAATACCGGCAGGCGAGAGGGAGCTGCTTGTTATTTCGATATTCTAATCTGAATGTGGAAAGATATTGTCAGCTGTTGCGTTATACTTGAAAGAATTTAAACGGAAAGTCTGCTGGTAGTGCCAGCGTTGAAAATTCATTGTACATTTTAATTATGTACTTGAAATGTGGTTATGCTACAATATGTTTCGTTGCAGCAAGGAATTACAAGTGAAACGAAAAACTAGATGAGGGGCATGGTATTGTTAGGTTAGACATTATTTTGTTAGCAAAACACTGAAGCGGAACATGAAAGTTATACACTTATTATAAGATAATTAAACGTCCTACGTAGAAAGCAGTTATTGGATAAACATTCTATATAACATTGTAGGAGACGATACTGCATTCATGAATTATCATGCTGTACACCCTGGTTTGCTGTTCAAAAATTGTTCAGAATATTGATTTCTACAACATATTCAAAAATCCCTCTTCTATACATTTACCGAAATCAGACCCACTCAATTATTAGAAACATTTTCTGCAAACCGTTTTTCCAACTGTTCCAACTGTTGACTAGTCAGTCTCGTTCACATGTTTGAATGGTTATGAGAAAGTTTTGAACAATACATTGTATTATGATCACAAAAATGCAAGAAAAGATTGGCTGGAGAAATGGACTATCCCCTCCATGTAGGGGAATCCCCCTTGGCCGTAGCGACGCTCGACGACGCGGTGTAATACGATCCGAACCGGAGTATCGATGTGACTAATACTAATTCAACGATGAAACTTTTTTATTTATTAATTTTTCTACATGCAACTTTTACCAATGTATCTGGGAGATCTTTCTGATTCAAATGAGACCAAACATGATATAGTTTGAATTATATTTACAGTAAGTCCAGAGCTAAATGAAAAAGTGGTGGGGGATTCCCCACCCCTCTAAACAAAACTACAAAGCTCGACCGCTCGTCGAATCGAGCAGGGCTGTGCCATGACAATTTGAAATGGGTGCACATATACAGTATGTATATGATATACTGCTGATCAAGGTGTAAATGGTTTAAGACAGTGTCAGTGTCAGTAGCACGGCTCGCGGCTCGCTTTTGTCTGTGGCGTTAGGTTGTAAAGGAAAAAACAAGGATAGAACGATGGCCGAGGCAGGCGAGCAGGCCCAACACCGCGTCATCACACCGCGTCGGTGTGATTACACAAATGCAAAACGATGCTATAATAAAAACGACAGCTTTACTTTTTTATTTTTAGTTTTTTCGACTTCCAATTTTTTAAAGATATTGTTCAAATTCTTCCGATTAAAATGAGACCAAACATGATATATTTACAAATAAAAATACAAGTACAGATATACAAATACAGATGCTTGTTTTCTTTTTTTTATTAATTAGAATAGTGTAATAGGTGACAAGCATCCTTACTTGCCACGAAGTAGAAAATGTGAGTCTAAATAGAACAAATAGTAACGGAAATAAAATTGTATATAGAAGTCTCTACTATTCTGGCTTGTGGTTTTAAACGGAATGAGCAGAACATTGTCTCTATATTTGGAACATTAGAGTTTGTTAAAAAGGTGTAACTCCACAAGCGGTATATCGAAAGTGGTTCCTATACTACAAACCAAGGATAATGCGGCGCGAAGAATTGAAATTCCATCAAATACTTAAAATATTAAATAAAATGTATAACTATACTAGTAGTAACTGAACTACTAGTGTAATTAAAAATTAATTCATAAGCTTCTCATCTTATTGCTTAGAACCAAACATCGACAGGGCGCTTACGGCCCTGCCGATCGGCGGCATCAATCGGCTGCTCTCCCTCCACTTTTTTCATTTAGCTCTGGACGTACTATACTTGTTGATACAGACTTTGTGGTACGTATTCAATTAGTATCAACAAGCAAATATAATTCAAACTATATCGTGTTTGGCCTTATTTTAAGCAGAAAAATCTCGCAAGTACGTTAATAACAGTTTCATTAAGAGAAATTCAGAAAGTAAAAAAATGAACACGTGCGGGACTCAAACCTACAGAAAAGTTTCTGGCGGCCCGAGACAAAATCTCCGCTCGAGCCGATTCATTTAGTTAGCTGATGATCACATTTGTAACAGATGTGGCAACAGCGCGACAGAAGTCTTCATAAGTTGCGGCAACTATGCCTTACTGTGTCTGTATTCACGTATCACGTATTTATGTATGAATCGGCGTTCGAAACTACATACATAGGAGCGTACAGGATTATAAAAAAAATCAGGGAGTCAACTGTTGACTGATTTAAAGACATTTCCTTATAATATGTTTTATACAAAATAGTCAAAAGAATGCAAAAGAATAATAATAAGAGCAATAATTCCAAATAATTGCTGCAACTACCACGTTCTGAAAATATGATATCAGTACATCAATACTTCCAATCTCTTATTTTTTATTTTAAATAATATAGCCATATAATTATAACATAAATTCGACAGCGATTTCAAGTCAAGCATGTGTTACAGTAAAAGCGTTTAGTAAATGTACACAGTTCCCAGTCAATACCTAAAATGCATATGACCTACCCTATAATCCTACGAAAATGCATACATTGACTGCATCACGCTTTTACTGTAGCACATGTAACAAGCCAACGCTTCAGTTTTGCTATGATTTCACGTTGCCAGTCCTCCTGAGTGGGCGCCACCTCATCACCACTACCTGAACTAAATTTGTGACGTCACATGCTCTGTTTTAACGGCAATATGAACAGCGGACGGCGGAACTGGTCTGCGGGAATGCAATCAGGACTATGCGTCGTTCGTCCTTATATGAGAAGATTTTGAGATGAATAAAGGCTCATTCGACAGAGAAAAGTGCAATGCAGCACGCTGCACAGCCTGTTTGAGCCGTAAAACTCTTTTAGTGACTTAAAAAATACTTAGATTCTGCGGTGTATTATGTCAATTTTTGCTCTACTTTGGACACTCATATTATTAAATATCAACACAATCTCGATGAACGGGCTGTGCCGCGTGCTTCATTGAACCTTCCTCTTTCTAATGAGCCCTCGCCGAGCTCAAAATCTTCTCATATAAGGACGAAAAATGCATAGTCCCAAACCCATGTTTCGGCCCAGATTGTGTCGGTATACAGCTCGCTGCATTACCCGTGTCTACCCCCTTAAGGGAGCCGACTCCTTTGAAGCCAACTCTGAATCGATCTAAGCGCCATTGTAAAGAAACGGGCGTTAGTGAAAACAGAAAATGGGCAGGTTCGACATTTGACGGTGTGACACCTAAATTCATTATAAAGAATTATAAACTCACGGTGTGACATTTACTAGGATACCTAAAGGACACCAAACTATATGAAAAACTGTAAACCAGATCACTAGGTCGCTAATAACCCATACCAGTGGTTGATGCGACACTAAATAACTAATTAAAAAAAAAAAAATGTTGTGCGGTTTACTATAAACGGAAAAATAAGTTCGTAAATGCCGTATCTAATCGTCCGCACTGGGCGGTCGGATAAAATTTTACAAATTTTTTGAATGCGTCAATCACTTCAAAAACATACTTATGATGGTGATTTGTTCGTTCCAACGGACCATAGTGATTAATGTGTACGGAATAAAACTGTACTGAATTCTTGTCCGCATATTCTAATATGCCTTCTACTCGGTTCGCATTGGCTGAATACGTGATACACTTTAAACAATTCGCAATATATTTTCGGATCTTCTGTTTCTTCTGCGGAAACCAATATATACGCAAAATGTATTCAAGGGTCTTATCTATCCATTGATGACCTATTTCCTCGTGGTTTTCCTAATTACATTTTCCTCCATTGATGATGGAACACAAAATAACCATTTGTTATTGACCATACCATAATCCATTACTTTATTCGTAAAATTTATTTTCGGAATTCTGCAATTCCTCCCGCAGTTTTTCTAATTCCGGGTCTTGATTTTGTAAGATAGAAAGGTTTTCTTCGAAACTATTTGCTGTGATGATCAACACACTAAATTCGCGACTAACAAAAGTGCGTCCGCACGTACCATTTTATCTCCCGCTCGGTGTTCTAACGTATATTGATAATTTCGCAAAATTAATGACCATCGCAAAATTCGTGGGTTTATTTCCTTTCGCTCCAAAGTTAATTTCAAACTGTTACAATCTGTCACAATTCTGTACGGGATTCCTTGCAAGTAGATTCTAAAACGCTCCAGCGCATAAACTATTGCTAGTGCCTCCAATTCAAAACTGTGATACTTGCTCTCTGCCTGAGTGGTTCTCTTACTAAAGTAACAGATAGGGTGGAATTTACCCTCTGTCTGTTTCTACACCAATACCGATCCGAATCCGTGTGAACTGGCGTCACAATGCAACTCAGTCTCTGCGTGTGGGGAGTAAATAGCTAACACGGGTTCCGACATTAATATTTTCTTAAGGTTTTCAAAACAACTTAGCAACTCGTCGTCCCATCGGAAATTAACTTTGGATTTCAACAAATCGTACAGTGGCTTTGCTGTTACCGCAATTTTTTTATGAATTCCTAAAATAAGAAACAAAGCCCAAAAAGCTTTGCAAGTTCGCGGTAATTACTCGGGATAGTATAATCGTAAACAGCCTTTAAATTTTCTTCACTCGGCCTAATGCCTTGCGAATCTATAGGATAGCCTAGATAACCTATTTCTGTAAGTAAGAAAGCGCACTTTGCTAACTTCAAATCCAAACAATTTCTGACTAATATATTCTTCTAATAAACTAATAAACTTCTGCCAGTATCTCTAATTTCTCGCGAGCGGTTTCGGTGGCAATTAAGGGCCCCGACTCCAGGCGCCATGACGTGTGTGCGTGCACTCACACAAACAAAGGAAAGCATGCACGTATACGTCATGCGCGACAGAGAGACCCGATTTCTAATTTGACTATCCCCGTCTCAATAATTGCATTAATGAAACTTTCGCGGATATAACACACACGGGTAGACTTCACCACAGTCGGGGACTTACGTTTGAACACCAATAAACACCATGCGTTCAGATGAATTGTATTTCTTAAACTGGCAAGCTAGAGACAGACACCGATGTAGGCAAGAAGATGGCTGCAGGCATCTTGACACATTTCCCAGTTAGCCAATATTGAACGCTTTAATGGTTTATTCACTGATAATACGAAATCCTCTACTTCCTTGAACTAGCACAAGATCACAGAAATTCGATTTTTCACAATTTCTCACTTCTGGAAGGCGGAAAAAGTAAAATACGATTTGCACGCATTCGACGTAAGAATAGTTTAATGATTCTCCGTCGGTGGCGTTTATGGAACATTGTAGTGAATTTGGCCAAGTTACCGCCAGAGTCGATAAAAATACAAATCAGGTAAATGTAAGTTATAATTTCACACCACGAACGGCGATTCATACGTGAATACGTGATGCGTGCAAACAGACACCAGTAAGGCATAGTTGCCGGCACGTATCAAGATCTCTGTCACGCTGTTGTCACATCTGTTACAATTATAACATAAGCATCAGCAAAATGAATCGGCTCGAGCCGAGATGTTGATTCAGCCGCTGCAAACTTTTTTGTAGGTTCGAGTCCCCTTGGGGTATATTTTTTCACATTCATTTTTTTTTAATTACTAAGTATATGACAATGATCAATATTTGTTTACAAATGTTTTAAAAATATTTGTTAAATACTTTAATTTAATATACGTAAGTATGAAGTTGAAGCGCTTTTTTCTACCGTTTTCTTCCCATGTATCTTGCCAATTATGGAACTGTTTGATATTTCCAACATTTGGACCCGTATACACGTCAATCCAAAGCTCAAAATGTGTAACTCAAAATTTCAATCATTTGGTGGTATGTTTCATTTATATTAGCAATAAAATTGCTATGTTAATATATATGAAATATATTAACTATACAGAGTGGCCCGGAACATGTGCATTATTTTTAAAAGAAGGGTAGCTGAGGTGATTCTGAACAACTTTTTCCTGGACCAAAATATTGTTTGACGCTTCGTTTTTGAGTTATTAACGAAAAACACTGGCCAATTACAGCGCCCGTATAGCGCGAGCTCAGTCACAATTGCGCGCGGCCGAGGTCGGGTGCATCGAGGGGCAACGTACGGCAAATATTACAATCGTCTTACATTAAGAATAGTGTTTAATCCTTCGTTATTCATCAATAACAATTTAATTAACAAGTCGTTTAATAACTGTTCCATACTTTTATTCGTTTTCCGAAACGAATAAAGTGTTTTATTAATTATGAAAAAAGTGTTTGGATGATTGTTCGGGATTGGCAAAAGCGGTTACACAGCGTCTCTTGCTCGCACCGGTGGTCGACGATCGCCGTCGCTGTTTACACGGACGACCACCGGCGCAGTAGCACAATTAAGCCTAATTGTCAGCCCCACCTACACCAGGCCCAACGGTCCGCGGATCCGCGTGCCTCTACGGATCGGCAATACCGGTCAGAACCTTCTGAACGTTTCTAACCGCCGCAATTCGAGCAGTGAGTACCAATTTAACGAGACCACCGTACTAATCGCAATATACCGTCGCAACCGACTCATCGAAACCGAGTTTTGTGATACTACAATTGTCTTGTTCAGCGTTTTGTGCCGTGCGTTTTACTATTCATTGTTGCGTGATCGTGGAGACTTTTTTTGTTGAAAATAAAGTGCCGTCTCATTGTCAGAGTTCCAAAAACCAGACTTTTATTTCACGAAGACCTGGAAGTACAATACCCAGTCCTTCGTTCCAACCACCAGCAAACAACCGAACAATGATTAATGTTAGAAAAGGGTAGTTAAATAAATTTATCCATTCGACCGCGAATTTACCTGCTTCGACGGTGTCTTGCCATATGGTCATTGTACCGATCCTGACCTATCTTAACAATTTAAATGCCACGTCCCGGCGATCGATACAATCTGATTCGCACTTGTTTCCACACGCACAGGACACGCACTTACGAACATTACGAAAGTTAATGTGTGTGTCATGTGCGTGTGGAAACAAGTGCGAATCAGATCTGTATCGATCACCGGGACGTGGCATTTAAATTGTTAAGATAGGTCAGGATCGGTACAATGACCATATGGCAAGACACCGTCGAGGCAGGTAAATTCGCGGTCGAATGGATAAGTTTATTTAACTACCCTTTTCTAACATTAATCATCCAAACACTTTTTTCATAATTAATAAAACACTTTATTCTTTTCGGAAAACGAATAAAAGTATGGAACAGTTATTAAACGACTTGTTAATTAAATTGTTATTGATGAATAACGAAGAATTACACACTATTCTTAATGTAAGACGATTGTAATATTTGCCGTACGTTGCCCCTCGATGCACCCGATCTCGGCCGCGCGCAATTGTGACTGAGCTCGCGCTATACGGGCGCTCGCATTGGCCAGTGTTTTTCGTTAATAACTAAAAAGCGAAGCTTCAAACAATATTTTGGTCAAGGAAAAAGTTGTTCAGAATCACCTCAGCTACCCCTTTTTTAAAATACCGCGCGAGTTCCGGGCCACCCTGTATAATACACACTTCAGTTTACTAAAAGTAATTTATTTTATACAGTAAAAGAAGGCGGGTCCTTATTCGGAGGAGATACTCTAACGAATGAATATAGAATATATTCTCATATATGTGTTAAGAATTTGTTGTTATTAAAGGTGGAAGAGGTAAGAGAGGCGTAAGATAGGTAGTTCTTTCCCGGTCAATTCTGGGGTAAAGACTGAGTGGTCAATCACAGTTCATTTACCAAAAGGCAGAACCTTCCCCACTCCGTGGCCAGATCCTCCAGGAAGAGTTTCCCTATTCCTTGGAAATACGGCTACAAGCCGATTGCCACATGTATTCTTTACTCGAAACTAATAAACAATCCCTCGACACCAGATAGTTGGAAGACCCAATGCGGTCGCCAGCCATCGTCGGTCAACGGGATGTTCAGTCTCATTCATTCACTTTCAAAACATCCCTAATAAACAGTCAATCCTTGGACATTCGATAGTTGAATAGCGTCGGGCCACCAGCCATCGTCTGCCGTCCAGATGGCCCATTTGCAAAACACTCTCCAAACGCACCCAGGTTAGGTCCCTATCATAAATCGGTCCCTTTCCTTTCATTCAAAATGCGCTGTCGCTAACACGGCCAGACTGACCTGCTTCGCGTTCTCGAGAAGCTTGCACAACCAATGCACTTCATTCCAGTCAAACTATTTACATTTTACCATTCTCACCCAAGTACCATTTTCAATCTTCCATGAATTCACATCCATTATTCTCAAGTCACACGACTCAATCATACAGTCGTATTTCAACGAATCACGCACAAGATGATCGTTCTCCCGACTCCATACACACTCGTTGTATTACAAAATGCAACCAGCATCTTTCATTGAGAACGTAACAGCCGCAACCCTGTGATACAAACACTACGTTGCCGTTACTCTCAACCGTTCATCAACCATGCTCTCAAACATGCAACAATCTCAGACGAAGCTCGTCTCACAATTAAACATCTGTGACACTACAAAGTGACACGCAACAATGGACAGTACCACCCACAGGTGTACTCCAAACACAGATAGCATTACAAAATACTACTGCAACGGCATAATATGCCCAAATATCGTTCAATCACAATGAACCATATTCAACACAGATAGTATTACAAAATACTACTGCAAAAATACAGGGGTACAAAGTACTCCAAACACAGATAGCATTACAAAATACTACTGCAACGGCATAATATGCCCAAATATTGTTCAATCACCATGAACAATATTCAACACAGATAGTATTACAAAATACCACTGCAACAGAACAGGGGTACAAAGTACTCCAAACACAGATAGCATTACAAAATACTACTGCAACGGCATAATATGCCCAAATATTGTTCAATCACCATGAACAATATTCAACACAGATAGTATTACAAAATACTACTGCAAAAATACAGGGGTACAAAGTACTCCAAACACAGATAGCATTACAAAATACTACTGCAACAGCATAATATGCCCAAATATCGTTCAATCACCATGAACAATATTCAACACAGATAGTATTACAAAATACTACTGCAACAGCACGATGTCCTCAAGTATTGTCCAATCACAATGAACAATACTCACCAGCGTCCTGCCAAAAACTAAGCGCTGAACATAAACGACAAATTAAACAATTTTCAAGCCACATAATCACAATATATTTGGCTTAATATCAAAGCAACAAAGAACAATACACGCAAACTTGCGAACAATACAATATTTTAATTGTCCGAACACGCTAACACGGTTCATTCCGGATTCCTATCGTCCTCGGTTTGTGATAACAAACCATTCAAAAAAACAACGGATCTCAAAATACAATTTGGAATTTATTACTCATTCCAACAGTTTAAAAATCGTTATCAGGTAAACAAACGGACAAACTTAAAATTGATCCCATAGACTCGCGTTCCAATCAAATCTAATTTCTTACGCGATCATAACTTCTTCTAATCTTTTAACAGAAGCCCCACAATGATAAAATAAATTCAACAATGTCGCCCGCAGGTAGCTGTTCCTCAGTACAAACTATACCAGCCAAACCCTGCCTCTAAATTGAATAATAATTATCGTCGCCTAACCGCTCGGTTATTCTGACCCTTATTTTTTTTTTTCATCAAAAGCAAAGCTAACACCGTCGCGACGTAGCGAACCTTCGCCTAACCGTCGGTACACGACCCACGTGACAATAAAACAGTCCTCAGGTCCTTGTTTTATTACTTTGTATTTTCTTTTTCTTTTTTTTTCTCTCTTTGTCTTTTACAACGCATAATTAATAAGACTGGTATACACTCACCAAATAGCCTTCAATCTCCTCTATCGTCATTTCCTTTGTACTTACGAACCGTAGACCATTCCTTCTGGATACTAGATTCTCGTACGACCAAAAACAAACTCATTGCTGCTTTCCAAAGCCTCTAACCCCTCCTCTGCCGTGAACATGTGCTCGTAGCGCCCCAATAACGCCCCCAAGGGTTGACGAACCTCCGGTGACAGCTCCTCGACCAGGTTGCAATGCGGCTCAGCAGGAAGGTTGGATCGCGCCTTCGCAGGTAGACTCGACGATCCCGGTGAAAAATATAGTACATAATCTCTTCTTGCCGTTCACCTTCTTCACGCACAGATTTTCGTAATCTAACACATCCTCGCCAATGATTACGTCATATGGTAAACTGACGACCGGCACCACCAACAAGTCCAATTCAGCAGCGGTATCCTCCGCCTGAATTAAAACGTTCGTACAACCTAGGGCTCTTATGCGCCCACCACCAAGTCCACGCACTGTTGTACTACACGATTCAACTTTACAACCCGCACGATTCCTTTACGTTTCCCGTGTTCGCCCGTAGTTTTTTCCGTCGGCGAAAGGTTTCCTCCCAGTTGAATCGTCCCTCTGGACGCGCTGCTTTGCCCAGCATTGAGACTCGTCATGTCCCATCTTGAAACAAAAGCCGCAGGCATTTTGTTTCGATGTCCCCGGCATTATACGCCGATTACCTGGTGAATCCGTCCTGCGCCTTTTTGGGCACTCGGTCTTCAAATGTCCCACTTCACCACACGCGTAACACTTGCTGCGATTTTCACCATCTCCACGACGACCATCGTTCTTTCGTGTCCTGTCATCCTGCCGACGCGAAGCATGTAGAGGCTTTCTATCGCTTTCGCGGTCACCTTTCCCTAATTTAAATTGGGCAATTCCCGTTTTCAATGCCGCGGTCGTCTGATAATTCGAGTTTACCAGGGATTGCCGCACTGTTGGATCGGTAACGTGTCCTATGACCAGACGAATTAGTTCGTCAGGCTTAAAATCAATACCCGTTTGACTATAATATTTAAGTTTGTTCCGCACATATTCCGAGGAAGATCTCGCGTTATCGCTCGTATATGTTACGGCGCGGACTAATAACTCGCAGAGCTTGTCTCCCGAAACGAACTCCGCGCACAAATCTTCCCGGAATTTCTGCCAAGTCCTCGGATGACCATGCCACGACGCGTACCACGTCTTAGCTGCTCCCGCCAATGCGTGAGTCGCCAAATTCAAACGCTGCGTATATGGTAATGACTCCGTAGCCCTTTCCACGATGTCGCACCATTTCTCCGCGTTGTCCCCGAGATCCGTGCCTCCGAATTCCGGTATCGCTTCCGCTACATGTGCCGGTATCGAAGTGGAAGCTCTTGGCTCGCGATTCACCACGGTTTCCATGAACTTCACAAAAAGCGATTCCAATGTCGGTGCACTTTGTTCGCTGGATACACTGGGCTCACTTGACACACTATTATGTTCTTCCATTTTCGAACGTTGATTCTCTAACACAGTAAAAAACTATGCTAGTATCCCACTTCTGATGTTAAGAATTTGTTGTTATTAAAGGTGGAAGAGGTAAGAGAGGCGTAAGATAGGTAGTTCTTTCCCGGTCAATTCTGGGGTAAAGACTGAGTGGTCAATCACAGTTCATTTACCAAAAGGCAGAACCTTCCCCACTCCGTGGCCACATCCTCCAGGAAGAGTTTCCCTATTCCTTGGAAATACGGCTACAAGCCGATTGCCACATGTATTCTTTACTCGAAACTAATAAACAATCCCTCGACACCAGATAGTTGGAAGACCCAATGCGGTCGCCAGCCATCGTCGGTCAACGGGATGTTCAGTCTCATTCATTCACTTTCAAAACATCCCTAATAAACAGTCAATCCTTGGACATTCGATAGTTGAATAGCGTCGGGCCACCAGCCATCGTCTGCCGTCCAGATGGCCCATTTGCAAAACACTCTCCAAACGCACCCAGGTTAGGTCCCTATCATAAATCGGTCCCTTTCCTTTCATTCAAAATGCGCTGTCGCTAACATATGTATATTCTCAGAACTATAAGAGATAATTATTTGTTTAACTGGGTTTTATACAATGCATAAAACCAACACGCCTTCTCAAAAAGTATTCGTCTATATAAGAATGCACCTTCCTCTTACTTTCTCTGGGGTCTAGTGGGGACTAGTGGTGGAGAAATATCGATGGCACTATCGATATTATCGATGGTTGCTACTATCGAATATCGAAAACTATCGATAATATATGTTTACTATCGATAGTACATCGAAAATGTGGGTTAACATTCGTAATGCCGCGAATTTAAAAATGTTTGGTAATTTGATGATAAGCATTTGTTCTATAACTGACGATACCGATAGTATTTAGTCATTAAAGGCTGGCTTTCTGTGTGATCTTGCGTACGAAAGAATCTGCAATTCAAAGAATATTATATCCTTTGTACAGGATTGAACTGTATCTGCGCGTTTTTAGGAGAGCGCTCTCTTCCTCTGCACCTAACGTCATTTCCTTGGCTGCCAGAGGGAGCGCTCATCCTTACATTACTTATGTATGTACTACATATGCATACATATCACATTCCATCACTATCGATAATTACACTGTTCGACAAATTTCAACTCTTTTTTGATTTTGTAACCTTCAATATGCGTTTCTTATAGACTTTAATGTGCTGAATACGAATCTGCAATCCGTTTTTCTCCAGAACGTACCATTTTTGAAAAAATCAATTTTGAAAAAAATCGCAAATTTTCAACTTTGGAAGTGTTTTGTACTTTTGCGGTAATAGTTATTCCGTTGCGCTTGGTGCCAAATGATTCTTTGAAGTTTCACGAATAAAATGGTATATGTTGTTATTAGACCATAAACATTTAAATGTGTTTAAATAATGATCAAAGTGAAAAGGACACCGAAAATACACCCATTTTTGCTGATATCTTTTAGTTTATTTCAAAAACTAAGGGTCCAGGAGAAAATCTAACTATGCCACGCGATAGAGCAGACCTTTCTGCAAAGGAAAGCATCAACGGAAGTTACAAAATCTAAACAAAACTACAAAGCTCGATCGCTCGTCGAATCGAGCAGGGCTGTGCCATGCCAATTTGAAATGGGTGCACATATACAGTATGTATATGATATACTGCTGATCAAGGTGTAAATTGTTTAAGACAGTGTCAGTAGCACGGCTCGCGGCTCGCGTTTGCTGTGTCGCTAGGTTGTAAAGGAAAAAACAAGGATAGAACGATGGCCGAGGCAGCCGCGCCATTTAAATGCCACCGCGTCGGTGTGATTACACAAATGCAAAACGATGCTATAATAAAAACGACAGCTTTACTTTTTTATTTTTAGTTTTTTCGACTTCCATTTTTTTAAAGATATTGTTGAAATTCTTCCGATTAAAATGAGACCAAACATGATATATTTACAAATACAAATACAAGTACAGATATACAAATACAGATGCTTGTTTTCTTTTTTTTATTAATTAGAATAGTGTAATAGGTGACAAGCATCCTTACTTGCCACGAAGTAGAAAATGTGAGTCTAAATAGAACAAATAGTAACGGAAATAAAATTGTATATAGAAGTCTCTGCTATTCTGGCTTGTGGTTTTAAACGGAATGAGCAGAACATTGTCTCTATATTTGGAACATTAGAGTTTGTTAAAAAGGTGTAACTCCACAAGCGTTATATCGAAAGTGGTTCCTATACTACGAACCAAGGATAATGCGGCGCGAAGAATTGAAATTCCATCAAATACTTAAAATATTAAATAAAATGTATAGCTATACTAGTAATAACTGAACTACTAGTGTAATTAAAAATTAATTCATAAGCTTCTCATCTTATTGCTTAGAACCAAACATCGGCAGGGCGCTTACGGCCCTGCCGATCGGCGGCATCAATCGGCTGCTCTCCCTCCACTTTTTTCATTTAGCTCTGGACGTACTATACGTCAGATGTACCTATGACGTGACAACAAGACGGGAATCGGTGTGACACCGCAACTATGACGCAGGTGTGAGGGCCGTCATTTGTTTGTAAGATGAACCGCGTGGCCCGCGGCCCGCCAGTTGGCTGTGCCTGACCTATGTCAAGCAGCAATAGGAGCCCTTCTCTCATAAGTTCCAAAAATTATTTTCTTACACATATTAATATTGTTTTATCAATCTGTTTTTTTCAACTTGACCCTTGTATCTCCTCTTTCATTTGCACTATTCTCTTTTATGTTCGGCAAAAATCAAAATCTCAACTTGAGTCGAATCTATCGAAGTTTTCCTGAAAAGCAAAACTGTAATAGATATGACAATATCAACTATGTCTCCGTATTTTTCGTTTGTCATCCTACACAATGACCAAAACAATAGGAAAAAGCGAATGAAATGAATTACATATTATCAATATATGCATATTCGGTACTCGCATAAAATTTGTACGAGTAAATATTTTCCTTTATTTCTGATTATTTGTAAAAAAGAAATAATGGTGTGGTATAAAAGAAAGGCGAAATAGTAGTAAAACATCACACGAGTTTTCGTGCACTTCGTCAAGACTGTTCAATCTAAGATGTCTGAAAATACGCTTCATACATGTTATTTTAATGTTAAAAATATTAAACAGTATCATAATTAGCAAGATACATGGCAAGGGAAACGGTAGCACGAAGAGCGCTCTAACTTCATATTTACGTATATTAAATTAAAATATTTAACAAATGTTTTTAAAATATTGGTAAGCAAATACTGATCATTGTCATATAGTTAGGAATTAAAAAAAAATTAATGTAAAAAAATGATAGCATAGGGCGATCGAACCTACAAAAAAGTTTCCAGCGGTTCAGCAGCTATACAGGGTGTCTCTTAACTGTGGGTCTTCCCGGAAATGGGGGATAGCTGGGGTGATTCTGAACAACTTTTTCCTTGACCAAAATGTGCTTCGCAGCTTCAGTTTTGAGTTATTAATGAAAAACACTGGCCAATCAGAGCGCTCGAGCGCGTGGCTCTCAACCGCACTCGGTTGTGGTCACGAAGAAACGCGTTGGCTCACGCCACAACCGAGCTCGTTTGAGAGCCACGCGCTTGAGCACACGCTCTACGGGCGCCCTGATTGGCCAGTGTTTTTCATTAATAACTCAAAAATGAAGCTGCAAACCACATTTTCGTCAAGGAAAAAGTTGTTCAGAATCACCCCAGCTACCCCCCATTTCCGGGAAGACCCACAGTTAAGAGACCCCCTGTATATGTATGTCTATATCCGGCAGGAATCGAAATCTCGGCTCGAGCCGATTCATTTTGCTGATGGCCGGGATTGTAACAAATGTGGCAATAGCGCGACAAAACACTCAAAGCATGTGATTTGACAACTATGGCCTCCCACTCTCCGTTTATAATTTTGCCTAATGACGTTAGATGTCACACCATGAGTTTATAATTCTGTATAATGACTTTATGCTTCAAATGTCAAATGTCGATGCAGAAGATTTTTCTGTTTTCACTAACGCCCGTTCTGTCGAATGGCGCTTTGATCGATGCGGAATTGGCCCCAAAGGGGTCGGGGCCCTTAAGATATCGTCGTAATATATCGAGATTTTTTGTTGATTTAATAATTGTCGAAATGTGGTATTTATAAATCTCATAAAAAATGATGGGCCGTTTGTCAAACCAAAAGGCATACGTAAGTATTCAAATTGACCCATAAAACATGTAAATGCCGTGTATTTTATTGAGTTTTTCTTCATGAACACATGGTGAAACGCATCTTTCAAATCTAGCTGACAAAAGTTGATTTGTTTCGCAATTGGTCAATTTGATCATCTATCCTAGAAATAGGAAAATTATCGCGTAACGTTAACTTATTCAAATCTCTGTAGTCTACGGCCATTCTATACTGTCCGTCTTTCTTTCTTATCAACACGATCGGGCTACAATAATGCGAATTATTCTGAATTATTTGCGCGACTGCATTCTTCTCGGAGTACGATAAACGTCGCGGATTGTAATAAAAGGGTTGGTGATTTGGTTTCAAAATTAATTCAATTTCTAATTTTATATCTGGGAGTTCCGGTCTACTCGGTTTTACGTAATGCCCTTTAACAATTTGATTAATTTTTATACTGTTAAGGACATCGTTGTTTACGTTATCATCTATCATATCTGTTCGGGTTGCTGGTGGATTAGAACGAAGGACTGGGCATGGGTCGTCCAGGTCTCCTTTCAATAAAAGTCGTTGTTGTTGCACACACTGATACGGCACTTTATTTTATACAACAGTCTCCACGCACACAGAACAGTTAACAAAAACGAAGCGACAGATACGACTGGAAGACGATGAAGTTATAACACGAACTTGTAGGGACAGAAGCTCGTGTGCTTAGCAATGTGCTACGGTTTTCTCTTTACGCTGATTGAATGACTTCGTTCTGCGACGGTTGTCGATGCTCTGGGGCCGACTGGCAACGCTCGCGGATCCACGGGCCGTTGGGCCTGTTCGAGGTGGGGCTGACAAGTAGGCCTAAATTAGGCTACTGGTGGTTTTCCGTGTCAACAAGGTACGGAGATGGTCGACCACCGGCGCGACAAAGAGACACAGTGCATCAACAGCGTGTTGATGCACTGCGGAGGGTCGCGTGAAGGATTCCCGGACAACATCTATCTTCATTATTTCTGCAACCGAGCTAGAGCGAATAATAATCGTTTTCCCGATTCTAACATCTAAATTATCGATATTAATAAAATCACGAACTAATAAGCAATCGCAACTAAGAGTCCTGTCAGGAAACGCGTAAAAGACGAGCGTTGCATCGCAACCCGAAACTAGCGTTTTTTGCGTCAACCGGCCTAATATTTTTATCGCGCTTCTGTTCACTCCTTCAAATCGCATCGTACGGTCGTAATTATTTAATTGAACATTCACGGGGACTAATCTCTGACTTAAAAATGATACTGGGCTTCCGGTACCAATAACCGCTTCGATCTTCCTTCCTCGTTGGCTCGTCCAGAATACCGTCCACGATATATTGTATGAGCTATTCGGATTCGATCAACCCTCGTGCTGAAATTACTTTGTTCTTCAAAAAATATTGGTGCACTGATTCGTCCCGCTGCATTGTTCTAGTGCGTAACAATTCGTGTAACTGTGCACTGTTTATCCGCGTAGAAAATTCCTCCAGTAACCGACTTCTCAAACGTGCCCACGATGAAAGCCCCTGCTCCCCCTGCACGAACAATTTCGCCAATCCGGACAGACATTTTCTCGCGAACAGAAGTTTTTGCAGGTCGGACCATGCTAATATCATCGCATTCTCTTCAAACTCTGCATCCACCTCTCAATGGGAAATCCATCACTTCCGTTAAACAGGCGTATCGAGTCCTCGATACAGTAATTTCTGGCTTGACGCTCGCCACGATCTGTAGGAAGGACGCTCGCGAGTCATCCCCACCACTGGAGGGACCCTCTAACTTTGATTGGAAAGAGGAATCCGTCACCTTTTGACTAGCCGACACGTCGCGGTGGCTGACGGCCGCGGTAACCACTTAAAGATTATATGCCTTCGTATCGGTGAGACCACACTAATGCAACGGCAAAACTTTTTTATTGTTACTTATATCGCTATAATTTTTGTTGAGAAATATTGCTGAGATTGTGGTGACTCTTGGTCCATTGGAACCTGGTAGTACCCCGAGGCTAAATCAAGGGTGGTAAAATATTTATGGCCCCCTAAACGGTCAATTTGATCCACGATCAGCGGCAATGGGTACTTGTCCTTTTCCGTTATAGCATTGAATCGGCGATAATCAATGCATAACCGTAATTCCCCTGTCTTCTTCTTTATTATTATTATCGGACTCGCGTACGGCGAGTTCGATTCTCTTACTATCCCGTTTTTCAATAATTCTTGAATTATTTCACGTACTGATGCTCTTTCGGACTCAGACATACGATAAGGCCAGTATACTACTGCCGTATCGGTACTGCATTTAATACTCATCTTCACCGCATCGGTATTTCCCAAAGTTTCCATCGAAGTGGTGATTCGGTCCCCGTATTTCGTAACAAGTTCTGTCAGTGCAATCATGTCCGCGTCCGACATATCCCCAATATCCAAATTGTCAAAATTCGTCGCGTTTTCAATCACGCAAATGTCTACAGTGCTTTTTCGGTGCTCAATCATTTCCGGTAGTTCTCTTATCGTGATTTTATCCTGTCGCTTAGTTAGAACTATGTGATTCTGATCTAGAAAATCTCGCCCGACAATCATTTCGTGGCTAAGTTGTTCCGACTCAACTATTATAGCTCGTACTTTTGCCGTCGCTTCCATAATTTTAATAATGATTTCGGCAAATGAGTTGCTAAAAGTCCCCGCTCCCGAGATTCCACGTATCTCGAGCTCTCGATCCTCAATCATTTCTAACCCTAATCGCATTGCTACCAGTTTCTTTAGCAACGTATGCGTGCTGCCTGTGTCGACCAAGCACTTGATTTGCCTCCCGTTCACAACCGCCGGTAAAATATACATATTGGGGTTATTCAAGTTTACCTGCGTTGTACAGGCATGGGGTTTCGACTGCTGGCAGTATTTGGCCAGATGACCCGCTTTCTTGCATGAATGGCAGGTAATACGGTCCCGTTGGCACTGCCTCGAAAGTTGCCCCCGTTCTCCACAGTTGTAGGAAACCACTCCTCCATATTGCACCCCTTCCTTCGGAACCACGGCCTGCTGCTCCGGCCGCTGTGGAAATTTTTCCGCTGCCGTCGGCCGTCGGCGTTCGGGTTGTCGAAGACTGGGCCTTCTCGCACTAGACCGTTTACGCGGCATTGCTCTCATCTCGTTCATAGTCGCGTACAAATCGTACACGTCCTTGTATTTGTTTCAGCGATTCGTACGCTCGATCGCTTCGTCGCCAACACCGGTGATGATCGCGCCCTCCATGTACGCGTCCGGTAATTCGATCTTTAAGGCGCGCATCTTGGTCATCTTCTCAAAACAGTAATCGCCTAATTTTTGGCCCGGTCGTGCGCTGTAATTCGTAAGTCTTCCGAACGGCACCGGCTTTCGGAATTGCCTAATGAGCAATCGACTCAACGATTTCCATGAATGGTCGTATCGTTGTTCCTTATCATAAAACTTCCTAGCGTGACCTTTCACATTTCTGGCAATGAGCCGAATGATGTCATCATCGGTCCAGTCATATCGTCGCGCTAGTCGGTTCACGTGCTGCACCCATTGTTCTATATCCGCAATGTCACGTGAAGGGTCAAACACGGGCACTGTATGTTCGTCACTCATGGGTCTGGCTTGAAGATTTCGCAACTTCCGCTTTAACTTAGCCACCTTTTCGCGAAGTTCTTACGCCGGTGATCGACTTCGCGACCTGCGGCTACGGTCACGTTATTCCTCGCGGCTGCGGCGCGAAATTTCACGATCCCGACTTCTTTCGGATTCAACCGAAACATCGCGTTCTCTACGTTTCCCGCGATCACGCTCACCACTGCGCGAACGATCCCATGAATGATCGCGCGAATGATCCCATGAATGATCGCGCGAATGGCCTCGGGAACGAACCATGTCACTTTTACTCGGCACAAGTTACGTACGCTAATTAGACTAACTTACGTCTGCCCTTAACACTATTTGTAGTACGACTCAGCAGCACGATTAAGCGTACCTTTGCAGCACTACGGAATGACTCAAAACTTTCTTTTTCATATTCCTTAACGCACACAAGCACGCGGCTTTATCCCACTTCTGATTTGTAAGAATTAGGCAAAAATAAGAAACAACGTTAAAGAAAGTTGAATATATTTCGCCAGGGCGGTACAAGTTGAAAATGCAGCGTGTCTCGAAACGAGGTCTGTGCAAGACTGACTGCTATTGACCGGGAAGTCCTTTCGTTGACACCAACGAAGTTCCTTAAGGCCCTATGTAATTTATGACGGGCCGGCGTCACGTTGTCTGGACCCAGCGTCGCCGTGTTCGCCTTTTGATATAAACATCCGCAAGCGACTGTGCCTCATTCGTCGAGTGGTGTCAGATTTTCTAACAAAAGCCAGTAAGGATGGCTACGGGAAACGAGACAGCAGCGACGAGTGCACGAAGGCAATCGGTGAACTCGCAAGCAGAAGACAGTGAACTAGACAGGACCGTCGTAGAAGTGACAAGCAAGACAGAAGTGAGGAGAATAGACAAGATGAAGGTAACTGAGTTAAGCGAGAGACTATAAGAATTGCATTTAAATACGACTGGTAAGAAGGCAGAGCTGCGAGACAGGCTGAGACGACACATGGAAGAGGAGGATGACGAAACGGAAGAGGCGGAAGACAAAGCTGGATCGGAGGAGGATACAGACTCAGAGAGAAAGATGAAGAAACATAGAAGGGACGCGGTGGTGGAAAAAAGCATGTTCACGATCAAAGATGTAGAAGAATCACTTCCGTATTTCACGGGCGATGATAAATTATCGGTACGTAAGTGGATCGAAGAATTCGAGGGAACAGGTACGTTATTACAGTGGAACGACCTGCAGATGTTTATCTGTGGAAAGCCAATGCTGTGTTACGAGCCGGGCTGTGTGGCAGCACGAGAGGCTGGCGAGGGGTATATTACCCAGGAATATGGTTATCAATTTGTTAAGGTGCGCGGACGAACCTGATGCGAAATCAGGGACACGCTAGGATAATTGAGAGCGAGGACGAACCCGGTGCGAAACCGGGGAGCCTCTAGGAGGGGGAACAAGCGCGGACGAACCCGATGCGAACTCGGGGAGCTGCTAGGAGGTTGGTAGACTTACGAACGAACCCGATGCGAAATTGGGGAGCCGTAGGACACGGACGAACCTGGTGCGAAACCAGGGAGCCGTAGGAAGGGTTAGGTTTCGTGAACGAACCCGATGCGAAATCGAGGAGCCACTAGGTTGGAATATGTAGATTGTTTGTTTGGATAAAGATGTGCGAACGAACCTGATGTGAGATCAGGTAGTCGCGGGAAATGTTAGTTGCCTCGTAACTCTAAATTATTATTTGATACAACTCGAGCGGTAAAGTTGTATCGGTGGGAACGTTGTTACCAATATGCAGGGATTGCGGGGTAAAGATAGGTTTAACGAATCTACTCGATTTATAAGTGAACGTATAAAGTTATATTCTGAGTTTCAATATGAATACAAATGTTTCTGTCGCGATGAATTAATATAAGTGTGTAAGTTACCTAAGTATTTGCACGGTGTTGACGCACTGGCGATGCGGGGACTGAGAGCCGCTATTAGAATATGCCGAAAGAACTTCAACCGAACAAGCGGATTCTAACGGGTTAATCTGTGATTCGAGAGGTGCGCTAAGCCCAATCTCACTGGATATAACTGATTCTATACAAGCGTGACACGACGTGACTCTACGCGTGACTATGTTACTCTGAACCCACGAGGGTAGAAACCAAAGGGTTTATATAGTCCCAAAATGCGCGGGGATGCACTGGAACTTTCCATATATGGAAATATAGGAGTCGTCGTCGGGCCACGCCCGTCTTGGGTCATGATGCAGCTGACCGTGCTTGTACTAAGGTCCCCTTTATTTGTTTACATTAAACGGAAGAATTTTAGGGCGTTTTCCCTTCACAAATGCGAGCTCGAAAACGCGTTGAGAGCGACGTATGGGAAATATTCTTCATACGTAACAGCTGAAAGGATCAGCTAAACAATACGTGACGGCGCAGAGGGGTATTACGTCATGGGCAATTTTAAGAAAGAGGTTGAAGAAAGAATTTAAGACGGTAGTAAACAGCGCCCAAATACATGCACAATTGTCGAAGCGGCAGAGAAAAGCAAAAGAGACTGGGAGACAATACAGTATTGTCTCCATTAAAGCGACAATATTGTATCGCATACAAGCGAAAAGTTTATCCCCACTCCTGGGGGGTATACCACTGGAGGCGTCCAGAAGCTCGCTTGGCGATCAGTGTAACGCGATCCGGGTTCGGGTATATCGGTGAGGTAATACTAATTCAACGATGAAACTTTGCTATTTCTCATCCTTTCCTTATGAAACTTTTACATAACATAGCTGACATTTTTCTGATTAAAATGATACCAAACACGATATAATTTGGATCATATTTACATTATTTAATAAGAGGTGTATAATGCATTGTGAACAGTAAATATAGTCCAAATTATATCGTGTTTGGTGTTATTTTAATCAGAAAAATGTCACAAACCTGTTGGATAAAGTTTGATAAAAAAAAACTAGAAAATAAAAAAGTTTCATCGTTGCATTAGTGTTGTTTCACCGATACGCTGGATTTTGTTTTGCCTCTTGGCTGCTCGGCCCTTTATCTTTACTCGCTGTCCTTTTCTATGTTCGACGCTGTCGGCAAATTTCAAACAATGTAGGAACTGTGCTATTTAAGCGAATGTTCAGACCCGAGGCTTTCGCTTTAATGGAGACAATACTGTATGTGTATGCAATGATGGAGACAGCCAGCGAGGGAAACGTGAAAGAAAGGGCATTAAGGAACATATCATCAACGGAATCCTAGATAGGGAGTATAACAAAATGATTTTATATCAAGTGTAGTCACTTAAAATTTCGTGGCTGAGATGGCGCAAGAACGGTGGCTTGTCGTCGCGCAGCGCCGCGCAGTATGTACATAGTATGTAATTGTAATTGGTAATACAGCAGTAGTAGCTATATAGCAGGAGAAGAGCAAGTACAAGAGAAAGCGCAATAAGATAAAAGTATTGTATTTCTCCATCCAGGAGCGAAAAACTGGTGATAGAGGATAAAAAGATCACCACAGTTAATCAGAAGTGGGATTCGCTTACGCGTCAGTGTTCGGGATCCGAGAATTTAAGGGAATAAGTCGAACACGTGGCGAGCGCAAGGGACGTCGCCATTGTTACCGGGTGTAACGTTGAGTTAGTATAAAACGAAAGTAATCGTCTCGTGCGGTTGTCGCTATACCGAAAAACAGGCATACGGCGGAAACTGTTGGTATCGTTTTTGAAAACTAGTGCTGTGTAGAGAGTGATTTAAGGGCCCCGACTCCTTTGAGGCCAACTCCGAATCGATCTAAGCGCCATTCGACAGAACGGGCGTTAGTGAAAACAGAAAAATCGTCTGCTTTGACATTTGACGGGGTGACATCTAAACTCATTATACAGAATTATAAACTCACGATGTGACATCTAACGTCATTAGGCAAAATTATAAACGGAGAGTGGGAGGCCATAGTTGCCAAATCACATCATTTAAGAGTTCTGTCGCACTGTTGCCACATCTGTTATAACCCTGGCCATCAGCAGAATGAATCGGCTCGAGCCGAGATTTCGATTTCTGCCGACATACACATAACTTCTGCAAACTTTGTCGTAGGTTCGAGTCCCCCTCAGGTTTCCTTTTTTTTACATTAATTTTTTTTAATTACTATCTATATGACAATGATCAATATTTATTTAAAATGTTTTAAAAATATTTTTTAAATATTTTTATCTATTATAGCGTTTTTTATGCTACCGTTTTTAATTTCAAGTATCTTGCCGATTATGGCACTGTTTAATATTTATAACATTCAATTAATTTATTTTGTGCATTTTCATATGTCTTATAATGAACAGTCGTAGATGAAGTGCAGGCGAACTCGCTGTATATTTTAATATTATACTATTTCGCCTTTCTTTTACAAGCGAAGGTCCCCAACTGTCCTACTTCGATTTTAACGATCTTGTGTAAGGTGATAGTATATAGGAATCTAATGATAAGTGTCAAATATTAGCCGCAGTTATTCAATATTTTTATAGATATAAACAATTAAAGGTACGTAACTCTATCTCTATTATGAGTATAAAATTTGTATAGAATCTTTGATTGCGAAGTGTGATAGTTCGTTGGCTCGTAAAGCGAAATTCCTGCGTTCGGTACTCGCCAGGGGTATATTTTTTCTTTTTTGATTTCATTATCACATAACAATAAACATTTACGAGGCATATTTTCCAAATCACATCATTTATAGTTCTGTCACGCTGTTGCCACAATCTCTCACAATCTCTCTCAATCTCACAAACTCTTACAATAATGACCATCAATAAAAAATACAGAGCATTAATAATTTCCGTTCATATGCAATTTTTATTTAAATATTTAATAATTTTTTAAAACGAAGGTCCGCTCGTTTCCGCCAACGCCTCTTCTTCCGCAGCAGCGCGCCGCGGCGTCCGCCTCATCTGTGGCCACGACGGCACGCACCCCAGCCGACGCAATAATTTGTTTTTTAACGATTCTTTTATTCTGAAATATAATAAATAATTTCTATAAAACACAAAAATCAATCAATCATCGCCCACATTCAGTATATGTACATATATAAAAATCAACGCTTTTACTAACTTCAGTCATCTTGGGCGTCGGATTTTCCTTGCTCTCTTTCTGCTCTTCCTCTTTCAACAAACTTCCAGCAAAGTACGAAGGCTATCTTTATGGGCCTGTGTCATTGCACCATCGCTGAAGTTTTGTCCTGACTGCATGAACTACGATGACCAAATAAATAACCAACGTATTTGCACAGCGTGTTACATTGTTTTAAATTAATAATAATGTGTAATTATTCGTTGTTCATGAATGACAAATAAAGTAATAAGTCGAATAACTGTTCTATGCTTTTATTCGTTACCCGAAAAGAATAAACTGTTTTATTACTTTTTAACAACTCATTTGTATAATTAATGTTATAAAAAGCTATAACTTACCCATTCGTCCACAAATTCTTGCTTCGATTTGTAAGTTGTGGGCCGAACGGCTTCATGATGCCGGCTAAGCGGGGCAATACATTGTACGCGTCCCGTCGCGCCGAACGACTTCGCGGCGGGCCACCGTTTAACGATGCCGAATTTCAAACTTCGAACCTGACGGTCTACGGGGAAGACGGACGGTTGGCGTGTTCGATCTTGTGTCCAGACGCTCGTGCGAGAAGGATGTGTCGAACACCTTCCGAATACATAATAAACTGTATGAACCTTTTATCCGCGACTCATTCGCGTTTCTCTCCCTTCCCGCCTTACATTACTCAACAGCTGATGCTACGGCCGTGTCAATGAACTCCCCGAAACGGTCGAGACAATTCTGATCGATTTCGCAGGCACACTCGCTTGTTTGCACACGCACTCGTACACGCACACGATGCCGCCTTTTGTTGCTGTTTCTTTCTCCGATTCATATATGCTGTCAACTACGAAAACGTGCATTTCATTTATAAAAAAAAGATAAACAAAATATTATATATTATTATATTATTTATTCATCCTTTTTTTTGCTTCCGTCGCAGAAGTATTGAAGTTTTGAACAATCTGCGTGTTCACCAAAAACGTGACTAGGGACGTTGTGTATGTCGGCATACAAATTCTTAACTTTTTCAGTGATAGTCACATTCTGACTATATCTGTATTCTGCGGCTTTCAGTATATCCGCGCGCATTCGCCGAATGCTACTTTCCACGATTTTCCTCAACGGGCCAGCTGTTGTCTTTTTTACAATCTCTTTCATTTTCTTGCAGAAATTCCTTAGCAGATGGTTTGTGCATTCTATTTTGTTTACCCGAATCTGCGTACGGTATGGGTCAGCATCTATAATTTTCTTATAAACACTGCTGTCCCCATCAGCAATCAATGTTGAATAAATAAGCCCACGTTTTTCGACGCTGGTCTTGAAGCCTTCAACTATCGCGTCACTTTCCATCGCCGTTGACGCTTGATTCGTGCCCCAGTTTTTGAAGCACGCGTGGTTTCGGGGCTCTTTTTTCGTTTTTGCTGCAGATCGGCAAATCCGGCAAACTTTATTCCTCACGCCGGTAAATAATACTTTCTTGGTATGATAACCAATGATGACGCCGATTCCAGACGCGGAATCGTACGTTCCACTTCGGTAGGATCGCTTCATCCAACTTCCGTCGGCCACAACGGGGATGTGGGGTATGCCAAGTCCAGGCACAATATCGCCCCTTTCAATGGCTAAACGTTTCTCTTCTTCTGCTGCTGCTACCATTTCTTCCTCCGCAGCAGCAATTAAAAACTTCACGGTTTCATCGTGGTGCTTCCGAAATTCTTTTTTCGACATGGAGGGTATGTCCATTGCTGCAAAAAACTCCTCCATTTGAGTGTAGCTTCCTCCGTTCAAAATTGTCCCAGCAACGGCACACTGGTTTGTTCCCATTTTACTGCTGTCGTCGGGTTCACTGTGGATGTCACCTTTATATTGGCACATATCGCATTTTACGCTGAGGGTGGTTCTCAGCCCTGACCGTTTCACGCCGGTTATTTGCATGTGTCCAATTCCACAGTCTTCCCTGTTCTTAGCATGTTCGCCTATTTTTTTAAATTCGGCAAATATATGCTGCATATCGACAATACTGAAGCCACGTGTTACACAGTCTTGTCCTTCAGTATCGTCCATTACCGTTCTTTCAATGAACAATTCTTCAGGGGCTGCAGTTTCACGAATTTCACTCGCCAATTCTTCTGTTGGCTCTTCAGAAATTTCCTTTAAAATTGGCGTTTCTGGTTCCTCCTCCAATGGCAAATAAATAATTTCATCCGAAGAGTGCCCTTGATCAACAGCTGTTGACGGTTCAGAAATCTTCTGAAGGGCTATGCGCCGTCTCCGTGCCAATTTTCTCGAGTATCTCCGCGTACTCGGCTTTAGTTTTCGTCGATTTCTAGTTTTAAACGCACACTGATCTTGACAAAAATTTGTTTCTTCTTCGTTGATTTCCACCACGTATACATTTGCACTGTCACCCATTGCAACACTTCACAATTCACCTAAACTCACTTTTTCCAATACACACTCAAAACTTTGAAATAGATTTTGATGCAATCCAGTCCTTGCTTTGAGTGCAACTAACGCAAAGGCGAAAAACGCGAACTATTTATTGCATTTTGCACTCATGCAGGACAGCCAATTAGCGGGCCGCGAACCGCGAAGCGCGAGTCGCGCGTGGCTACTTCCCTTACTAGATCCTTAGCGACAAAAAGCAAACAAGTTAAAGATGTCGACGAAGGAGGAAGTGCGTGAGGTACGTCTAAAATTGTTCAACGTGGATCTGATTTTGTAATCTTCAAAACGCGTATCTTATAGTTTTTGATGCGCTTTATACGAATCTGCAGGCCGTTTTTTCCTGATCGCTCCGTTTTTGAAAACAAAAATTAAACAAAAATAGAGAATTTTCAACTTTGTAAGTGTTTTGAGCTTTCCCGGTAATAGTTATTCAGATACGCTTGGTGCCAAATGATTCTGTGGAGTTTCACGAATAAAATGATGTAAGTGGTTATTAGATTATAAACGGTAATTATTTAGAAAAGGGGGGGTGTCACCGATTTCGCTGATTTTCGAGTATGTTAGAGAAATCAACATTTTGAACAACTTTTTCCTATACATATAACCGCCGCTCGGCCTTAGTTTCCGAGATTTTTCCCAAAAAAAAAGGTACTACTACATTGAATTCTGTCTATACGTACGCGTCCGTGAAAGCGTATGCGTAAGCGTTTGATCGGCAATTGTCCATCGTTTCTATATACAACAACAGCGTAGCGTCCAGCGACGAACATTATACAATGTGTTATTATACAATTTCATTATAATAACATTATACAATTACACAAATTCGCGATACTCCACAGAATCATTAGGCACCAAGCGCAACTGAATAACTATTACCGGATAAGCACAGACACTTACAAAGTTGAAAAATTTACAATTCAAAAGTACGTCCTATAATCTATAAGAAACGCGCAATGAAGGTTACAAAGCCGGAAAGAAGTTTATATTTGTCGAATTACATCATTAATAATACGTTAAAAACACATAAATTACTTTCATCACAGATGGAAGTAGAAATGGATAGAGAGGAGGAGGAGAAAATTGAGGAGGGAAAGAAAAGGGAGGAGGCGAAGAAAAGGGAGGAAAAGAAAATGAAAGAAGTAAGTAAAAGCGTTAATTTTCAAATGATTGCTTTTGGTTTTGTATATTAATTCATTCGTTATTATATTTCAGATGAAAAAACTGATGAAGCGAATCATTTATGGCCCCCGCGGCGGGTGGAGAGGCCGCGGAGGCGGTGGTGGTCGCAGGGGTGGCCGTGGCAGAAGGGGAGGCCGTGGCGGCCGGGGAGGCCACGGTGGCCGTGGCGGATGGAGGGGCCACAGTAGAAATATATTTAATTTTTATTAACAAAACTT
This sequence comes from Nomada hirtipes, assembly GCA_951802735.1. Taxonomy (NCBI): domain Eukaryota; kingdom Metazoa; phylum Arthropoda; class Insecta; order Hymenoptera; family Apidae; genus Nomada; species Nomada hirtipes. The sequence goes on along the minus strand of OX637921.1, from coordinate 6,935,696 downwards.
TTGTAATTATAATATATTATATATAAACAAAATTTAATTACATGTGTTTCTGTTATTCCTTGACTTTTTTTTTAAATATAAGTCATTATTAATAGTCAGTATTATTTTTTTTTTTTTTTTTTTTTATTTTTTTTATTTATTTGTAGTCCGTGCCTTTCGGCTTTGGACGAACTTCCGCCTCGCTTCTACATAGTCTTATACTCTTATATCTAGCGCTCTTATACTCTTGCTCTTACTCTTACACTCTTATAGTCTTATATTCTTACTCTTACACTCTTATAGTCTTATATTCTTACTCTTACTCTTACTCTTATACTCTTATACTCTTATGTTCTTATTCTTACTCTTACTCTTACTCTTATACCTATTTAAACATTATCTTTGGTTTTGACATTTGGCTTTTATTGCACTTGGCTTTCCACTTTTCTCGCCTCCGCCCTCTCCCTCTCTATTCTCTTTAACACCTCCATCCCTCTCTCTCCACCTTCCAGCACCACTTTCATGCCCACATCCGTTTTTGTCCTCTCGCACTCCTCCAGTACATGTTGTAGTGTCTCTTCATTCTCCCTGCAGATCCTACACATCCTTTCCTCAGCCTCCTTCCAGTGTTCCCTTGCTCTGACCTCGTTACCGCACCTGTACCTCGCCAGTAATCTCCTGTCTCTGTTCTTCCTTCGTCCTTCTAAATATTTGGGTCTTTGTTCCTCGCATATTTCCCTGTATACTTTGTTGTATTTGGACTCCTGCATTTTCTTTCTCCTTTCCTCCTCTTCAGTTTCCTTCACCGCTCTTATTACTCTCTCTGCTCCCTGCTCTGTCCTTCCATCTATTCCTTCCCACTCTGCGTTCCTTCTCCTCCCTAACTCTATTATTTCTTTTCTTTTCCTTGCCCACTTTCCGTCTTGCCCTGCTCCCCATTCTCTCTCCTTCTCCCTTATGCACTCTCTCACCAGTATCATACTAGAGTTTCTTGCCTTCTCCTCGTACCTCATTGCCCTTCTTAGCGCTTTCATCCTCATTTCCTCCCATTTACTTTCCTCCGAAACTATATAGTTTGGTGTCGTTACTTCCAGCCCTAGTACCCATTTTATATATTTTCTTGTAACCCCGTCCAACCCCTCGTCCCTACTCCACCCCCATATTTCGGCTCCAAACAACGCTACACTCTCTACCAACGCCGTATACATGCTCATCCTTCTTTCGTAATCCCAACTAAATATTCTTTCCCCAATACTCCACGTATTCTTCATAGCCACCATCGCTTTCCTCTTCCTTTCCTTCATATGTCTCACCGCTCCGCCATTCTTCTGCAGTGTATATCCTAAATATCTTATTTCCTTTACTTCCTCGATCTGTCCTACACCCCATTTCCATTCCCTCTCTTTCCCTCTCCCCTTTCCCTTCTCGAAAACCATCACCTTTGTTTTTTCCAAACACAGTTCCATCTTCTTCTTCACTATATACTTTTTAAATCTCCCAAGCATCTCCTTCATCTCGTTCTCTCTTTCCGCCAGCAAAACTATGTCATCTGCATACGTTATGGTCCATATTTTCATTTTCCCTACTGTCACTCCCCCCACTTGCCCTTTTCTCATGTGCTCTTCCAGGTCTGCCAGATATACGTTAAAGAGAGTTGGGCTCATCGGACATCCCTGCCTCAGCCCCTTCGTGGTCCAAAATACCTCCGATTCCTTCCCTGCGACCCTCACCACGTTTCTTGACTCCTTGTACGTTTCCATTACTCTTTCTCTTAGCCTCGCACTCACTCCCATTTCCTTCATGCTTTCTCTCAACAGACTCCTGTCCACCCTGTCGAACGCTTCCTTTAGGTCTGCGAAGCAGGCGAAAACCTTCGCTCTCCTCTGGGTTAATCGCTTGTCTATTACGTGACTTACTACGAAAATCGCGTCTATCACACCCCTTCCCTTCCTGAACCCAAACTGGCATTCCTCCAGCTTTCCTTCTGTCTCTAGTCTCAATCTCTCGTTCAAAATTCCCGCATATATTTTATACGCTGTATCCATGAGCGTTATCCCTCTGTAGTTCTTTACCTCCTCTCTCTCCCCCCTCTTGTAAATTGGTGTTATAACTCCCTTTCTCCACAGTCCCGGGACTCCTCCCTCTCTCCACAGTTGCCTCATCAGTCTCCAAACCACTTCCCCGACTTCTACTGACATATATCTCCACACTTCATTCTCTATATTGTCCTCTCCCGGTGCCTTACCAAATTTTAACTTGCTCAGCTGTGTTATCAGTTCCTCCTTGCTTATTTCGGTTGCCGTGCCCTCTTCTCCTTCTTGTTCTTCATGCTCCTCCAGCCCGTTACCTTCATCCCTTCCTTCTAGTTTCTCTTTAAAATGTTCCCTCCACTTCTCCATTCCAATACTCTCTTCGATTCTCCCTCTTTTCTTTCTGAACTTATTTATATATTTCCATGCTTCTTGTTCTGTTCTGATGTTACGTATCTTCTCCTCCTCTATCCTTTCGTATTCTACTCTTCTCTCTGCACACCATTTTCTATACTCCTTCCTTTCCCCGATGTAATTCTCTCTACTGTATTCTCCCTTTCTCCATTTTCTTAATGCTCCTCTTACTTCTCTCTTCTTTACCTTCCATTCCTTGTCGTGCCAGGGTCTACATCCTATCTTCCATACCCACTTCCTTTTCCTTATTTTTGAACTTGCATCCCGAACCTTCTTCTTGACCTCCTTCCATAATCCTTCCGTACTTTCCTCCATACACTCCCATCCCTTGCATTTCTGGTGGTACCCGAGGATGCCTTCTTCTGACCAGTCTCTTCTCTCTTGACTTTCCTCTTGTTCCTTTTCCTTGTCCCTCCTCACCTCCCGCGACCAGCACAATTCCAGTTCCAGTGGCAAATGGTCCGAATCTGCTCGCTGTCCGACTTTTAGAAACTTTATTTTGTCTACTGCTTCCTGGTTGCCTATCACGTAGTCTATCACCGTAGCTCCATTCTCCCTAATATATGTGTAATCCCCTTCTTCTCCTTTGCTTCCATTTACAATAAACCATCCCCTTTCCTCCAGTATGTTTATTAGCCTTTTTCCTTCCATGTTTAGTACCATGTCCTTTGACTTTCTTTCCTCTTCCTCCTCCCCCACTTCCCTTATTATGCCTCCCTCTTTCCCTGTCCTGGCGTTCCAGTCTCCTCCCATCAGTAGTATTCCTTCTGCCGACTCTTCCATACTTTTCGTTATTCCTTCCATTGTTTCCCTTATATCTTGGCTGTATACTGTAATAACTTTCCATGTCTCTCCATCCAGTAGCACTTCCCTCTCCACTACGTTCCTGCTTATTTCCCTGTACCCTTTCTCTATTATCCCCTTCCTTACTCCTGTGATAATCCCCCCTTGGCCCTTCCCCTTCTACTTTCCCTTATCGCGGGGGAGCACCTCCATTCAAAGTCCTTTGGCAATCCTGTTTTTATTCTTTTCCACCCCTTCTCCTCGATCCATGTTTCAACTAATCCTACAATGTCGAACCCTTCTAAAAAGTCCCACGTTTCCTCATCCTTGTTTGTCATTCCCGCCATATTCCAGAAGCACATTCTTATCCCTTCCCCTGCCTCCCCTTCTTGTCCTGCTTTCTGCTACGCTTTGCCGCCCCTCCTTATTTCTTCCCTGAAGTCTTCCTCTCTTTCGTTCCACGTTAACCACTTTTCTCCCACTTTTATTTTCATGTATCCAACTCTTGCTTCCTTCCGTCTTTCTCTTTCCTCCTTTACTCTTCTTCTTGCCTGCCTTTGTATGTTCCTTTCTTTCTCGGTCAAGTCGTCGTCTATGTATATTCCTCTTTTCAATCCTCTCTTCCTGCTCATTACTTGTCTTTTCATTTCCCAATTTTTCAGTTTTGCTATTACTACCTTCCCATTTCTTCCTTCTCCTCCTCCTTTTGCTATATAGGCTTTCTCCACTCCTATTTCTATACTTAGGTTTTTCCGGACAAATTCCTCCACCTTTTCCCCGATATTTCCCTCCTCGAACTCTTCTCCTTTTATTACTATGTTCGTCCTTCTTTCCTCCCTTTTTTTTCTCTCCCTCTCCCATTCCAGGCCTTTTATCCTTCCCAGCATCTCCTCCTTCTCCTTGTTCCATATTTGCCTCTCCGCCCTCCATTCTTCCTCCCTTAACTCCCACCTCTCATGCACCTCCTTCACTGCCGCCTCCACCTGTAATTTCAGTTGTCTTTCTATATTCTTTTCTATCTGCTCTAACCTCTCTTTAAATTCTTCTCCTAGTTCCTTTACTGCCTGGAGTACCCTTTTCTCCATATCGTCCTCCTTTTCCCTCCCCATACCAAAACTTTCCAGCGTCTTTTCTTTAATTTTGTTTCTGCTACCTGCCGGTCTTCCTGCCATAATCTCTCTCCCTTCTCTCCTCTTTGTCCTTAGCTTTCCCTGTCCTTCTCCTCGCTGGCGTTTCTTGCTTTACCGACCCGCTCCTGCTACGACTCTTTGCTGTTTCTGTTACTTTCTTCCCACGCTTTCTTCCTAACCTCCAAATTCTTTCCACGCTTTCTTCCTAACCTCCAAATTTTTCCTGTTTCTTCCTTCTGTATCCGCTTCCCTTCAGATCCACCTCTTACCTTCTCTTATTTCTGCTTCCCACCCACTTTCACTTACGCTTCAACCCTTTTCTTCTTCCACACTTCCCACTATTTACTGTTATTTCACTTCTCTCCACCCTCCTTATTTTCACGTGCGCTCGCCACCCTTTTTCAACCGGAAGTCCTATTAATAGTCAGTATTAATATAACACATATACGCCCACATAATCATTTGAATACCTATTCAAGCACCTTCGATACTCTTACATATATTTTAATTATATTAAAAGAATATTATTGTTGTATAATATAGTTAATATATTTCATATATATTAACATAGCAGCTTTATTGGTAATATAAATGAAACATAGCACCAAATGATTGAAATTTTGAGTTACACATTTTGAGCTTTGGATTGACGTGCATGCACGTCCAAATGATAGAAATATCAAACAGTTCCACAATTGGCAAGATACATGGGAAGAAAACGGTAGAAAAAAGCGCTTCAACTTCATATTTACGTATATTAAATTAAAGTATATTTTTTGTAAACAAATATTGATCATTGTTATATACTTATTGTTAGTAACGAAAAAAAAATTAATGCAAAAAATATAGCCCCCAAGGGGACTCGAACCTACAAAAAAGTTTGCAGCGGCTCGAATCAACATCTCGGCTCGAGCCGATTCAGTTTGCTGATCCTTATGTTATAATTGTAACAGATGTGGCAACAGCGTGACAGAGGTTTGATACGTGCCGGCAACTATGCCTTACTGGTGTCTGTGTGCACGCATCACGTATTCACGTTTGAATCGCCGTTCGTGGTGTGAAATTATAACTTAAATTTACCGACTGATTTGTATTTTTATCGACCCTGATGGTAACTTGGCCAAATTCACTACAATATACCATAAACGCCACCGACGGAGAATCAGTGAACTATTCTTACCTCGGATGCGTGCAAATCGTAGATTACATTCTCCGCTTTCCAGAAGTGATAAATTGTGAAAAATCGAATTTCTGTGATCTTGTGCTACTTCAAGGAAGTAGGGGACTTCGTGTTGTCAGTGAATAAACCATTAAATCGTTCAATATTTGCTAATTGGGAAATATGTCAAGATGCCTGCAGCCATCTTGTTGCCTACATCGGTGTCTGTCTCTGGCTTGCCAGTTTAAGAAATAGATTTCATCTGACCGCATGGTGTTTATTGGCGTTCAAACGTAAGTCCCCGACTGTGGTGAAGTCTACCCGTGTGTGCTATATCCGCGAAAGTTTCATTAATGCAATTATTGAGACAGGATTTCTAATTTTGGAAATCGGGTCTCTCTGTCGCGCATGGCGTATACGTGCATGCTTTCCGTTGTTTGTGTGAGTGCACGCACACCGGTCATGGCGCCTGGAGTCGGGGCCCTTAACTCGGTTTTCCAAATCATGGCGGACGAGCACGCGAGAAACGAAAGGCACTTTCGGGATGTGCTGAGTGTTTTGCCGCAATTCAACTCCGTAGCGGAGGACCTGACGGTCGAAGAATGGATCGACAAGGTTGAAGAATATGGGGATCTCTACAATTGGTATGAGATTGTCATCCGACACTACGTGCTGACGAATCTCGACGGAGTGGCGAAAAAATGGCGCGATAGTTTGCCGCGGTTGGAACGCACATGGACCGAATGGAAGAAGCTTCTACGGCGGAATTTTCCAGTGGACACGAGCGCGGTAAAGAAGCAACTCGACGCACAACATTATCAGCGGAAATCAGGTCAGAATATTATTGAGTATTATTATGAAAAGTTAGCGAAATGCAACAGAGCTAATATGGCTGACTGCGAGATAATAGAGTGGATAGTGGACGGGTTGAATAGTCCTAAATTGCGAAATCATTTGGGGCCGCTCAGTAAATATCACACTCCATGCGAATTGCTGTCGGATCTACGGTCCGGAGACGAACATATTGTATAAGAGAAAACGCAACATCGGGTATCAATCGAGCTAACAGCGGCACAGTTTCTAGAAGCTTCGGGACGAAATGTTACCATTGCAAACAAGCGGGTCACGTAGCAGGATTGTGTTCAAAACTTGGAAATGGCGTTACATGTTTCAAATGTGGACAAACAGGGCATTACTCGCGCGCGTGTACGGCAAGGGGAAGCGACGGGATGCCGGGGCAACAACACCGCCGACAATTTAAAGCAATGCGAAGCGCGTAATGCAAATTGGTAACGACTCTCATCGAAAATATTTCAAGGATGCGTTAGTGAACGGTCGTCCGATAAGAGCCTGCCTGGATAAGGGGAGCAGCATTGTAGCGTTAAGACAAGACGTGGCGGACGAAATGGGCTTAACTTATCACGAAATTACACTTAGCCCTCTTGTAGGATACGGCGAAGGTCAAGTGCGACCGGTCGGCGTGTTCACTGCCAATCTCAGCATCGATGGTGTGGAAGCCAGAGTGCCTATCCACATCGTACCTCGCGGAAGTCAATTTATACCGTGACTGGTGGGACATCCTTACACGGAGCACCCGGAGGTGGTCATTCTAAGCCGATTGGGCGAATTGAGAGTGGCTGCGACGATGGATGCCTTGCTGGAGACAGTCGACGACGCCTCACAACGGACGACTTATGGGTGGAAGGCGGCTTACGAGAAAAGGGCCCACTCGTACCGAGATGTGTGATTACTACGAATGCAGAGGGAAAATCATCAATCCCAATGCTGAATGTCGGCGATGAGGAGGTCGTCGTCAAACCAGGGGATACAATCACAAGGGGCGAGACCTGCAGAGAGCAACCCATGGAGCAACCCATTCACGAACGAGAGACCAATGATGAGCCGGTGACGCGGGACGAGATCGACACCGACCTCGAGGGCGAAGAATTACAACTCCTTCTCGACCTGCTAGATAGCGAGCGTGACGTAATTGCGAAAAATATTCGTCAAGTAGGTACTGCGAACGAAGCAGAAATGCGTATCGAGCTTACGTGTGATAAGACGATAGTTTATAGGCCGTACCGTTTGTCATTTGGCGAGCGGCGGCAACTGAAAGACTTAATAGATGATTTAAAAAGCGCGGATATAGTGGAAGACAGTTCATCTCCGTTTGCGAGTCCGGTAGTTTTAGTCAGGAAACGAAGTGGGGAGATTAGAATGTGTGCAGATTACCGTACCTTGAACAAGATTACGGTAAGGGATAAGTATCCACTGCCACGGGTCGATGACCAGTTAGATAGACTAGGAGGCTAAAAATACTACATGAGTTTAGATTTATTTAGTGGCTATTACCAAATTTCGGTAGAGACTCAATCGCGAAGCAAATCCACCTTTGTTACGCCCGATGGACATTTTCAATTCAAGAGAATGCCGTTTGGTTTGACGAATGCGCCAGCTGTATTCCAGCGCACGCTGAATAATGTGCTAGACACGCTACGATATGAAGAAGCGATGGCTTATTTGGACGACATTATCGTCCCAAGCGCTACGCTCGAACAGGGGTTAACGCGTCTTAAGCAAGTATTAAATGTAATTCGCAATGCGGGTCTAACCTACGGAAAAACCTACGAGAAGTCAGGGCCTTCGTGGGGCTAACCAGTTACTTTAAACGTTTTGTAAAGAACTTTGCGGTTATCGGAAAACCCCTAACTGATCTATTGCGGAAGGATGTCACATTCCATTGGGAGTCCGAACAAATCACTGCCTTTAATGAACTAAAGAAAAAACTAGTGTCAAGGCCGGTTTTGACTATTTATGACCCAGGGGGCCGAGACGGAAGTTCATAGTGACGCGTGCAATATCGGGCTAGGCGGAGTGTTCTTGCAGAAATCGTCTGATAACAAATGGCATCCAGTAGCATAATATTAAAATTTTTGGCCACCACAACCACTGAAGTAACGGGCGAAAGTCGGAAATTGTCTCCAAAATATCGAGGGCCGTATGAAATTGAGCGTGTGTTAGATAACGAACGATATGTTATACGCGACATTGAGGGTGAGAGGCAGAGCCTGCGCCCTTATCACGGGATTGTAGCAGCGGATAGTCTCAAATACATATCGACCGCAAAAGATTACGTCGACCGAGCGAAAACGCGCGCATCAACCAATGTAGCCCGCGAGAACGACGTGAGCGAAGTGCAATTGTCCGTCGACGAGGACGTCGACAAGCGCAAGATGGCCGAACTGTAGTCACTTAAAATTTCGCGGCTGAGATGGCGCAAGAACGGTGGCTCGCCGTCGCGCAGCGCCGCGTGGTATGTACATAGTATGTAATTGTAATTGGTAATACAGCAGTAGTAGCTATTGCATAGCAGGAGAAGAGCAAGTACAAGAGACAGCGCAATAAGATAAAAGTATTGTATTCCTCCATCCAGGAGCGAAGAACTGGTGATAGAGGATAAAAAGATCACCACACAAGCGTCTACGTTAGAACAATTGAAAATTAATCTGGACGTCTTCGACCGTATCAAGGAGAAGGTACAATACACCACGCACACGAAAGAGAAGTCGCACCCGAAGGCGATAGGAAGAAAAGAAAGATCAAATGCAGCGGGCAAATCGTCGCAGTGCAACACCTGTGGGATGCGCGACCACGACGGGAAGAGGTGCTCTGATCGAGGTAAAGGCCCGAAATGCTACAGATGCAACAACTTCGGACACATCGCGAATCTCTGTCCGAGCGCCGCACAAGACAATACGGCGAAAGTGAACTGCATAACGAGAAATAAGACAATTTGTAAAATTAAAATCATTCATGTGAAGTGTGATGCATTGATCGATTCCGGGAGTGAACTGTCGTTAATGGATGAAAAGAAATACCGCGAGGTTGGCGGACCTCCATTGAAAACGACGTTAACAAGTATCACGGGGGCCGGCAACGCGATCACGAAAGTCATCGGCACCTTTGAAGAGAACGTGTTGGTAAGCGGCGAGTGGTACAAGCTAGGATTCTTTGTGGTGCCGACAAGCACGATCCAGTACGCAACAGTGTTGGGTCAAGACTTTTTGAACAGTGTCGAGGTGCGATTACGCCAGGGAGAAATAATAAAAATAGTGAAAATACCGTCTGCGTCGCAGGACACGAACGGTGGTTCCAGTAAAATCGGCGGCGGCAAGGAGACGAAAGAAGAGATCGACCGAAACAGGGAGGACACACGTGGGATGCGAGACGGATGCGAGGAGCTGGTGAGTGTGTTGTGCGTCGATGTGAGCGAGCTGGACGTCAAGCGTGCGCACAAAGACAGATTAGAGACGATAATTTGTTTGGCTCTCTTACAACGGCAATATTAGTGAGGTATAATTAATCAACTTACTGCAAATTTGGTACCGTTGTATTCTATTGTGTGAGTGCTCCCTAGTATTTTTACTGGATTTACCATTGCACGTTTCGCACAAGGGTGCTGTGGAATTTTATAACATTCTTTCCTTGAAAGTGTCCACTGAGCCTCGATTGCCGTCATCGCCACTATTTGGCGGTCACCCTCAATATTTACTTGATTCCAACTGTCAACGCTTATACGCAAATAAGTACATACTACCATGCCATCTACTGGTAATAAGGAGTGTCGAGGATGCTTAAAAAATGTGGTCAAGGCAGTTTCCTGCGAAAAATGCAATATATACTACCACCCTAGCTGTGCCTCAAAGATAAATCTTTTAAGTTCTGGAGGCGAACTATTATGTTGCTTTAATACTGCCACCACTCAACCGAACGAAATTTCATTGAATACATCTTTAATTAACAATATAAAGATGATGTTTACTACTGAATTTGAGAAGTTCAAAAATGAGTTGAGAAGCATGTACCAGTCTCAATTCAAAAGAATAAATGAAGATATTCAAGACCTGTCTGCTCGACTATCTTTAATAGAAGCTGTAACTAAAGATGTTCCCCCAGACAACATGAATGAAACTGACTGTGATGTCGATAATATTATCCAGGAACTCGCGGAAAGGGAAAGACGTACAAAAAAACGTTATTTGTTACAATGTCGAGGAATCCAAAGCGTCGGGTGCTAGCAACAGAATTGAGGATGACGGAAACAAAATTTCTAACACCATCAACTCCTTTTGCGATGATAATATTAATATGGGCTCTATTAAAATGATTCGGATTGATAAAATGAAACCAGGACTCAACCGACCCGTAAAAATTTTTCATTAGGCTGGATTTATACAGTGAATAAAATAGCGCCATGTGCGGTTTATAAAGAATGTATTTCAGAAGTATATATATATTACAGAAGAAGAAAAACAAAAGATATATCGACTGAGGCGTTCCCATCGCCCAGAGACCACACTAGATTAGTGCAGCGGGAGATTAGAATCCTAACAGTCCCCCCTAATCTACCAATTATAAGTAATCAGTTTTTCTTACTATAGTCTTCAATGCCCAATTTCTCAATACAATGTATATGTGTAGAGGGATAAATTAGAAGGGAAAAAGGTTTATTGTGAAAAATGTAATTTGAGAGTTTATAATGGAATTCGATCTCCGTCTTTCACATTCAAGCGTCGGTTGCCAACTAACTAATTTGTTATAAACATATTTGCCGCTTGTTAATGTTTTATTATGTTTCCTCGGAAACACTTGGCTAGTTTCACTCTCTACACTGCTGGTTTCACTCTCTACACTCGGCCATCCTGACTGAATATTCACCTTGAATATTCACTATAATTCATTCATTGCTTACTATCATTCATTCATTATTCATCTCCATCACTATTAAGTAGATCTTCAAGATCATCGTCTATCCAGGGCTTCATATAGTCAGCTGATGATGAAGTTTGTCGAGGTCCTTCGTGTTCACCGATCTTATGAACAATGTATCGATCATTACGTAATACTTTGGTGATTTCGTACGGTCCAAAATATTTGTGAGCCAATTTTAATCCCGGACCCTGCTGAGTTCGCTTTATTGCAACAATATCGCCTTTGCTATAATTAAAAGCTTTCTTCCTCTTCGCATCGTAATTTCTCTTATTTTGGATTTTCTCAATATTACTTTTTGCTTCATCTCGTAGTTCATCTCGTTTACTAACAAAAGATGAAATCAACTCATCCTGTAGGAGTTCTTTAATATCAGGATCATCACGAATACGAGGGTGTACTCCAAACAACGATTGAAAAGGAGTCATCCTTATACTCCGTTGCATCGTGGTATTCAAACATCGTTGGGCCACATCTACGTACTTATACCATTCATCATGTTTTGGTGCTGCCAGCGTCGTCAGCAATGGTATAACTGTCCGATTTAAACGTTCCACCTGACCACTACCTCTCGGGATGCCAGTCGTAATTAGAATGTGTTCAATATTCTCTGATCTGCAGTAATCCCTGAATTCTCTTGACACAAATGCAGACCCTCTATCAGAAATGATTCTTCTTGGGTTACCAAATACAATTGATTGTTTTCGTAGACGATCAATTACTTCCGAGGCAGTAGTCGACTTTGTTGTATACAACCACACAAACTTTGAGAAAGCGTCCACAACAGCAAAAATATGGACGTAACTTTTCTTTGTCGATGGAAGTGGACCTAACTGGTCAATATGAAAAGTATCCAATGGGACACTTCCTTTTTCTATAGGATTGAGAAAACATTCGTGCTTTCCTTGTCGTCGCTCGGCAAGAATACAAGAAATACAATTTCGTATCACCTTTTCGACTTTGTTTCGCAGTCCAGATATCCAGAAGTCCCTTTGAATTAACGTCTCCGTTTTTCCAACAGCAAAATGTCCCTGCTCATGCGCTCTTCGAATGATCGGTAACTGCATTGCTTTAGGAACAACTAAACGTACTTCTTCACCAACGTCTTTGTACAATAGCCCATTCCGTAAACTGTACCCATCAAGTCGTCCTTGTTTTACATCTTCTAACTTTCTTTACATCTTCTAACTTCTTTTTCACGTCTTCATCCTCTAACTGTGCTTTTTTTAATCGCGCCGTCATACTACTCTCACACTCGTCTATCATCAAGCATGTCGGAAGCGGGTTTCTACTTAAGGGGGTAGACACGGCACGATACCTCTCCGATTTGGAAGGTCGGTATTACAGCAGCTTTTTCCTGCACAGAAATGGTAATACCGACAGGCGAGAGGGAGCTGCTTGTTATTTCGATATTCTAACCCGAATGTGGAAAGAAATTGTCAACTGTTGCGTTTGTACTTGAAAGAATTTAAACGGAAAGTCTGCTGGTAGCAGTGCGAGCGTAGAAAATTCATTGTACATTTGAATTACTTGAAATGTGGTTATGCTACAATATGTTACGCGAAAGAAAAGTGAAAAGTGAAAAGAAAAACTAGATGAGGGGCATGGGATGTCCAAAAAAAAACGAAGTTTGTTAGGTTAAACATTTTTTTGATAGAAAAAGTTATACTAAGATACACTTATTATAAGATAATTAAACGTCCTATGCAGAAAGCAGTTATTGAACAAACATTATATATAAAATTGTGTTGGATGTTGAATGGAAGGTGTAGGCGACGATACTGCATCCCTTGAATTATCATGATGTATATATGTATACCCTGGTTTAATCTGCAAAAATAAATAAGTTTAATTAAAATTCCTTTTTGAGTTCATACCACTTGAATGTAAAAACTGATCCCTCAAGAATCCATTATTATTGTTTCCTATTTCAGAAATATTTTCTTGCAGTGGCAGTGATCCCTTCCGATTACAGTTAGTTGTCATGGAACCTGTGATAAAAAGATAGAACGATTTGTAATCAATATGTATGTAATAAAAATGTAAATGTATGTATGTGATTTACTTATCTTTACGCATGTATTGCGAAGACTTGCTTCTTTTCCTCACTTCATACAGCATAAATAATTTTTGCCTTTGATCTTGGTGCTGGAAATAACTAAAGTAAATTCATGATGATTTCCAATTAATCCAATTATGTGCATAATAAAAGTATAAGGGACATACTTACGCTTTTATACATGTCATTTCCACTGAAAGAATAGCTGCAAGTATAAATTATTAAGAGAGTGTGAAGAGACCCACCACCACCCCCGTCATAGACGGTCCTCTTCACTCTCCATTTTCCTATGCGCTAGATGCACTCGCGGGTGCATCGTTGGCTTTAGATTGCAATTTATTATTATTACTAGGTACGGTACTAGCTGTACTGGTACATGCTCGTCCTGTTTTTATGTAATGAGGTTCTCTAATCGGTTGATGCCGATTGAATCTACTATCTATGATTTCTGGCAACATGCAGTCCTCATAGAACTTTCCCAGTCTTTCCTCCATCTCTGTTGCCCAGACTGTATCATCCCTTGGTACTTTTACAACTTTTATTCGTTTCGGCGTCCATTAACAGAATAAAGCATTTTGCCTATTCGTTATGTGCAATTGCCCTTGCACTTGATAATAATAGTGATGAATTTTAGGTAATTCTTTAGAAAAGGGGGGGTCTCACCGATTTCGATGATTTTTGAATATGTTGTAGAACTCAGTATTCTGAACAACTTTTTCCTATGCATATAACCGCCGCTCGGCCTTAGTTTTCGAGATATTTGCAAAAAACTATAGCTACTACTACATTCAATTTTGTCTATACGCGCACGCTCGGGGCAACGTGTGTGACCGCCGCTTTTCCGGCAGTCAGCGAAGAATCTGTATACCGGGTGGACTCATCAAAATTGTATCTCTAGAATTAGATATACGAAATCTGATATGATATATCTAGTTCTTGAGGTACAATTTTTTTTCACGTATACACAAAATTCAATGTAGTAGTAGCTATAGTTTTTTGCAAATATCTCGAAAACTAAGGCCGAGCGACGGTTATATGCATAGGAAAAAGTTATTCAGAATACTGAGTTCTACAACATATTCAAAAACCATCGAAATCGGTGAGGTCTGGCCTCTTCCCTAGATTTACCAAATTTGCTTTACACATTGTATAATGTTCGTCGCTGGACGCTACGCTGTTATACATATATGTATATGTATGTATATAGAAACGATGGACAATTGCCGATCAAACGCTACGCATACGCTTTCACGGACGCGTGCGTATAGGTAGAAGTCAATGATAGTGTAGTACCGATCTTTTTTGGGAAAAATCTCGGAAACTAAGACCGAGCGGCGCTTATATGTATAGGAAAAAGTTGTTCAAAATGTTGATTTTTATAACATACTCGAAAATCATCAAAATCGGTGAGACCCCCCCTTTTCTAAATAATTACAGATACATAAATCCTTCGCCGATTCGGGACATTTTACCTCGACGATGGTATCATCGTCCACGAGGCCGTCAGGATATCATCGTCACTAATATAATATATAATTATCATTGGTTTCAATTTTATAATTTCATTTTCTTTTCTTTATGCTGAAATTCGCTTTCTATAATTCGTACCATACTTGCCAAGATACATATACAGTCGGCCGCATAAGTGTTCGTCCACCTACCGCATTCAGTGTATGCGCAAGTAAAAGTTGGAAAATATGCAGATAAAATTTGAAAAATAATTGAAGAAATAAAGCTTTATTCGTACAAAATGAAATAACATTTTGCGAGATTCATAATTGTTATACATAATGAAAAATAAAACAAAGTATTATAATGTGGCGGGAAACTCGAGCGCAAAAGTCTTCGTCCACGAATATTTATTCTAAATAAGACGCTTAGAAACGACTAATCTTTAAAATAACTGAATGTATCGTGATCGACTGTGTTTTGTTAAACGTCTGCAATCGGCAACAGTCGATCTCAAACATCCAAGAAGAAAATATCGTAGAGAATAATAATGGATCGTAAGAGACGTGAAACATCACTTTCTCAACGAGAATATATTGTAAAATTTTGGAAGGAAGGAAAATCTGAAAGAAAAATTTCAAAATTATTGGATATACCACGGTCTACAGTACAGTATATATTAAAAAAGTTTAAGACAGACAAAATAATTGTGAATAAACCGCGGCAAGGAAGACCAAAACTGCTGACAAATCGCGAGGAAAGTCGGATACTTAGAACTGTTAAGCAGGATCCCCACATTTCAACGCCTGAAATACAGGAAAACGTTCTGTCTCCCTTAGGCAAAACTGTAAGTCGTGACACAATTCGACGGGTACTTCATAGGGCCAATTTGAAGAGCCGTGTTAGTCGGAAGAAACCATTAATTACTGCAGCAAATAGTAAAAAAAAGATTAGAGTTTACCAAAAAGTACGTTTCAAAATCAGAGGATTTTTGGAAGCGTGTTATATTCACCGACGAGTCCAAATTTTGTGTGTTTGATGTCCCTAATAAAAAAGTTTGGAGGAAACCGAATACGGAGTTTCATAAAAAAAACTTAACACCAACCGTGAAACACGGGGGAGCATCGCTCATGGTATGGGGCTGCATGTCGGCTGCTGGGGTTGGTGATTACCACATTATAGACGTTATCATGGATCGTTGGATGTATTTGAACATATTAAAGGAACATTTACTTCGAAGTGCTGAGAAATTAGGAATCAAAGATAACTTTATGTTCCAGCAGGACAACGATCCAAAGCACAAAGCCATCATCGTCAGAGAATGGATATTATATAACACCCCGCATTATTTAGAAACACCACCCCAGTCACCGGATATAAACCCCATTGAACACTTGTGGGCAGTAATAAAAAAAAATATTCGTCAATCACCGCCGAAAAATCGTGATGAATTAAAACAACGATTTATAGAGGAATGGGGAAAAATACCATCAGACTGTACAAAAAAAGTTAGTAAAATCAATGCCCCAACGTCTAAAGGCCATAATTTCTTCTAAAGGATACCATACGAAGTATTGATAGGACTAATGGTAGTTTTGTATAACAATAATTTCATTAGTTTGCAAGTGGACGAAGACTTTTGCGCTCGAGTTTCCCGCCACATTATAATACTTTGTTTTATTTTCCATTATGTATAACAATTATGAATCTCGCAAAATGTTATTTCATTTTGTACGAATAAAGCATTATTTCTTCACTTATTTTTCAAATTTTATCTGCATAGTTTCCTACTTTTACTTGCGCATACACATAATGCGATAGGTGGACGAACACTTATGCGGCCGACTGTACATATGTATATGGCAAGAAAACGGTACCACAAAAAGCGGTAGCCTAAGTTCATATTTACATTAAAATATTTACTAAATATTATTAAAACATTTGTCAACAAATATTGATCATTGTTATAGAGTTAATAAAAAAAAAAAAAAATGAATGTAAAAAAATGAGCCAGGTTGGGACTCGAACCTACAGAAAAGTTTGCGGCGGCTCGAGACAAAATCTCCGCTCGAGGGCTCGAGCCGATTCATTTAGTTAGCTGATGATCACATTCGTAACAGATGTGGCAACAGCGCGACAGAAGTCTTGATAAGTTGCGGCAACTATGCCTTACTGTGTCTGCATTCTCGTATTTACGTATGAATCGGCGTTCGATACTACCCTAGTAGCACAAAATATTGAATACATATATATACAATATTAAAAAGAGATTGAATCTCTTTTTAATATTTAAATATACATACAATATGTATTCTAGATTCAGGAAGAAATATTTTTTCTCGAATATTTATGAAATATTTATTAGATGTCACAGCAAAATATTTATTTACTAATGTAAAATAAATATTCATTCAATATTTGAAACAGAATATTTTTTTCTAAGAGAAAAATAAATATTTGTAAGAGCCCGGTTTCGTTGCGACGCAACGCAGCGCGACGTTCTTCCGACAACAATGTAAAACGTTGTATTCACGTCGACGCGGCCCAGCGTCGATTGCCGAACGGCAGTGTTCGCTCGATAGTGATCAAGAGAGGTGCATTTATGTATATCTAAATATACAGATACTATTAATGCAATCCCTAGTATTATTCCTGCCCCTGTACATTCCCCGCTCGTCTATCGCTTACATATTCATTCAATATTAGAAATGAATATTTTTTCTCGAATATTTATGAAATATTTATTAGATGTCACAGCAAAATATTTATTTCCTAATATAAAATAAATATTCATTTTATATTAGAAAAAATTATTTGATTTATATTAGATATAAAATATTTGTTTGTCAGAAATAATTTGATTATTTCTATAAGTTCGTAAGATTTTAAGAAAGTATGCTTATTCACTCGAGGTTCTGGGGTAAGTGCCGTGGGGTTCATCACAGTCCTCTTACCAAAAGGCATAGCCTTCCCTACTCCGTGGCCAGATCCTCCAGGAACAGAGTCCCTATTCTTTAGCAATGCGACGTCAAGTCGCTTGCCATATTTAAACTCTCTCTTCTACCTAATAAACAATCCCTCGACACTCGATAGTTGGAAAACCCAGAGCGGTCGCCTGCCATCGCCTGCCGACAGGATGTTTGGTTTCATTCATTCATTTCCAAGACACTCTTTGACCACCCGTAGGACTGCGTCCCCATCATAAATTATCCACAGGGTGCGTAGCACTTCGCCATCCGATCCTATTCCTTTCGTTAAAAATACGCTATCGCTAACATGTTTGTACTCTCTTTTCAATATATCGATTGAAATATTGATTGGAATGTATGGATTGCGAATCATTGCGTGACGAAATAATAATTAACAATTGACCGTTTGCGTTCTTTAGTGTTCGATAGCTTTACTCGAGGAAGTAGATCATTCGAAAGAAGACCTTTGAATGGAGGTGGATTGGGTGGACTGTATGGTTTAGAAATAGAAAGACACAGGAAAAAGTCTCTGTATTGAGCTTGGACACTACTCTCAAGGATTCACTTGCCTTAGTCGACAAGTACAGCCCTTATGCACCACAAGGGCTTTAACACTTATACGCACTTTACACTTGGCTTTAACGATTACTTAGCTTAGAGTATCTGCTCGCTTCGCTGTTTCGATCGGAACTGATCCGGCGCGACGCGGAATTTCGTGCTCCTGCGGGACGCCGGGAGCAGAGGGGGTCGTTCGTACTAGTCTATTCTATTTACATCTATTTATTAAGCTATAGAGAACTATAATATAGAGAACTATAATCGTTAACAAACCGCCCGCCTTGCGCGATCGCCGGACGCGCAACAAACGTGGTCTAGAATTTTACTCGGGTGTGATCGGCAAACGGCACAGCTGAGCGATTGGTCTGGTCAGCCGAGTTTTCGCAGTCGCGATTTCTACGACGCGGACGAGTCCGTCCGCACCGTAAAGACTTTTGGTAACGCGAGCTAGCTCCCACTTCGCAGGAGGGAGGTTGGGATTCCTTACCAGGACGAGCTCGCCGACGCGTAGATTTTCGCGCCTTTCATTCCATTTGAAACGGCGTTGGAGGGAGACTAGATACTCACTCGACCAACATCTCCAGAACTGTGCGAGCAACTTTTTATAAAATTGCCATCGCGACAAACGCGTGTCCTTTGTCTCCAGCAGCGAAGGAGACGGCACGGTCTTGAGCGAGGTCCCGATCAGGAAATGTCCGGGGGTCAAGGCGTCAAAACTCTCAGGGTCATCCTTAAGGGGTGCGATTGGTCTCGAATTTAAGCAACTCTCTATTCCGCAGAGTAGAGTGGCAAACTCCTCGCTCGTAGGAGTCGCCGAACCCAGCTGTCTCCTGAGGTGATGTTTGACGCTCTTGACCCCCGCCTCCCACAAGCCCCCGAAGTGAGGAGCCGCAGGGGGCAGAAAGTGCCAAGAGATGGTGTCCGTGGCTAGGCGAGATTGCGTTTCGGGAGCTCTAGAGGCAGCAACGAAGGCACGTTGCAATTCGCGATCGGCACCTAGGAAATTAGTACCATTATCACTGTAAAGGTCCGAAGGGAGCCCCCGCCGAGCCACGAATCGGTCGAACGCGGCTAGAAATGCGTTCGTGGAGTAGTCGTGCACAAGTTCCAGATGCACCGCTCGGACGGACAAGCACACAAAAACGGCTATATAACATTTATGCGCGCGACGTCCCCGGCCAGAGCTCTCGCGGACCAACATTGGTCCAGCGTAATCTACCCCGGTATGGGAAAAGGGTCGAGATGGAGAACAGCGGATCGCTGGTAGGTCGCTCATGAATTGCTGAGCTAGGACTGCTCGTTCGCGTACGCACCGAACGCATTGGTGTATTTCCCTTTTGACCTGACCGCGGGCACCCAATACCCAGAATCTTTCACGGAGAACTCGCAGGGTCAATTGAAGACCCCCGTGGAGGCTGTTTAGATGTGTTTGTCGGATGATAAGGGAAGTGACGTAGTGCGCTGCGAGGATCAGGGGGAACCTTTTCCTGTACGGGAATGAAGAATGGCGGAGACGTCCACCTATGCGTAAAAGGTTCACCTCGTCCAAAAATGGATCGAGTGACTTTATTCGAGAGCCCGAGGGCACTGGTAGCTTGTTCTCCAAAGCGGCGATTTCTAGCGGGAACTGGAGGTTTTGGAGCCTACGGATCCAGAAATCTGACGCGTTGGAAATTTCCTTCGCGGAAACATTCAAGGAGGGAGGTCGAAGGACGCGCCGGGATCCATGGACGAATCTAAGAAGATAAGACGTGACGCGGAGTAACTTTGGCCACGAGCTGACAGCCTCCGGTAGAACCCAGGGCTGATCGCGTATCGAATGATGTTGGTGAACTCGGGCGAGTCGCTCGAGCTCAGGAATGGACGGATTAAGTTCTTGAGCCGGCCAGCCTTCGGAAGAGTGCGGAAGCCAGTCCGGCCCCTTCCACCATAGAGGAAAATCAACCAACTGCGTGGGCGTTAAACCGCGAGAAGCGCAATCGGCCGGATTCTGTGCGGACGGTACATGATTCCATGAGGCAGTTGGCAATCGCGTTTGGATTTCTGATACACGGTTGGCCACGAACACGCCCCAATATGCGGGCTCCTTGCGCAGCCACGCGAGGGTTATTGTGGAATCGGTCCAACAGTAGATGGGCACGTCCTCTAACCCCATTTCTTTAATCAAGTAGGAGACAAGCCTAGCTAAAAGCGTCACCGCGTTGAGTTCTAGTCGCGGAATGCTCAAGGTCTGAAGAGGGGTCACCTTGGTCTTCGCCATGAGAAGCTGGACCGTGGAGTCCCCGTCGAAGTTCGAAATTCGTAGGTAGACGACTGCGGAAAAAGCGGAGGAGGAAGCGTCAGCGAATCCGTGAAGCTGGTATGTGGAACTGCCGCCTCCCTGTCCCGTCCATCTAGGGATGGAAATTTTCTCAAGGCTCGAGAGTTGCTCGTGAAAACTCGCCCAACGAGAGGTTAGGGAAGAAGGAATGGGATCGTCCCATTCTAATTTCTCGCGCCAAAGGTCTTGCAGTAGAATTTTAACGCTAATGATCGCGGGAGAAGCACAGCCCAAGGGGTCGAAGATTCTCCCGACGGTAGACAGAATACTTCGTTTGGTCGTAACACTCGATTCCGGAAGAGAAATCGAAAACTGGAAGGAGTCGTCTCGGGGATTCCAAAAAATCCCGAGTACCTTTAGCCCGTCGGTCTCCGCAGACGACAAATCGTAGGCTAGCCCATGATCTCGGCGGTCGATCGTCGCCAATAATCGCGGGCAATTGCTCGCCCACTTGCGCAACTGAAAGCCAGCCCTAGCCAAAAGTTTCTCCACCTGGTCTTTTATCTGGAGCAGGAGCACTCTATCCTCCGCTCCGAACAGCAAGTCGTCGACGTAAATGTCTTGTGAAAGGACAGGTACAGCGAGTGGAAACTCCGATCCTTCGTCAGCCACAAGCTGTCGAAGGACTCGTAAGGCTAGAAAGGGAGCGGAGGCCATGCCGTACGTGACCGTGGTCAAACGGAAGCGTTTCACGGAAGCTAGCGAATCCTCTCTCCAGAGGATGCACTGGTAATTTTGATCCTCTGGGGCAACTCGTACTTGACGAAACATCTTTGCAATGTCGGCGGTGTAAACGTATCGATGAGCTCTCCACCGAAGCAGTATTGCTGGTAGTTCGAATTGTAATTTTGGGCCTGGCAGGAGGAGGTCATTTAGAGAAATCCCAGTCGAGGTAGGACTGGACGCGTTAAAAACTACCCTTATTTTAGAAGTGCTACTACTTTCCCGGATTACGGGATGATGCGGAAGGTAGATCTGGAAAGAGCCTTTCTCCGCTGAAGTTTGGAGAAGGCTCATGTGCCCTAGCTCTTCGTATTCCTTAAGAAAGGCTTGGTACTGAGGCGCAAGAGTCGCCTCGCGAGAGAAACGTTTTTCTAGTCGTAAGAGCGACGATAGAGCTATATGTTCTGAATCACCAAGTTGGTGTTGAGGTGAGGACCTGAACGGTAGACGCACGACATAACGCCCATCCGGATCTCGGGAGTGCGTTTGCACGAAATGTTCCTCACATTGAACTTCTTCAGTAGTACGAAGGGGTTTGCTGGGAACTTCTTCGAATTCCCAAAACCTTCGTAGGAGAGAATCGATTGACCAATCGATGGAGTGGTGCACCTTCACCGTAGCGGAAATTTTAGTCGCGGTATTTAAGGGACCGGAAAGCACCCAGCCGAAAATAGTATTTTGTGCAGTAAGCGTATCAGCAATCCCCTGACGAAGTCCGTTGCGTAAGATGGATCAGTACAGATCCGCACCTATTAAAAACTCGATTCGGTCGTCGTTGTCGGGCCAAGGATCCGCTAGATTTAGATTCCACAACAGTGTCTGGAGAGGAAGAGAAAAGGAAGCAGGTTTTGTATAGGACGTAACCCTTCTTACTACGAGAGCCCGGACCGGTAGAGTCGGATCCGTTCGGTCAAGGGGTCGCAATAGAAATGAGACCGCGCTGGTTACATTTCCCGATGGCGTATCATTTACACCGGTAATACCGATATTAACGCGTTTGCGGGGGAGGCGAAGCTGCTGCACGAGGGCTTTGTTGACGAACGAAGATTGAGACCCCGGATCTAGAAGAGCACGCACGACGATGGAGGATCCTTCATGAGTGGCTAAAGTCACTCTAGCCGTAGCCAGCAGGACCGGCCTTACCGTTGGAAGCTGAGGAGGCTCAATCGAAGCGGTGTGAGCGTTGACCTAGGTTTCTGCGAGGCCAGAGGGAGTCCCAGCGATGTTGTATGGTTCGGGAACAGCAGGTTCATGCCCCGTCGAAGATTGCGTCGCGTCTCCCACGGCGGAGGATGGTCGTGGTTTCGTGCTGGCTGCTATTTCCTGGTGCAGGAACGAATGGTGCCGCTGGCCGCATCTCGCGCAATTGATTGAGCTGGAGCACGAGTGAGCATTATGCCCACTGGAAAGACAATTGAGACAGAGCCCTGTACGCCTCGCGAACGCGTAGCAGTTTTCGATCGACATATTCTTAAACTTAGCGCACGCATAAATCCGATGCTCAGCCTTACAAAAGACGCATTTTCTTTTTCCGCTGGACTGAGCAGAATGGAAGGATCTTACTGTTTTTCCCTTCGCCGACGATACAGTCGGTTTGACGAAGTTGCTTGAGACGGCGAGCGCTTCCAGTGTACGAATCCGTTTCTCCAGAAAAGACGTCAGCTGGGAAAAGTTCGGGTAGTCGTCTGTTTCCCCATGCTGATCCTCCCATTCCTTGCGAGTAATGCTGTCGAATTTGGACACGACGGTAAAAACGAGCAGATCATCCCATTGGTCGACAGGTCGTCCTAGATTGCGCAGAGCGCTCGTCGTTTCGAGCGCGATATCTCTTACTGCTTTGAGTTCTCGGAGCACGTCGTGACGGATCGGCGCTACGTCGGAGAACTCCTGTAAATGAGCCTGTATCAGCACACGTCGGTTTTCAAAACGCTTCATCACAGACTCCCATGCGGATTGGAAATTGGCCGCTGTGACAGCTACATTTTTCAATAGAGAGCTTGCTTCGCCGCGGAGGCTCGCCTTTAAGTACTGAAGCTTAACGACGGATGGCAAGTCTGCGCGGTCAATAATTACGCTTTGAAACACGTCTCGGAAAGTTTGCCACTGTATACTTTTCCCATCGAAGTGGGGTAGGTCAATGCGCGGCAATTTTACTAACTGGTCAGATCTCACCGTGTTTGCCGTTGACTGGTTCGGAGTGGAGGTCTGCATCGAACTGTTAGGTTGCGCGTCCTCCGGAAGAAGCTCATACATGAAATCGCGAGCATCCATGAAAGCGTCGTTCGCGCTGTCAATCTGAGCCTCGGTGAAGTATGTCAGCTTTTGTTTATCACCCTCGGTGCTAGCGACGACGATGGCGGCGTGCAGATCGCGGCAGCGAATCCAATTCTCCTCCAGTAGCTTTAGTCTATTGCGGATGAGAGTAGGGGTGAAGTTATCCTTCCCCTTTTTCTTTAGGTTGACGACAGCGTTGTTTATCGTTTGGACGATAAGCCCTTGCTCAGCGAGCAAGGTGGCGAGTAGCTTCGGCGATGGGTTCGTCATGGTTTGTTGACGTTGATGTTGCGGACTAATACGGCACGGTTAACCGATTTGGTTTTCGTTTAACCGCCGTTCAGATTACGAGCGAGCGAGAGAACGTGTGTTTACCTCTAGAGTTTAGAGGTTCTGAAGGTGATAGCGCCTGTTTTGGCTCGCGGCATGCGGCCAAGGATTCTCCAAGCGTTAACGCGGGGGGAACGGAACTCGCGGATTCTTTTCCAAAAATCCGGCTCGAAGGACCTTTTTGTTCGATAGCTTTACTCGAGGAAGTAGATCATTCGAAAGAAGACCTTTGAATGGAGGTGGATTGGGTGGACTGTATGGTTTAGAAATAGAAAGACACAGGAAAAAGTCTCTGTATTGAGCTTGGACACTACTCTCAAGGATTCACTTGCCTTAGTCGACAAGTACAGCCCTTATGCACCACAAGGGCTTTAACACTTATACGCACTTTACACTTGGCTTTAACGATTACTTAGCTTAGAGTATCTGCTCGCTTCGCTGTTTCGATCGGAACTGATCCGGCGCGACGCGGAATTTCGTGCTCCTGCGGGACGCCGGGAGCAGAGGGGGTCGTTCGTACTAATCTATTCTATTTACATCTATTTATTAAGCTATAGAGAACTATAATATAGAGAACTATAATCGTTAACATTTAGCAACAAGGCAATAATTCATGATCGTGGAATGTATAATAAAAGTATTTTGAAAAATATATGTGTGTTCTCTTTTTTTGTTAATAATATACTATGCTTCATTGGGAAAAGGAATTTCACTTTTAGTTAAAACATTATTTTTGTAATAAAACTGTGTCTTTTCTGAATAATTATATCATGTAACTGGTTAGTTATAACATGTAATATGTCTTAGCTCATTGGGGAAGTACGTTGGTCCGTAATCCATGAGTCCCGAGTTCGAATCCGGTCGACACCAATAAAAATTTCTTAGGTTGAAGAATTGTTTAAGGGAGAGTAGTAAGTAGTGTACAATAAGGCACAATATGGGGTCGACTCAGACAAAGCGTACAATTTCGAATGTTATAATTTTTTAACTTTTTTTTAGATTTGAAGTATTTACTCAATATCATTTAAATATTTTTTTTACATCTTTTAAATATCTACCTTACATTTTTTTAATATCTATTTTATGTTCTATGAATATTTAGCTCATGTTTTCTAAATATTTATTTTATATTTCTTGTACATGTGTACAATATCAGATCGAATATTTCATCAATCTTAAAAAGTGTGGCTTAAAAAATATTTTTTCAATATTGGAAAAAAATATTTATCCAATATTT
Source organism: Nomada hirtipes (assembly GCA_951802735.1). Lineage (NCBI taxonomy): Eukaryota > Metazoa > Arthropoda > Insecta > Hymenoptera > Apidae > Nomada > Nomada hirtipes. Next base: position 6,910,513 of record OX637921.1, on the reverse strand, counting down.
TTGTGCTACTAGGGTACATACATAGGATCGTAAAGGATTACAAAAAAAATCAGGGAGTCAACTGTTGACTGATTTGAAGACATTTCCTTATTATATGTTTTATACAAAATAATCAAAAGAATGAAATAGAATAATAATAAGAGCAATGCAATAATTTCAAATAATTGACGTAACTACCACATTCTGAAACTATGATATCAGTACATCAATACTTCCAACCTCCGTAAAAAAGTTCCAATCTCTTCTTTTTTATTTTAAATAATAGAACCATATAATTATAACATAAATTCGACAGCGATTTCAAGTCAAGCATGTGTTATATACAGTAAAAGCGTTTAGTAATTGTACACAGTTACCAGTTAATACCTAAAATGCATATGACCTAACCTATAAACGTACGAAAATGCATACATTGACCGCATCACGCTGTTACTACTGTAGCACATGTCACAAGCCAACGCTTCAGTTTTGCTATGATTTCACGTTGCCAGTCCTCCTGAGTAGACGCCACCTCATCACCACTACGTGAACTACATTTGTGACGCCACGTGCTCTGTTTTAACGGCAATATTACAGCGGACGGCGGAACTGGTCTGCGGGAATGCAATCAGGACTATGCATCGTTCGTCCTTATATGAGAAGATTTTGAGATGAATAAAGGCTCATTCGACAGAGAAAAGTGCAATGCAGCACGCTGCACAGCCTGTTTGAGCCATAAAACTCTTTTAGTGACCTAAAAAATACTTAGATTCTTACGGTGTATTATGCCAATTTTTTCTCTACTTTGGACACTCATATTATTAAATATCAACACAATCTCGATGAACGGGCTGTGTCGCGTGCTTCATTGAACCTTCCTCTTTCTAATGAGCCCTCGCCGAGCTCAAAATCTTTTCATATAAGGACGAAAAATGCATAGTCCCAAACCCATGTTTCGGCCCAGATTGTGTCGGTATACAGCTCGCTGCATTACCCGTGTCTACCCCCTTAACGCATCGACATGACGCATCCTTATACCAGGACGATGCTCAATTGAGTATTGAAATTCTTCTAACAACAATGCCCATCGAGCCACACGCACGCAAAGATCTTTCTTATTCATTGTAAGAGCGAACGCACGACAATCAGTTACAATTTTAAATGTGATGCCTAACAAATACATATGGAGAATCGCTTAAGTGCTTTAACAATGGCAAGCACTTCTAACTCGTAACTTGTATATTTTTCCTCGGCCGGCGTCGTTTTTCCGCTCGCAAAATAAATTGGATGTAGAAGCTGGTCTTCATCATTTCTCTGCCAGAGGATCGCTCCATATCCATACATTGATGCGTCAGTATGTAATTCCGTATCGGCACCTAATCGATATAAACCTAACACGGGTCTCTCGCTTAGCAACATCTTTAATTTAATAAACGCTTCTTTCTCGGCTACATTAAAATCAAATTTCACATTCGTTTTCAACAGATTTGTCAATGGTCGAGCAATCATTGAATACCCTGCAATAAATTTTCGAAAGTATCCGGTTAATCCTAAAAACGCCTGAACTTGACGAATACACGTAGGTTCCGGAAATCGTTTCACCGCGTCCGTTTTACGTTCCGATGGTCGAACAAACCCGTCTTCAATCGTATGGCCTAGAAACTCAACACGTCTTTGTAAAAGGTGACATTTCTTCCAATTAATTATTAACCCGGCCCTACTCGCTGTTTCTAATACTCTCTCAAGACTCCTTATACCGCTTAAATCGTCTTTAGAAGGGATTATTATATCGTCCATGTACACTGACACTGTACCATCCCGAATCAACTCCCTAAAAATTACATTGACATATCGCTGGAAAACGGAAGGCGAATTACAAAGACCAAACGGCACACGCAAAAGTTCATACTGACCGTCAGGTACAATGAACGCCGTAAATTTCACACTTGATTCATCAACTCGCACATGAAAGAACCCGTCTTTCAAGTCAAGTGTACTAAAAATGTTGGCACCCTGTAATCTGTCAAGTTGATCCTCTATCAACGGCAAAGGATAGCGATCCTTTATTATTTTCTTATTTAATAACCGATAGTCTATACATAGTCTATGTGAACCGTCTTTCTTTTCTACTAAAACTATCGGACTCGCATAGTCGGAAGAAGAGGGACGCACAATACCCCTTTTCTCCCATTCGTCAATCTGAGTATTTACAATATTTTTCTCCGCCGAAGATAAGCGTCTCGCTTTTTGGTAAATAGGTTCGTCATCCTTAAGAACAATTTTCATCTTAAAGTCCGTCTCAATCGTCTTATTCGGTCTGTAATTGTCGATCATTGTCGATACTAACTGTCTAGATTCTACATCACGCACGTGAAGAAGATCGACCTGATTAATCTCTGTCTCGTCTTGTAAATCGATCTGTAGCACTTCCGGTCTGTCGTCATCATTGTTAGTTTCGCGGATGGGACTGATACTAATTTGACCATATTTTGCATGAACTTCCACTTTGTCTAGGAAATCAGCTCCGATCAGTATTTTCTGTCTCAAAACCGCGTCAGAAATTACTCGAAAAAGAACCGGATATGTATAACCGTCAATTGTCAAATTTGTATGAAATTCACCCAACACCGGAATACCGTTAGAGCCTACTCCCGAAAAACGCGTCGATGATGGTCTGAACTCCGATAGTTCGCTCTTAATCTTCAAATATTCGTCTTCACGCATCAACGAAATATCGCTTCCAGTGTCCAAAAGCGCTTCCACATACAGTCGGTCACGAGAATATTCGGACACCACTATAGTTTTGACTATTATAGTCCGTACTTCAGAAATGTAAACAATGAGAACAAAAAGAGGTTTCACGTATGTTACCATGCAGTGTGTAGTTTACAAAAACGTAAGAAATATTTGTTTACGATACGTGATTATATAAATAATAAAAGAAAAACGGAAAGTACGCTCATTTTCATGTCACAGAAATATTCGGACACTTGCTACACTTCTCAAGTTTCCAGGTTCCAGGAACTGACTGAAACAATGTTTGTAAACATATCATTCATACTATGTACAAAGTATGTTATAGATCGAATATTTGTCAGTCTTGATCAGAATTTGTGCGAAATGGGTCGGGAAAGTAAGAATACATCGTTTGATATGCGACAATTAGTAATTTTTCATCATGAAAAAGGGAAATCGATTCGCAAAATTGCTGTTTTATTAAATATTAGTAAAAGTACGGTATGGGATATTGTTCGACGGTACAAGAACGAAGATAGAATTGAATCCATCCCTCAAAGCGGACGCAAACCGATCCTAGATATTCGCGATAAACGTTCCATAATTAGGAGAATCAAATGTGATCCTCGGATAAGTGCTCCAAAGTTAGCAGCTGAATTAAATGAACACCGTGGAATATCAGTGCATCCGGAGAACATAAGAAGAGTGTTAAGATCCGAGGGCTATAATGGAAGAATAGCTCGAAAGAAGCTGTATATTAACGCGGCGAACAGGATGAAGAGACTGAAATTTGCAAAGGACTACATTGCAAAGGACAGTGAGTGGTGGGAGGACACAATTTTCGCGGACGAATCCAAATATAATATTTATGGAAGCGACGGAAGAATTAGGGTATGGCGGAAGTCGAAAGAAGAACTGAATCCGAGACATTTGCAGCCGACTATGAAACACGGTGGTGGGTCTGTGATGGTGTGGGGCTGTATTTCGGCCCATGGAGTAGGCGAATTAGTTTTCATCGTATCTACAGATCGATATCTACAGATTTTGCAGAATAATTTAAAGAAAAGTACTGATAATATGGGACTTCAAAATGGGATAAAGTTTTATCAAGATAATGACCCAAAGCACAAATCGCGAATTGTGCAAGAATTCTTATTATACACTTGCAAGAATATCCTCCATCCACCACCGCAATCGCCAGACTTGAATCCCATTGAAAATTTGTGGGACGAATTAGATTGCCGAATTCGGACAACTCCCATAAACACAAAAGAAGAGCTAAAAAGACGTCTGCAAGAAGAATGACTACGTATTGGATAAGATTATTAAAAAAAATAATTTGTAACATGCCAACGCAATTTCGGCACGTCATAAAACATATGGGATATCCAACAAAATACTAATTAATAAAAACAAGATTTACATATCGTGTAATAAACTTAGTTTTGATAGTGTCCGAATATTTCCGTGCCATGAAAATGAGCGTACTTTCCGTGTTTCTTTTATTATTTATGTAATCACGTATCGTAAACAAATATTTCTTACGTTTTTGTAAACTACACACTGCATAGTAACATACGTGAAACCTCTTTTTGTTCTTATTGTTTACATTTCTGAAGTACGGAATATAATAGTCAAAACTATAGTGGTGTCCGAATATTTTCGTGACCGACTGTACTTACCGTCAATCAAAACATCTTTCATAAAGGTCTTACGCGAGCAACATGATACAACACAGGCATTCTTCAATTCGTCATCCCTCTTCTTGCATTTCGCTGCGATATGACCATACTCCCCGCATTGAAAACATCTGGCACCAAGGTCCTTCGTAGGGCACACCGTGTTGATATGGTTACGCATGCCGCAGTTGTAACAGCGTGTCTGGTTCGTCACCACTCTTTTCACTCCACTGCTACTAGCTTCATTCTTCTCGCTCCTGGCACCATCACTGGTCTTCTCACCTCGCTCTATTCTCGTTGAAACACTTCCCCGCCTGTCCTGCCAACTGGAATTCATAGTGTACCGATCCCGCAACCTTACTTTCTCAAACGCTTCAACTAATGCCCCCTTCGTCGAAAACCGAAGAATACGCGCTTGGTCACGCAATGAATTGTCTGGGACTCCTTCAATAATATAATCCACCATCTCTTCCGCGTCTATTGGTACACGATTTCCAAGTATTGTTTTATCGTGGACATATTCATGAAATGTTTCCTCTTTCCTCCACAAGCGTTCCTCAAATTTTCTTCGCAAAGTGACTCTGCTTTGCCGATGACGAAACACGGCTTTCAACTCCTCAATAATCCCGTCGGTCGTTATTCCTATATGCTCAGGTCTTGAGTGAAACCACTCGAGCGCCTTCTTCTTCAACTTCATTCCAATCAGAACTTTCACGGAATTATCTTCTAACTTGTACACATCTTTTATGAATTTGAGCTGCCGTTCCCACGTATTAAAATCACTAGAAACACCATCGAACTCACTCACTAGATCTGCGATGGTCGTCAAATTCATCCGTGTGCGAGATCGAGCTACACCATTGTCATCGTCTAATGTTCTTGGTGCCCGATCACCGTTCACCACCTCTGCACGATCGTTGCCACGTAAAATTGCAATCTCTCGTCGAGCAAGCTCAAGTTCACGTTCAGCGAGTTCCTTTTCTCGTCTAAAGAACTCAACTTCCCTGTCATGCAACTCATTCTCACGCTGCATATTTTCTTCACGGCTATTCTCTTTCATCCAATCTCCAGATGGGTCGTCTTCCATCAATCGGGCAACAAGCTCGGCCTTTGTCCCCGCCATGGGCAATCCACGAGCTTTCGCCTTTTCTCGCAACTCCGCAATTCTAAATTCACTTGAGCCTGGCATGTTGTCGTCGCAAATATCGTTATCTCTTCACACACCACTTATCGTCACAAATATCGTTTCACGTTCACACACCCCGTCTGAGCTTCTGAGCACGTCACGATCGTCTTGTGGCGGCGATAAGCCGGCGCCACGTCTCCGCCTTATGTTTAAGTCGAAACCGTAGTGTGACAGGAAGTATCGAATGTAGCGTGAGGTGCGAATGAAGAGTGTTAGTTGAAACGTCGAGCGAATATTTATTTCTAGGGAAGAGCGAATGCTTTCTGGGAATGCACGAGAAGCTTTGAGTGCATGGTGACCCGTGGTCGACCTGTGACACGTGGCAAGGGTGTGTGTGTCGGTGTGGGTCCTAATGAGTGAGAACGAATGAGGAATAGAATGAGAGGCAAGCTGCAAGTGAGAGAATATATGGAGTGGATGATGCGTGCGAGAGTCAGAGTGAATCGAGTACGAGCTGTCGCGAGCATCGCGAGCGTGTACTACGACGAGTGAATAAAGACAAGTTCAAGTATTGAAGGGAATGCTATTCCACTGTCTCTTTTCGTAACTCCCATCACCATATCCCACAGTCTTTATCGTCTTCGTCGTATTATTTTTCACGAACACCGCTCTCACTTTAAAAACACTAAACACATTCACAAAATTTCTCTTCAGTTATCCCGGACGAGCCCCCAAAATGTAGAGGGATAAATTAGAAGGGAAAAAGGTTTATTGTGAAAAATGTAATTTGAGAGTTTATAATGGAATTCGATGTCCGTCTTTCACATTCAAGCGTCGGTTGCCAACTAACTAATTTGTTATAAACATATTTGCCGCTTGTTAATGTTTTATTATGTTTCCTCGGAAACACTTGGCTAGTTTCATTCTCTACACTGCTGGTTTCACTCTCTACATATGTTTCACTTTGGTTAGACCTTTGGTTAGTACATCAGCTGCCATTTCACCTGTCTCCATGTACTTTACTTTTATAAGTCCATCTGCCACTGCATCGGGTACAAAATGGTAGCGCACGTCGATGTGTTTTGTTCTTTTATGGTGGGTTGGACTCGTAACAATTTTTTGTCCACTCTGACTATCGTTGAACAGCGTAGTTGGCTGATCCACGCGTCCAATCAGCTCCTGTAACAGCCGACCCGTGTGCATTACCTCCCTCGCAGCGTCGGCTAGGGCCATGTATTCAGTAATTTCTTCTTTGGGTCCATTGGAGTACTTGCCGGTTTACAATTTGTCATACCGAATTTTTCTAAGATATCCAGTACCATGTGTTCCTGGTTTAAAGTGATTCTTCCCTGATCTTGAGTTATCTTCATACCTAGGCATTGCTCTAATTATCCCAAATCTCTCATTTTATACTTTCTGAGTGTGCTTCTGAGTGCTTTCTTGATTCTCTCCTTTTCCACTGAATCATTAAAGAATATAAGAAAATCGTCCACATATAAGGCACATACCAGTGTCATTCCGTCCGTTCTTATGTAATAGACGCATGGTTCATACTCGCTCCTTTTAAAACCCATTTCCGTCATAGTTTTGTTTATTTCGTCGTACGATACTTTGGATGCTTGTTTGAGTCCGTAGATGGCCTTTTCCAAACGGCATACTTTATCCCCCTGTCCGTTACGAATGAAGCCTTCCGGTTGTTCCATGTACACTTCATCGTGCAATTTCCTGTTACGAGCCGGGCTGTGTGGCAGCACGAGAGGCCGGCGAGGGGTATATTACCCAGGAATATGGTTATCAATTTGTTAGTTAAGGTGCGCGGACGAACCTGATGCGAAATCAGGGAGCCGCTAGGATTATTGAGAGCGAGGACGAACCCGGTGCGAAACCGGGGAGCCTCTAGGAGGGGGAGCAAGCGCGGACGAACCCGATGCGAAATCGGGGAGCTGCTAGGAGGTTGGTTTATTCACAGACGAACCTGTCGTTTGACCAGGGAGCTGTTCGGAGGTTGGTAGACTTACGGACGAACCCGATGCGAAATTGGGGAGCCGTAGGATACGGACGAACCTGGTGCGAAACCAGGGAGCCGTAGGAAGGGTTAGGTTTCGTGGACGAACCCGATGCGAAATCGAGGAGCCACTAGGTTGGAATATGTAGATTGTTTGTTTGGATAAAGATGTGCGAACGAACCTGATGTGAGATCAGGTAGTCGCGGGAAATGTTAGTTGCCTCGTAACTCTAAATTATTATTTGATACAACTCGAGCGGTAAAGTTGTATCGGTGGGAACGTTGTTACCAATATGCAGGGATTGCGGGGTAAAGATAGGTTTAACGAATCTACTCGATTTATAAGTGAACGTATAAAGTTTATATTCTGAGTTTTCAATATAAATACAAATGTTACTGTCGCGATGAATTAATATAAGTGTGTAAGTTACCTAAGTATTTGCACGGTGTTGACGCACTGGCGATGCGGGGACTGAGAGCCGCTATTAGAATATGCCGAAAGAACTTCAACCGGACAAGCGGATTCTAACGGGTTAATCTGTGATTCGAGAGGTGCGCTAAGCCCAATCTCACTGGATATAACTGATTCTATGCAAGCGTGACACGACGTGACTCTACGCGTGACTATGTTACTCTGAACCCACGAGGGTAGAAACCAAAGGGTTTATATAGTCCCAAAATGCGCGGGGATGCACTGGAACTTTCCATATAAGGAAATATAGGAGTCGTCGTCGGGCCACGCCCGTCTTGGGTCATGATGCAGCTGACCGTGCTTGTACTAAGGTCCCCTTTATTTGTTTACATTAAACGGAAGAATTTTAGGGCGTTTTCCCTTCACAGACGCGAGCTCGAAAACGCGTTGAGGGCGACGTATGGAAACTATTCTTCATACGTAACATTCCCTTGAAGGAAAGCCGTGGTAGCATCCCAATGGTGTATGCTCAAATTCTCTTCAGCAGCTAATGCAAACAACATTCTCAGGGTTGAATACCTCACAACCGGCGAGAATGTTTCATGATAATTGATTCCATGTTGCTGGGTAAAGCCTTTAGCCACGAGTCTCGTCTTATAGCTGCTGACACTCTCATCAGTGTTTCTTTTAATTTTGAACACCCATTTACATTGCGTTACCTTTTTGTCTGATGGTCTCTTCAACAACGACCAAGTCTTATTGTTGATTAGGAAGTCATACTCTACTTGTAAGGCGTTTCTCCATTTCACAGCATCTCCGTTCGATAATGCTTGGTCCAACGTTTCTGGTACATCTAATGAATTTCCCTCACTGCGGGCGTACCAGGATAGCGTTTCAGGATATCTGATTGTGGGCTTTCGTATCCTTTGTGGGTACCTCCAATCAGTATTCCCGTCTGGTTCCGTTTCAGGATCCGTGTTGCTGTCCTCCTCTCTCCGATGTTCGGTGGCATCTTCCTGTTTATTTACCTCTTTATCGGGGAGTTCCTGTGCCTCTAACTCATTGGAAGGGGGTACATGCAATTCAATTTGTGCTCCACTGTAATATTGGTCATTCTCCAAATCCGAAATATTTTGATTTACATCAGTTTCTGGTTGTTCTATAAAAATTACATCCCGAGCCTTGGTAACTTTGTTACTTTCGGGATCATAGAGGCGATATGCCTGCATGCCATAACAGTACCCAAGCATAATTTGTGCCTTCGACTTCGAATCCAATTTCTTCCTCAGCTGTTTGGGTATGTGTACTTGTGCTCTGCAGCCGAAAATCCTCAAATGTGACAAATCTACCTTTTTACCACTTCACACTTCCTCAGGTGTTTGATTTTTTACCGCCTTGGTGGGTGATCTGTTCTTCAAATATATGGGGGTCCGTACCGCTTTAGCCCAAAATTTTCGACTTAACTTGCTATCCTGCAACATGCATCTGGCCCTTTCGATTATCGTCCTATTTTGCCGTTCGGCAGCTCCATTTAGTTCTGGGCTGTAGGTAGTGGTAGTTATATGTCTAATGCCTTTTGATGCTAACAGTCTTTTCAACTCCTGATTTACGTACTCTCTACCCTTATCTGTCCTGAGAGTTTTTATTTTCCTGCCAGTCTCCCTCTCCACTGCTGACATCAGCAGTGGATCTGGAATCTGGAGTGGAAGAAGAGTGGAATTCTAAAATCCTGCTATTCGCAGATGATTTGAAATTATTTCGAACCATTACTTCTAAAAATGATGCTATAGATCTACAAGCGGACTTGAATAGGCTTAGTTGCTGGTGCGTTGAGAATGGCTTAACGTTTAATTATAAGAAATGCAAGGTCATTAGCTTTTATAAATCAAGAAACTGTCACACTTTTAACTATCATATTGATAATCACAATTTAGAGCATGTCGATATAATTAGAGACCTAGGAGTAATATTTGACACCCATCTTAATTTCCATGCACATGTTGTTCGGAATTTGCTGGTGATTGGAACGAAGGACTGGGTATGGTTCTTCCAGGTCTCCGTTGAATCAATGTCTTTTTGATGTGACACTGAGACGGCAATTTAATGTAACACAAGAGTCTCCACGTACACAGATATCACAGATAGGCGACGGCACGGTAAAAAAAACACGGCTTAACAAGACGGTAACGGTTGACGGAAAATACTGAGTACACGAAAGGCACAGAAGCTTTGCTAGGCGCTTGGTAAATCTCTATTTCGCTTGTTTGTATCGTTTACTCTGTGCGACCGTTGTCGATGCTCTAATCGGCATCGCCGATTCGGAAACGCTCGCGGATCCGCGGGCCGTTGGGCCTGGTTAAGGTGCGGCTGACAATTAGCCCTAAATTAGGTTACTGCGCCGGTGGTCTTCCGTGTCAACAAGGCACGGTGATCGTCGACTACCGGTGCGAGAAAGAGGTGCGGTGCAACCGTTTTTGTCAATCCCGAACACATGTTGACTTTATCATTAACAAAGCATTATGGTCACTGGGATTTTTAAAGCGATTTACCTTGAATTTCACCAACGTTAGTACCATTCTATACTTATACAAGTCCCTTATTGTTCCTACAGTGATGTACGCTTCAGTTGTGTGGTGTCCTTGTGCAAAATATCGAATTACATTGATTGAGGGCATACAGCATAAGTTTCTTCGATATATTTCGTTCAAAATGAATCTACCACTGCATAGATTCAATCACGACTATGATCAAATCATGGACTTGCTCAACCTTCGATCCCTTCACTTAATGAGGATCTATCAGGATGTTATTTTTATGTACAAGATACTAAATAATCATTTTAATTTCCCTGATCTTTTATCGTTGATAGACCTTGCGGTACCTTTGAAGCACTTGAGGACTAACAGACTCTTTCACACACCTTTTCATAAAACTGAATATGGAGCGAGATCAACAATTTCTAGGATAGCCACTCTATGCAATAACTGTGACCACTCACTTGACTTTTTTTCAACGAGCTATTCTGCAATTTTGTGCTAAACTCAAAAATTTACTAAATGCTCTGCCTTAGTTATTCAACATTATGTTGTCTCACATCATAATATGTGTACTTATTATCATAAATAAATAAATAATTGCGGAATACACGCCGTCAAAGGAGGTGAGCACAAATGTTAAAACTGAAAAAAGTTTTATCGGTGAAACCTGTGCTGCGCATATACGATCCGGAAGCAATCACAGAATTGCATACCGTTGCGAGTAAGGAGGGATACGGCGCGGTACTTTTGCAAAAGAACGATGAAGAGGATAAATTTAATTCAGTTTATTATTATAGCAAAAAAACGACAATCGCCGAGAAAAAGTATCATTCTTACGAGCTGGAAGTTTTAGCAATAATTAGTGCGTTTAAGAAATTACGTGTATATTTGTTCGGTATTAAGTTTAAGATTGTTACAGACTGCGAAGCGTTTAAGAAGACGTTGTCGAAAGAGGATCTCGCCCCGAAAGTAACGCGTTGGGCGTTAATTCTCGGAGAGTTCGAATATACAATCGAGCATCGCAACGGCCCGCGACTGAAGCACGCGGATGCGCTTAGTAGGTGTCCCGTATAGGTGATAGCGAATCAATTACATGCGATGATAGAAAAGAAACAGTTAGGGGACGAAAGATTACGATCCTTCAGAAGGAACCGTACGAAGATTATTTCGTAGAAAATGACATAGTAATGAAGCAGAAAGATATTCGAAATTTGATAGTCATACCCAATTGTTTGCAGATAGAAATCATACGCGGCACGCATGAAACCGGCCATTTTGGAGTTAAGACCCAATTTGGAGTTCCGTGTATTATTTCTGATAGGAAGGCGGGTAAGAAAGAAGGAGAGCTGAGACCGTTGCCGAAAGGCTATGGACCGCTTAGCACTTATCATATAGATCACGTGGGACCTATGACCGAAACAGCTAAGGCGTATCGCTATATTTTTGTAATAATAGATAGTTTTTCTAAGTTTGTGTGGCTATATCCAAATAAGACGGTTAGTGTGAAAGAAGTACTCAATAAATTAAGCGCGCAACAAAAGGTTTTCGGAAACCCGGAGCGAATCATTTCCGACCGCGGAACGGCGTTCACTTCAGGTGAGTTCCAAAATTGTTGTAACGACGAAGGAATCGAGCGCATACTCATTACGACTGGGGTACCCAGGGGAAACGGTCAGGTAGATAGAACTATTAGAACACTGTTACCCGTGCTTGCGAAATTATCTGTGAATAATCCGGACCATTGGTATAAACATGTCGACAAGGTACAACGGTGCCTGAATAGCACGTATCAATGAGGTATAGGCATGACGCCGTTTGAAGTTATGTTCGGTATACGGATGCGATATAAGGGAGATCACGAAATTATTGCGCTCATACAAGAAGAGACAATTCAAGCGTTCGAGGAGGGTCGCGATGAATTGGGACTAGCGGCAAAAGAAAATTTGTTAAATATACAGGAAAAGAATAAGAAAACATATAATGGGAAGTGTATACCGGCGAGGAAATATAAAGAAGGGGACTTAGTGTTTTTTAAACGAACACAGTTTGGTTCGAAGCTCAAATTAAAACAGAAGTATTTAGGACCGTATAAAATAAGTAAAGTTAAGCGTAATGACCTTTATGAAGACGTTCGAGTGAGCGATGGCGAGGGCCCTTCGATAACCAGCACGGCAGCGAATTCGAATTGTACAAAAAAGAAAAGGGAAGCTAGGGAAGCACCGAGGGGAGTTCGGTTACGGCGGCGCTGGAGAGCACCTGCCCCGGAGTTCGGGCCTGTCATTCTATCTTTCCCAAACCTGGAAAGGGCTATGGAAACAACGGAAAGCACTGGAAGTGATCCTCAGGACCGCTGGATGACTGACGGGGATTGACTCACACACCAGGATACACCCAGGCCATACTATGGGTATTAAACGCCATCTCCAGCCGGTCGAGGCAGGACATGGACATGGACAAGACGGCGAAGGGGAGCTGCAGTCTCCGACCCCCCCCCCACGATCCGCAGTCACAGAACCCTGCTTGATCTCTACTGGCCTACTGCCACTGCCCAACAGGACCCATCCTGGACCCCTCAGGTTGTTAAGATAACCCGAGGAGGGGCCTCTAAGATGGAATTGTCTGTCTGCCTGTTGACGCTGTGGGTGCTTTCCCGCCTTTTCTGGGAGGGCAGCCATAGTGCGGGCGACAGATGCGCCACCACGTACAAATACGATGCTCACTGTTTAGTCAGCGACAGCCACGCCACCATACGGAGACAGTCGGCGCTACAGATGAACAACCGAGCTGCCCCCCATCAATATGCAGGAGGTACTACACACCCTCCCAGGATGATGGGTCCCCCTTCATGCTGAATCCGTACTCCGCGCCGCGGCAGAAATGCCGCGTTGATGCGATGAAGCGGGGTATTCAAACACAATGGCAACGGTCGGCACTCGACACTGAACATAAAACTAACCGTGACCCTCGGGACGGCACATCTAGGCACTACCATCGCTCCGCTGCCGAAATGCCGCGTCGAAGCGATGCCCAAAGGCGCACAAGGAGGTGGCAAACCGAGGTCTGAAGGAGGAGAAGGGAAACAAAGTAGCAACAACGGAGCGTATTTATTGATAGCCTATAGCAGGCGCGCCAGGTCGGCCACCGTCGCCGCTTCGGGCGGTGAGTGAACCTCACCAACCACGGAGCGAGACGAGGACTCCTGGACCTGGCGCATCGCCTCGAACAAGGCCCGGCACGCACGCAGGAGGGGCGGCGATGTGGGCGGCGAGTGTGGCTCTTCTAATCCACCCTCCCCCGTCCCCGCGACACCACTGAAAAGGCCCGATCCCCCGAGCGGGGCCACGCGGACTGCTCCCACGCGGACGGCTCCCCGACGCCTGCGACTGGGACGCATATACGGACGTCGCTCGACGAACACACGATGATCCTCGGACCCCCCGGCCTCGAGGAGACCCAACCGGAAACAAAAAGTTAGTTCGTCCTCCCATGCCCGGAGGACGACCTCCACCCGCCTCCGCGGCAACTGAGTAGCGGTCATAGGTTGCAGCCCGCTCACGGGAGGTCGTGGAGACGGCTGCTGACCTCCCGTCGGGAGGTTAGCCCCTCTCCCCCCGTAGTATACGCAAGTGCGGTTGCACATTGCGCATGCCCACCTTCGTGCCTCGCGGGGCGAAAGCGACGATGGACAACGCCGACGCCAGCGCTCCCCGCCGGCGTCCGTCCGCCGCGCACAGAATTGGCGACGTCGCCGTCGAGTCGGGCTCACCATGGCTGCAACGAACGAACTATCGTACAAACTGTACCCCTTTTTCTCCTGGGCTCCTTCCTCGAAATCCTCAAAAACACAGACATGAAGGATGCCACTGATAACAACATCTACATCAGAAACAATTATGGAGATGAAATGGAACTCGATACAGAGAACGGGGTGACACGAGGACCCATTCCTATCATTGCCCCTGTGGAGGCGCCAAATGCTGCTCCTGAAACCCCCCAAACACCCCTCACCCACAAGCAGCACAGGTGATCCGGAGAAGGTTGGAGGAAATCAGTTAAACAGCACATACGGAAACTCCGAAGAGATGTCAGGAAAAACCAGCACCAGGCCAGGACGACAAGTTGCGAACCAACAGCGAGGAGGTGCGGACGTGTTACGCGAGTGCTCCGAGCTTACTGGTTATAAGTGATATATGCGAGAGTATAGAAAATTGCAGTTGACGTTTTCCTATTACTTTTGAGTAGTAGCACTAACTCTCCAGATTCCACTCTCTTCACTCCATTCCTAAACTCTCTTCACTCCACTAGTTGAGTAGTAGTAAAGTGTATAAAGAGGAAATCGGTAAAATATATAGGTGTAAATAGAGATGAGTAAATAGCAGATTGTGGATAGACACTAATGTACACACGAACACCTCCGGCTTGTAACAATAAGAAGTAAACAGTGCAAAAGACGCTATATAGAGTATAAACAGGAATAGAATATAAGTCTCCATAGTATAGTAAGTAACGTAAGTAATATAAGTAGGCTAAGTATAATAAAGAGTGTATAAAAAACCGACGAGAACAGACACCTGCCAAACGGAGTGGGTGGAACGGTTGACGCGCCTGTAGAAAAAACAGCAGTTCAAATTAGCAGCGACAGGCACTTAGCGGATGTGACGTACCCGAAAGACGGTAAATACCGAGTGCGCAGACGCGGAGCGCGGCGTCCACCAATAATAACTCGCATAAGTGAAAACCAGAATCGGCTGGTGAACCAGATAAACAAGGAAGGGCGCAAGCGCGGCCCGAAACGAACAGACCAGGGCGCGTGCGCCACTCCCCGAAGGGAAGCGCGGCAAAGCAGACGAATGTGACAGCATTTCTGAAGACCACGCTTCCTAAAAGGAATATGGACGCGGACATTATGTTCTACTCGCCTAGACAGGAAGCGGAGACCACCGACTCTGGCGAGGAGGACAGGATGAGAAAAATAAGCGAAAGTAGACAGAATAAGGAAAACAAATGGGAAGTCGCATATGCACAAATGCCCAAGTCGGTGAAAACACTTGAAAAGATCAAAATATGTGCACAAGAAACGAGGAAGATTATTTTATGTACAAGATACTAAAAGAAGGAAGGACCGGTCACCCTCTCGAAGGAAGAAACTGTCAATACTTTGGGATCGGGCGCCTCCATCAAAGAACATAAGAGGAACATAAGAACAACGATGCCCAAGAAGGGGCCGTGGCGTATATGGACTGATCAGTGCCTAGTAATACAAAGGTCTCGGGTTCGATTCCCGATGACTCCCCTTCATTTTTATAAAGTTCCTACATTTGGGCGCTCGTCCGGGATGGAGGGCAGCACCGGACCACACGAAGGCAAAAGAGACGGACGGCGGCAATGAGGGACACGAATTCAAGGTGTGAAATTGTCGTGCGTCTTAAAGCGAAGGAACCGTCGGCAACGAGGGACACGAATTTAAGGTGTGAAGTTGGGCGTGTGGAAGTTGAGTTGTGAGTTGAGCTACAGAGACGAAATTCGAGGGCGAATTTCCTGTAGAAGGGGCCGAGTGAGGGACCGGGCGCCTCCATCAAAGAACATAAGAGGAACATAAGAACAACGATGCCCAAGAGGGGGCCGTGGCGTATATGGACTGATCAATGCCTAGTAATACAAAGGTCTCGGGTTCGATTCCCGATGACTCCCCTTCATTTTTACAAAGTTCCTACAATACGGTAAAGAAGCTGCTGTGCACAGTACCAACAGGCACCTCCTTACTGGAAAAAGGAAGAGAAAGCAGACGGAGTAGTAGATGCCCGCAGATAACAGAAGAAGAAGTGCGGAAAGCCCTTAACAGAATTAGCAGCAAAAAGGCACCTGCCTGGCATTGACCAAATGCCAGTCGGCATAGTAAGGGAAATCTTTAAAAAATACCCACTGAACTTAACGATGATGTTTCAGAGTAGCCTATCAAATAGAACCTTCCCGGACCTATGGAAAGTGCAAAAGCTGATACTATTGCCTAAGGGAAAACAGGATGCAGAGGGATGCCAGCAATATAGGCCGATAAGTCTTATCCCTAATAATGCCATGATATACGAGCACATCCTGAAAGAAAGACTGGAAAGCAGATTAAACAAAAAGACGACTTTACACAGCACCAATACGGGTTTAGACGAAGAAGATCCACAGTGGACGCGTTAATGGAAGTCCAGCGCTTCGCAAAAGCAGCAAAGGACGGTAACAAGAGTACAATATTCGTCACGATAGATGTCAAAAACGCATTTAACCCAATAAGGTGGCCAGATATTGTGAATGCACTTATTAAAAAGGGTATCTCCAGATATCTTGTAGGAATAATAAAAGACTATCTCTCGAATCGTAGAATAGTGGCGGAAGACGAAGAAATTATTAGTTGCCCAGTGTACGCCGGAGTTCCTCAGGGCTCAGTACTAGGGCCTACCCTCTGGAAAATTTACATTCGACGAGATCATTGCAAAATATAATACTGGCAAAGTTAAATGTATTGCCTATGCGGACGATTTGGCAGTACTGGTGTCAGCGGTATCACTGCAGATTATTGCCAAACGCGCAGACGAAACGTGCCGTGAGATTAAAGAGTGGATTACCAGGAAAAAAATGGAGATAGCAGAAAACAAAACAGAGGTTATGCAAATGGCAGGCCTTAGGAGGCACAAGATAAGTCATATAATGCTTGATGATTGGGAATTAACCCCGTAGAAACTATTCGTTGCAAACGCTGCTTCAACAGCAATATTATGCCGCGGTACCCGTGTGGAATTGTGTCTTGGGTTTGAATATAAACTCAAGTCTGAAATTTGCTTCAAGAATCTTTATTGAAACTCAACTTTAGCAGTTTGAATTACTTCGTCGCAGAAAACCAAGAGGTATAGAGTTCGTATATAACAACAATAGAGCCAAAAACAGTAGACATGTGCAAAAGGCAAAGACAATACGAACAGAAGCCTGAACGACTGCTCAACCGCGGCTTTTATGGTCTATGATGACTCATCGCGGTACACCTATTCGTTTCGGTCTTTCCGCGTCCGCTAATCAGCGTACGACTTTTGCGATTTACGACCATATTTGGTCATGCCGAAACTTGTCAACCTTGTGTGCGTGAGTGACGTAGCTCGTAAGGTGTTGGTCTGTTAGTCGTCAGGCGGCCCTTTTTTATGTAAGGAGCCTACCTTTGTTCCTATGAATTTACTGCGCTCCAATAAATCACATCTTATCCTAATTCGCATCTGGAGGTTTTAATTTTGCCCTCTAATCCTAGACACTTGATAACAAACAAATAACAATATCGAAAACTATTAAGTACCTGGGAGTTACACTTGATGCAGCAGGCACGTATCGAGCACATATAGGGGATGCGTGCAAAAAATCCAATGGCATCATGGCCGCACTCAGCTCCCTCCTAAAAAATACAGGGGGAGTTAAGACAAAAGCAAGGAAGCTAATAATGAGTACGCCAAAATCAATCCTCCTGTATGCAGCACCAGTCCTCGCCCTATGCAAGCATGAATGGGCGAAAAAGGAGATGAGAGCTGTACAACGTAACGCAGCTATCCGAACCGCGACGGCATACAGCACGGTATCGGCTAAAGCTCTTGATGTACTGACAGGCACGACCCCCATTGAACTAGATGTGGCCAGAAGGAAAATACTGTACTACTCCAAGGAAGGACAGAGAATAACTGCCAGGCCCGAAGAACAAAACTAGATCCGATGTGTTGGAATATGGATCGTAAGCTACCTGAAAACGGAGAAATAAAAAACAGCGAGCTACTTAAGGTTGTAACGATGATGTGGCAAGAGGATTGGGACGCTGCAAAGCAAGGGAGATGGACGCACAAATGGATACCGAATATAGGAAGATGGACAAATAGGAAACACGGTGTACTAACATACCACACAACTCAAGCACTGACTGGGCACGGATGCTTCGCCACGTATCTACACAAGATTGGCAAGGAGGAAACACCAACGCGCTGGTTGTGTGTAGAAGACCGGGACGACCCAGAGCATACACTATTCAAGTGCAAAAGAACCAAAAATATAAAAATGGTGCATCTGCCAACGGAGGTCCAAGACAAGAAACCTGACGAACTTCTAGACTGGGCAATACAGAAAAAAGAGAACTGGTACAGGTTTGAAAAATGGGTAAATGAGACAATAAGGATTAAAGAAATAATAGAAAGACAGAGGGTGAAATTAAAAAGAAGAAAATGAAAAGGAGACAAAATACCAACCTGGTTCGGTAAACAGCACAAGGGCCAACACAGAGGCCATACCCATTTGACACAAACCAGCACCTGGAAGTAAAACTCTCTTAAAATCAAATTAAAGTACAGATAAGGGACATACACAAAGTGGAGACGCAACCCCAAGAAAGACACCGGCTAAACAAATACAGGACGATGGAGAGACTCCGCAGAGCTCCCAATACAGGCAGTAACAATGTTTACTATAAACCATGCTGTTTCCACTGAGAAAGGAGTGTGAACGGGATAATATTTGCGCGGCACGTAAAACGAATAAAACATGTATAAAGTAAACGTAGCAGAAGGGATAGTGAAAACAGCAGGCGAGAATAGCGCCCCCAAGACGTCGTGCGCAACGATGATGCGCGGGCGTCGTCGGGGGAAACGAAGCCGGCGACGTCAAACAGAACGTGACGGGAGTACGTTGAATATGACGAAGCAAACTCCCCGTAATAGAAAAGCAACTAGAGATAAGAAGATAGGCACGGAATGCAAATAACTACAATAGTATAACAAAGAGATACATGGGGGACGAAATGGATCTGCGGATCCCACTGTTTTCCCACCCAAGGGTGAGACAGGTAAAAGGGAAGGGACCTCGTGGCCTCCGCAATAATTTTAAGATAGAATCTATACGTTAACTGAAGTTTAATGGTGAAGCGGGCGGGCAAGAATTTTGGGTCCTGAACCAGGACCTGGGCCATGGAGGGTGGATGGAGGGTAAAAAAAAGGCCAGGGCGACAAACAAACCCACGGCCACACACACGCACGACACACGACAACGCGGACGACACTCTGGCTCCACAAACCCTTCTCTAACACGCCACGACGATCTCCGCCACGACAACTTCCAATTTCCGTTCGATAGCCTCCTTGTGGCGTTGCGTACCCCACAAACGGCAATAGCGGAAAGAATGCGAAGAATGCGAGGCGCACCGCTTGGAGAGACGAGAGACGGTTTAGAGAGGGGAACGCACACGTGAGCCAACAGTCAACCGCAGACTGAGAAGCATACACTAGAGGGGAAATTCGACGGGTGATCGCTTGCACACTGCTATAAACTATACGAGGGGGAATCCGAAATCCAACTCGACAGCAGCCGACGTGTGCACCCAGATTGCCTCTACGCACGGGCTTGCGTAAAACCACCTGAAGTGTAAGAATATTTCCTCCAGCAGAAATGCAATCCCGGCCCGAGAGGGGCTCCACCCCTTCGGATTGCGATCAGGTGAACCACTCCCGGTCGCGGTTACAACCCACCCGAGAGAAAGACCTGAGAGCTGACAGGAAACATTCATACAACTAGATATAAGAGAGAAGGCACAAACCAAGGTGTAAGGCAACGTGCCGAGGGTTGTGTGGCCGCAGTGACTTAAAATTATGCGGTCGCAAAGGTTCCCTGCAGGGCACCTGGGGCCACCGCTGCAGTATTTTAGTCCCCTTACCCGGATAAGAGCCTCTGTGCGCGTGGACCACATACTTCCCCTAAAAAACGATGAACACGGGAAACAAACTGGGCAGGATTTCTTATACGACAATTGGCAACGACACGGACTACGAAAATCCCAACTTCTTTAAATGAACAATGTCTAAACGGCAAGAGATAGTATACGGTGCGGGGAAGGGATACCCCAGTACCGGTCCGAGGGGTGATGGGCAAGCGCCCCCCCATCGTTAACCGACAACCGCAAAAACAACAACAACGAGTCAAATTCAGGAAATCCTGAGAAGGGACCTGAAATAATCCCCGACTCTGAGACGGAGGGGAGATCCACGGCGCGATCAGTTGCCTCAATCTCCTCCCGAATTGGGGATACTACAATGCTGTCAAGCACAGACACGGAAGAGGAGGAGATCGGTCGCCGCCACACGGCACCATATGCGGCCAACTCTCCCCGCCCTGGACCAACAAAGAAGGCCCCGGGAGAAACCTTCTATACTCCAGCAGGGAAACTACCCTCGGAGTATAGATCAACCCACCATGGGGGCTACTCAGGCGGCACTATGACCCTTGGGTTAGAAACGACGCAGCGAACATGGAGGATGGAACTAACCAAGACTCCCTCCTCCCGACAGGAAGGTACGGTGCCACCGAATCCGTTCCTCCCCAAGACGAAACTGTTCAGGAGCCCATCAGGTGCGACTCCTGTCCGACGACAAAGTCCCATGGAGAAGGAGCGGGCAGAGAACCCTAAGGCCAAGCAGCCCACCCCCTCGCCCCGCACATTGAAGAGGAGCCCTCGAATACACCAGGGATCCCTGGGTGGAGGGCAACATGTGGGGGAGGCCACAATCTCCCAACCAGAATTTCTGGCGATTCTGGAAGAATTGGAAGTGCTAAGGAGTAGGGCCTAGCACTCCACAAAAACTTTCTACGAATATGCCGTCTCGACCAAAAACGTAAAGGCCCAAACGAGGAAAGAGTGCGCCCGGGCGCTGGCCACTCTTACCTCTATGAAAGGGAAAATCCTGGAGGGGAAGAGAGCGCCAGTTAGGACATCGCCCCCCTCTAGACCCAAACACATAGCGGAAACTCCCCAGTTTCTCCAAACGCGGGGGGGGGGGGGGGGTAGAAACCAAAAATACGGCGAGTACCGGGACCCAGACGGGGTCTCCGGGAAAAAATGAAAATTTGGCCAAGCGCCCCCCACCTAATCAGAGAAGGAAGCTCAGATCTCCCCAGGAGGGGGGCGCCCCGAAGAAGCCCCGTGCGGGGGTGGCTCCCACCTACGCAACGGTGGTATGTAGCCCGCCCCCGACGGAGACCCTAACTGACTTCGGACTCCACGGAGGTCAGACGCCGTAAGAGGATCAGGAAAAGGAGGGGGAGATCACCCCTCCCACCACCCTCGGGAAGCACAACGCAGAACCCACGAGGCCCCCCCCCCCGGGCTAAGGGACCCCAGAGGGCAAAATCCTCTGAGGAACCAAAAACGGGGAAGACTCTACCCCCAAAACCCTTACGAAGGAGGCCTCCGAAGGTCAAGCCGGAGGCCATCCTTATCAAGGTGAAGCAGGGCACCTCCTACCTTTGATTTATTTCCGCGTGGGCAGGCACGTCTTCTTGCCACGAACGTTCTCTGTTTATTCGCGCGCGGGAGCCGAGCCGAGGATAGAGGTTTCGACTCCTACTCCTACTCCTTCTCCCTCCTCTCACTCCCGCACGTTAGCTCGGGTACCTTGGGGTTGCTAGGCCCATACTGTAACTGCCGACTTTTATTATTGTTATCCGAAGCTATTTGAAATAACCTATTGTATGTAGGTCTATCGACTTTAACTACAGATAGATAGGGTAAAGTGATATAGCATAGATAATAAGTAGAAAAAGATAGAATATAAGATATAAAGATAGAGTATAGAGTAAAAGATAGAGTATAGAATAATATAGCGTATAGAGTAAGTAGAATAAGATAGAGTGTAGAGCGTAGAGAAGATAGAGTATAGAATAAGAAGATAGAGTATAGAATAAAAGATAGAGTATAGAATAATATAGCGTATAAAGTAAGTAAGAATAAGATAGAGTGTAAAGCGTAGAGAAGATAGAGTATAAAATAAAAAAGATAGAGTATAGAATGGAAGATAGAATATAGAAAAATCTAGCGTGTATGATAAGTAATAATACTTTGAGTGTGCTTGTCTATCGACCGCGATCGACAGAGGCACCGTAGTGGAATGAACAGGGGCTGTTTGCCGTTCGACACGATGTTCGAGAGAGGCAGCCTGAAGGAAGGAGATAGTTTAATTATGATAAACTGTGTTGCAGATTGCGATAGACCGCGAAGATAGGAAAGTTTAGGAGTAGTTTAAAGCGATAGTACGGAAAGCGATAGACCGCGAAATCGAATAGTTTAAAGCGATATGTCGAGATGCGATAGACCGCGAGGTAGAGTAGTGTGAAGTAGTTAAAGAGACAGAGCGAAAAGCGATAGACCGCGAAGATAGGATAATTGGAGAATAGTTTAAAGCGATAGTACGGAGCGCGCTATGCCGTGATATAGAATATCTTAAAGCGATAGAGCGAAGATAGGCGATAGACCGCAACGTAGGAAAGATTAAAGCGATAGAGCGAAACAAGAGGAGGATAGTTTAAAGCGATAGACCGTAGTGATGAAACCTGTAAAAGTAAGATATATGTTGTATCCTGTATAAAGTATATAATAAATTGACACCTATGAGATTGACTATTACCTGTAAGAATGTAATATGATTGTATTACTGCAGTGAAGTCAGTTACAGCCCCTGAGGGGAAGCGCTATATATGCACCGTTGACCCGCCTTCCGGCATTACTCTCGGTGTCTATATTTATGCGCTACAATTTTGCGCGTAATATTTCTTTTACGCCAGATTTTAAGTGTATATGTATAAGTATGCATGGGTGTTACCATGATAAATAAGAGCTTAATAAATTCGGTTACTCCGTCAAGTGTTTAAGTTCTAATATACAGGGTGGCCCGGAACTCGCGCGGTATTTTTAAAAAAGGGGTAGCTGAGGTGATTCTGAACAACTTTTTCCTTGACCAAAATATTGTTTGAAGCTTCGTTTTTTAGTTATTAACGAAAAACACTGGCCAATGCGAGCGCCCGTATAGCGCGAGCTCAGTCACAATTGCGCGCGGCCGAGATCGGGTGCATCGAGGGGCAACGTACGGCAAATATTACAATCGTCTTACATTAAGAATAGTGTGTAATTCTTCGTTATTCATCAATAACAATTTAATTAACAAGTCGTTTAATAACTGTTCCATACTTTTATTCGTTTTCCGAAACGAATAAAGTGTTTTATTAATTATGAAAAAAGTGTTTGGATGATTAATGTTAGAAAAGGGTAGTTAAATAAACTTATCCATTCGACCGCGAATTTACCTGCTTCGACGGTGTCTTGCCATATGGTCATTGTACCGATCCTGACCTATTTTTACAATTTAAATGCCACGTCCCGGCGATCGATACAGATCTGATTCGCACTTGTTTCCACACGCACATGACACACACATTAACTTTCGTAATGTCGTAAGTGCGTGTCCTGTGCGTGTGGAAACAAGTGCGAATCAGATCGTATCGATCGCCGGGACGTGGCATTTAAATTGTAAAAATAGGTCAGGATCGGTACAATGACCATATGGCAAGACACCGTCGAAGCAGGTAAATTCGCGGTCGAATGGATAAGTTTATTTAACTACCCTTTTCTAACATTAATCATCCAAACACTTTTTTCATAATTAATAAAACACTTTATTCGTTTCGGAAAACGAATAAAAGTATGGAACAGTTATTAAACGACTTGTTAATTAAATTGTTATTCATGAATAACGAAGAATTACACATTATTCTTAATGTAAGACGATTGTAATATTTGCCGTACGTTGCCCCTCGATGCACCCGATAACGGCCGCGCGC
This sequence comes from Nomada hirtipes, assembly GCA_951802735.1. Taxonomy (NCBI): domain Eukaryota; kingdom Metazoa; phylum Arthropoda; class Insecta; order Hymenoptera; family Apidae; genus Nomada; species Nomada hirtipes. The sequence continues at coordinate 6,886,368 of OX637921.1, read as the reverse complement.
GATTGTGACTGAGCTCGCGCTATACGGGCGCTGTAATTGGCCAGTGTTTTTCGTTAATAACTAAAAAACGAAGCTTCAAACAATATTTTGGTCAAGGAAAAAGTTGTTCAGAATCACCTCAGCTACCCCTTTTTTAAAAATACCGCGCGAGTTCCGGGCCACCCTGTATATGCTAAATAGGAGTTCGGTTAGTCCGTTATCAAAATTTTAAAAACTCTGTTACTTACACTGAATAAGAAGTTCATTTACATCGTTCTGTATTTAAAAATTTATTTGCCCTTATGTCGAAATTATATAAAACTTTCTCGGCATGATCAAATAAAATAAACCTAATACTAAAGTAAAATATGGTTGTCATATGTATATAAATATTTTATAACTGAGTTATATGAGTAAATTTGGATTTCTACCGTCCTGATATAAATATTTTATAACTGAGTTATATGAATAAAATTGGATTTCTACCGTCCTGATATAAATATTTTATACCTGAGTTATATGAATAAAATTGGATTTCTACCGTCCTGATATAAATATTTTATACCTGAGTTATATGAATAAAATTGGATTTCTACCGTCCTGACATAAATATTTTATAACTGAGTTATATGAATAAAATTGGATTTCTACCATCCTGGTATAAATATTTTATAACTGAGTTATATGGATAAAATTGGATTTCTACCGTCCTGTATCTAAATTATCGTTATTTACTGTTCAGTGTTTCGCCGTGCGTTCCGCATCGCGGTTCGTCTTCTGTATTCTTCTTCTCGTTCGTAGTCTTCTTTAGCTTCCTGTGTGCCAAATGGGAGCTCCGTACATTATGACTGCCTCGACAGTTCTATAGTATAACATACGGCTATTATAGCCGCCCCCTCCGATATTTGGCATAATTCTTGCCAGCGCACCCATAATGCCTATTGCTTTCTCTGAGGTTATAGAGAGGTGCTCCCTGTAGGTGGTGTTGCCCTGAAATTGTATTCCTAGGTCGCATCATAGAGCTTACTTCCTACCTGTATGCGCAGGTCCCCTTGCACCCTTCTACCTGTTAGGAGAACCATTTCTGGTTTTTCATGCGCCACTTTCAATCCCTCCTTGTCGAACCATCCGATTATTTCTTCCATTGCCTCTTTCAGATCGCTTTGGATTCCCTGAACCGTCCTGTTCGAAAGTACGAGAGCTACGTCGTCCGCATACCCTATAATTTTTATTCCTTCCGGCATTTTTTTTGTGAGCAGCCCGTCGTATACAATGTTCCATAGGGTAGGTCCCAGGACTGATCCTTGTGCCCCCCCCCCCCATATACGTTCCATGTGTACCAAGTTTCATTTATTTTAGAGCGTATTTTTCTGTTCTGTAGGTAGTCTCTTATAGTATTTATTGTATATTCGTCCAGTTCACTATTCTTGATCACCCGTAGGATGCTGTGCCAGGTTAACGTGTTAAAAGCACCTTTAACGTCTAACGTAACGATAAGGCAATGTAGTTTCTTGCCCTTGGCTGTTTCCCAGAGCTGGGTAACCTTAGACATCGCATCTATGGTGCTTTTTCCCTTGGTGAAGCCGTATTGGTTATCCGCGAGTATAATTTTGTTCTGGATTCTTCTTTTTATGATATATTCAAACATTTTGCCCATGTTTGAAAGGATGGTGAGTGGACGCCATCCTTTCGATCCGGGAGGCGTAGCCGGTTTTTGTAGCAGGACCAGCCGTCCGATCTTCCATGCCTCGGGAAATTTTCCTTGCTTCCAGCATATGTTTATGAGCTCCGTGAGATGTTCAATGGCATACTTGCCCAGCCATTTTATTATTTCGGCTGGTATGCCACCTGGTCCCATTGCTTTATTGAGTTTCAGTGCATTGGTTGCTTCCTCTACTTCTTTTGTAGAGATCTTGTCATTTATATGTGTTGCCGTGCTGTTGTTTCCTCTTCCATTCGTGTCCTCCTCTATATTCAAGTTGGGTGCTTCTTTGACTATAAATAGTTTTTCGATGATTTCCCGGGCTTCCTTTAGATCCAGTTTGTGTGGGGGTGGGTGTCCTTTTAGTATCGACATCACCGTCTTGTATGGTTTTCCCCAGACGTCCAGGTCGACTTTGTCCACGAGTTTTTTCCAGGCTGTTCCTTTGGCTCTTCTGATGGCTTTATTCAGCGTATTTTTGGCGTGCTTGTATTCCACTCTGCATGCTTCGATTCTTACCGCTGTTCCTTTTCTTGCTACCTTTTGTAGGTTCCTTCTTGCCTTCAGTGCCCCTTTCCTTAATTTGTCCAGGTCCTTGTGCCACCTTGTTTGTATTTTTCCCATTGTTCTTTTTTCCTTTCGTTTTGTTGCATGCTGCTACTAGCTTTTCTAATGCATCTACTTATTTTGAGGAGCTTTCGACGTCGTGGTTTCTGAGTGGTTGTACTTTTTCCATCCATATGGAGTGCTCCCTTTTGAATGTTCTGAAATCAATTACTCTTTTACCCGTAATACAACCCCTCCCGGTGGGAGGGTTATTCTCCGTTGTTATCCGGAGAGTATGACTAACGTATCTGTGATCAGAGCCAGTATATTCCTCTAGGATTTTTGAGTTGTCAAGTTGTTTTAAAATATTTTTGCAGCAGAGCGCTATGTCGATTAATGAGTAAAACCCGTTTCTCTCAAAAGTCCTGTCTCCTTGGCTTCTGATAGGGGTTATTTTACATCTGTTACATAGGTCGATCACCACTTCCCCCCTTTTATCTGTCTTCTTGGAACCCCATGCTGTGGACTTCGCGTTAAAATCTCCACAAATAAATAACTCCAATATAAATAACTCCTATAAATGACTCCTCAAGCGTTCTATCTCCAAGATCCTCTGTTCGAAGTCATTCATTTTTAAACTAGGCGGTAAGTATACGCTTATCGCAAATGTGCTTCCTATATTGGCGGCAACAAAACCTCTGCCTTTATGTATAGTTTTAGTGGGTTTGTTTGACTCCAAGTATTTGGTAGTGAGCCATATTGCAGCGCCCCCTTGCTGGTCTGCAAACCAGAATTCTTTTATTCTGTATGGCTCGCTGATCATTACAATGTCATATTCTTTGTCCATTGCCTAGTGCTCCAATAGTTCTTGTACCGCTCGGCACCTGTTTAAATTGATCTGTAGGATCTTTACGTGTGATTTCCGCTTCTCGGTTTCGTTATCCATTTCCGGATTTGGTTCTGGACTCCTTTGCACGAACGGCCTCTCCGTAGACCGGGCACTTGTACGAACCAGCGACGTGTCCAATGTCTCCTGTGTTTCCTCTTCTGGTGCATAGTATGCACTTCGGTGTGCCTTTACACTCTACTATCGTATGTCCTGTTTCGCCGCATTTCCTGCATATGGTGAATTCTTCTCCCTTCAACGGGCAGGAAATTGCCATGTGTCCCATTTCGTGGCATTTAAAACATCTGATTACTTTGGTAATCGGGCACCTCCTACCTGGAGACGATGAAGGAAATATTAAGGAAGGGAAATTCTGCCTTAGTGAATCGAGCGGGGTAAGGAAGACTCGCGAGGGACATGTCCTAATAGAACTGTCTAAAGCAGCGAGGGCGCAAGCCGTAGTCGAGACGCTGGGCAAAGCTCTTGGTGAAGCAACGCCGGTTGCCCCACTACAGGCGAGGTCCCCGATCGAGATAAGAATTGTGGATCCCACGGCTGAAGCCGCAGAGACCCTGGAAGGGACCGCCCAAACTCTGGGCTTAGATCCCAAGGACCTCCACCTAAGTGCCACGCCCTGGGACACGTGAGTATGGCCTGCAAAGCTGTTGCTCAAGGCAGGGAGAGATGCAGGAAGTGCGGCTCAATGGAGCACTCCATTAAAGAATGCGCCAACGAGCCTAAATGCACGCTCTGCGAGGCTCAAGGCCTTGAAGGAAGAAGACTGCGACATGTGGCTGCCTCACTAGGCTGCCCGCAGTACCAGAAGGCCACTCAGGGCCGACGGGGACCATCTACCCACAATGCCTGGACCAATGGTGATCCTCCAAATTAACCTGAATAGATCCCATCTCGCGCAGGAGCTCATGGTGCAGCAAGCATCAGAGCTGAATGCCGACGCGGTGATCATTTCATAACCACATAGGCAGAGGTGGGAGTGGTGCAATGACTCTACCGGGGACGCAGCTGTGTGGATAACAAGTTTCAACGGCCGTACGGCGCGCCCCGCAAGCCGCGCCCCACTACCTGGCATGGCAGTAGCAACGCTCGAGGAAACAACCCTCATAAGCGGCTACTGCTCCCCGAACATCTCACAGCCAGAGGTGGAGGAATACCTGGAAGACCTCCAAGAGGTCCTAGGAAGCACCACCTCGCGGGGCGGAAGAGTAATTCTTGCCGGCGACTTCAACGCCAAATCTCCGGCCTGGGGAGGCAGCAAGACCGAACGGAGAGGTGCGCTACTTCTAGGAATAACCATAAGAGCGCAACTCGTCCCCGTTCGACCGCAGGGGATGTTCACCTTCTACAGGAACGGCGGGACATCCTTCCCGGACATTATGTCCGTAGACAGGATAACCGTCAACGACCTACAGAGAAGTGAGGTACTGGATACATAATCCGCCTCAGACCATCGATACGTCCTACACACCTTTAAGGCGACCAGGTTCCACAGCATCAGTGCAAGTACTGCCCCTTGTGGAACTCCAGCATAGATCGGCAGACTCACTGTTCTTTCCGGGGTATGGACCACCGTTCGCCCCAGCATACGACACCTTGTGCACGACCATAGTCACGCAGGAGATGGTGACGAAAGCGGCAAAAGCGCTTAAGGTCGGCAAAGCACAAAGGATAGACGCTGTACCGACGGAAGTGGTCAAGCTGATTGCCGAGAAATGGCCGGCTGACCTCACGACGATGTGCCGCATAACTCTCCTCGATGAACACTCCCGCGCACATGGAAGACAGCGCGGGTGATTCTCCTACCGAAATCCGGAAAGGACCCGACGACTCCATTCGGCGTACAGGCCCATCAGTATATTACCAGCCCTATCGGAGCTCTGGGAATACGTGATGAAGGACGCCTTATAGGCGCAGATTGGATGCGACCCCTTCCACTGCCGTCAATACGGCTTTAGAAAGGGCGTAGGTACAGTGGATGTAATCAGGGAGGTAACGCGGTTCGCGGATGCATACCAAAGTACAGGCGCACTATGTGCGCTCGTCACTACGGATATAAGGAATGCATTCAACCGCTTAGAATGGAGACACACCCTGGCCGAACTTGCTCGGAGAGCAGTTTCCGGAGACCTGGTAAGGGTCATACCGAACTACTCCGAGGATAGGCGAACGGTGGTCCATACCCCGGAAAGAACAGTGAGTCTGCCGATCTATGCTGGAGTTCCACAAGGGGCAGTACTTGCACTGATGCTGTGGAACCTGGTATACGATGGTGTTCTGACGCTCGCGAACGGCCTCAGGAACACCGCAGCCTTCGCGTATGCGGACGACTCGGCAAGGAACGTGGAAGAACTCCAGTTCCTGATAGACGTCGGCTTGAGGCAGATCCAAGAGTGGTTCACCCATATGAACCTCGAGATCGCCCCCGAAAAGACCGAGATTCTGATACTTGGGGGGAGAAGAATCTACAAAATAATCAACCTCAACTGAGGCGAGACCTCCTGGAGGACGCAGAACACTGCGAAATACCTCGGAGTAGAACTCGACAACCTGCGTAACTACAGGCACAACATCGCCAAAACCTGCGCGAGAGCGGGGAGGATGATGGGTGCCCTAGCAGGGCTCCTTCCAAACACCAAGGGCCCAGCCAGGAAGTGTAGGACTCTGTATTACAGTGTGTGGGAGTCAGTGGTCCTAAATGCGTCCTCGATATGGGCGCAGGCTGCGAACGCCCGAAGATTCAACACGACATACCACGACGGCATACCGTGCGGTGGCGTATGATGCACTTTGTGTGTTGGCAGGGAAAATGCAAATACACATCAAGGCCGATGCCCTCTGGAGAATTTATACGGAAAAGACCAACCTCCGAAGACAACTTCCGGTGCCTCCCCACGCCCGGCCATTGCGGCCCCATCCTCGGGAGGGTCAGAAGGACACTCCGAGAAAACTCCGCTGTAATAGCACCTGTCCGCGCCAGGGGTAACACCCAACGCGGCCTACCTTCTCCAAACCGTGATAAGGGCGACTCGGGCCCCCACCTGAGTCGCCCACGGCTCTCCGACGGCCCTGCGGGAATTGGGAGGATAGTTCCTCCCGACAAGGCCGCCCGCATTCGGGAGCTGGCGACGGTCGTCCAACAGGGGGTTGAGGGGGAACACCTTAACGCCCCTCGGGCCCGTCAACCATTCAGCGGGAGGGGGGATCTCACCAGCGGAAACGGCCAGCGAGACGGCCCCTCCTTTAAATTCGGCGCCATTTCTGGCTGTCGGGCAGCTCGGCGGGATACCGGGAGAACATAATCCTCCCACAGCAGGGCCGCCCGTCTACTGAGTCAGCGGTGACAGTCATCCGAGGGACGGGAGGGGGGACACCTGCAATCGCCCCTCGGACCGTCGCCGCATTTACACCACGGGAGGGGGGGGACCTCGCCAGCCTGCGCGAACGCAGCCGGGAGCCCTGACCCTCTGCCTTTCGCGGCGGACGGGATCGTTCAACTCCCGATCCCGCTCCGATGCCTCCTTCCTGCGAAGAACATCCTCGCAGAAGGAGGCCACCGCTACCCAGGCCCTCTCGCTGCCCAGCATCATACTAACGAAGCCTGGTAGCGAGATGTCCGCCCCCACTTGCGCCCTCAACACCCGGCGCTCCACCGCCCATTCCGGGCACTCCTCCAATGTGTGCTGCATTGTACTCGGGTACTCGGGTACTCACCGAAGCATCCATGCCCGGTGAGCACCTGCGTGACTCGGTAGGTGAGCCTACCTCTGCCGCGGTACAGCCATTCGTCTAGGCTGGGCAGAACCGCCCCGACTGCTCACTGCGCGACTCCTCGATGGAGGAGCTCCGTCCTCCAATTATTTCGCGCAGCCAGTCGGGCCTGGCGTCTCACTTCCACCTTTTCCTCAGCGGACACCATCGGACCCCCCCCCCACCCCGGCGGAGTTCTCGGAGACGCTCAAAAATCAAGCGTCTCCCTCCGCCAGGAGATCGAAGGGCACGGTGCCCGCCAAGATCAGCGCCGCTTCGTGGGATATCGTGCGGAATCCCCTGACCACCCTGATGGCCATCCTCCTCTGCGCGGCGTAGCGATAATTTGCTGCGCCGCGCGACCGTCAAGGCCGACGCCCATATCGGGGCGCCGTGCAGGGCCATGGACCGCACGATACCAAGGTATAGTCGGCGCACCCTCTCGCCTGGTCCCCCGATGTTTGGGAGGAGGCGACCAAGACCAGTCGCCGCCCTCTCCAACCGGGGAGCCAGTCGGTCGAAGTGGACCGTAAATCGCCAGTGGCTGTCCAGGAGGAGACCGAGATAATTCATCCGGTCCCCAACCTGTACATACTCCCCACCTACCATAATCCAGGACCGGGGCGGTCCCCCGTTCCGAGGCCTATCGTGGAACCACATGGCCTCGGTTTTTAGCGGGTAGATCCGCAACCCCAATCCCCGGATACCGTCGACAACGGAGGCCAGCCCCGTCTCCGCTAGACGGATGGTCCTCGTCCAATCCCTCCCGACGGCCATCAGCAACGTGTCATCAGCGTGACACGTCAGACTGACGCCGTCTGGGAGGGCAGCCCGATCGTACCCGATGTCCCACAACATGGGGCCCAGGACCGACCCCTGTGGGACACCACGATCAACCTCCCTCGTGCACAACCGGCCACCTCTGCCCGGGTATTCAAACCACCTGTCCCTCAGGTAGTCCCTTAAAACCTTCCTCACGTAGAGGGGCACTCCGTGATCAGCGAGTGCCCCCCCGATACGACCCCAGGGAAGGGAGTTAAAGGCGTTGGCGATGTCAAGACTGACCGCCAACGCCACTCCTCCCTGGGACGTGGCCGAGTCCGAGAGGGACCTCACTCTACTGATCGCATCGATCGTCGAGCGTCACACTCTAAAACCAAACTGGGACTCGGCCAGGTCGGGACCCACCCGGGACAGGTGCCCCGAGAGGCGGGAAGCCAAGACCCTCTCGAAAAGCTTCCCCACCTCGTCGAGGAGACATATCGGCCGGTACGCCGAGGGAGAATCGGCGGGCTTGCCAATCTTCCTAATGAGGACCATCCTTCCCCTTTTCCAGCGGGACGGGAGGCGCCCCATCCTCAAGCCGAGCCGAGCCGATCCGAGCCGAGCCGAGCCGAGCCGAGCCGAGCCGAGCCGAGCCGAGCCGAGCCGAGCCGAGCCGAGCCGAGCCGAGCCGAGCCGAGCCGAGCCGAGCCGAGCCGAGCCGAGCCGAGCCGAGCCGAGCCGAGCCGAGCCGAGCCGAGCCGAGCCGAGCCGAGCCGAGCCGAGCCGAGCCGAGCCGAGCCGAGCCGAGCCGAGCCGAGCCGAGCCGAGCCGAGCCGAGCCGAGCCGAGCCGAGCCGAGCCGAGCCGAGCCGAGCCGGGCCGAGCCGAGCCGGGCCGGGCCGGGCCGGGCCGGGCCGGGCCGGGCCGGGCCGGGCCGGGCCGGGCCGAGCCGAGCCGAGCCGAGCCGAGCCGGGCCGAGCCGAGCCGAGCCGAGCCGGGCCGGGCCGAGCCGAGCCGAGCCGAGCCGAGCCGGGCCGGGCCGGGCCGGGCCGGGCCGGGCCGAGCCGAGCAATAATAATAGCAAAAGAGCAAAAAATAATATATACAATGTGTACTTGTCCGGCCGTAGCCTGTAGGCTGTAAACTGTAGGAGGCAAATCCATCATATTATATATATCAATGGATTAACAAAAAAATTTCGGTTCTTTTTTGTTATTATGTAAATTGTGGAATCTCTTAAAATAATGTAACAATAAATTTGCTCGTTATAAACAAATTAATTTTTCCAAAATCTGCCACCACTTTTTGTTTTACCTCAAGACACCATGAAACTTTTGATTAAGAAGTGTTCTTATATCTTTGACAGTTTTCGAGATACCATTCTTCTGCTGAATTTTCAAGGTGTGATTTCATCCCTAAACTTGCGATTGGGCCGCTATAAAAAATACATGTCCCTTATTTTCGCCTGCTTAATATATCCACCATGTTTCATCAAATTCGGAGACGGTCTTACGAGCCCTAAGGTGGGACGTAATGTAGGGATCTTGCCACTTTACCCGGCCCGCCGCGGCAGGCGGGGCCCCAGGACGCGTAGGGCAAGGGCCATGGCTCTACCCGGTATGCCGTCAGGACCCGGGGCCGTGTTGCCGGCTCCCATTCTCCTGACGGCCCGGGAGAGCTCCTCCACCGTGACCCCCATGTCGTCGGACCAGGTGTTCGGGTCCGACTCCCCGAGCTCTGGTGCCTGTTCCCCCCTCGTCCAGGGGGAACAGGGTGTCGACCACCCTGTCCAGGAACTCGGGGTCCAAGGTCTCCGTCACGGGGGCGCCCATGGTCGAAGTTTGCCCATTACCATTTTGTACGGGCGCCCCCAGGGTTCACGGTTCTGATCTTCGAGGAGCTCTGACCACGCCCCCGCTTTTGTCCTCTTGATGGCCAGCTGGAGGGCTACCACCTGCTTCCGGTAGCCCTCGTATAGCTGATGCTCCCTCGCCAAGTCCCGACGCCGTCTTCGACGGGCTCTCTCTCTGGAGCAGTCGCCGGGCGCGAGCGCAAACGTAGCGCATCCACGCTATCTCCGGCGACCACCAGTACGTTGCCCGTCGATCCGGGGCGCGGAACCAGGGCATGGCAGCATCGCAGATCGCTACCATACCCCCTTGGAACCGCGCCGCTTCCTCCTCGACGTCCACGACCGGCCCAGCCGGAAGTCCGGGCCATGCCACGACGAGGGAGGCGGCCATCAGCACGTCCCCGTCCAGGCGCTTCAGCGCCCACCTCCTCCTCGCAGCAGGGGGAATGAAAGGGGACCCATACCCCTACCCCTGGGTGGCGCGCACCTCCATCAGGATATAGAGGTGGTCACTAAGCGTTTCCACCTCTTGCGCCACCCTCCAGCCCCTTACACGATCCACCACCGAGGAGGAGGCCCACGTCAAATCGACAATGGACTCCCCCTGGTAGCGGACGCAGGTGCTGGCTGACCCCCGATTAAGCAATCGATGGTCGGAGCCGGCCGCCCAATGCAGCACCGCCTGTCCCCTCGGGTCCGTCCTAGGGGAACCCCAAGCCTGAGACTTGGAGTTAAAATCCCCCAGGACAATAACCGGACGGGGCCGACATCGCGAGACGCATCCCGCGACCCCGTCCAGGAACTCCTCGAAGGACCCCAGGTCCCACCGAGGCGGCGCATAGACCCCTACCCCTACTACGTCACCCCATTGGACCGGTACATAGCCCTCGCCGCTCTCCAGAAGGGAGAACGACAAGGGAATCAAGGCCCCTCCAAGGATGATCGCTACCGAGCCCCCCGGGTTTCCCACCCAGTTCGGGTGGTCCGGGATCCTGTACGGCTCGGCAGCAATCGCCAACCCCACACCCCACTCATCCATGGACTGGACAAGCATGTCCTGCGCCCTGGCCGAGTGGTTAAGGTTGGCCTGGAGCAGCAGGGCCATAGCCCCTTCACTGCCCCAGATCCATGGCCCCTTCCTCCACGGGCCTTGTCTCCATCGTTGTGGGAGGAGCTGTTGCTGGCGCCTCTCCTCCCTCTTCAGCTGTCTTTGCCACGGGACCAGGGCCCTCCGGTGCAGCTGCCGCCGCCACCTTCTTCCGTCCGTCCAGGCTCAGGGCAGCCAGTTTGGGGGCCCACTGCGTCTGCTGGGCCCCCTTGGCAACCTGATTTCTTCTTCCCTTGGGCAGCACACACCCCTTGGTCCCCATCCGGTGGCCGGAGGGTTTCCCCAAGTCGGCACACAGGCGGCACCGGGGAGCGTTCCGGCACTCCGCCACCCCGTGCTCGGGGCTCCCGCAGTTATGGCATCGCCCGCTGCGGTCCACGGTGCTGGTGCACCGCTGCCTCACATGGCCCATCTCCAGGCAGCGGAAGCACTGCAGCGGGCGGTCCGCCAACGCCTCCACCCGGGCAGTGGTCCAGCCAACGCGGATCCTCTTTGCCGCGACCACCTTCCTGGCAGCTGCCAACGGGCACTTCACCCAGATGGTGCCGAGTCCCAGCGGAGACGACCGGATTTCTCCGGTCCTCACCTCCGCTGGTGTACACCCTCCGACAGCTGCGATGGCCGCAGCCACGTCGCTGGTGGTGATGGCCGCCACCAGGTCCCTGACCCGCATCTCCGCCATCTTCGTTGGGCGGGCCACGGTCACCCCGTCCTCCCGCAACCGCCTTGGCAGCCCCCTCCGGTCCGGGAATCTCCAGAAGGAGACCCCCCGTCACTGTTCTCTTGGGCCGCAGCTCCGTTATACTGAGCTCCGCCAGGTTGATCTTACTGGCGGAGCTCATGGCCTCCGCGTACGACATCTTTGCCCCGTCCTTGATGGTCCGGGCGATCGCCGCCGTACGCGGGGGTCTACGCTGGGGGATATTGGGGGCTGCCTTCGCCCCATTTCCTCCCTGCTTCTTCCGCTGCTGTTGTTGCTGCTGCTTCTGCAGCCGCTTCTCCTACTGCGGTTTCGCCGGCAGCCTCTTAACAGCCGCGGGAGGGGCCGGAGACGGGGCCGGGCGTCCCTGGGCATGGGTCGCCGCCTCCGCCTTCTTGCCCTTTCTTCCCGCCACCGTGGCCCACGTATTGGCGCCCCTCTGCGCTGGTGGGGGAGGGGGGACATGGCATCTGTGGCGAAGGGGAGGGCGTTTCCGGGTGCCGGGTCGCCGCGGGTAACTCCCCGCGACGGCAGGCCGCCACCACCTCCGCCCTTATCTCCCTGATCCGCACCTCCCCCGGCGTCTCGTCCTTCTTCGCCTGCTGCCGCATGGGGGCTGCCCTCGCCAGCCCCTCCGACATCTCCTTCCTCAGGGCGACCAGCTTTCTCTCCACCCTGGCCATGAGGGTGTCGAAGAGGGCCTCCAGTCGTTTCTCGGTTATGTGCCCGGCCTTTCCTTTGGAGGAGGAGGAGGAGATGGACGCACTGGCCTTGGTCCTTTCCCCTTTTTCTCGCTTCTCAGTTTTCTCCCTCGACCTCACCGGGACCGCTTTGGCCGCAGCGAGCGCCAACTTGAGGTCGCCCACCTGACCGCGCAGCAGGAGGTTCTGCTTCTCCACCTGCTGGGCATTATTTCTGGCCGACCTCTTCGCCATCTCCGTAGCGGCCGCTTGCACCGTGAGGGCCGCCACGTTGAGGTCCCTGATGTAGGTCCCCTTGAGGTTGGTGCTCCTCGAAGCCACCCTCCCCACCGCGTCCATCTGGGCCAAGATCTTAGCGCGCAGGTTGGCCGTGGGCTGCGGCCTGAGGTCGTCCGCCAACTCGTCCTCCGTCGGCATGCCCTTAATACGCCTTGCCGACGACGGCGACTCATCCTCCTCCCCTTTGTAGAGGCCCGCCTCTGGTCAGACTCCCCAGAGGATGGGGGCCTCTTCTTCCTGTACGCGGCGGTGTGCGCACTGGAGTCCGTCTCCCCCTCCGTGTCACTTATAATACAAGGAGGTACGCTACTCACCGCCGTAGCCGTAGCCTCCTTCCGTGCCTCGCTTCCCCTCGATGTGCCAGGGGTAGCCTCCTTCCGTGTCTCGCTGGCCCCGGATGTTCCTGGGGTAGCCTCCTTCTCGTTTGCACAATCCATGGGCTGCACCATGGATGTAGTCCTCCCCGCCGGACTCGCGCAACTCGTGCGCGATCCCTCCTTCATCGTTGTTTTCGTGTTTAAATTGGACATATTGGCAGATAGTTTAACGAACGGTTCGCCCATCATGGGACCCCCACCGCGGTTGGGGCACTTCCCCGTTTAAGTTTTTCCCTAATTATAGATGCCGAAACAGAAGCAGTTTGTCAGGTGGTCAACCCTATCGACACCGAGTGACTCTAATGAAAAATGTTACGGGATAGGCCCGCGCCATAAAAGATGTTAAAGGTTTATCGTCACCCCTATTGAATGGGCGACACCGGATCCGTGCCGATACCAGACCCAAGCCTCAGGCTAGACGTTCTGCGATTTGACCTACGCAGCGTCGGTTATAAGGAAATACTGACCAGGTAATCCTCCATACCTGCGCCCGAATACCCCACTTCAACCCCGTCATTGGCTCCAGACAGTGAACGCGTGAGCGGTTCTTCCACATTAAACATGCGGGTTCACGGAACCTTTGCCGTACTTGTCGGACTTACGTTTACCCTTATTACTACAGCAGAGGTCAGGTACTAACATCACGCGCCACTCCGGTCGGGGAGCAACTACTCCCCCCGTGGCTAGTCTGCCGGGAATATCCATGGGGCATCGACCGCAGCCCATCCACACGCACATTCACTCCGTGAGCCGCTACTTAGTTTTCACCGCTCAGCCCAAGCCCGTCCGGCATGGTTGTACCTGCCGAGAATGCATCTCCCGCCGGCATGGTCTTGGGCCTCATTGCCACTACTCAAGCCCCTGCACCACGACAATGTGGCGGCTCCTAGCAGGGGAACCCAAACCTAACCCAAACCTAAACCGAACTTAGTCCATTAAAATAGTTACTAGGTAGAAAAGTTCGATTTGAGTAAGGTTCGGGTCGGATTTTTATTCCGGCCGCCGTAAGGCGGCCGGCTACCCTAATCGAGTTCTTAAGCGCACCCGTTATAACCATCCATTGCCGGCCGTCTCGATGTGTTTCAAGATACTGTGGACAATCGCCGATCGAACGCTTACCCATACGCTACAACGGACGCGTACGTATAGACAGAATGCAATGTAGTAGTACCGATGTTTTTTGGAAAAATCTCAGAAACTAAGGCCGAGCGGCGGTTATATGTATAGGAAAAAGTTACTCGAAATGTTGATTTCTACATCATATTTAAAAATCATGAAAATCGGTGAGACCCCCCCCTTTTCTAAATAATTACCAAATAATCATATAATAATATACTAATATAACTTTAGATACTTATCTTTTATTTTACACCAAAGCAATACAATTAAACTGTGACGCTAAGCACTGTCTGATCTTTGCTCGAATAAACTCGGCTCTCTTGTTCTACCTCGTCAGCATGACGATCTCGGCTCCTCGAGTTTACCCGAATGAGCGTGTCGCGCTTCGGCTCCCGAGTTTACCCGAATGAGCATGACGCACTTCGGCTCCCGAATAGCGTGACGCATCAGACTCATTCACTCCCCAGCAAAATTCTGTGCGCGGCGCGCCCAAAGAAGTTTACACTTCAAAAACAACGAACAGTTTCTGTCAAAAATTGACGCTTACGGCCAAAGGATTTCTAGTACGACAAATCAAAATTTTGCAAACCTACAGAAAAAGGAACTAGCGCTCGAATGCTTGTTCGAACTCTCAGAAATAATATCCGAACATAATGAAATAATAAATAACTTGCGCTCTTTAATCATCAATGGGGAACAAGGCAAGATTGATTCCGTATTACTTGAAAGGCCACAGTTGAACGAAATTCATAGTAATATTGAACTTAAATTCGGGTCTAACCGCATGGTATTCGAGAACACTGATGAATTTGCTTATAAATTTCTCAGGGTCGCAAAAGTTAACGTATTCGTCTTAGATAATAGTAAACTTTGCTTCGAGTTGAAAATTCCAATAATAGAAGAACAAATCTACGCCTTGTACTCTATGGTCATGATACCACTTGTCATCGAACGTAATTTGCACATACTCTCAATAGCAGAAAAATTTGTATTAATAGTTAAGAAAACCCGAAAACACAGTACCCTATCCGAAAGAGACATAGATCATTGTATCAAAGTTTCTGTTGGTAAGTCCGAATGTGTAATGGATCTGATCACGTGAGTCCTTTGTGCGATCACGTGTTTGCCCTTTCCTACGCGCGTGGCGTTGCGTTTTTCGTGAAGTCTGTCGTATGTGAATGGCCGGACGTCATCGCTCGACGCATCCATCCTTATTCATTCAGTCAGCTTTCTATTGTATATGTGTTCGTGGAAGTGCCACAGTGCTTTCCTTCAAGTATCTTAATAAACAAGTGCCCGCCGCGTAAGGTGTCGGTCACTAGGAGGAGTGAAGAGTGGTATTTATCATCTCAACCACCCACCATTCCCTTTTCAATTCCTTTCAGTTTCCGAATTATGTATTTGCGAACGCAATCCAGAATTGTCTCCATTAAAGCGAAAAAGATGTGCCGCATACAAGCGAAAAGTTTATCCCCACTCCTGGGGGGTACAGTAATGTCTCGACTAGTGTCTACAATTGTGTCTACCATTAGTGTCCATTTCTATCCCCACCACTTGGGGTGGTGCCCCCCTGAGTGAGCTCGGGTCGTCTTTGATGTTGTGGCAGCCGAGGCTAGAGGCAGCGTTCCAGGAAAGAGGCACGTTTAAATACCCGTATACGTGACAATACTAACAACACAATACTAACGCGATCAAAATTTAAGAATAAAACTTCTTCATTTTTGGTCCGTTTTAAATGAAATTTTACCAAAATGTTCGTTACAATCTCCTGATTAAAATGACACCAAATACGATATGGTTTGGACAATTTTTACTTATCATGGTATTAATAATTTTGTTCCTCTTTATTATTGTTTCCGATAGCAACCGGAATGTGTATATTAGTTGTTAAGAAGAAGGTAATTAGTAGTGAGATTATAAATTTGGAAGTAAAATCTCGATTCTAGTGTCTCGAGTGTCTCGTAAGAAAATATACCCCAAGGGGACTCGAACCTACAAAAAAGTTTGCAGCGGCTCGAATCAACATCTCGGCTCGAGGCGATTCATTTTGCTGATGCTTATGTTATAATTGTAACAGATGTGACAACAGCGTGACGGAGGTTTGATACGTGCCGGCAACTATGCCTTACTGGTGTCTGTGTGCACGCATCACGTATTCACGTATGAATCGCCGTTCGTGGTGTGAAATTATAACTTGCATTTACCGACTGATTTGTATTTTTATCGACCCCGACGGTAACTTGGCCAAATTCAGTACAATGTACCATAAATGCCACCGACGGAGAATCATTGAACTATTCTTACGTCGGATACGTGCAAATCGTAACACTCGTTTTCCGCCTTCCAGAAGTGATAGATTGTGAAAAATCGAATTTCTGTGATCTTGTGCTACTTCAAGACAGCCGGGTGGAGTGTTTTAGCAGTGAATAAACTATTAATTCGTTCAACATTTGCTAACTGTGAAATGTGTCAAATGGCCTGCAGCCATCTTGTTTCCTACGTCGGTGTCTGTCTCAAGCTTGCCAGTTTAAGAAATACCATTCTTGTCAACGAATGGTGTTTATTGGTGTTCAAACATACTTCCCCGGCGGTGGTGAAGTCATCCCGTGTGTACTATATCCGCCAAACTTTCATTACTGCAATTATTCAGACGAGTATTTGATGCTACGAAATCGAGTCTCTCTCTCGCGTATGGCGTATACGTGCATGCTTTCCTTTGTTTGTGTGAGTGCACGCACACACGTCATGGCGCCTGGAGTCGGCCCCCTTAACCAGTCAGCTGTGGGTGACGACTATATCCGTCATGCAGAAATGGCAGAATTTCGCGTTATGACGACTATATCCGTCATCCGTAAAAGTTAGTTACCATTTGCTATTTAAATTGTAATTTTAGTCAAGACTAAAATATATTCGTAAATTTCAATATGTTTAGAATCTTTTGAGGTCAAGCCGAAATGAAACAAACAAATAAAAAGTATAAATAATTTGAGATGAATTCATGCATATGCACGAATTCACGAGTATGTACTAGCTGGAACTGCCTATCAGTTCGTATAACCACTTTATACATGTGCGACGATAATGTTTTTTAGATGTTAATGTTATAGTTTGTTAAAAAAAAATTATTAGGACAGAATCACGGTATTGGTGTTCGACGCGCAAAGCGCCACTATGTGTCGTTCCTTGCTTTGGTGAATACCATTCGACAGCAGCAGTTTGAAGTTTTAACTTTTATAGATATTTGATTTTTCCTGAGTTTTTCGTTTATTATGTATGTAGTATATGTTTAGTTAAAGTGTATGAGTAAATATTAGTAATAAAATTGTTCAGTTTATAAAATAAAGCCGTCTTTTTGATCCAATATTTTAACGCCGAGACCTACTCTGTGTTTGACGACTATACCCGTCATCGCTTGATTCTCGCGACACACCTAGGTGCGCGCTCTCAGAAGAGGACCCCACAGCTGACTGGTTAAGCGAATGTTCAGACTCAAGGCTTTCGCTTAAATGGAGACAATACTGTACACCCGTTTTCGACACCGACCTAACAGACCCTTGCATCAAACGAGCAACTAATAACCTGCCTGCGAACTCAATAGAATGTCCAATACCTGTCCTAAAACATACAAAACCTATCTGGCTTCAACTATATTCTAAACATGAATGGATATCGGCGACCTACGGCTTAATAGCTTTACATATTTCATGTCCAGACACCTTATCCGTGATCACCATACACATAAACGGGGCAAACCTTGTAAAGATTCGTCCAGGATCCACCGGGAGAACAGGATCTGTAACACTTTACTCTAGTAACGACGAAACGGACAATTGCGAACTTCAACTACAACTAGGTTTAACAAACATAACAGTGCCCAGAATGAACGAAACCATAATTACCTACGCACAAATACCAGAATTTAAAGACGAAATATTAACGCCCCTTGACTTCGGAACAAAAGCTAAAGTATTAGATTAAATTATTACAGAAGCAAACGCTATCTCCACGCATACCCGTAGTATATCACGAAACGAAAGCACCTGGATGGTTCTCCAAACGCTAACAGGCTGTTTAGGAATAGGATTAACGATATACATAATCTGTAAATTGCGAATATGGAAAATAATTGTATGTTCATGTAAACCCTGTGTTCAAGATTCAGCTAAAGGCGCGTAGCAACAGCTTGCTCGTGTTCTCCTGCTCCCAGCTCTATTGCGCGGAAGCAGGAGCGCTCCCTTTCCTCTCAAAAGGGAACCAGTAATTATGGTATAAATAGACCCGCGCGAAGGCAAATCTCTCTCTCTCTCGCCACAGTTATCTCTCGCCAAAGTTATTCTTAAAACTAAAGACAACTATAATAAGGTGCTAAGGAAGTAAGGTGTAATACAAAGACAAACTAAAACAATTAAATTCTAACCAGTAATCTTAATATAACATTTATAACTTATCCAAACCAATATTCTCTGTACAGTAATTAAATCTATATTAAATTAAGTGAAACAAGACTTTCACTCCTCGCCTTACATCAATCTAATTCCTTTGTTTAGAATTATATTGAATCTTAATTACAAAACCGAGTGTACGCAAGGAAACTTGGTACTCTTGCAAACACCCTGTGTATTCAATTATTGTTTTAACTCAAACACCACTGGACGACACCATTACGGCTCGACACCCGACAGCGCACATTATACACCAAAAGGAGAAACCGTCGTCATATCGCCGCCTCGGGACATCCCAATTCCAGAAGTAAAACCAATCATCGAAAGGACCCGAAGGCTCAAATTTCGAGGCACCGATCCCTAGGACGCGTCCTAGAACGCGTCTTGTAGAATCAAGTCGAATCTAGGAAGGGGGGTGTAACGAAGATCAACGCCCAGTCCCAGCCGTAACACCGCGACCAACGCTTGCATCGGCAAAAGCCACGTAAACATTTTAAGACAGAAGCAAACCTCACTCTCTATACTACCTGAAGACATAAAAGCGATGTATCGACCATAAATAAAGTTGTGTTCAGTCTCTACCATCAAAATCAAATTGTCTTAACCCTGATTTGCGCCACTTAAACTAATGCAATATTATTCGTGATCTACGGACCACGCTTAAGAAATTCTGCGATATTTCGTAAATCAAGTTAAATTAACTAAATTTATTATTAAATACTGAACCGAGAAGTAACATTTTACTTCTCTCTCTCTTTTTTATTCAAACGTGAATAATTCCCGTCACATTAATTAATGTTGTTATGCTGTCTTCGTAAAATTGGGCGTCGTCGGCGTCGGAAGTGCACAAAGCCCATTTTAATAAGTATGACATACCGTTTAAAATGCCACGTTTCTTTCTGTTAACCAATTTCTCGGTCAGTTGTTGGAGAATTTTATGTTTTGTACCGATTTCTAATAAATCAGTTTCGATCAGTGAAATAGTGCGTTCGCAATGGAAACCAGTATGGTCCATTCTAGATGGGTCAAGTAACGTTGAATTGCAAATTTCTTTTGTTTTGTCGATGTGAGATCTAATGATTCTGTATGCGCTATATAAGGGGGCCGACTCCATGCGTCATGACCTGCGTGCGTGCTGTCACGCAACAACGGAAAGCATGCACGCACACGCCATACGCGAGAGAGACACTCAATTTCGTAGATTAGATGGTTTTTCTATATAATTTCATAAATTAAATTTTCGCGGGTACAGTACACACCGGTAGACTTCACCACAGGGTGCAATGTCCTTTTTAACGGCAATAAATACCATTTGTTTATAAAAATTTTAGTTTTTTAACGCGAAGCTTGAGACAGACACAGATTGAAGCAAAAAAGATGGCTGCCGACACATCGCCTAATTTCACATTTGGCAAATATTGAACGATTTAATGGTTTACTCACTGATATCCCACATTTACACCCTCCCTTAACCTAGCACAAGATCACAGAAATTCTGTTTTTCACAATTTATTACGTCTGGAAGACAAATGCTCTAATTTACGATTTGCACTCATCGTACGTAAGAATAGTTCAATGATTCTCCGTCAGACGCGTTTATGGTATATTTTATTTAATTTTACTAAGTTATCATGAGGGTCGATGGAAGTACAAATCAGCTGATAAATGTAATTTATAATTTGACACCACCAACGGCAATTCATTGAAAACGTGAATACAGACACAACTGAGGCATAGTTGCCACAAGTTATCAAGACTTCTGGTTAATTCCCAATCATTAGGCGGATCATTGTCATATAGATAGTAATTAAAAAAAATTAATGTAAAAAAAGGAAACCTGAAGGGGACTCGAACCTACGACAAAGTTTGCAGAAGTTATGTCTATGTTTGGCAGGAATAAAAATATCGGCTCGAGCCGATTCATTTTGCTGATGGTCAGTATTGTAAGAGGTGTGGCAACGATGTCTTGCGTAATGGATGAAGGTAGGTAGGCTTTCTTGCCGAAAAAAAGTTCGTACGGTGTGTAGTGAGTGGATTTTTGAATTGCTGTGTTGCAGCTGAACATAGCAAAGGTAATGTAAGTGTCCCAGTCTGTTTGTTTTTTGTTTATTATAATGTTTAAGATAGTTCTTAACCCATTTGCATCACGACACTATCTGATGCCCAAACATCCGCGACGTTCAACTTACAGTTGTGGGGCGCGGAATAATCCGCGCTTGGTGATACTAGACAGTCGCGACTCGCGGAATATTCCGCGCTTCGATGCAAATGGGTTAAGGGTAAGACGAAATCTCTCAAGTGCTCCGTTCGTTTGGGGATGACGAGGAGTGGTCAAGATGTGCCTTGTTTTGAAAAGTTGACTCTATTCCTTAACGAGGTTTGACATGAAGTCTGAACCTTGGTCGGTCAAGAATGTTTTGGGGGTAACAGAGTAAATAAAAGTGAAAAGTACTTTCTCGACAATTGTTTGCGCTTCGGGGTTTGGGACTGCAAATGCAAACGAGTATTTGGTAAGGTCGTCTTGAGCCGCCATGACGAATCGGTTGCCCTATTCGGTCAGGGGTAAAGGTCCTACTACGTCAATGGCTAGCTTTTCGAAAGGTTTATCTGCAGTGGTCGTAATCTTCATAGATTGTTTTGTAGGCTTGAAATTCGTTTTATTTATTTGACAAGAGTGACACGTTTTAATATAATTTCGGATGTCACTTTTCATAGTAGACCAGTGATATCTTTCTTTAACCTTAGAATAAGTATGATTAAAGCTACAGTGTCCGGACAGTTTACTGTCGTGGCATTCCTTGAGGATGATTCGAATTTCGTTGCGATCTTTGGGGCGATCTTCTTCGTATTTAAAAATTTAATGTTGTTCGAAGGGAAGATAAATTTTACCAATTCGTTAAAAATATTAGTTTTAGCACCACGTTTCTTTTTAGGTGGAATTAAAATAAAATCTTTTGATTTTATTGTTTCGGAGAGGTTCATGAAACTAACGAATAGGTTGCGATAATCGATTTTGTCATGATGTAACACTAGTTTCTTGGAAATAGTATCAACAGGGTTTGGTTACTATTCTCTAATTTGTGCAATCCGTTAGAGCTTGAAACTAGTGTACGTGCGTCGAAATTTTCAGTCACGTAATCTGCGTACTAATTTTCTTTGTCCAGATCTTCGGATCACAAGACTACTATCGTACCTCTTAATTTTGGAAGAGTCGTTTCTTCTTTAGGAAATTCGATTACGTTCGAATTGGTGTAATGAAATTTGGTAAAATCTTGATACGTTTTATTGGATTTGTGAATGTGGAACACAGAGCTAGGTTTTTCGTTTAAGTTAGGATGTAGTCGTAATAAACCATCCGCGTTGGAAGTTACTCTTCCGGGTTTATATTTTATCGCGTAGTTGTATTCGCGTAGTTGTATTCGTTTAGGCGTAACCGCCATTGGACAAGCCTCGAAGAAGAGTTTTTGCAATTAAAAAGCCACTGAAGGTGTCTGTGATCGGTTTAAATTGTGAATTCTCTACCGCAGAGGTAAGACCGAAAGTGTTCGATAATGTTTATGTAGGATTTGGAAAATCGAGAGTGGCGGATTGAATCTGGAAAACCTGTATTACGTAGCCTTTAACGATAAGTTGTTAAATTACAATGAATATGACAAATATTGTTCGAGATGCACTGAACACTGCCCGGCAACCGATAGACAATGACTGACTCTGCTAGCACGCCTCTTCGTAATCATTACCGAAAGCAAAGGAAAAGCGAGAACGGTCCGCCACCTTTCCGACATACAGCGGAGGAAACCGAATACAGTAAAGTCTCGATATAAGCGAAAGCCTGGGGCTGAACGTTCACTTATATCGCATAATTTCTACACTGTTTGAAATTTGCCGACAGCGTCGAACGTAGAAAAGGACAGCGAGTAACGATAAAGGACCGAGCAGCCAAGAAGCAAAACAAAACCCAGCGTATCGGTGAAACAACACTAATGCAACGATGTGGAAGGAGGATAATAGGGCAGTAACTGGAGGGGAGGGCGTGATTTTTCCTGGATTTTGGTATGGGAATGATTTTTGCTGTCTTCCATTTATACGGAAAGTAGGAGAGATGATAGGCCGACTTGAAGATGTAGTACAGTTGCGTTATTGCTTTTCGCCCCATGTGTTTAAGCATGGCAGGGGATATTTTGCCTGGTTCGTGTTTAGTCGGTACAGTAATGTGTTGATTCTTGCTGGGTTTAAAAATTTGTGCAGGTTCGAGTGTGGGTCGTTCAGTGTGGTTCCACGTGCCAGGAAGTCTTCAACTTCCCTTTTAATTTAAGGAGAGATTGGGGAAGTTCTGAGGAAAGCGTGGTTGTGAACAGATTGGAATTGTGTTATTGTGTTATTTTTTTTAAGAGTGGCCAGAAGGTATGATCTTTTGTGTCTGCGCTTTTTATTTTGTTGCGGATGGAGTCTGCTTTGAGTCTAATGATCTTTTTCTGAATAGCGGTCACCAGGTTTTTGAGATGATATAGGTAGATAGGATTGCCAGATCTTTGCCATTTTCTTCTGGCGCTGTTTCTCAATGTGAGAAGTGACCGTAGTTCAGGGTCGATATCAAGAGTTTTCGATATCGATGTGGAGAGTGCGGTGGCTTGGCGGAAAACGTTGTTTAAATTCTTTGTGAGATCTGCAATGGCGTTGTTGATTTGGTCCGTTGGCTGGTGGTGGATGGAGATATGAATATTGTTCGTGACTTTCGTATCGTGTGTCCAGTCGGTGATCGGTATGGAGTGTGAGATAGGGGTGCTGTGCTGATGAATGGGCGTGAGAATAACAGGAATATGGTTGGAGCTGAGGTCGTCAATTGTTTTGCAAGAGAAGTTATGGTTACTGTAGGTAATAAAGAAGTCTAATGTACTTGGGTTTTTGCGGGGGGCTGAGAAGGTGGGTGAGCTTGGGTAGAGTATGGAGTAGGGAGCTTGATCTGCGTGTCTTTCGAGGGTAAGTCCATTCGAGTTATATGTCAGGTTGTTCCAGTAGGCGTGTTTTGCATTGAAGTCGCCACCTATCAGGAACGAAGCGCGGGACGAAGTTAATGCGTTGAGATCTGTGGGTGTAAGTTTTAGGCGTGGAGGGCAGTATGCCGACACGAATATGAGTTTTGGATTAAGTAGCTGGATGGCTACCGCTTCTAGTTGTATCCCGTGTGGGGTTGTAAGGACGATAAGGGACGTTTTTGTGTACTAGTATGGCCACGCCTCCACCTTTGGAGCCGGAGAACCTGTCTCTTCTGATTGTATGATAGTTGGGGATCTGGAAGGGGAGGTCTGGGGTGAGCCACGTTTCTTGTATGGCTGCTGCAGCTATGTTGTGGGAGCGAAGGAATATTTCGAGTTCGGAGTTCTTGTGGGTTATGGAACAGGCGTTCCAAGTCATGAAGTTGCCGGGGAGGGTGGGCTTAGCCATCGATAAGTCCTAAGTGCTCTCAGATGGCAATGGTTTTTTCCGCTTTTGTGGCGCAGGCTTTGAGTGTTGATATTAGGGAACGGGTGGTTTGTAGGATCTCTTTGAGGTCGACTAACTGGTGAAGTTCTTGGGTGAGTTCCGTTAATTCGGCAAGGTTGCCTGTAGTTAGTTTTGGAGGTTGCGTTTGTGGTACCGCTGTAGGTGATGCGAGGGCATCGCGGTAGGGGTGTTGTCGCGGGTAGGATGAACTGGAGTTTGCCATGATGGGCATGGGGAGGGTAGGGGGCATAAATGAGCGTCTTGGTGGGTACGAGTGAGAGGAAAGGAACTGTGGTTGTTGGGTGAGGTGTTCTCCTTTGGCGGGAGGTGGGGTTCTTTTTTCCAGGTATTTTTGGAGACCGGGACATTGGCTGAAGTTTGTCGTGTGCTCATCCGCGCAATTTGCACATTTGGGGGTTGATCGCGGGTTTTAAAGCATTCTTTGGAAGGATGAGAACCGCCACATTTGACGCAGCGTGGTGAAAGATTGACAGCGGAAACATTGCGTGTATCTCCTTGTACTATTGAGTTTTTCCCAATGAACTTTGCATTGGAAGAGCGATCCCACTTTATTAATTTGGGATAAGGAAGAAGTTCCTGGGAATGAGATCATGCAGATCAGGGCTCGGAATTAAGTGAACTTTCGGGCCGATTTTCAGAGGCAACGACCCCTTTCTCCGGCCGCACGTCTTGGCCCCCGCGATCGCCCGCAGCTCGAAGGTCCTCAGGCGCGTAACCGGGTCGCATTAGGGCGACACCCGTATCTGTAGGTTTCCACATCACCCATGGGGTACTATTATCGATGCGTTAATAATCTAAATTTCACTTAACATATTTACGTATATTTGTAAAAACACTGCACAAATGTCGCAAGAGTGGCTTTGATGTGAACTGTTTGATAGTTAAAAGAAATATGTCCCTTTTTCCCCCGCAATGTTCAAAGTAAACTGGAATAGGGGGTGTATTGCGAAAAGGAGTGGGTGTTAGTGATGGCTCATTGGTTGCATTTTTTTCTCATGTGAAATTAACGCATCGATAATAGTACCCCATGGGTGATGTGGAAACCTATGGATATGGGTGTCGCCCTAATGCGACCCGTGCGGTTACGCGCCTGAGGACCTTCGAGCTGCGGGGCGATCGCGGGGGACAAGACGTGCGGCCGGAGAAAGGGGGCGTTGCCTCTGAAAATCGGCCCGATAGTTCACTTAATTCCTAGCCCTGATGTAGATCGTGTAGGTTTTTCTGCTATGTAAGATACCACAGCGCGTCGGGTTTAATTCGTTTTGTTTGAGCTCGCTGGATAGGTGGTCGAGCGGAATGTTCGGGAGGCCTTTAAGGACCATGGTTAAAGCCCGTTCTTCTTTGAGAGAATAGGTAAAAAATTGGATATTGGCCTGGAGAAGGGTCTTCTTGGCGTCGAAGAAATCAGTCATTTCTTCAAAGATGATTTTGACTTGGTGGCCCAGGAATTTCAGGGAGAATTTATCGCCCACACGATGTCGCCTGAGGCCACGGCGAGGGACGCTGACATCAGCGCGTCCTCGTGCAGGCGCTTCAACGCCCACCTCTTCTTCTGTGCAGGGGAACGTAAGGGGACCCATACCCCCCAACCCTCCCCGGCGGTTCACGACCCCGGGTGGCGCGCACCTCCATAAGGATATAGAGGTGGTCATTTAACGTTTCCACCTCCTGTGCCACCCTCCAGCCCCTTACGCGATCCACCACCGAGGAGGAGGCCCGTGTTAAGTCGACTATGGGCTCCCTCTGGTGACGGACGCAGGTGCTGGCGGACCCCCGAATGAGCAATCGGAGGTCGGAGCCGGCCCCCCAGTCTAGCACCGCCTCGCCCCTCAGGTCCGTCCTGGGGGAACGCCAAGCCTGGGATTTGGAATTAAAATCACCCAGGACGATAGCCGGACGGGGCCGATATCGCGAGATGCACACCCGACCCGGTCCAGGAACTCCTTGAAGGATCCGAGGTCCCACCGAGGCGGTGCATAGACCTCCACCACCACGAGGTCTCCCCACTGGACCTCAACGTAGCCCTCGCCGCTCTCCAGAAGGGAAAACGGCAAGGGCATCGAGGCCCCTTCAAGGATGATCGCTCCCGAGCCACCCGGATTTCCCACCCAGTTCGGGTGGCTGGGATCCTGTACGTCTCGGCAGCAATCGTCAACCCCACACCCCACTCGACCATGGATTGGGCAAGCATGTCCTGCGCTCTAGCCGAGTGGTTAAGGTTGGTCTGAAGTACCAGGGCCGCAGTTCCTTTACTGCTCCAGATCCATGGCCCCTTCCTCCACGGGCCTCGTCTCCTCCGTTGCGGCAGACGTTGCTGTCGGCGCCTTTCCTCCTTCTTCTTCTTCCGCCGTGGGGCCAGTGCTCTCCGCTGCTGCTGCCGCCGGCGTCTTCTGCCCGTCCAGGCTCAGAACAGCCAATTTGGGGGCCAGCTGCATCTGTTGGGCCCCCTTGACACCCTGTTTCTTCCTCCCTTTGGAGGAGGAAACGTACGGAGACACGCACCCCCTGGTCCCCATCCCGTGGCCAGAGGGTTTCCTCAGGTCGGCGAACAGGGTGCATCGTGGAGCGCTCCTGCAGTCCGCTACCCTGTTCTCGGGACTCCCACAATTATGGCAGCGGCTGCTGCGATCCACCGTGCTGGTGCACCGCGGAAGACAGCGGAAGCACTGCAGCGGGCGGTCCGCCAGCGCCTCCACCCGGGCAGTAGTCCAGCCGACACGGACCCTCTTCGCCGCGACCACCTTTCTCGCCGCCGCCAACGGGCACTTGACCCATATGGTGCCAAGTCCCAGCGGGGACGACCCGATTTCTCCGGTCTTCACCTCCGCTGGCACGCACCCTCCTGCAGCTGCGATGGCCGCGGCCACATCGCCGGTGGTGGTGGCCGCCACGAGATCCCTCACCCGCAGCTCCGCCATTTTCGTCGGGCGAGCCACCGTCACCACGGTTTTGTTACTGCTGCTGCTGTTGTTGTTGCTACTTTTTCTTCTCCTTCTGCTGCTGTGCTGGCAGCCTCTTGCCAGTCGCGGGGGGGGGGCGTCCATGGGCCTGGGCCGTCGCCTCCGCCCTTTTTGCTTTCCTTCCTGCCACCGTGGTCCAGGTCTCACTGCACCTCTGTGTTGGTGTAGGGGGACCCCGCATCAGTGGGGAAAGCAGCTCCGGGTGCAAGGTCGCCGCAGCTGGGGGGACTTCCCACGGCGGCAGGCCGCCACCGTCTCCGCCCTCATCTCTCTAACTCGGGCCTCCCCCGGCGTCTCCTCCCTCATCGCCTGTTGCGCCGGCAGGCTTCTCGTGGGGGCTGCCCTCATCCGCCTCTCCGACAGCTCCTTCTTCAGGGAGACCAATTTCCTCCCCACACGTGCCCTTTAAGTTAAAGCTCGTCAAGGCCACCCTCTGCACCACAGCCATCTGAGACAGTATTTTTACGCCCAGATTGTCTGTGGGTTGCGGCCTAAATTCTTCGGCCATCTTAATCTCCGTGGGCAGCTTCGGTGTGCGCCTGGCTGGAGACGAGTCCTCCTCCGGGCTCTGGACCCTTCTCCCCTTCATGTAGGCCCGCCTCTGGTCCGATTCCCCAGAGGATAACGGCCCTTTCCTTCCAGTGACGGTGGATGCACTGGAGTCGGGCGCGACCACTCCATCTTCTTCATTGTTGGTTTTGTTTTGGATTGGGAGGTTCGTCTGTATCCTGCGGCTCCCTGATTTTGCATCAGGTTCGTCCGCGCACCTAACTAACAAATTCTCAACCATATTCCTTGGGTAATACCAACCTCGCCGGTCTAGGCGTTGACCACAGTCTTGGCTCGTAACAACTGTAGGGACACCGGGTATGCGTGCGCGTATGCGGGTGCGTGCGCGTATGCGGATGCGTGCGCGTATGCGGATGCGTGCGCGTATGCGGATGCGTGCGCGTATGCGGATGCGTGCGTGCGGCGCGAGAGCGTGAAGAAAGGCGTGCGGGAGAGCGGTTCACGACACGGTGGAGGGAACACGTTTTAGATACTTTTTGGATACTTTTCGCATTGTATTAACCTACCCTAATATTAATAAAGTCTTTACTTTTCATTAAAACTCTACAATTGGGGGATCAGCCGGGATTAGGGTGGCGTACGGTGCGACGGAAGTAAGTGAATCCGATAAAAAGTGTGCGTCTCGTGCGTGGTTAGAAGGTTAGAAGAAAGGAAAGATGGCACCCACGATCAAAGCCGACGCTTCGATCCAGAATGCTGCGGCGACGGCTTCGTTGACCCCAGATACGATGAAGGTGGACGAATTGAAGGCTGAATTGAAACGAAGGAGGCTCAGGACGACCGGCAACAAGTCGGACTTGGTGGCGCGATTGAAGAAGGCCTTGACGCTCGATGACGAAAGGGACGGCGCAGTTGCTGGCGGCGAGGACGACGAAACGGATGAGACTGCGTTAGGACGAGGAAGCGATCTTCGGGGACCCCAATCGGACACACGACGGTCTGGTGACCGAGAGATATACGTGCCTACGTTTAAGGATGTAGAAGAGTCAATGGAAAAATTCAGCGGAGACAATAGCGTGAACGTGACGCAGTGGATCGGCGACTTCGAAGATACCGCCGAGCTATGTCAATGGAACGAAGTACAAAAAATAATTTACGCTAAGAGACTGCTAAGTGGTTCAGCGAAAATTTTCGTGAATTTTGAAAAATGTACGAGAACATGGGCGGAATTGAAAAGAGCCCGCGCGGCGGAGTTTGCGCACAAAGTGAACAGTAGCAGAGTCCACAAAGAGTTAACCCAAAGAAGGAAGAAGGTAGGAGAATCGTATCATCAATATATCTACGGGATGATCGAAATTGCGTCGCGAGCGGATCTCGAGCTCAGCGCTGTGATACAGTGTGTCATAGATGGCGTAGACGATGAAGAAGTTAACAAGGCGGTACTATATGGTGCCACAACCATACTGGAGTTTTTCTTTTTTTTTTTTGTTTATTTACAGCAAATTTACAAGCTACTCCTATATTTGGGTATTAAGTAAATATATTGATTGAAATTGTCACGAGCGGAGTCATCATCCAGCGATGATACTCCTCTGATTTCCGAAATGGTTTATTGTATTTTCTTTAGTTATGAGTTGGGGTGTCTTCTTTCTGGCATCTTAAGTAGATCAGTCGGCCACTTTTTCTTTAGTCTTCTTTTCACGTTGGGTAAGTTGTTTAGCTCTGCAATCAGTGGGTTTTTATGGTCCTTCTTTCTTTGGTGGTAGAGTGATGATAGTCTGTGTACTTCTTCGGTGACAAAGGGGATTTTGAGGTCGTTATGAATTGTGTAATTGGAGACATACCATGGACTATCAGTTATCATACGCAATGCTTTTGATTGTAGTCTTTGTATGATTTTGGTGTTTGAAGGTTTGGTACAGCCCCACAACTGAATCCCATAAGTCCATATGGGTTTTATAATACATTTATACAGTAGGACTTTATTGGTTAACGAAAGCTTGGATTTACAGCCCAGCAGCCAGTACATCTCACGTAGTTTTAGATTTAATTGTTGTCTTTTTGTTTTAATATGTTTTTGCCAGGTTAGTTTTTGGTCAAGGTGCAAGCCAAGATATTTGACTTCAGTTTCAACTGGAATTTGTGTGTTATAAATGGTAACCTTGGGACAGATTATCTTTCTTGTTGTAAAAGTGACTTGCACTGATTTCGATTCATTTATTTTTATTCTCCATTTGCTGAGCCAATGTTGTAGGAGGTCTAAGTGGTGTTGGAGTTGTCTGGATGCCATTATTGGGTTGTTATTTACAGCTATTAGGGCTGTGTCATTAGCAAAGGTTGCGATTGAGGTGTCATCCGTTGTGGGTAGATCTGCCGTGTAGATTAGATATAATAAGGGCCCTAGTACGCTTCCTTGAGGTACACCTGATTGTACTTTACAGTAATTTGAATAGGAGTTATTGAATTTTACTTGGTAGTATCTTTCAGAGATGTAGGATTTTAGTAACAGGTAGTATGAGCTAGGGAGTATGTTTTTAATTTTGTGTAGAAGTCCGTTGTGCCAGACTTTATCGAATGCTTGGGCGACGTCGAGAAACACGGCTGTGCATAGTGTCTTCTGCTCAAGGCTAGCTGCAATTTTATTCACTATTCTATGCGTTTGTTGGAATGTAGAGTGACGTTCTCTAAACCCGAACTGAAAATCCGGGATGACAGTTGATAAGTCGATATCTTTTCTGATTCTCTTTAACAGCAGTTTTTCGAATAGTTTTGATGGGGCACGAAGTAAACTAATCGGACGATAGGAGCTTACTACATTCATTTGTTTACAAGGTTTATGAATCATTACGATATGGGCAAACTTCCACATTAGTGGGTAATATGATAATCTGAGCATACTGTTGTAGATGGTTGTTAGTAATATTATTCCCTTTTTTGGTAGTTGTTTAAGAATTGAGCCCGTAATTAGATCGTAACCAGGTGCCTTTTGCGGTTTTACGTTGAGGATTTCTTGTATCACTTCTTCGGGTGTGAGGTGGTTTATGGGTAACGCCATTTAAAGCGGAACCTGAAGTGTATTTTTAATTTCGTTATCGTCAGAGTTTACGTTAGGGAAGGGTGTGAATACCTGTTCGAGATGTTCAGCGAATGCAGTAGCTTTTTCATGATCACTTTTAGCCCATCCGTTGTCCCTCTTTCGTATCGGTGGTACAGATATTTGTGGTCTTTTGAACTTTTTGGTGGCTTTCCAGATTGAGTGATCGTTTTTGGAAAGTGTGGTGATATAGTGCTCGAATGTTTGGTTTCGTGCATCCATTAAAGATTTGTGAAGTTTCCGTCTTAGTTTATTGTATGAGTATCTGTCAACGATATTTCGCGTTCTTTGCCACTTCTTTCGTGCACTTCTTTTTGCTGCTACCAGCTGCCTTATGTGAAAGGGTATGTTTTGGCTTTCCTTTGGTTCATTTGTCGTGGGTGTTGAGTTCCAGGCCGCTTCGTGTATTAAAGTGGTGAAGTACTGCACTGCATTATCTACTTCGTCAGGTTCTTTTAATCTTATATTCAGTTTTATATGTTCTTCTATGAATGCACGAAATATGTCCCAGTTTGTTTTTGCCGAAGTAAGTCTTGGTGTGATTGGTTTTCTTATTATATGCGTACTTATGGTTGCAATTATTGGGGAATGATCCGATGAGAGCTCGAATTTAGATTCGACTTGCAAATAGCCTGGATTGATTCCCTTCAGAATAAAAAAGTCCAATAGGTCTGGTATTTTGGAGGAATCCGTTGGCCAGTACGTAGGTTCACCGGTAGATATGTATTTACAGTTTAGTTTGGTAATCGCCCTTAATAGGTTTCGTCCTTTTGGTGTTACGAGCCTTGCCCCCCATTCAGTATGTTTAGCGTTCCAATCACCGCCTATCATGAATTTAGGTCCAAGGGATATGAAAAACGCTAAGTATTCTTCAGTAGAGATAGTGTACCTTGGAGGACAGTAGATAGCCGAGATTTTGAATGAGTGGGGTTCTGCCTCAACCTGGATATTAGTGCTCTGGATTTTAACCGTTTGATAGTGAATTAATTCATGATGAGCAATTTTATTTCGAATAATAATAGCTGCTCCCCCGTGAGCTGTATCATCAGGGTGTGGAGTATGATAGACTTTATAGTACGGTATTTTAAACATAGTTTTAGAAGAAAAGTGCGTTTCAGATATTAGTGCTATATCAATTTTATGCATTAGGAGGAAGTTTTGTAATTCTAGTTTGTGATTTACTAGACCGTTGGCGTTCCAGAGTAGTATTCGTAATGAATTATCCATTATTGAGCAATTTTATTAATGAGCGTTGTTAGCATGTTTAGTATCATGCTGTTTTGATGGATCAGTTGCAAAAACGTTGCTTTAAGCTCATTCAGGAAAGTAAATATTTGCTCAGTTGTACTTGAAGGCAACTGACTTTGCTCTAAGACTTGGGAATAGGATTTTTGTTGGAGTACTGGTGTCTGTACTTGGGGGTGGCTGGGAGTTAGGCGAGGGAACTCGTTTGTATCACTGACATTGAAGTTTATATTGTTCGATTGACTGGGGATTTCTCGCGCTTGGTATATTTTCTTACCTCTTGCTTTTTGTAAATTTTTGTAGGCGTCACACCCTTTGTCATTGGCGGGATGGCTTCCTTCGCATAGGGCACATTTTGCTGGAGTGTTTGGAGGCTTTTTACAGAGAGTTGTATTATGATCACCGCCGCATTTCACACAGGCATACGGTTTTGTACAATAGGTTTTTGTATGCCCATAACTTTGGCATCGTGTACATTGGACAATGGAGCTCTTCTTTCTCGGCGCTTCAATTGTTATTTTCAAGTTACATAGGTGCTTAATGTTGTAGATAGTCTTATTGTTTTGTTTAGGTTCTAAGTCTATGAAGTACAAGGAGAGAGGTTCTTTGGTTTTGCGATGCCTAATGTTTACGATATTGCGGACCGTATGACCGTGTTTCTCAATTTCTTGTTTGATTTCTTCTGTTGGTATTGAGGGGTGCAGGTTTCGTAGTACTACTCTATAGGCCCTTTCCTCTTTAATTTGATATGTGTGATACACTATTTTGTCTTGTTGGAGCTTTTTAATTAGTTTCCTGTAGCAGTCTGGTGTAGTTACATTTATTTTAATCGTTTCATTTGGTAGGGCCTTACATTGGTATTGTTCTTTAGCTATCGTTGAGGTTACAAATTCTACCATTCTTTGATAGTTTGCTACTCCGTATATAAATATTGGCGGCGGTTTATGTTCATTTCTTTGTTTATCTTTATCGTTTGTTGAAGTATAAACAGTTTCATTTACTTGCATGTTTTCGTCGGAATGTTGTGAGAGTTCTTCATATCTGTTTTGTGTGTTGAGGTGAAACGAGTTTTGTACTGTGTATGGCTCTGGCGAGCGGTTCGATGTTTTCCTTTTCTTTATTGCTTGCCAGTGGCATTTGTCCGTTGTTTCCGATTCATTGATATCCACATTGGATGTATCGTTTGCTTTGTGGGGTCTGGAAATTTGGTCAAAGCCGAACGTGAAAGTCGGTTGCTGTTGAGAATTTTCTGCCATCACTGGGTTTATCTGGCACTGTATAGATGGTTCAGACACTTCGTGGCGGTCACATACCTCCACCGCACGAAAAATATCGTGACGGTTGAGGTAAAGACCTTATAGTTGAACTATATACTTCACACAGAACACGATTAGACGATAATCGAATAGCTATTTAACACTGCGAACTTATATGATCTGTTTACAATCACGGAGCCGTTACCATACGACTCAGAGGCTGGTACCAGACTCATACGGGAGTTGAAGACGAAGTTTGACTCGTACGAAACGATGAAAACGAACGCGTCGGTGAAACAAAAGCGCGCCGATAACATTAGAAGGGCACCGTCCGGTGCATTCATTAACAATAAGAGTGCCGCGTTGGGGACAGGAAGGAGATGTTCCTATTGCGGTGAAAGGGATCACGCGCCCATGGATTGCCCATCGAAGAGTAAGGGTACGAAGTGCTTCCGTTGCAATAATTACGGACACATATCATACAGGTGCCCGGAGAAGACGTCGGTGAAGAAGGACAACTACGACGCCACTGATGCCAGCCAGGCGAGGTACAGGACATCGGTAAGGAAGGACAGCTGCAACACCGCCGATGTCGGCCAGGCGAAGCACGAGGCGTCGGAGGGGAAGGACGGCTGCATCATCGCTGATGTCAGCCAGGGGAAGTACGAGAAGGACGTAACCATACAGGGAAGAAAAGGTTCCGCCGTCATTGATTCAGGAAGCGATATAAGTTTAATGAGATCCGATTTTTATATTAAATTGGGCGCGCCGAAGCTTAATCAGCATTTTCTCCAATTCCGTGGTGTCGGTAGTACTAATATGACGTTGGGCTGTTTATGCGTTGAGATCACCATTGACGGTGCTTCATACGAGATTCTTTTTCACGTAATTTCTGATAGCTTGTTGCAACCAGCATTGATTATCGGATCAGATTTTCTTAGAAATCTCGATGTACGTTTGCGACCGGAAGGGGTAACAATTTCGAAAATAAAAACCGCGGAGATTCCGGAGGTATATAAGATAGTTGCACCAGATGGGGATGTCTTGGACCGGTCGCATGTCAAGGAGAAAGACCACCGGGTCGCATTGGAGAAAATGATCAAAGATTACCGGCCGTGTAAGACGCGCGACGTAGGCGTTAAAATGCGAATAATTTTAAAGAAGGACGCGCCTGTATATCGCAGACCGCGCAGATTCTCCCCGCGGGAACTGCAGGAGGTAGATAAACAAGTTCAGGCATGGCTTTTGGAGGGGGTCATTAGGGCGTCGGACTCAGAACATGCCAGTCAAGTTGTACCGGTAGGAAAGAAAGACGGAAGGACAAGAGTTTGCATTGATTACCGCGACATAAACAGCATAACTGTCAAAGATAGGTTTCCCTTACCGTTAATAGAAGACCAGATTAATCGGTTACAGGGCGCAAAAATATACAGTACTCTCGACTTAAGAAACGGCTTTTTTCACGTGCCAATGCACGAAGATAGTATTCAGTACACGTCGTTCATAATCCCAAACGGGCAGTATGAGTTTCTGCGAATGCCTTTCGGGCTGTGCAACGCGCCTTCCGTCTTCCAAAGATTTATAAACGCGATTTTTAAGGAGTTAACCGCCAAGGGCGTCGTTTTGAGCTACATGGATGACCTGATAGTACCCGCTACTACTTGTGAGGCCGCGCTGTGCAATTTGCGAATGGTTTTGAATGTGGCGTGTGAGCATGGATTGGAGATGAACTGGCGGAAATGTCGATTTGTGGAAACTAGAATCCTGTACCTCGGTCATGTGATAGAGAATGGAGTTGTTAGCCCTTCGGACGAGAAAACGGCCGCTATAAGGAAGTTCCCTAAACCGGGTAACATTAAATTGTTGCAGAGTTTTCTCGGCTTAACGGGTTGTTTTAGGAAATTCGTGCCGGGTTACTCGCTGATTGCACGTCCATTGACTAATTTATTGAAGGGGACCGCGAAGTTTGTGTTCGAAGAAAGGGAAGAGCGAGCGTTCGATCGTCTCAAGCAGATCTTGATTGACAAACCCGTTTTAAAATTGTATCGAGTGGCGGCAGAGACGGAACTGCATACGGACGCGTGCATGTTCGGGTATGGGGCAATATTAATGCAGAAGGACAATGAAGATCAGATCTTTCACCCCGTCTACTATGCTAGCGGCAAGACGACGACGTCTGAACAGAAATATATAAGTTACGAACTAGAAGTATTAGCTATAACACTGTTCGACAAATTTCAACTTTTTTTTGATTTTGTAACCTTCAATATGCGTTTCTTATAGACTTTAATGTGCTGAATACGAATCTTCAATCCGTTTTTCTTCAGAACGTACCATTTTTGAAAAAATCAATTTTGAAAAAAATCGAGAATTTTCAACTTTGGAAGTGTTTTGTACTTTTGCGGTAATAGTTATTCAGTTGCGATTGGTGCCAAATGATTCTTTGAAGTTTCACGAATAAAATGGTAGATGTTGTTATTAGACTATAAACATTTAAATGTGTTTAAATAATGATCAAAGTGAAAGGGACACCGAAAATACACCCATTTTGGCTGATATCTTTCAGTTTATTTCAAAAACTAAGGGTCCAGGAGAAAATCTAACTATGCCCCGCGATAGAGCAGACCTTTCTGCAAAGGAAAGCATCAACGGAAGTTACAAAATCATTTTTGTATTCAATATAAAAGCGAAAAAGTTTGGCAAAACACGTGGCGGCGACAGTGGTGCTCTATGACGGCGGCTCCCCGCTCGTCGTTCAGCGTAGCGGAATCACTAAACGCGCAGTACTTCTGCTGAGTGTCACTGTTGCCGCCGCGTGTTTTACCAAACTATTTCGCTTGTATATTGAATACAAAAATGATTTTGTAACTTCCGTTGATGCTTTCCTTTGCAGAAAGGTCTGCTCTATCGCGTGGCATAGTTAGATTTTCTCCGGGACCCTTGGTTTTTGAAATAAACTGAAAGATATCAGCCAAAATGGGTATATTTTCGGTGTCCCTTTCACTTTGATCATTATTTAAACACATTTAAATGTTTATAGTCTAATAACAACATATACCATTCTATTCGTGAAACTTCAAAGAATCATTTGGTACCAAGCGCAACTGAATAACTATTACCGCAAAAGTACAAAACACTTCCAAAGTTGAAAATTCTCGATTTTTTTCAAAATTGATTTTTTCAAAAATGGTACGTTCTGGAGAAAAACGGATTGCAGATTCGTATTCAGCACATTACAGTCTATAAGAAACGCATATTGAAGGTTACAAAATCAGACCCGTGTTGAACAGTGTAATTAAGGCGCTACGTAAATTTAGGGTATATTTACTAGGTATAAGATTTAAAATAGTGACTGATTGTCAAGCGTTTACGATGACGTTAAAAAAAAGGGGAGCTTTGCGTGCGCGTGGCGCGATGGGCTTCTTTCCTTAGCGATTACGACTTCGTTGCGGAGCATCGACCAGGACGTACATGATGCACGTCGATGCCCTTAGCTGCAACCCAGTGGCAGAAGTAATGTTAGTCGAGGGAAGTGATTCGACCTCGATAGCGAAATTTAAATGCGCCCAAATGGACGACGAGGAGCTGAGGAAGATTTTAACAACGGAAAATTACGAAGGAGCAGATCGGTATACCATAAAAAATGGTCTAGTATATAAGGATGCCAATGACGAGCTATTACTTGTAGTGCCTAGGGCGATGCAAGCCGAAATAATCCGGAAGGCTCACGGACGAGGACATTTTGCAGCAAGGAAAACGGAAGAGATAATTAAAAGGGACTTGGTTCAGAGAAATGCGGCCCAAAATCGAGAAAAGGATACGTAACTGTATAGATTGTATCTTAGCCGAGAGGAAGCAGGGCAAACAGGAGGGTTTCCTCCACACGATTGATAAGGGAGAAGTCCCTCTCGACACGTTTCACGTCGACCACATCGGTCCTCTGGCGTCCACTAGGAAAAGTTATCAGCACATTCTTGTAGTGGTGGACGCATTCACCAAATTCGTTTGGTTTTATCCGACCAAGACGACCGCCAGCAGGGAAGTGGTGGATCGCCTGAAGCCCTGGCAAAGAAGCATCAATGATTGTGACGAATGCTCTAGTGAAGACAGTGACACCGACATGTAAGCTGCAAGCGTATGGGCCATTTGGGGGCAAATGGCCGGCGCAGGATGGCCGAGTGTAGGGACACCGGGTATGCGTGCGCGTATGCGGATGCGTGCGTGCGGCGCGAGAGCGTGAAGAAAGGCGTGCGGGAGAGCGGTTCACGACGCGGTGGAGAGAACACGTTTTAGATACTTTTTGGATACTTTTCACATTGTATTAACCTACCCTAATATTAATAAAGTCTTTACTTTTCATTAAAACTCTACACAACCTAATAGGAAGGCATTAACTTCGAAATATTTGCCCGAAATTTATTCAGAAAAATGTAATGGATTTCGGCAAAAATTATCGCTTACACAACATGTACATATTACAGTTGATCTGTGGACAGGTGTCATTTTTTGGCATCACTGTCCATTTTTTTGCGACCGACAGTTTGAGCTTATAATCTAACATTTTACAAGTTTCTTATTTTCCTATAAAACACACCGCCGATAATCTGTACGAAGACCTCATAGCAACAACACGGATTTGGCAAATTAATTCAAAAATCTATGCTACTGTTAGTGATAATGCTAGTAATATCGTAGCCGCAATAAGGAAGACACCGTGGCATCAAATATCTTGTTTCGGACATACAATAAATTTTGTTGTGCGATATATTTTACAAAACAGCGAAGTTGTGTCCCAAATTATTAAAAAATGTCAAAATATAACACATTTCTTTAAAAGTAGTAATGCTGCCAGTGCATTATTAAGAAACCAACAACTCCCACAAGGCTTACCTCAAACTTTGAGCTTGAAAAGGGTAATACGATGGAATTCTATTTATGCAATGCTCAC
Organism: Nomada hirtipes; assembly: GCA_951802735.1. Lineage (NCBI taxonomy): Eukaryota > Metazoa > Arthropoda > Insecta > Hymenoptera > Apidae > Nomada > Nomada hirtipes. The sequence continues at coordinate 6,848,630 of OX637921.1, read as the reverse complement.
TCGTTTTATAAAGTTAGGAACAGTTTTACCAGCAACTTCCGCACAACTTAATCAGAGGAATGTAGAACAATTATATGACGAGTGGGAAATTATAAACGACACTAGGACCATTTGAAAACCCTTAGATCAGGCAAATACAGAATTATCCGGCGAATGTTATGTAACAATATCAAAAGTAATCCAAATTATTCATTGTATTGAACGTGCTATAAGAAACCAGGAAAATATATCACCAGCAGTCCAAATATTACGTACAAATTCATTGAGTGAAATAAACTACCGATTTAAAGATATTGAAGCACATTCCACGTATGCAATTTCTACAATTTTGGATCAACGTTATAAAGATATCGTATTTGACTAGAAGCAATGCATTAAAAAAGCAAAAAATAGTATAATGCAAGAATATGTTAGTAACAAAAATAGTCGCAATATACAAACAGATGTTAGTAACGATACTTTAGCAACAGAAGCATTTATTGGTGATAGTATATGGGCAGATTTCGACAAAAAAGTAGAAAATATACAAACTATTATAGTACAGATATTAATTTTTCATTAATAAAGTATGAATTGAAAAGGTAAATATTTGTTAACGATACAAGTTGAAAACCATACCTACGTGCACTGTGCGTTCGCCGAGAGTTGGCGAGTGATAGTTTACGCTCTCACTCTGCTGCTACAACGTGCGTTGCTGTTATTGGCTGAGGACGGTGACAAAGTTCGGCGATCAGCATATCGAGAGAGAGTGAAATAGAATGATTCTAAAGCACTGGCGTAGCCTCCCAATGAAAGTGTCAACTATTAAAAGATTTGATCTATTATTGCATGTTCGGGAAGACTTTCTAAATTAAAAAATTACATGCGTTTTCGCACAGTTCGTTCTTATTATTAATGTTTAGAAATTGATTTTTAATTGAAGAGATAAATTTGTATTTACATATCTTATTTTATAAAAAATAATATATCTCATTTTAAGCTCGTTGTATCCGTGTTTCGAATCTGATTCAGCCGCAATATAATGCCGCTTATAGACGGAACGGAATTTACACACTTGGATTTTGAATACTGAATTACTTTTTAATAATTGACGCAACGTATAATACAGCTCATGTACTTTTCAAAGATTAAAACGACTAAGGGTACGATCAGCTTGGCTCCGTTCGACAGACGACCGGCATGCCGGGAAAAGTCGTCCGATGCGTGCATTCGCGTTAGTGCATGTGTGTGAGCCATAGATTGCCCTCCGACACGCGGTGGAGTACACAAGTTGCCTGTGAAAGGCACAAAAAAACTATTTTCTGACTCAAATCATATGTTCAACCCTTATTTATTTCAACTTATATTTTTAACTGATTGTAACAATTTCAGATTCTATGTTAATTTTTTGTTACTTCATTTTAATTTTAAAACTTAAATGAAAGAAAGGATGGCGATGGTGTGGAGGTAATATTATATATAATATAATATATATAAGGTAATGTTAATATTATTGTTATAATTTGAAAAGTGTCACCTGTCGTTTGTCGCGAAGGTGGGTCGCGAGAGGGGACAGTCGCAGATAGAGAGCCGTGCCGAATAGACGAATTAACAATTGAGAGTTTATTGTAACACCCTTGTTTCTTCATTTAATAAACGTAAAGTTATACAACATTATATATAAAATATTATTTGAAATACTCAAATTATGTCGTCTTTGGACTCATTTTAATCGGAATAATATCACAAATATGTTGATCAAAATTGTATAAAAAAAGGACTGAAAATAAAAAAGATTGCAATGCATTGGTATCTTGATCAGTACAAAAACGCATCTGGTCTTTGCCGATTATCACAGTCGCAGCTTCTCTTTCGTTTTCACGCGCCATCCTTTTCTGCGTCCGAAACTTATTACCATCAATTAAACCAGTAAATGTAGTTCAAATTATATCGTGTTTGGTGTCATTGTAATCAGAAAAATGTCACTAATGTCTGGGTATAAGTTTCATAACAAAAGAATGAGCAATAGCAAAGTTTCATTGTTGTTATCAGCGGGCCCATAGTTCAAGTGCGGGCCCTCGAGAACCCCAACGTCTATCGACCTGGCCGTGGAAAGGTTTGTTTTTGTAGTAACGGGAACCAGAAGGCGTCTCAAGTGTATGTACGACATCTACGACAAAATTCAAAATAGTTTGAGTTTGTCCGGCTTTCGACTTGCCCGACGAAAACGGCTACACCGATAGACCACACACATGCTTCTCAATGCATCGAAACGCTCACACATGTAGCTGACGTCACACGTCGGGCTAATCGCCCGATATCGGTGCCACTCTACCCACGAAGTCGGATGAAAAGACACACACACATGCATCCCAAGGCATCGTGCATGTGAGCCCGTTGCCGGTCATCTGTCGAACGGACGGAAAACGGAGCCAAGCTGATCGTACCCTAAGCCGCGACCCGCCTGTTTCAACCGTTTATATACAATTCGGCTGTTGGTGACTCATGGCGGGTCACACGCATTTGTTATGATTGACGCCGTGCACGCCAATCAACACGCTCCGCTTAGAGTTTATTACCTTACAAGGTAATTTCGGTAGACATCCCTCTTATGTGTAAGTGAGGGATGTCACAAACAAGGAATAAGTGTGGAGCACAGCGAGGCGTGTTGGCTCCCCTCGCCTCCCCTGGTCACGGTTTCGCTACTTCTATTTAATTACATTGTAACTGACTAATTAGAAATAAACTTTACTTACATTGTATTAGAATAATACATAATATTTAGAAGGGCCACAGACAGATGACATTTTAATTTTTTTATTTAACAGATATTTCAAATGTAGCGTTGTACAGGAGCGATTGGAGTCGGGGACAGCGGACATTGGCAAAATCAAAGATCGAAAAACAACTAACGGCCAAATTGCCGTTTCCTCGCTCCTCGTTCCCTACATGCCGTCCGCCCGAGCGACGATAACATATTTGCGCGCTGGCGGGCGACAAAAAAAAGGGCATACTCGAGCGCTCGGCTCGAGCATCGCCGATGCGAGCGCAGGCGTTAGATTTGAACTAGCCGCAGAGCAGTGAACATTACAAAACCAGAACATTTCGCAAAACCTTCTGTCAACCGCAATTAAAATAAACGTGCGTTTGTCGCAAAAGTGAATTGGGTAATTCATTACGTCCATTCGCGAGAGACGATCGCAAACAACTGGTCCTTCGAGCCGGATTCACATTCGACAAATTCAAACCGTTTGTTTAAACACGTTGACGAGAAGCCAAGATGTCGACGAGGTTCACTACCTTAAAAGAACTGGAGACGTCCATTCATACGATGTCCCGTATGGTGGACAACTTCAAGAAGAAGGGAAAGGCGAAATTCTCCCGAGCATCAGCGTGTGGCCGTCTTTGTTTGCCTCGCGACCCGGGCAATTCACCTCGAGCTTGTCGCGGACCTCAGCACGGAAGCGTTTCTTCGCGCCTTCGCGAGATTCACGTCGCGTCGAGGCCTGCCGTCCACCATATATTCAGATAACGGCACGACCTTCGTGGGCGCGGACAGGGAACTCGCGCGTTCGTACCGTGCCGCGATTCGGGACGCTGATGCGCGAAATAGACTGACGAGTGACGGCGTAACCTGGAAGTTCATTCCACCTAATGCGCCTCATTTCGGCGGCCTCTGGGAGGCTGGGGTGCGTTCGGTGAAATTCCATCTCAAGCGCACCCTCGGCGACAATAAATTAACATTTGACGAGTTCGCGACGCTTCTGTGTCGAGTGGAGGCATGCTTGAACTCCAGGCCGATCGCGCCGCTATCCGACGCAATCGACGACTTCGATGCGCTCACACCCGGCCATTTCTTGATCGGAAACCCCCTCACCGCCGCGCCCGAGCCGGTGTTACTAGACGTAAATGAAAACCGGCTGTCGCGGTGGCAGTTAGTCCGCGTTCTAAGCGAGCGTTTTTGGAAACGGTGGAAGGACACCTACGTTAACACCCTACAGCAAAGGACCCGGTGGCGTACGCGAACACCGTCCGTACAGGTCGGGCAGCTAATTTTGCTGCGTAGCGCTGCTCAACCGCCATGCAAATAGGTGATGGGGCGGGTAATCGAGGTGCATCCAGGTGCTGATGGACTGGCCAGAGTGGTGACCGTGGAAACCGCGGATTCAGTTTTCAAGCGACCCATCACCCAGTTATGTATCCTACCCGTTGATCAGCCAGACGCGGCGAGTCTATGACAATCACGCGTAGCGTGCGGCGCCTTGACGACAGCTGAGCAAACCCCGTTACCTGACGACTCGCGGTCACCCGCGACCGGTGCAGCGCAGCACCGCGTGCGACATTTGCGTGCGAAACAACGCCTCTTACTTCTTGTAGAAATCGATGCGATGCAGGATTCTGAAGTAAGATGCATGTATAAAATGTATTGAAACGTACGTTTCAAGGCGGGCGGTATGTACAGGAGCGATTGGAGTCGGGGACAGCGGACATTGGCAAAATCAAAGATCGAAAAACAACTAACGGCCAAATTGCCGTTTCCTCGCTCCTCGTTCCCTACATGCCGTCCGCCCGAGCGACGATAACATATTTGCGCGCTGGCGGGCGACAAAAAAAAGGGCATACTCGAGCGCTCGGCTCGAGCATCGCCGATGCGAACGCAGGCGTTAGATTTTAACTAGCCGCAGAGCAGTGAACATTACAAAACCAGAACATTTCGCAAAACCTTCTGTCAACCGCAATTAAAATAAACGTGCGTTTGTCGCAAATGTGAATTGGGTAATTCATTACGTCCATTCGCGAGAGACGATCGCAAACAAGCGTCATTAATAGAAAATCTGATCCATTGAAATGGTGGAAGAACGAAGGTACTACAAATTTCTCACATCTTTGGACAATCGCGGAAGAATATTTATCCATTCCAGCAACATCCGTTCCAAGCGAACGATTATTTTCCAAAGCTGGTCAGGTTCTTTCCGAAAGAAGAAGCAGATTACAGTCAAAACTAACAAATATGCTATCTGTAATCAGTTCAAACAAAAATAAATAGATTGAAATGATAAATCATTAACCCCTGCACTTTAATTCCATCACTTCTGCCTGTATTCGCCTTAACGATATATTAACGACATTATCGATATATCGTTAAGTATCAATCAGCCGTACTCAGTCAGTCACACAGAGTAGACGTGTCTCGATTTGCCCGCCTTGTTGTCATTCTGTGCGTAACCGCCAGACATCAAAGGCAGCCGTTTCTTTTGAAATTCATCAGTGCCTTTCTGAAATCTTCGCCTCTTTTCCACGATGGATTATGTTTGCAATGGTTGTGGTAAATCAGTAGCAAAACCCATCAAGTGCAATAACTGCGGAATTGCCATACACCCTGGCTGTCTTAATCGGTCAAGCCATTTAGCCTCAAACGGTCAGTTACTGGACTGCTCTATATTATCGCAGGCAAGACGTTCTGACCCAACCGAGGATGACCAATTATTTCTGAAGATTCAGAATCTCAGTCAATTTGAGGCACTTCGCACTAAAGTCAGGGAGCTAAAAAACACGTATAAAGAGGACATCGAGAGATTAACACTTGATGTCTCCTCTCTTACCGAAAGGATATCCCAACTGGAGGCGAAATCCTCGCAGCTCCACAGCGACTGTGACTCTCACCCTCACTCAGAAGAGATTATACAGGAGCTCGCTGAACGTGATTACCGCTCACGAAACATCATCGTGAGTAACCTAGAGGAACATCGACAACCGAATCATTCCCAGGACATCGAGCGGGTACGGAGTATTTTCAACAGCCTCTACCCTGGCGACTACTCAACTATCAAAGTCAGCAGAATCGGTAAAAAACAGCAAAGTAGCCGTCATCGATTAATTCGTGCCACCTTAACGACGAAGACAGACGCCCTAAACATACTCCGAAATAAAAACCGCGATAACGGTCCCGCAAGAATCTTCCAGGACTCAACGCCGAAACAGCGCCTCCATCTCCAGAATCTAAGGATCGAATTAATATCACTCATAGATTCAGGCATAACCAACAAAACAATTCGGTATGTCAATGGTGTTCCCAAAATTATAACTTTATCACCTCAGCCTCGTCAAAAAAACTAATAAGAAACCCCTTAATGTATTATCAAAATGTTCGCGGTCTTCGCTCGAAGTTAAGCGATTTACGCTGTGCGTTTGCATCCTCTGCTGTTGTATACGATGTAATCATCCTTACTGAAACTTGGCTACACCATGGCATACCGAATTCGGAGCTTGGTCTTTTCAATTATAGTATTTTCCGATTAGACAGAAATGACCGTGCCAGTACACATGCCAGAGGCGGAGGTGTACTTATTGCTATAAGAAATTCATATTTCAGTCGCCGTATCGAAGTAACCGTTAACTCTGTCGAGCACATGTTCGTAGAGGTGCACGTAGATCGTGCTAGTGTTATTGTCGGGGCGGTATATATTCCCCCCACGTCGCCGGGCTCCCACTACGAACAACATTGTCTTACGGTCGAGGAAGTATGTGCTCTTTACCCCAATTCTCCTGTTGTCATCGCTGGCGACTACAATATACTGTAAGCAGCCTTTATATATTGTAAGCAGCCTTTATATATGTTATAACCGTGCCGCTTGAGGCGCTGCAGGATAGACAGTCGTTGTACGTTGTACGAGCCGTCCGTTATGCGTTAGTTAGCCTTTTAGTTAATCTTAGTTAGTGTTGAGAAATGTTAAATTAAATATAAGTAGCGAAGCCGTGACCAGGAGAGGCGAGGGTAACCAACCCGCCTCGCTGTGCTCCACACTCATTGTTTGTTTGTGACATCCCTCACTCACACATAAAAGGGATGTCTACCAAAATTACCTTATAAGGTAACGAAATGTAAGCGGAGCATGTTGATTGGCGGCCACGGCGTCAACATAACAAATACGTGTGACCCGCCAGGAGTCACCAAGCCGATATGTATATAAACAGCTAAAACTGGCGGGTCAGAGGCTTAGTCGTTTTGTAATCGTTGCAGAAGAAGCGAGCTGAATTATACTTTGCAATATAATTAAAAATCAATTTAAACTTCAAATCCGAGAGAGTATTTCAATTCCCATCCGTCTATAGCGGCATAATAGTGCGGCTGGATCAGATTCGAAACAGTTAAAGTGGTCCTTCGAGCCGGATATAGCGGAGTGCGGGATAAGTTATACCCGAGGATACGGTGTCTGGGTTTGAAAAAACAGCCACACTACAAAGGGCGCCGCAAAGTTAAGTCTGGGCTTGAAAAAGCAGCGACACTTAAAAGGGCGCCGCAAAAGTTAAGTCTGGGCTTGGAAAAGCAGCGACATTTACAAAGGCATCGCAAGGTGATCTATTGCGACACAACTGGGGTTCGACTGTGACATGGCCTCCAAGGAAACTACCCTGAAGGAGCTGTACGCAGCCCAGAGCGTCACTATGGGACTCATCGGAAGAGCAGTGGAGAACTTCAATAAGGTGGCGAAGGTGCAACGTGACGCAGCTATGACCGCCAGCAGGCTCAACAATCTACGAGGCTACTGGGAGAAGTGTGTCCAACAGCACACGCAGATCATCTCACTGGCAGACAAGGACGCCGCAACAAAGGATGAGTACTTCATCAATGATTTGTTCGCGTCCACGTCGTGCATATTCGAAGAAGCGTGCGATTATTTTAGTAAATTGTCAGCAAAGTTCAATCCTCCGCCAATCGCGCAGTCGTCGTTCGATGAGAGTCATACTACCAATTCAAATAGCGTCGCGAATTCCATTAAGTTACCGCAAATATCGCTACCCTCTTTCTCGGGAGATCTACAGGAGTGGGAAAATTATCGCGATCTGTTCCTTGCATTAGTGGATCAGAATGCAAATTTGGTAGGAGTACAAAAACTCCATTACCTGAAATCGAGTCTCTCGGGCGAAGCTAGCTTGGTTATCAAAAATATCGCCGTAACGGAAGCAAATTACACCAATGCCTGGGAACTTATGAGAAGGAGGTTCGATAACACGCGCTTAATAGTATATTCGTATTTGCGGGCACTAACCGAATTTCCAAATATTCACTGCCCATCCACCAAGGATTTGCGTAATTTGCGAGATAAAGCAAATGATATTCGTCAGGCCCTGATTAATATAGGAAGGCCGATAGAAAGCTGGGAAGATCTTTTCAACTTTCTTGTAATCTCAAAATTAGACCGGGAATCCTTGAGTGATTGGGAGCTTAAATTGGGAGGAAGCACAGCGTTGCCGTCGTTTGCAGACTTAGATGAATTTTTAACGTCACGAATACGTGCGTTCGATGCGGTTGATTCGGTAGGGCAAACAGTGCAGGCTGTCGAATCCAGATACAAAAATCGGAAATCAGATAAACGCATGAATCTTATATCTCATCAAGTAGGTTTCACCGAAGCCAAATGCGCATTCTGCGAGGCAAATCACGCGATTGCTACGTGTAATAAGTTTAAAAAAAAGCATGTCAGTGAACGACGTGCCTTCTTGTTTGAAAATCATTTGTGTTTCCGTTGCTTAAAACCCGGGCATGTAACCGCGACATGTTTATCCAAGTCAGCATGCACTGTCTGCAAGGGCAAACACCATACGCTCGTGCACTTTAAAAATACGAGGACAAATGTCAGCAGCGGCAAAAGCGCCGATGCACAGTCGAAGGTAGCAGAAATCGATTCACCCTCAACTTCTATACAGGATGAGAAAACTCAATTAACTGCATGCCATGCAACCTACCCTCGCGTTAACAAAGTGCTGCTGCCGTCTGCTCGCGTCAAAATTACAGCGGACAACGGCAGAACCATAATTGTGCACGCATTGCTGGATCAGGGCTCGCAGGTCACGTGCGTGACTGAGCGCGTCGCAGAATTCTTGAAGCCCAAAAGAATACCTGTTTCCGTAGATCTTGCCGGAATCGGGGGAAAAAACGCCGGTAGAGTAAAATGTGCAGTTAACTTAGAGATGTCCTCTTGCAACCGCGATGATAAAGTGGAAGGTTGTGGAATTAAATTCACCGCCTTAGTACTAAAAAACTTGACTTCTTATACTTCGAGCTCATTCGAATATAATCCCAACTGGAAGCATTTAGTTGATCTACCTCTTGCTGATTCACATCCAAGTAAAATAAAGAGCTTTGACCTTCTTATCGGAGCAGGTGATTATGGCAAGGTTGTGATTGAGGGTATAATCAAAGGTCCTCTGGGCTCGCCAATCGCGCAACGCACCATATTCGGTTGGGTTCTCTTCGGGTCTTGTGGAGAGCCAAACGGGACTCCGCGGTCAGATATGCAGGTCCATCACGTGGAAATCCTTGACGAGTTGTACAAAGACCTAAAACAATTCTGGGAATTAGAAGAAACCCCGAAAGTACTAGGGTTGACGCGCGATCAACTAGATTGCGAGTCTCATTTCGTGAATACTCACCGTCGCCAGCCCGACGGTCGCTACGAGGTCCGACTGCCATTCGTCATGGATCCCACAGCCACTATCGGCGACACTGCAACTATTGCACGAAAAATCTTCAAGGCGACGGAAACGCGAGTGAGAAAAGATCCGGAATTGTACCGGGAATATCAAGCTTTCTTGCAGGAATATCTCGATTTAGGTCACATGAGTCGAATTAGTAATTCTGAGCCCTTACACAATAAAATTTTCATTTCACACCTACCCGTCTTAAGACGGGATAGCCAAACGACAAAATTGAGGGTTGTCTTCAATGCATCAATGAGCTCTTCTAACGGTAAATCGCTGAATGATTGTCTTTATGTAGGGCCCAATTTGCAAGCCAATTTATTTTCCATATTGGTTAGGTGGCGATGGCACCGGCTGGTTTATACAGCAGACATTGCGAAAATGTTTCGACAGATTCGCGTAGCATCAGAAGACACTAATTTTCAGTGTATCTTCTGGCGTCCCTCTCCGGATCTTCCGCTGGAGGCTTATCGTTTAGAGACTGTCACGTACGGCATGGCATGTGCACCCTTTCACGCGAATCGCGTTCTCAAGCAACTTGCCAAGGACGAAGTCGAAAATAATCCAATTGGAACAGCCATACTGGCAGAAGAATTCTATGTCGATGACGCCATGTTCGGAGCAAACGATCCTGTCGTTTTAATGCAAATGCGAGATGAGTTGAACCGTTCGCTCAGGGCGGGCGGTTTCAAACTGAGGAAATGGGCGGGCAACTCTTCTTCGTTGCTCCAAGACATTCCTTCAGAGGATCACGGGCTAGCGATCAGCAGAACTCTGCAAGACGACGAGAGAGTGAAAGTGTTAGGAATTCAGTGGAATCCGTCGTCAGATCATTTTCACTTCCAGGTCAACCTGCCATCCGGGAGGAAGTTAACGAAACGTTCGTTTTTATCTCTGTTAGCTAAGGTTTACGACCCCTTAGGTTGGATAGCTCCCTTCATAGTGCAGGGAAAAATAATCCTACAAAGACTGTGGCTGGCAAAAGTTGACTGGGACGAGGATTTGCCCGTGGATTTAGCTCGTGATTGTGGAAAATTTCACTCCACGCTTTCAAGCATTAAGGAAATCTCGATTCCTAGATGGGTGGGGACCGCCAAGAGAAACAAAATCCATACAAATACATGGATTCTGCGATGCTTCTCATCTAGCGTATGGAGCAGTTGTATATGTTCGTGTAGAGTCCTCTCCGATAAAGGTTTCGCTGCTGTATGCGAAAACCAAGGTAGCGCCTTTAAAGGTGCAGAGCATTCCACGCCTCGAGCTCTGTGCGGCTGAATTGTTAAGCCACGCAATTACTTTCGTCCTCAGCTCATTGCGGGTCAAAGTGAACTCTGTCGTCTGCTGGACTGATTCCAGGGTCGTCCTGGATTGGCTTAATGCTCCTCCTGGCAATTGGAAACCCTTTGTAGCCAATAGAGTTTCCGAGGTGCAGTCAAGCCTGCCTACAGCCATGTGGCATCATGTTCCAGGAAGTCAGAACCCAGCTGACTGTGCCTCACGGGGTTGTTCGGCAAAGGATCTCAAGGACCATGACCTATGGTGGCGTGGGCCACGCTGGTTATCGGAATCGCCGGACAGTTGGCCGGAGCAGAGATCTTCAGCAGCTAGCGGGCAGGTCACATCAGAAGTATTGCTTCAGGTCGTTTCAAAGGAAATTCGTCCATTCGAATCGATGGAAATCTTCACGCGATTCTCTTCATGGCCTAAATTATTACGCGTAATTGTGTATGTTTACAAGTTCTATAACGCGTGTAGGAGACATCCACTTGTCGAGAGAAGTAAGATCGTTTCAAAGGCAGAGGTACAATTTGTAAAAACTAAATGCTTCAAATTAATTCAGGCCTACTACTTTCCATTGGAGCTTCAAGAGCTATCAAACTCAAAGGGAAGGATGGCAAAGAGCTCAATTGTGGCTTTGTCTCCCTTCCTAGATGAGGACAAAGTTATCCGTGTGGGTGGTCGGTTAAAGAACTCATTCTTACCGGAATCGACCAAGCATCCGGTAATATTACCGCGCTGTCATGTAACACTCCTCATTCTTAGGCATGTTCATGTCGCGACACAGCATGGCGGGTTACAATTGACACTGCGAACCCTGCGCCAGCAATACTGGGTAATACACGCGCGAACCCAGGCAAAGAAAATTATATCGAATTGCCTAACATGTGTACGACAGCGTGCACAAACGCTTCAACAGAAGATGGGAGATTTGCCACCAGAACGCGTAACGCCGAGTCGTCCGTTTGCTACTGTTGGTGTCGACTATGCGGGCCCGTTCGCGTGCCGCGTGTCACAGGGCCGCGGACAGAAATCGCGAAAATGTTACATCGCATTGTTCGTCTGTTTATGTGTTCGCGCAATACATATTGAGGTAGTGAGCGATTACACTACATCAGCATTCTTAGCTGCCTTCGAACGATTTGCGTCACGACGGGGCCTGCCCGCGAAGGTTATTTCCGATAACGGAACGAACTTCAAGGGTGCTTGCAATGAACTCGAAAACCGAATTCGAAAATTACGCGCAGAAACCGACTTTCTAAACGACATGGCGACGCGAGGTGTGGAATGGAAATTCATTCCCCCCGGGGCCCCTCACTTCGGAGGGCTTTGGGAAGCCGGAGTAAAGAGCGTTAAGCATCACCTGAGAAGAATTTTAGGCTCGTTCACTCCAACATACGAAGAATTCAACACGATTTTATGTAAAATAGAATGCTGTCTTAATTCGCGACCGTTGAGTCCGCTTTGCGACGATCCCAGTTCATTCGACGCATTGACTCCTGGACATTTTTTAGTTGGTTCATGCTTACTTGCAGTCCCGGATGTCTCATTAATGGATGTGTCCGAATCGCGTCTCTCGAGGTGGCAGGCAATCCAGAAGATCAATGAACAATTTTGGAAACTGTGGTCTACTGATTACTTGTCCGCGCTACAGTCGAAAGCGAAATGGCGAACTGCGCGCGAGTCGTTGCAAGTCAATGATCTAGTATTACTACGTGACAATAACCTGCTTCCAACGTACTGGAGCCTGGGAAGAGTGGTAGAAATCTTTCCGGGAAAGGACAAATTAGTACGAGTCATACGTGTGAAAACGGCTGCGACCGAGTACACTCGCCCGATCACGCAAGTATGTAAGTTGCCGGTGCGGCAAAACGATGAAGGATATGTAAATATAAGAGAAGCGTAAACACGCGTAGGTAATGGATCACGTAGAATCTACGAGGCAGGGCAACCGACCAATTGTTGCGATGGTCAGGGTGATGCGCCAGACTCGTTGTTGTTATAGGGACGTCCACTGCCTAAATGTCGATCACGTATGATCGAGGCGGGCGGAATGTTGAGAAATGTTAAATTAAATATAAGTAGCGAAACCGTGACCAGGAGAGGCGAGGGGAACCAACCCGCCTCGCTGTGCTCCACACTCATTGTTTGTTTGTGACATCCCTCACTCACACATAAGAGGGATGTCTACCAAAATTACCTTATAAGGTAACGAAATGTAAGCGGAGCATGTTGATTGGCGGCCACGGCGTCAACATAACAAATACGTGTGACCCGCCAGGAGTCACCAAGCCGATATGTATATAAACAGCTAAAACTGGCGGGTCAGAGGCTTAGTCGTTTTGTAATCGTTGCAGAAGAAGTGAGCTGAATTATACTTTGCAATATAATTAAAAATCAATTTAAACTTCAAATCCGAGAGAGTATTTCAATTCCCATCCGTCTATAGCGGCATAATAGTGCGGCTGGATCAGATTCGAAACAGTTAGAATTAGGTATTAATTAGTAGGCTGTTAATTAGTATTCTCCAGTCAATAGTTTAGTTTGCAACTGTATTAGCATTTATACAATAAATCTCTTACAATACCTAATTTTAGCGGGCGTACCAATTCCACTTTTTCATTTCATTCCTATTCACCTAACCTCATTGTCGGTGAGTACTTTAATTACTTAAATATTTCTCAATTTAACAACCTTAGTAACTCACATAACTCGAAACTAGATTTGGTTTTCTCGACTGTGGCAAGCATTTCCATTTCTCCCGCTCCAGAGTCATTCGTGCCAGAAGATTCTTACCATCCTGCCCTCTCTTTCCCTATTTCAAACTGCTCAAGATCTCCTCTCTTCTGTCGTACCTCCTTCATAAGGAATTTTAGAGCCGCCGATTATAATATGATCAATAGCTGCCTATCCCAGTTCGATTGGGACAGGCTCCTTTCTCCCTTACTCATCGATTCGGCCGTCGATCTTCTTTACCATCACTTAAACTATGCCATAAACGCATGTGTGCCACTTCGTCCTATTACTACCTCTTTATACCCGGTTTGGTTTTCACGTAGGCTTATTTCTCTACTTGCAAAAAAGAAATCCGCTCATCGCCGTTATAAATCTACAAACTGTTTTTCAGGTTACCTCGTGTTTTCCAGTCTTAGATCCAAATGTCGCACTCTGTCTCGTCGTTGCTGGACTACCTATGTTGCCACGTCTGACAAGGAAGGTTAGGCAACCCGAAGATAACGATAATTATGAAGCTTTGCATACAAGTACAGCATGTCATCCGTAATACAACCCTATATTCCAATGGTGCCATAACTCGGGTTTAAGGGGTGAAATCAGCCCCTGAAAAAAATTGAAGATTTTCTTTTTCCTCAAATATCTCAGGAACGCTGGGAGATATCTGAAAAAAGTTTAAGTAAAACTTGCACCGTTTTATTGTGTTTATTAAACTGCGTAAAAAATTGGTTCAAAAAATTCGTGGTTTTCGAGTTACTTCTCCCCCCAACCCCTCCCCCTAAGAAAATATTGTTTACTATTCGTGCTGAAATACCTCTGGGTATCCTCTTTTTATATCTCTAAATGACATGTGTGTTACATTTTTTTTTTTTAATAAAAAAAACCATTATTAACGTATTTAGAGTCCATTTACGCACTTTTCTTTAAAGAACTGGCCTCACAACGCAATACTTAAATAATTTACATTTATTTTAAGTTCTTTACATGAAAATTATTCATATTAAATTTAATTGTAGCAGTATAACAGTTTTTAATAATAAAATAATTTGTACATTTTTCCACATCGAAGGGTTGTATAAGTAACAAACGACAAAAATAGTAAAAAATCACGGTTGGTAATTACTACAATAATGATATTGCTTGTAGAAATGTTCGAAAAAAGGTACTCGCCACACCACGCACATCGCATATAGGCAGCCGCGCCACAAATACTACACTTTGGTATAGCCTTTTCACTCCTATAGTAACAGAAATCTACAGGATTTTGAAACTCGCCGGGATGCGTTTCTAGATGTCCGCTTTTAAACCAAGCATATTGAAAAAGATTTTTGAATCTGGGCGAAGTTATACTGCTACAATTAAATTTAATATGAATAATTTTCATGTAAATGAACTTAAAATAAATGTAAATTATTTAAGTATTGCGTTGTGAGGCCAGTTCATTAAAGAAAAGTGCGTAAATGGACAATAAATTCGTTAATAATGGTTTTTTTTATTAAAAAAAAAAGATTTAACACATATGTCATTTAGAGATATGAAAAGAGAATACCCAGAGGTATTTCAGCACGAATAGTAAACAATATTTTCTTAGGGCGGAGGGGGTGGGGGAGGGGTAACTCGAAAACCACCAATTTTTCGAACAAATTTTTTACGCAGTTTAATAAACACAATAAAACGGTGCAAGTTTTACTTAAACTTTTTTCAATTATCCCTCAGCGTTCCTGAGATATTTGACGAAAAAGAAAATCCTCGATTTTTTTTAAGGGCTGATTTCACCCCTTAAACCCGAGTTATGGCACGATTGGAATATAGGGTTGTATTACGGATGACATGCTGTACTTGTATGCAAAGTTTCATAATTATCGGTATCTTCGGGATGCCTAACCTTCCTTGTGAGTCAACCCTTCAAAACAACCCTAAAGCATTTTGGAATTTCATTCGATCCCTCAAAAACGAATCTCCTTTTCCTCTCTCCATGTGCTTTAATGATCGTATGGCCTGTACTGAACAAGCCATAGCCGATGTATTTGCTGATTACTTCAGTTCAGTATATTCTCACGAAACCGACACACTATGCATACAGTCGGGGACAAAAATAAGTGGACAGGTAGAGAGAATAGATTGTTTTGCCGCGCACCCGCGACGTACCGTGTGGACAGGACCGAGCAGGTAAAACGAAGGTCGTAAATCCTCGCTCCGACTAGGGTCGCGTCGCGTGATGTTTAGGCGTTCCTATTCTTATTTTGAATAGGATTATTATTGATGTAAATGGATAATCAATGAGATTAACGAATTCTTCAAATAACAATGCGTGATATATTTGTATAACAAGAAAGTGAATGTCCGACGTAGAGTGTAATGACGAAGTATCGGGTGGAATCGCGATGTTCACACCTCTCGTGAGGACGGATACTCCGGAGTCTTTTAGGAGGCGTACTCCTTTACAATTGTATTCTGAACTTGTCGTGTAAGAGGGTGTAAGGCTCCTACGATTGACGTGTTCGTGTGAATTATATGTGACGACTGACTTGCGAAGATTTACTATTTTAAGACTGAATAGAAGTGGCCCTGATATGCCGAACTGGACGCTGCAGGGTTACCCGGGCGGTCCACCGGCTGGATATCAGGGCTGAGTGCTAGACTCTGTTAGACTGTTGACTTAAGACTGTCTTCCTCCTCGAGTGCTTCTCAGCACGTCGACTCGGAACCTTTTTTGGGCACGCTGATTGGGCATTAGCAAAAATGTCTAGTTTCCAATCAGCGTGTATTGGAGGTGTGACCGCACCCTTCCTTTGCGTCCGAGGCGCGTTGCATGAAGGATAGGGTGTGACTTTGAACGCTGCAGCGGAATTTCCATCAGGGACCTAGAGCTTGACCTGGCCGTGTCATCTGCGGCCCAGCTGCGAGGCCCTTTTGGAAACTCACGTTTACGACGCATGCAATGAACTGCTGAGGTCGTGCATGCCTAATTTCTGCTACCTTGGCAGATTAGAGTGTAAAACAACTTCCTCAAAAACAGTTATATTACTTGCCTTTTTATGAGGGTACCGATATTAGAAATATGTTGGTTCCGCGGGTGCGCCGCGGAACAAGATATCAATGAAATTTAATTGACGTTACATTATTGATATAAACTTAACTTTTATTTGTCTTATATCCTTATAATACATAGATTATTTAGTGACAAATTCAAACTAATATTCACATTTTTATGTACGCAATGCACATTTAACGAAATAATCAGCGATTTCTCGAGAGACAAAAATAAGTGGACGCCTACCAACAACGCTATAGTGGGGCAAGAAATCTAAACAAATTTTACAAATTGGTTATGCTTGCACGCAATAATCTCAAAGACGTCTATCGATAGCAATTTAGGCTTTTTGAGGATAACATCGCCTCTGAAATAATCTAAAAATGCCGAGAGGAACAGAAATTTGTAATCAAATTCGCAACTTAACTGTTACCGACTGTCATAAGAAGTTGAGTTACCGCGAGAGAGCCCAGAAGTATAGCGTTTCGAAAAGTGCAATAGAAAAAATTTATAAAAAGTATTTATTATACAATACCGTGGAAAACTTAAGAGGGCGTGGGCGCAAACGATGTACGACTGTGCAAGAAGACCGTCGAATTGTCCGCAAATGTCGTCACGATCCAACTATTCCATCAAGAAGCATTGCAGAAACGTTAGGTGTAAACGTTTCAACAAAAACAATTAGAAGAAGTTTGCACGAAGCTGGTTTAAAATGCTGCAAGGCTAGGCATAAGCCATTTATTAGTAAAACTAATGTGAAGAAACGTTTGGCATTTGCGAAAAATATGTAAATATGCCATTGTCATTTTGGAGATACATAATATGGATCGATGAAAGCAAATTTGAGTTGTGGCAATTGAAAAAGAGGTACCAAGTATGGAGAAAAAAGATGAAGCATTTAAAAAACCGTTTATTACGCCAACAATTAAATTTAGCGGCGGATCGTTAATGGTGTGGGGGTGTTTTTCTTTGAATGGGATTGGTGCACTGGTACAAATTGACGGCATAATGACTGCGGATGATTACATCGATGTTATAAATGAAAATTTAGAGATGGCAGTAGCAAAGATGGGTCTCGACAACGGATTTGTATTCCAACAAGACAATGATCCGAAACACACAGCCAGAAAAAGTCAGACATTTTTTAAGGATTCGAATATTCAATTGCTTAAATGGCCTCCACAGAGTCCTGACTTGAATCCGATTGAAAACCTGTGGAGTTTGTTGGATACAAAAGTACCATTGGATAAGAGAACCAATAAAACCGAACTTTTCAGGTAACCTACAGAGAGAATTTGAAAATATCGAAAAAGATTACGTTGAAATTTAATAACCAGTATTCCTAGACGGTTAGAAGCCGTAATCCAAGCAAAAGGCGGCAACACAAAGTACTAACTTTACTATGTATTCTATTTATCATGTAATTTATTGTGTGTCCACTTATTTTTGTCTCCCGAGAAATGGCCGATTATTTCGTTAAATGTGGATTGCGTACATAAAAATGTGAATATTAGTTTGAATTTGTCACTAAATAATCTATGTATTATAAGGATATAAGACAAATAAAAGTTAAGTTTATATCAATAATGTAAAGTTGATTAAATTTCATTGATATCTATTCTCTCTACCTGTCCACTTATTTTTGTCCCCGACTGTATACAGGGTGGCCCGGAACTCGCGCGGTATTTTTAAAACAGGGGTAGCTGAGGTGATTCTGAACAACTTTTTCCTTGACCAAAATATTGTTTGAAGCTTCGTTTTTTAGTTATTAACGAAAAACACTGGCCAATTACAGCGCCCGTATAGCGCGAGCTCAGTCACAATCGCGCGCGGCCGTTATCGGGTGCATCGAGGGGCAACGTACGGCAAATATTACAATCGTCTTACATTAAGAATAATGTGTAATTCTTCGTTATTCATGAATAACAATTTAATTAACAAGTCGTTTAATAACTGTTCCATACTTTTATTCGTTTTCCGAAACGAATAAAGTGTTTTATTAATTATGAAAAAAGTGTTTGGATGATTAATGTTAGAAAAGGGTAGTTAAATAAACTTATCCATTCGACCGCGAATTTACCTGCTTCGACGGTGTCTTGCCATATGGTCATTGTACCGATCCTGACCTATTTTTACAATTTAAATGCCACGTCCCGGCGATCGATACGATCTGATTCGCACTTGTTTCCACACGCACAGGACACGCACTTACGAACATTACGAAAGTTAATGTGTGTGTCATGTACGTGTGGAAACAAGTGCGAATCAGATCTGTATCGATCGCCGGGACGTGGCATTTAAATTGTAAAAATAGGTCAGGATCGGTACAATGACCATATGGCAAGACACCGTCGAAGCAGGTAAATTCGCGGTCGAATGGATAAGTTTATTTAACTACCCTTTTCTAACATTAATCATCCAAACACTTTTTTCATAATTAATAAAACACTTTATTCGTTTCGGAAAACGAATAAAAGTATGGGACAGTTATTAAACGACTTGTTAATTAAATTGTTATTGATGAATAACGAAGAATTACACACTATTCTTAATGTAAGACGATTGTAATATTTGCCGTACGTTGCCCCTCGATGCACCCGATCTCGGCCGCGCGCAATTGTGACTGAGCTCGCGCTATACGGGCGCTCGCATTGGCCAGTGTTTTTCGTTAATAACTAAAAAACGAAGCTTCAAACAATATTTTGGTCAAGGAAAAAGTTGTTCAGAATCACCTCAGCTACCCCTTTTTTAAAAATACCGCGCGAGTTCCGGGCCACCCTGTATAACTCCATGGACTCGGTCGACGCCTCCGCTCTTAATATTAGTATTCTTGAAGTATTTAAGGGGATCGACTCTCTCGACTTAAACAGCGGTCCTGGTAGCGACGGTATTCCTCCCATCTTTTTAAAAACTGTAAATTTCTACTTTCCCGTATCCTTTGGATCCTCTTCAATAAATCATTAATATCCGGTTCTTTTCCTTCGTCGTGGAAAACCTCTCTCGTTTCGCCTATTTTCAAAGGTGGGGAAAAAACTTGTACCACCTCCTACAGACCTATTAGTAAACAAAACGTAATGCCTAAGATACTCGACAGTCTTGTAACCAACAGCCTATCCTCTCTATGCAAAAACCTAATCATTAACGAGCAGCATGGCTTCTTACCCGGTCGCTCTACCACCACCAACCTCCTATCCTTCCATAACTATCTTTCTCACTGCGTGGAAAATGGTCAGCAAGTTGATGCAGTGTACACCGACCTACGCAAGGCCTTCGATTCGGTGAGCCACCCAATCCTGTTAGCTAAACTGCATGCTTTTGGCTTCCACGGTACACTGCTGGCATGGCTCTCGAGCTATATCACTGGAAGATACCAGATAGTCAAACTCAACCAATCCTTTTCTAAAAAATTCCGGGCTACATCTGGAGTCCCACAAGGCTCTCATCTTGGTCCCATACTTTTTCTTTTATTCATCAACGATATCTCGCAAGTCTTCTATCATAGTAGATTCCTACTCTATGCAGATGACCTAAAGCTTTTCCGCCCAGTAGAAGGTTTGGTGGACTCTCTCCTTCTGCAATCTGACCTCGACAGATTAGTAACATGGTGTCGTGTAAACAACCTCAGTCTCAATGCGTCCAAATGCAATGTCATTCGTTTCTCTCGCAAACTAAGGCCGCTTATTCACCCTTATAGTATAGATGGCTCCCCTTTAACCGATGTCCACCTCATCCGCGACCTAGGCCTTATCATGTCAAGCGATCTGTCTTTTTCGACTCATCTTAACAGCATTGTCAGTTCCGGTCTTAATACCTTAGGCTTCATTTTCTGCACCTCTAAGCACTTCTCTAATGCCTCCACTCTAGTCAGATTGTACAATTCCTTGGTTCGACCTCGATTAGAATACGGCTCGATCATATGGTCTCCCTACTACAAAAACCAAATAGACTCTCTGGAACGTGTTCAACACAAATTCCTGAGGCTTCTATCTCGCTTTACCGAAATACCTATGTCTCCTTTCAACCACAACTACGAACCCTATCTCTGTCGTTTCAGGATATCAACCCTCCAGCAACGGCGTCTCACAGCCGATCTACTGTTTATTTTTAAAGTTATTAATCACATGATCTCCTGCCCAGATATTCTTTCTGACCTACAATTCCACGTCCCCACCCTTCAACTAAGGACACATACTCTATTCTACATTAACACTCACCGAACTCTTTACGGAAAACTTAATTGTGTAAATCGTTTATGCACCAATGCGAACAATTTCTGCAATTCACTTCACTTTTTCGGGACCTCCTATACAGCTTTTAAGCATGCTGTTCAAACTGTTGTAAATAGTAAATCATCCTAGCTTTTCTCTTGTACCGTCGTGCCATATCGGTCATTTTACATATTATTTCTGCTCTATCCACAGGTCTGTGATAATTCATCTATTCTTCTTCTGCATCTCGTCTATATCTTTCTTGTATTATATTATTTTGTGATCTTGTACTGTATCATTTACGACTCTACTACTCTGTGTGTGTTTTTCAAACGGCATACTAAAGGGTTTCCAAGCCCGTTGATTAAGGTAATAAATAAATAATAAAGATATCGATATGATATCGATATATCGTTAAGTATCAATAAGATATCGATATGATATCGATAATCGATAGTCACACCTCTACTTTTGACCTCCGATCCATACATTTCAACAGTTAGGAATGCAATAGGAAACCTAAGGCACTAGATCCGGAAGTGCGGAAAGTCGCAAATAAAGAAAAAGAAAAGTTTTCGTGCGATGCGTACATAGGTCGCAAATAACGGAAGAGAAAAGTTTTCGTGCGACGTATACATTCTTGTTTGAAATCGGTGCGAGTGCCTACGAACATTAAGTGAACAATGGCGAGTTTCGTAAAAGTCGAAGGTTTCAACAAGGAAAACTATGATACGTGGAAGATTCAAATGCGTGCGTTACTGATAAAGAACGATGCGTGGTGCTACGTCAGTGGTGAAGTGAAAGGACTGATAGTGACGGCCGACAATGCAGCATCGGAAATAGCGTACATTCACGTGGACACGAAACGAATAATATTGCGGATCGACCCGTCGGAATTGAAGCAGGTTAAGAACTGCGACACATCAAGTGAAGTATGGCAAAGACTCGCACAAATATATCAGTTACGGAGTCCTGCACGTAAAGCTACGCTACTGAAGGAATTGACTTTGCAGCGCACAGTGGTCTGGACACCTCGAAAAAGTGGCCAAAAGTCAAAACTTCGTCGGAATTTTACGAAATTTAGTAATTAAGGGTTTTTGCGGTTGCTGATAACGAATCCGACACAAAAAGTAACGAAATATATATATATATAAAATATAAATATAACACAAATACAATATGAATAAAATATAAATACAATATAAATACAATATAAAATACTTATAACATTTCAACTGCCTCCAATTCTATGTTGTTTAAATGGTTTAATATAGGAAATATTGCTTCTGTCTCTTCATCTTCATCTTCATCAATTTCATCTTCCGTTGTTTCCACAGCTGTGGGTCTACCAACATATGGAGACAGCAATAAAGATAGAACTTCAGAAGGCAGTTTCGGTTTTCGAGAATAAGGGTTGTGCCTTCTTTTTCTTAAACTTTTGCTGGATATGAATGAGTCTGACGTTTCCATAGCCCTGTTAAAAATCACCAAATAAATAAAAGATTGACTAAAAAGAAGTAAAAGTCATTACAATAACTTATGTTTATCGAGTAAAAAACAATCAATAATAATATTATAATTATACCTTCTAAACAGATCTAGTAGATTATTTTTCCGACTGTTCTTTCTTGCATGAAATTCTCTGTCGTATCTGTATAATTTATTCCTGCATTCTGCTGCATCTTCTGCTAAATATCCTGGAGGCAAGATAGACTGTTCGAGAATTTGTTTTCCGTGTATCAATATTTTATGTAGAGTTGGTGGCATCGGATACCAAGGATACTTTTCCTTGTATAGTGCTGCTGTCTGAAAACAAAATCTTTCGAACTTCTCCAAATTTATTGGGAATCGGCATGAAATCGTTAATAATATTATTTTTAAATTCATACTGACAGTAATATCTACACCTGTTATTTCTGCTAATGTTTCTGGGTTTTCAAAAGGTCGGCAAGCAGTATTACCGTCATTTGTATTACCGCTTTTAACGGTCTACAAAATCGGACAGAATGAGACATGATATTGTTCCACAAAATGATGTCACCTGTACAGAATCTTAACGGTATTAATGTCGTCGCGAAAAGGTTGCAATCCGATTCAGCTAAATTTCCCGATCCCTCAAATCTTTGTTTATATGCTGGATGGCCACTGCTACCATCGAAGCCATAACTAAATATAATTTCCGTATCAATTATGCTATCATTACTTTGAGCAGTTACACTGCCGATCACTTCCTTCTGTAGCAGTACTATTCTTCTTATTGTATGTTCTAAAATATTTTTGTAATATAGAATATAATATAAAAATATATATAATATAAAATATAAGGGTGCAAGCTTGTTTTGCTTCTATAATAGCATCGTACTTCGGATATATGTCACAATTTCTAGATTTATTTTCTAATCGAATATTTACGTATTGCCGTTTACTTAAGTTATTGTCGTAGAAAAAAACTATTGCATCATCAAGGGAAAGTGGCATTGGTGCTTTAACCTTATCCTCAAAAAGTATTTTCCTCATTTTCTTCGCCCGTTCAGGGCTTTTTGTTGTTTCTTTTAAAACAACAGCTAGGTCTTTCTTACCTCTCTTGCGTGCTGATACAGATGTTGCGTTAAGGATCAAGCTCAAATCTTCCGGCCTTTCTTGGGAAAGGGCTGATGCTTCTCGTCTTCGTGACCGCGTTGACTTGTCGCCGTATGACAAACGAGGACGTCCTGTAGATGCCGAAGTTTCTGGGTGTACACGTACATTTGTATGTTCAGGAATTGTAAAATGTCCTTCCACCCATCCCGAATATTTATTTTCCAATTTGTGGAGTGATCGGTGACATTGTTTCCACTTTGTGGATGCATTGAGGCAAAATGTTCCAACTTTTGGAATTAAGTTTCTTCAATTGGACAACGGGAAGGAATTCGTAAATTTACGCTTTGATAAGTTTTTAAACGATAACGGGATAAAACGAAGGTTATTCGTCGCGTATAACCCGCAGTAAAATGGGGTACCTGAGTGAAAGAATCGGACGATTATAGAAGCAGCGAGGTGTTTAATCCCACATTACGGTTTGCCGAAATCCTACTGGGCAGAAGCCGTATCGACGGCGAATTACATTCGTAACCGATGCCCGTCAAGAATTTTAGCCGGAAAATCTCCATTCGAGAGGCTTTACGGGAATCTACATAGCGTAACACATTTTCGCGATTTCGGGTGCAATGTTTATTGAAACGTGTGAAACGTCCCGTCTCCAGGGGCAGTATTGTTCAAGGAGACGATCTTCCGTGCACAGTAATACGAGATCGTCGTTAAGTGCCTTGGTGCGATACGGGACTTGTTTATGCGTGAGCCGATCCGGGCACCTGATCCTGCGAGGGATCGACATCCCATCGTCAATAAGGGTCATAAGGGCCGTGAGTCTTAGTTAGACAAACCTTTGCCAAGGCAACACAGATATATACAGTGACTAAAACAATTTATCAAATGTTCAGAAAAAGAGAAAATAAATCGCAGTACACCCTCTCCCTGCATCGTGCTTAGACTGTTGATATATTACCGAAAAATGTAAACATTGTTTCGATAATTCACGCGTTTAAGCTCTGTTGTCGTACAAAGCGGACGTGTATTGCAAATTATATTCAATGTATCATTTGATCAATTGTTTGGGTTAAATTCAAGTGTGAAAAATTTTAATACTTTTGGCATTCATTAGTACAACTATAACTATTGGTAAGTCATAACGTTATTTTTAAATATTCAAGAATGCGTTTGTGATAAAGTAATAAATAAAAACAAATATATTCAGTCATATTCTATAATGAGATCAATCAATGCAAGTACAATATTATAAATTGAGAAATTATTAATATGTGGGCTTTCTCACCTCGAGATTTCTAAGAAGGTGCAGTGCTCTGTTGGCACTGTGTCTAACATACTTGGAGGAGCGTGTCGCTGCAGCCGTCTCGTCCTCCGTGCTGACGCCCCTCCTCTCCTTCAGGAAGGTCCGCACTTGATCCTTTGCCGATGAAGTCCTC
The DNA here is from genome assembly GCA_951802735.1 of Nomada hirtipes. Classification (NCBI taxonomy): domain Eukaryota; kingdom Metazoa; phylum Arthropoda; class Insecta; order Hymenoptera; family Apidae; genus Nomada; species Nomada hirtipes. The sequence continues at coordinate 6,823,893 of OX637921.1, read as the reverse complement.
GGCCTCTTCCTCCCGGTGACCGTGGCAGCGCTCGTGTCGGATTTATACTCCTCACTGCTCACGATGCAGGACAGGGGAACCTCCGAGTCCCTCGTTGCCGTTCTCTGGCTGCCATCCGCCGATGGTCTAGGGGTAGCACATATTCCACCACCGCGTGTCCCAGGTTGCCCTGGTGACACGGTCCCTCCCGCCGGACTCGCGCTGCATGAACGCGATCCCTTCTCAGTCCACGTTTGTACTTTGTTATATAATTGTGACATAATATAGCAGATATTTTAACCAACGGTTCGCCCATCATGGGATCACCACCGCGGGGAGGGGGGCACTTCCGCGTTTAAGTTGAACCCTAGTTATGGATGCCGAAGCCGATAAGCGGTTTGTCGGATGGTCAGTCCTATCGGCACCAGTTGACTGTACAGAAAAATGTTACGGGATAGGCCCGCCCCATATAAGATGCAAAAGGTTTAACGTCACCCCTATTGAATGGGCGACACCGGATCCAAACCGATGCCAGACCCAAGCCTCCGGCTAGACGTTTCTTCGGTGAACCTAGCCAACGCCCTTCAACCCTAGACACATTCCTAGTACACCACCCATCCAATTTTGAGTGCCTCACCACAGACGATGCACCTACCCATCGCCGATCGGTGCTCCTAAACCCCTGTGAAGGGCCCTCTCAGGGTTCACTCTCCCAACAAAACTGTACGGCAAACTGGGTTGAGTATCTTAACCTCACTGAAAATCTTCGCCTAAATGCCCATCTGGGCGCCGAGCAAAAGGTTGAAAACTGCTTCAAATCCCTAGAATCCTTTCTCATTGGCTGCAGAAGAAAAGCGTCCTCTTTCTAGGACAAATCTGACCTTGTACCGCTGACGTCCGACCCCACTCTGAAGTTCTTCATCTCCGACAGAAGAGAGCTTAGTATTCTTTCTCAGCGATATGGCGCTGAACATCACAGACAAGCCATCCGTCTACTATCGCGTGAGATCAATTGTAGGATAAAAGTCCTGCGTTCAGAATTCTAGAAAAAAATCAAGTCCCCCAAAAAACGGACCCCGTCTTCTGGAGTAACTTTAGAATACTGAAACACACAAAAACAGTATATCCGCCCCTCAGGCGAGAACATAGCCAAATTTACATCACGGCTGACCAGGAAAAAGCCAATGCGCAGACCGAGTGTTTCGCTAGCGCTCACAATAGTATCTCTAGACTTGCTGCTTCAAAATCTCCAGAAGTCGAGACTTGTCTCTCTCGCCTCCTGCATTCGACGCCGTCTCTCACCCTAGAAAACTTTCTCTCTTCGCCAAGGGATATTAATTCAGCTATTAAGGACCTGCAAACGGGGAAGGCTCCTGAATACGATGGAATAGATGCTCTGATACTCAAGGGCGCTGGGAGGAGGACCCTGCTCCAGATCTATAATACGTGTATATTTCGCAGCTGTCTCTTTCTCTCATACTTCCCGACTACCTGGAAAACTGCAAAGGTTGTACCGGCCCCCAAGCCAGGCCAGGACACTAATAATTACCACCCATCAGCCTTCTACCAATAGTGTAACCCTTCCTAATAGCGAAACTGCCCTATCTGTACTGCGAAACAAGAGCAAATATAACGGGCCATGCATAATACATGATGACCGCACTCCAAAACAAAGAAAGTACATCCAAAGCTTGCGCACTGAATTAAGAAATCTTGAGGACGCCGGTGTTCCTAACAAAACAATCAGATACGTGCACGGCATACCTAAAATCGTAAATAAACCACGGCAAAGTTAAAAAAACTAAAGGTATGTCCGTCTGTTTATTACCAAAATGTACACGGTCTCAGGACAAAATTAAACTTACTAGCTCAGTCCATCTCCTACTCTACTAGTGCATGCGACGTTATTGCACTCACGGAGACCTGGCTCACAAACGACATAGGTGACTCGGAGTTATCATTAACTGGCTATAACGTTTTTCGTTGCGACAGAAACCACAAAACGAACGCATATCTTCGAGGCGGTGGAGTGCTAATAGCCGCTCGGAGCGCATTTAAATGTAAACGAATTGTCCTACAGGAAGAAAACATCGAGCAGGTATTTGTTTTGCTTCAACTAGCCGGCAGAGCTGTCATTATCGCAGCTGTTTATTTACCTCCATCCTCTAACATAGACTTATTTGAAAGGCACTGTAAAACGGTTCGCGATGTAATCATGTCACACCCCAACGCGAGTGTTTACATACTAGGCGACTGTAACCTACCTCAAGTTAAATGGCCAAACGATGATGATTATTTCCACTACATTCCAGAATTTTCAACTCGTGCAAAATACGATATAATTTGTAACTATTTTTATCCGCTTAGCCTACACCAGAAAAACGCCACTCTTAACGAATTCGGTAGGCTGCTCGATCTTTTCTTCACAAATGACCCTACGGCTAATATATGTCTGTCTGATGATCCGCTTCTTCCCCTCGATAGGTACCATCCGGCACTTACTTTTAACTTAGGTTCTCTGAGATTCCACAAAGCGGCGTACACATATGTACCACGGCGCAACTTTAACTTAGCTGATTACCAAGCAATAAACGGGCATTTTAACTCTTTCAACTGGGACAATGAGATTGGGTCCTTGTCCCCAGGCGATGCACTCGATATAGTTCACGAACATATCAGCTTCGTATGCGAACATTATGTACCCGTGACGTACGCTCGCAGATCGTCTTTTCCTGCTTGGTTTTCCGCTGAGTTGTTCAAAAGCATAAGAAGTAAAAAAGCAGCCGAAAAGATGTATAAGGTTAGTAACATGTTAGCGTCACTTTTTAAAACACAGTATACTCGCTCAAAAACTCAAGAATCGACTGATAAGCTCCAAGGTTCTGGGGTAAGTGCTGTGGGGTTTATCACAGTCCTCTTACCAAAAGGCATAGCCTTCCCCACTCCGTGGCCAGATCCTAGAGGAACAGAGTCCCTATTCATTAACAATACGGCGTTGGGCCGCTTGTACATTCTGATCATTCTCTCTCCTTTTAAACAGTTCATCTTTCGACACCCGATAACTGAAAGACCCAATGTAGTCAACAGCCACCGCCCGCCGACAGGATGTTTGGACCCATTCATTCGCACTCCAGACCTATCATAAATTAGTCAATCCTAGGACATCCGATAGCTGAATGGCGACGAGCCACCAGCCATCGTCTGTCGCCCAGATTGCATATCCTCAAAACACTCTCTGACCACCCATAACCTACGTCCCTACCATAAATTAAACACTGAATGAATAACACTCGACCATCCAGCCCTATTTCTTTCTTTAAAAATATATTGACGCTAACACGGCCGTACTGACCTGCTTCGCGTTCTCGAGAAGCAACCACGCAAAAGGCGCTTCAAAAACCACATTAACAAAACACATAACTCAACAGAGTTCCCATCGGAATCATAACGGCCACTATTCTGCGTCCGCAATTTGTATACCTTTCAAACGCGGTCCTTCAAGGAATACTTGTACCAAACTCACGGCATCATTGACACCCATGATAAAGATCTCCCTCGAACTCATAGCGTTACTCTATTTCGTACACACAACAATTGCCGCTTTTCATACGTTATTTCCGAACACTTTTATACTAAGGCGTCGCCACGATAACAGACCAGCACACAGTGCATATCTTGTTATCGCTACCGCCGATCACAAAATAATAGAAACAACCAGACAGGTCTCGTTTCTTCACAATGTCTCAGAAAACAATATCAACCGAAAACACCTCATCCAGAAAACCAACCAAACGCACAGAAAAGGAAAAAAAAACAAATTCCAACACAACGAATACTGTGCATAAAAAAAAACTTTATATGTCAAGAACTACTAACACACATTATACAAAACAAAAGAAGTCACCATACATTTAGCGCACACATTCACGGCCGCTAACACGGTTCATCAGGACATTCATCGAAAACCAATTCCTCACCATCGCCAGACCATTCACCCTTCCACGGACGTAGCCGATCTTTAGGTGCGACTTGAGGTTTGCCACTTTTACCAACAACTTCAAATCTATCATTCGGTAAAATTTGCATAATCCTAAATGGACCAACGTACTTGTCTTCTAATTTTGCTCAACGTGAATCACCAGGACGTAAAAAAACTGTATCCCCTACGCTATAAACTAAATTATCCGCACGGATCTTATTAAACCTAACCGCCTGTGTCTCGGCATTTTTTGATAAACGCTCCGACGCAATCTCCCTGTCACGATGAACATCAATTTCATCTTGAATATCCGGTAATTCTTCTTCTGCGAGCACTGCGTTACCCGCACTCCGTTCTATCCCGAACAACAATCGAGACGGAGAAAATCCCGTCGACTTCTGAACAGTCATATTCAATGATAACTGAAACTTTGCCAATTTGCTCGGCCATTCTGTGGACTTGTCCACTTCAGCAGTCAAAACATTAATAACGGTACCGACATATCGCTCCACTTGACCGTTAGCCCGGGGAACACCTGTGGAAATCAGATGCAACTGTACCCCATGCCGTTTAAGAAATAAACCCAATGGTTTATACGTAAAGTTCGTACCACGGTCAAGTACCAGCAAGCGAGGTGCGCCAAACAACGTCAAACGTTCCTTAAAAACCTGTAGCGTTTCTACCCCACTCAACGATTTTAACGGGACAAGTTGAATGTACTTCGTGTTAAAGAAGGTAATCGCGTTGCAGGCTTTGAAAGGCTGCGGCGGAGCAGCGTAATTAAAAAGGCAGGTGTCGCGGTGATCGACCGGCAGGGATTGTCTGACTGGCGATACCGAACACGTGCTCTCTTCTTAGCTAGACAGGTAAGCGTGCGCACGTGCCAAAGAAATAGGTTAGCTTTCTTAAAAACTCAGATATTCTCGTGTTGTTTTTTCTTGTACTGTTTACTCATAATTATACTAATAAACATTATATTTTGTAATACTATTTTCTGTCTTCACATTTGATTTTTTTCTGTCCACGCTACACCTTAACCATACTAAGAACTTCAACAGGTTATGGGCCCAGATATCGAAAATCGATAAAAATTAATATAAAGTGTAACAAGGATAGTGGCGTGGAAATTGAGGTCAAGGATTAATAACTGAAAATATATATATTCAAAATGTCGAGACAGATTATAGATGAACTAGCGAGTATTGAAAAATTGCAAGATGCCGAAAACTATCAAGTGTGGAAGTTTACAATTCAAATAATGCTTGAAGCAGGTGGACTGTATGATACAGTGGTAAAAGGTGAGCCAGAGGACGGGATAAATGCGACTTGGAAGAAAAATGACGCAAATGCGCAAAAAATGATCGTGACGACGATCGGTAAAAAACCGCTTTTACAAGTGCTCGATTGTAAAACAGCGAATGAAATGTGGACTAAAATAGAAAATATATATCAGCGGGAGAGCGAACAACAGAGATGTCCCTTGCTTCAAGCATTCTACAGTAAAACGTATAGTAAAAGTGAAGACATTGCAACATATACAGGGTGAGTCTCCTAACATGACGACCTCAAATAACTCGTAAGGTATTCGTTGCACGAAAAAAAGTTTCAAACAAAAGTTGCATGGTATCTAGGGGGACATACAGTGCTCTAATCTGTGTTTTATTACCTTACTTTTTTATTGAGATATTAGGGTCACCTTCAGTTTTTTAAATGGAATGACTAATATTTTTTTTCGAATTTGGATAAATCATCAAATTTTGCGTAAAAAAGTATTACACAAAGTGGGACTTCAAATGAATAATTACTGAGATATTTTTGAAACAAGTTTTATTTCAAGCGGTGTTCGAAGTGCTGTCCATTACAGTCAATGCACTTATGGGCAATAGCTGCTAAGGTTGAAGTACGACATCCTTCGTTATTTACAATTTTGTGATACCTTTTACGTTTCTGTACATTAAAATTGCCATGTTCTTTGAGTCTTCGACGAAGCCTTAAGAAGGTAGAATGCGATGGCTGATTTCGATCAGGATACTTAGCTTGGTACAAGATCTTAGCTCTTATAGCATTTTCTTCACACGCACCATAAACAATTATCATATCGTATTTTTCGTATGCTTCGTATGACCTGCCGTCGTAAACAAAGTCGTGTTAAGAATCGCGTTGACTACGCGTATTTCCTAATAGAAGATTATTAATTTGAAGATATCTCAGTAATTATTCATTTGAAGTCCCACTTTGTGTAATACTTTTTTACGCAAAATTTGATGATTTATCCGAATTCGAAAAATAATATTACACATTCCATTTAAAGAACTGAAGGTGACCCTAATATCTCAATAAAAAAGTAAGATAATAAAAAACAGATTAGAGCACTGTATGTCCCCCTAGATACCATGCAACTTTTGTTTGAAACATTTTTTTGTCCAACGAATACCTTACGAGTTATTTGAGGTCGTCATGTTAGGAGACTCACCCTGTATAAGTAGCTTGAGGAACTTAACATTTAGGTTAAATGCGTTAGATACAAAAATCGATAATAACATGTTAATATCAAAAATACTGTCAACACTGCCTGAGAAATTCAGACACTTTGTAAGCGCGTGGGAATCTGCAGAGAAAAAGGAAAAGACCATAGCAAACCTAACTGCAAGATTGATAGAAGAAGAGTCAAGATCTCTACAAAAGGAAGAAGAGAAGCCAGTAGCATTCAAAGCAATGGGTAAAACATGTCACAGGTGTAATAAACCAGGTCATTGGGCAAGGGAGTGTCCGCAGACGTTCAAAAGGAGTGAGAAAGGGCCAGAACGATGCTTCAGATGCAATAAGACAGGGCACAGGGCAAGAGAATGCAATGGGGTGCAGAGAATGAATGAGCAAAAATGCTCAATATGTAAGAAAACAAATCACAGTGAGAAAGACTTACTTCAAGAATAAAACTAACAGGATCAGAGACACTGAAAGAGTAGCATTCTTAGCATCAAACATGTGCTCTTCTAGTGCATGGATTGTGGACTCGGGAAGCAGCGCAAATCTGACAAATGATAAAACTAACATACAGAATATAAAGGAGATATATACTGAAATTGGAGTGGCAAAATTATCTGAATCCATGAAAGCAGAAGCAAAAGGAGAAATGAATTTCAACGAGTGTACCCTGAAAGAAGTGCTGTATGTACCGGAACTGACAATGAACCTGTTGTTAGTGCACAGCATCACTAAAAATGACGGAGAAGTAACATTCACAAAGGAAGGAGTAACAGTCAGCCACAACAACAAGATAGTTGTCAGAGGGACAAAATCAGACAATGGACTGTTCCAAGTAAAACTAAGACCAGAAGTGACAGAGAGCTCTTATCTGACAAATAACACTAAAGACAATACTGAAAGTGAAATAGATTTATGGCATTGGAAATTGGGACACCTGAGCAATGAAAACATGAAGAAATTAACAACAATGACTGAAGGAATAAAGTTAACACAAAAGGAAACTCAAGAAGGGATATCATTCTGTAAGACCTGCCATGAAGCAAAACAAACAAGAATAAAATTTGGTGAGACAAGAAGTAGAGGAACCAGACCCTTGCAAATAATTCATACAGATCTATGTGGCCCAATAGATCCTACAACGTGGGATGGGAACAGATACTTCCTAACCTTCCTGGATGATTATACACACTTTACAATGGTATTCCTGTTGAAGAACAAGTATGAAGTGGCAGAGAAGATAAAAGAGTATGTTGAGAGAGTGGAGGCTAAATGGAATATGAGAGTGTCAAAGATAAGATGTGATAATGGAGGTGAATATGTAAATCATGGTGTTATGAACTGGTGCAAGGAAAAGGGAATAGAAATGGATAACACCATACCCTATACACCGCAGCTCAATGGTAGGGCAGAAAGATTAAACCGAACTTTAATGGATAAAGGAAGGGCAATACTATTTGATTCTGGTCTAAGCAAGGAGATGTGGGGTGAAGCAATATACACATCTGTATATTTGTTAAACAGATCACCAACAACTCAACTAAAAACCACTCCCTATGAGATGTGGGAGAATCGAAAACCCAACTTGGGAAATGTGCAACTATTTGGTTGTAAAGCATATGCGAAAGTCCTGGGGCCTCTAAAGAAATTGGATGCCAGGAGTGAAGAATTTATATTTATTGGTTATGCTCCCAATGGATATAGACTGTGGAATACAGAAAGGAGGAATATTAAAATTGCCAGAGATCTAAAGTTTGACATCACTAGATCCAGAGATAGAGAAATAGAACAGATAAAAACAATAAGAATAGAAAGCAAAGAAACTGAAGAAGACAAAGAAAAGAGCATAGAAGAGGAAGCGACAACATGCACAAACAGTGAACAAGGAGAGGACTCTGATGAAGTATGGTATACGCAAAATGAAGATGAAAACAGTACTGAACAGGATAAAAGAAGACTTGAACCAAGAAGAAGTAAAAGAGTGACAGCTCGCCCAGACAGATATGGATATCTTGCACTAATGACATATGAGGAAGCCATCACAGGTCCAGATAGACACAAATGGATAATGGCAATAAAAGAAGAAAAGAAGTCATTGGAGGAAAATCAAGCATGGGAAGAGATAGGAGCTGAAAAATTAAAATCTCAAAAGCCACTTAGTGGAAAATGGGTCTTTAAAGTAAAACAAGATGGGACATACAAAGCGAGACTGGTGGCGAGAGGGTTTGAACAGAAACATGGAATAGATTATAATGAAACGTTCAGCCCTGTGATGAGTGCAAGTGCATTAAGAAGTATCTGTGCAGTAGCAGCCCTAAAGAAATATAATATAGTGACTTTTGATGTAAAAACAGAATTCCTATATGGCACACTAGATGAAGAAGTGTACATGTATCCTCCGGAAGGTTATAAAACAAAAGGGAAACTATTTAAGTTAAAAAAGGCATTGTACGGATTAAAGCAAGCCCCTTTGAAATGGAACATAAGGTTCACAGAATTCTTGAATAGTTGAGGATTTCAGCAGTCACAGACCGATCAGTGTCTGTTTCTGAAGAATAAGACTGAAGCAATAATGGGAATATACGTGGATGATGGAGTGCTAATTGTGAGGGATGCAAGAGAGATTGACAAAATTATAGAAGACTTGAAAAGAGAATTTAAGATAACATTTACAAAAGAACCAAAGACTTTCATAGGATTAGAACTTAAAATCGATAAGGAACATATAAGACTGAGTCAAACGAAATACTTAGAAGAGGTACTTGAAAAATATGAGATGAGTGCAGCAAAACCAGTGAACATTCCACTAATAAAGTCTGATGGAAATAAGACTGAACCCAAAAATCAAAATTACCCTTACAGAGAAGTAGTTGGTAGCCTACTGTATCTCTCAACAAGAACGAGACCGGACATTTCTTTTGGAGTAAACGATTGTAGTAGACATATAGAGGATTTTACTGAAGAAAACATAAATGAAGTCAAGCATATACTCAAGTACTTGAACGGCAACAGACATCTAGGAATTGAATATAAAAACAACGCAAGATTGGACTTGATAGAGGCATATTGCGACTCGGATTATGCCGGTGATACAGAAACTAGACGAAGCACCACGGGATATGTGATACGTTACGGAGGGGGTCCTATCAGTTGGTGCTCTAGAAGACAACCAGTCATAGCGCTATCCAGCACGGAAGCGGAATTCATTGCAGCAGCAGAATGCTGTAAAGAACTCTTATACCTGAAAGCACTAATAGAAGAACTGATAGATAAAGAAGTATTAATTGAACTGAATGTAGATAACCAGAGTGCAATAATGTTAATGACTACAGGAGTGTTTAATAAGCGTTCTAAACATATAGATGTAAAATATAGATTCGTACATGACTTAGTTAAAAGTAATAAGATTAAGCTTAAATATTGTCCGACCAACAATCAAATAGCAGATATTTTGACCAAACCGTTAGGTAGGCAAAAATTCGATAATTGTAAGAGAAACTTAATGAGTCAGCCTGATCGCGATTAAGAGATAGTGTTAAAGAAGGTAATCGCGTTGCAGGCTTTGAAAGGCTGCGGCGGAGCAGCGTAATTAAAAAGGCAGATGTCGCGGTGATCGACCGGCAGGGATTGTCTGACTGGCGATACCGAACACGTGCTCTCTTCTTAGCTAGACAGGTAAGCGTGCGCACGTGCCAAAGAAATAGGTTAGCTTTCTTAAAAACTCAGATATTCTCGTGTTGTTTTTTCTTGTACTGTTTACTCATAATTATACTAATAAACATTATATTTTGTAATACTATTTTCTGTCTTCACATTTCATTTTTTTCTGTCCACGCTACACCTTAACCATACTAAGAACTTCAACACTTCGTAAAAGCATCCACAATAAGCATAACATGCTTGTACCCATCTTTAGATTCAACAAAAAGACCTGCACAATCATAATGAACTGTATCAAACGGGACTGGCCTTTTCTCAATGGGGTGCAATAAACCCTGCTTCGGACCCGTAGCTCGTTTAGAAACTGTACAAGTAATGCAGTGCTCCAGGTACTTCTTTACAAAGTTCCGCAACTTCGGGAACCAATATTTCTGCAATATTCTATCTAGGGTTTTGTCATAACCCACATGGCAATTCTCATCGTGATATAAACGCAATAACCCTAACCTGCTACCTTTCGGCACATAATTGCGAAAAATGAGACGACCATTATCACTGAGCAATTTCCTGCACAAAATGCCCTGATTAACCCTTTCGCTACGGCGGATCGGCTCGTAGTAGCGCTGCCTCGGTACGGGCCAATCCCAACGAAGGCGCACTTAAATTTTACTGCCGATGGAACGTATCTTTTAACCATGGATATAACAGATATACTCTGTGAATGCGAAAATTCACGGGTGACTATAGTCACCGTTAGTACAAAGCAAACGTCAGGCGTTGGGTGACTATAGTCACCGTTAGTACATAGCGAGCGTCAGGCGTTGGGTGACTATAGTCACCGTTAGTACATAGCGAGCGTCAGGCGTTGGGTGACTATAGTCACCGTTAGGAGCGAAAGAGTTAATGACAAAATCACTAACCACCGATTCATTCGCTGAAACCCTTCGCATCATCTCCTGGGTCTCCGGATCGTTCTTCTGAGCAACCTCCAACCAGGATCCCGCGCAAACAACGTTCACAGTAAAATCCGGTTTCGGCTTGCGACTTAAATAATCCACAGGTTCGACTAGCCTACCCTTACGATATTCAAGATCAAAGGTGAAATCCTGCAAAAACACCCACCACCTAGCGACCCGAGGTAATAAATCCCCCTTTGTACTAGTCGCCTTAACGGCGTTGCAATCCGTGATTATTGTAAAACGGATACCCAAAAGATAAACACGAAAATGCTTCAACGAGTTTACAATCGCCAATGTTTCTAGTTCATACGAATAATATTTCGCTTCACCGGAAGTTGTTCGTCGACTAAAATATGCAACGACTCGTAAATCGGATTCTACTCTTTGGAAAAGAATAGCTCCGAATCCTAAACTACTTGCATCGGTGGGCAGTTCGGTTTCTCTTTTTGGATCAAAAACAACCAACAAAGGTTTCGACGTCAATACATTAATAACATAGGCGCGTGCCTCCTCCTGTTGCTCCAACACCAAGGAACTCCCGACTTTGTCAGGTTCGTAATACTGGCTGGGCGGGACGCAAATTCAGGTATAAATTTCCTAAAATAACTTGCTAATCCCATAAATTGCCTAACCTGACGAACATTTGCGGGGACCGGTGATTCGCGCAAAGCTCTAACCTTCTCTTTACCTGGACGGATACCCTCGGCAGACACTTCTCTACCCAAATATTCAACCGTCTCCTGGAAGAATGTACACTTTGAAAAATTATGTGAAAATCCCGCAACCGACAAGGCTGCCAATACCTGTCTTAGATTCTCCACCCCTTCTTCCACCGTACGCGACGGAATGAGGATATCGTCTAAATACACAAGCGCGACCGTAAACCGCAAATTTCCCAGAGCGGCGTTTATGGCTCGCTGAAAAACCGCCGGCGCATTAGACAAACCAAAAGGCATCCGCAGGTACTCGTAATGACCATCCGGGGTCACAAACGCAGTTTTGCTAATTGAATTTTCCGCAATCGCTATTTGGTGAAATCCAAACGCCATGTCCAACGTCGTAAAGAACCGCCCTCTACCCAACCGGTCCAGCTGATCATCAATGAGCGGTAAAGGGTAGCGACCCTTCACCGTGACCCGATTCAACGCTCGGTAATCAACACAGAGTCTATCCGATCCATTCTTTTTTTTAACCAAAATCATCGGACTTGCAAAGGGCGAGACAGATTCTCGTATAATATTACTGTCCAATAAATTTTTAATTATCGCTCTTACCTTCTCACGCTCAATAAGAGACAATCGGTAAGGACGATAATTTATCACCTTATTGTCCTCAACAAGAATAGACATCTCCCCCGTGGTTACCTGCCGTAGGCTGCCGTCGGAAGAAATCATATCCTTATACTGGTGCAGAACTTCCTCCGTCGCTACGCGAACCTCATCCAAACCGGCCACGATAACGCATCACTCATGGGCAGACCTTTCTCCGCTCCCGTCGGACGCTCCCTGAGTGCGCACCAGTCTCGTACCATTGACATCCGACATCATACACAAATCGGAATGTGACAAGTCGCAATCACGCACTACAAACAGGTCCAATACCAAGGACACGTCCTCCGCTTGCATTACTACCGTCACACACCCGACCGTCGTTAAGAACACTTTTCCAATGCCCCGTACTTCTATGGCAGACGGCATTATCGTGCAGCCCACTTTTACAGCCACAGATTCTTTGATCAACGAACAGTCCGCGCCGCTATCCATTAAACAATGCACCAATGTATCTTTTAACAACACGGGAGTCAACTTGCTGTCCAACACCTGACACATTAACCTCTCTCTTCAATCGATCCTGTTGGCCGTTCTGCGCCCGTTGTTTGGCCCAGCACAGAGATTCCTCGTGTCCCTACTTTGAACAGAAAGAACACACGACCGTCTTCCTTGACGTACCTTCACTTACACTTGGTTTCATTTTTTTCGGGCAGTCATACTGCGAGTGACCGACTTCATCACAAGTGTAGCACCGCTTTCTGGTAACCCGGTAGTTCGGCGCTCGACCCTTGGCGTCCTTTTGTTTAACCGGTTTCACAAACTGCGTGATTCCCACCAGTAAGTCAGAAGTCGACTTGTAATCCCCATTTAACAGTGACTGGCGGACGTTTTGATCGGTTATAGATCCTACAACCAATTCTATCAATTCCGCCGGCTTGAATGCCACGCGCGTCTGTTCCAGATACAGAAGCTTTGTACGCGCATACTCCACATACGTCAGAGCCGCATCACTGTCAAACATTACAGCACGAAGCATGCGCTCAAGTAACCTTTTTTCTGTAACAAAAACCGCACACAAGTCCTGGCGAAACTTTTCCCAAGTACGTGGATTTCCCTTCCACTCCCTGTACCACTTTTTCGCCGAACCACCAACATGGGTTGGCATGGGTGGCCAAGCACAGTCGCTGTTGAGAAGTACCGCACTTGGTAATTTCTTCAACCACCTCGCACCACGCACTCGCGTCATCACCAAGATCCGAACCGTCAAATTCCGGCACGACCTCCATTGACACGTTTGTCGGCACAGCACTGCTAGACGCGACGGGCATTAGCGACCAACTTCTGCATCACCTCTCGAACAATATCCTCGAGAGCAGGTACCACAGGTACCTCAGGTGTAGCTTCCATCGCGCACTCGTCAAGCAGCAATGCAGACAATTAGCACAAACGAAAGACAAAGGAAAAACTAGTACACTGAATAATTTGTTATTCATGAATAACAAATAAACCAATAAGTCGTTTAAGAACAGTGTCCGATACGTTTATTCATTACCCGAAAGGAATAAACTGTTTTATTACTTATGAAAAAAATATTTTTTTTAACAGCACGTTTTCAGGTGGATAAATTAGGTTTTCAGAAAAACGATTTGCACAACTAATGTTAGAAAAAGCTAGTTAAACTTACCCATTCGTCCACGAATTAACCTGCTTAACATGTGCGAATCCTGACCGAGGCAACTTTCATTAGCTGACGTTACGGCTGGGTTAGTATCCTTGCACGATCACTTCATTTCACGATAACTTCACTTGACGGTCACTTGCACTTGCCACTGTGAAGTTTGGGTATAGTTAAAAACAATTTATTCTTCCTACGTTTAAACATTTCGTAATATTGTGTGTTCGTACGATTCATGTTTCTCGTTCGGTTAGCAGAATGACTCTGCCAGCTGAAACATTCGCACTCGCTTCCACACGCGCACGCACATGTTCTTTAATGTGGATAACATTGTAGTGCCAACGCTCACACTGCGACGCACGCAACGCAGGGGTCGATGCTGTCCTGTGTGATCGGTATCTGCCGGCGATTTCCACTAAAACTGGAGACAGTGTGCGTGCGTGTGCGTGTGGAAGCGAGTGCGAATGTTTCAGCTGGCAGAGTCATTCTGCTAACCGAACGAGAAACATGAATCGTACGAATCGACGCCGCCATGCCCCGGGCCGCCCCGCCGCGAAGGCCGGCTGTGTATTGGTGGTCGCGCGAGATCGCGGATCTCAGAGCGGTCTGCATCCGCGCGCGAAGCCGGTACACGAGAGCGCGCCGCCGGAGGCGCCGGGTTGTGGGTGCGGCGGCTCTGGTGTACGGGGAGTACAGGGAGGCGCGGGTGGCCCTGCAACGTTATATCGCGAAGGCCAAGGTCTGGCGCGAGCTCCTCGGGATGCTGGACGGGGAACCATGGGGACGCGCGTACCGGCTGGTCATGGGCAAATTGCGACCATGAGCGCCCCCTTTGACGCAAACGATGGAGCCCCGGCTGCTGTGCGACATCTTGGATGCCCTGTTCCCCGTAGCCGGGGGTGGGGATGATGCGTCCCGGTTGGTGCCTGGAGCGGCGACCTCGCCCGACTGTTCCGCTGGGCTGGGCGTTACGGAGGGGGAGTTCGCGTCAGCCGTCCGGAAAATGACGGCCCGCAGCACGGCGCCGGGTCCGGATGGGGTCCCGGGAAAGGTGCTTGCCTGGGCCGTGCCTATCCTGGGGGACAGGCTGAGGCGGGCGATCGACGCCTGCCTGCAGTCCGGGGAGTTCCCTTCGTTCTGGAAGAGGGGAAGGCTGGTCCTTCTGAGGAAGGAGGGCAGGCCCGCGGAGGAGCCATTCGCTTACAGGCCGACATGCCTGCTGGACGAAATCGGGAAGATGCTCGAGAGGATCATCGCGGGCCGCGTGACCGAGTGATCGGGTACCCCCATACCTCAGAAGAGTGATCGGGTCCTACCTGTCCGGCAGGTGTATAGAGTACCCGGGGAGAGACGGGGTGGAGATCAGAAGTGTGGATCGCGGGGTCCCGCAGGGGTCCGTCCTGGGCCCGTTGCTGTGGGACCTTGCGTACGACTCCGTCCTCCGGGTTGCCCTCCACCCCGGTGTCAGCGTCACCTGCTACGCGGACAACACGTTGGTGCTGGCATCGGGAAAGGACTTCGGAAGGACCGCGCGCCTCGCCGAGTTGGGCGTGGCCTGCGTCGTCTCGGGGGTAGAGAGGCTCGGTTTGCGCGTGGCCCCCCATAAGACCGAGGCCATGTGGATGGTTGATCGGCTGCTGCGGCGGGGGGAGCCGCCCGCGACCGCGCTATGCATCGGTCAGTCCTGCGTGGGAGTGGGTCGCCAACTGCGATACCTGGGACTCACCCTGGACACCCACTGGAGCTTTGGAGCCCATTTCGAACGCCTGGCTCCCCGACTGGAAGGGGTTGCGGTCGCGCTAGGCCGTATACTCCCGAATCTTGGGCGCCCGGCGGGGAAGGTGCGTCGCCTCTACGCGGGGGTCGTGAGGTCCATCGCGCTGTACGGAGCACCCGTGTGGAGCGGTGACCTGGTGGCCAGTCGGCGCAGCCGTGAAATGCTGCGTCGCGTTGAAAGGAGGGTGGCCATCAGGGTCGCGCGGGCGTACCGCACGGTCCCCTACCAGGCGGCGATGACCCTGGCGGGGCTCCTGCCGTTAGACATCCAGGCAGGAGTAGCCGCGGCCGACTATGCCTCGATGAGGGCGTCTGCTGGCGGCGACCCGCTGGAGCGCGGGGAGAGCTTGGGGGCTTCGATGCTTCAGTCTCGGCGGCGCGCCGTCTCCGAGTGGAGGGCACGACTCGCCGGGTCGACAGGAGCGGGGCGGCGTGTCGTCGGGCGGTCCTGCCGAGTCTGGAGAAGTGGCTCGGCAGAACGTGGGGCAGGCTGACGTACCGGATGACGCAGGTGCTCCCCGGTCATGGGTGCTTCGGGGAGTACTTGCAGCGCATCCGGAGAGAAGAGACGGCGCAGTGCTGGCACTGCGGCGAGGAGGCGGATAGGGCGCAGCACACTCTGGAGGAGTGTCCGGCGTGGGCTGCCGAGCGCCGAGTCCTGAGGCGAGCGGTGGGTCCTGACGTCATGACGCAGAAGGAGGAGGCGGAGAGGGCCAGAGAGCGGGCGGACCCCGCTCGCAGTAGAGGTGGAGTCGGAAGGAGGGGGCGAAGGCGTCCTATGCCCCCGCCTGTATGATTGGGACCCTGGGGGGAGGGAATGTCCGGACCTTCTGTCCCGACTAGAGGACCACAGGCTGTCTGACTGGGGATCAGGCAGCCATTGCACGTGGCATAGGAGTATAAAGACACAATGGGTATAAAGTTTTTGAGCAGTATCGGAGGAGCCTCCTGCAAAGTTTGAGGCACGGCGAGGGAGGGCACGGGGTTGTGTCCGTCAGGGTTCCACGGGTCCTCCTGAGTCGCCTAGGATGGCCACCGTGTGGGTTTTAGTCGGTAAGAATCCGACACTACCCCGGTCTCTCCCCAGAGGCCGGGGTGTCTCATGTAAGATTTCCCACACGATAAAAAAAAAATTTTTTTTTCATAAGTAATAAAATAGTTTATTCCTTTCGGATAATGAATAAACGTATCGGACACTGTTCTTAACACGTTCCCGCCGCCGTGTACCACCGGTGGTACATCGATGATGGTCCCATCGGGTGGCGTGTACCACCGGTGGTACATGCATACAGTCCCTCGCTCGGGACTGAATGTGGACACTAACCGTGTGCAGACACGATTCTCGAGCGTTCCAGGAAAGAGGCAAGATTAGATACCCGTGTACGTGAGACAATACTAACGCGATCAAAATTTGAGAATAAAACTTCTGAATTTTTGGTCCGTCTTCAATGAAATTTTACCGAATTTTACCGTCCCACAGCGCGGAACACCAATTCCGGCGCCGGCGGGAACGTGTTAAACGACTTATTAGTTTATTTGTTATTCGTGAATAACAAATTATTCCTCATTATTCTTAATTAAGACGATGTAACATATGCCGCACGCTTCCGTCGGTACCCTCGATGCCCCCCCCCCCCAACGCGACAGTTGAGAGGTTCGTGCCTGAGCGCGCGCCAGCGGCCGCCCGGCGGGCGCTCTCATTGGCCAGTGTTTTCGATAATAACTTAAAAATGAAGCTGAAAAACCACATGTTGGCCAAGGAGGAAAGTGTTTACATACACCCCGGCTACGCCCCAAATCCCGACGTCCCCTTAGTAAGCGGCCACCCTGTATAAGCAGATAGATAGCATTTGCACAAAAAAGAGTCCGGGACCGGATCTCACTCCTCCAACCTTCTTCAAATCCTGCAAATTCCCTTTTTCAAGAATTTTATGGATCATTTTTAATTCCTCTTTAAGAACAGGTATCTTCCCACGTAAATGGAAAACCGGCATTGTAACTCCTATTTATAAAGCAGGAGAAAAAGACAACGTTTCAAACTATAGACCAATCTGCGGACTCAATGTTATGCCGAAGATTTTTGAGAGTATCATCACTGCTAAGATCACAAGAATGGTCAGAAACTGCATTATCGAAGAGCAGCATGGTTGTATCCACGGCAGGTCGACAGTTACTAACCTCCTACTCTGCCCTACGTAATCGTACATTTCGCGAGCATTAGATAGTGGAAAACAAGTTGACGCCATTTACGTGGATTTCCAGAAGGCCTTCGACTCGCTCAACCACGAGTTATTGATCAGGAAGCTCGGTGCTTTCGGTTTCTCAGGCAAAGCCCTGGCGTGGGTCTTAAGTTATCTCTCAGGTAGAACCCATATGGTAAAATACAAATCCAGTCTGCCTCGGCCGTATGTGGTTCACTCCGGCGTTCCCCAAAGATCTCACCTGGGCCCGTTGTTATTTAACAACTTCATTAATGACATAGCGGAACGTATTCGGCACTGCCAGTTTGTACTGTATGCAGACAATCTAAAAATATACATGAAAGTTGAAACCACGCGTTGGTTATGGGCCGCGTTGAGAAAAAGCTCGCGGGCCTCAGAAAGGAGCTGTACTAGGAGGCTGTCGAGGTCCCTCCACAGCAGAGCACCGGTGCAGTCCCCTGCGTCAGGAGCTGGGTCAACGGGGGAGGCTCGGCTGAGGAAGACGAAGAAGAGGATCCTGAAGACGCAGGAGGCAGCCTGTTCTTCCGGAGGGGGTGCCTTCAGGCGACCCAGGCCGGGGCCATTCCACTCCCAGACGACGGCTGCCCAGGAGGAGGAGGAGATTCCCTCCCCCCAGACCCAGGCGAAGGGCGAAGAGAACTCTGGGCCAAGTTCGTGGGGAGGAAGGAGAAGCGCGCGGCGAAGGTGGCGCCCGGCTCCTACGCCTGCTGGCAAGTTGGCCCCGAAGAAGAGAGGAAAGGGTGAAAAGAAGAGTGGTCCCAAGGCCACTCAAAGAAGGCCCCCTCGCACGGCAGCAGTCGCCCTGACAATTAGGGACGGGGCGAAGATCTCCCATGGTGAGGCGATGAGCTCCGCCAGCAAACTTGACCTGGCATTCCCAGTGGGCTTATGCACCATATGAGTAAGGTGCCCCCTTGTGGTGGCCAGCAGGGTGGTGGCAGCCAAAAAGATTAGAGTTGGCTGGACCACCGCCCGGGTGTTGGCGGACCGTTCGCTGCAGTGCTTCCGCTGCCTCCAGACAGGATACGTGAGGCAGCGGTGCACCAGCACTGTAGACCGCAGCGTTCGCTGCCATAATTGCGGTAGTCCCGTGCTCAGGGTGGCGCAATGTACTATTTCACCAAATTGCACCTTGTGCTCTGACTTGGGGAAACCCTCTGATCACCGGATGGGGTCATCTTGGTTCTGATGATCGATGACAAATCACCTCCTCTTCACTGGCCGATGGGTCGAGTTCTGGAAGTCCATCCCGGGGACGACAACTTAGTGAGGGTTGCTACAGTTAAGACAGCTTCAGGCACACTCAAACGAGCCGTGAACAAACTGTGTGCCCTACCTAATGAACTTTGGGAAAAAGAGACTTTTTCACTATTAAGAGTTCAGTATTATATGTGTAAAGAAAGTACGTGGTACTCCCTTTTAAATTATCCCGCGCACTCACGGCGTGTTGATAAACAGCCGGAGAAGACGGATGTGCCACGAAAGGGAACACGTGCAACGGTTAATAAACCACATTGAACCCGTATAGAAGTAAAGATTGTAATTAGGGAAAGGACATAGTGAATAATTGACATTTAATGTCGTTTCTCTTTTTACAGGTAAGCCCTAGTTGTAAATAGTTGTTAATAGTTGTAAATAGGAACAAGAATAAAATGGGAAAATCTCTTTTTACAGGAGAAACTCAGTTCTGCCATTATTCCGACCTTCACCTAATCACTCGGAAATTTAAATAACATTATACATATATACATATTAGAAATCGTTGACCAACGAAGAAATTAAATAATAAAACACCGTTAGAAGCAAGGACAAGTACAAAACCATATGTAGGGTACTTAAGAATATTTGGTAGTAAAACGATAGCCCTAGAGAAAGGTATTAAACGAATATATATTGGTCGGATATTCCGAAGAATCGAAAGCCTATAGATTATGGGAACGAGGGACGAGAAAAATCATAAAAAGAAGAGACGTACGATTCCATGAATCTGCAACGTATAACGTAAATGACGATACAAACATGTTTGTAGTTCCTGAAATCCAATCAGAATCAGAAGATAATACACAAGAAACCGGACACACGCCGAACAATAGTTGCCCGAGGTAACGAGCAAAGAGAAGGTGTAGATTTTTAAGAAGTCTTTGCACCAGTGGCTCGACATGAAGTGATATGTACTTTACTGGCAAGTGCAGTAGAAGAAAATATGCATGTACATCATATGGACGTAATCACAGCTTATGTACAAGGAGACCTTAAAGATACAATTTACGTGTATATGCAACAACTAGAAATGTTCGAAGAATCCAATGAAGAAAATAAAGTGTGTAAGTTAAGTAAGCCATTGTATGGTTTAAAACAAGCCGGAAGAGAATGGAATCGAACATCAGATGAGTTCTTAATAAGTATTGGCCTGAAGAAATCTCCAGTTAATCCATGCGTGTATACAGACGATACGCGAAGGACGGACGTCACAATTATTATATATGTAGACGATATTTTAATAGCATCAAAGGACTTGAGTGAACTATTAAACGTAAAAGAACATTTAAAGAAGAAGTTCAAAATAAATGATTCAGATAAAGTGACAAATATTCTCGGAATAAAAGTTGAAAGAGAGGAAGATACTGGGGAAATAAGATTAAATCAGCGCAAATATATAGAAGAGGCTCTAAAGAAATTTGGAATGGAAGATTGCAAAACAGCTAACACACCTTTGATACCAAATGAAACCTTCCAAAACACGAGTACAGTCACGGAAACTACAGCAAGTATTCCATATAGAGAACTGATAGGCGCTTTAATATACATTTCTAATGCTACACGGCCAGATATAGCATTTGCGGCAAATACCCTTAGTCAATTTAATGGAAATCCATCCAATTATCATGGGAAAGCAGCAAAACACCGGTTAAGATATTTAAACGGAACTGTTGATTATGCAATAAAGTATTCGACAATAAGCAGCAAATTGGAGATGTACGTGGATTCTGACTGGGCAGCGGACGAAAATGGAAGAAGATCACGCACAGGGTTTGTAGCAATATTAGCAGGTGGTTTTGAAAATTGAAGCTCCAACCAATTAACAAAAATAGATTTTATAATAGACTCTGGTGCTACAGATCATATTGTTAATGAAATAGACATTTTTACAACAGTATCCTCATTAGACAAACCCTCCAAAATATAAATTGCGAAGAAAGGAGAAGCAATCGTTGCAGAAAAAATTGGATCGATCAAGATTACAACGAATTTTGGCGTGACTGGTACCCTGGAGAAAGTATTGTACGCACCTGAGGTGCCATACAACCTATTATCCGTGCGCCGAATCCAGAAGGCCGGAATGAGCATCATTTTCGATATAACTGAAGGCGTTAAAATAGAAGGAAGTGGTAAGTGGTAAATAAAACATATGCAAATAATATAACAGCATTAAATGCATATACAATGTAGCATGAACGTTTAGGTCATATAGGAAATTCTAAATTCGTCAAGATGAAACAAAATAACTTAGTTCAAGATACAGAATTAATAGATAAAATCAATCCAACACAAGACATTTGTAAAGCTTTTATACGTATACGGTAAACAAGCACGCTTGCCTTTCCCAAAAGAGATAGACAGAAGCCACGTTATGCGATCTTTGTTCGTTATTCACTCCGACGTGTTGTGGGCCAATCAAGCCTCCGACCATTGATGATAAGCACTATTTTGTTACATTTATTGACGAATTTACTCATAACTCGGTCGTTTATCTTATAACATATAAATCAGAAGTGTTCAAAGTCTTGCAAGACTTTGTAACCAAAAGTGAAACACATTTCATATCAAAAATTGCGTATTTAAATTGCAATAATGGGAACGAATACTTACTTAATGAATTCAAAGCTTTTTGTGTACAAAGGGGTATTCAATATCACCTAACATTCCGCTTCCGACCGTTGAGCTGGCAACTCGTGCTTAGCATTGTATCGCGCGTCGCGAGTCGTGAGTGTTTGCCAACATAGTGATTATGGTGAGTGAAGTAATAAATAGTTATCGGTGTGCCCCAGGTGTCGAACAATCCTCCCATCCTATTTCCCCCTCACGACTCCAACATCATATTTGGACATGTGGGCTACAACATTTCAAAACCCATCCTAGGGTATACCCCACACGAATCCTTACCACCGCTGTATCTATGCTTGGGCAATCGAATATTGTTCTGGATTCGCTTGTGGGGAGGGCGCTCGCTCGCTTCGCGCCTAGCGCTGTTCCGTGGCGACAAGCGCGAGCGTTCTTCCCCACTTATCTCCTCATGCTCCTTGCCCCGCGCAGAGGTATACATACCGCTGCGCGAGGATATAATTGACGGTTATCCAAGATTACAAAGAGAGATAAGAGGTTTAGAGCGATTCAGATTTTCGACAGCGTTTATTACAATTGTACTGGTGTTAAACGACTTACAACCGTTTAACAATTATAACTAAATAAGAGCGAAGTGTGCGGAGAAACTATTTAATTGTTCTTTATTGTTCTACATTGTTCTCGTGCGGTGCTGTGAAAAATACATTTGTGATTCGTTTAACTTGTGAACTGTGCCTTTTTAATAATAATCCTAATCCGTTAAATTTAAAATAAGATCTAATAGAGCTATCCGAAACAAATATAGTTTTCGACCCTTTTCCAAATTCCGCCCAACGACATATTTGGGCATAAGACCCGTGACACCCAAAAACCATCCTGGGGTATCTCCCACTCGAATCCTCGACGTTTCCCTCTAATATAAAAAGGGAACTCACGAGACACCAGTAGTTCAGTAGAAAAGTACAGCGAATAGTCAGTAGAAGCGTAATACAGTAAAACCCGTATAATGCACAAAGATTGGGACCCAATGTGTGCTTATAACAAAACAGTGTGTCGAATCTGTCACATGCGATTCCAGCCGTGCTTAAATCGACAATGTATGATAATGTACTTTATTACTTTACATTATCCTGTTATTATTGGTTTAATATGATGAACGCGTTTTTGTACTTTGTGGTAGGTATTTAATGAGTATCAACAAGTAAATATAATTCGAACTATATCGTGTTTGGTCTCATTTTAATCAGAAAAATCTCGCAAATACGTTAATAAAATTTTTATTGAGAAAAAGTCAAAAATAAAAAAGTTTTATGGTAGAATTAGTATTAGTCACACCGATATTCCGGCACGGATCATATTACGCCGCTCGTTCGTCGAGCGTCGCTATCGCGAAGGGGGATCCCCCCAAGTGGAGGGGATAGTCAATGTGACTATATCCTAGCAATGTTTTGTGCATATATGCAAGTTTTACTGTACCCTACGACGTTTAAACTAAGATACAACTAAATATTAAAACATTGTAACAACAAGTCAAGTTTCAATAAACAACGGTGTACAACATCACGTGTTCAGCGATTTGACGACACAGGCAAACGTAAAATCAGACTAATACTAACTGTTTAAATTCTGTAGGTATACACAAATACCTACATATGGCAGTTCCTGACTACAGGAGTCCAAATACTCTACCGACAATCTCCCACAACAGCAATCCCAACACGTCTTTAAAACAAAGCAATGCGTCAGCCACTCAAAATTCCTTATTTTCTCAGAAAAATCAAGCAATAATTCTCGATTCTATTGAAGGCATCCCATTAAAGGAACATGTTAATGCTATAGGGAAAATCACTGATCCAGCAAATATCAGATTTGTATCAAGAATTTCAAATTCGCGTATATGCATATTCGTGTCAAGTAAACAAACAGTGGAGAACATCACTAGCAGTTATTCGAAAATCCTAATAGGAAGCAATACAGTCAGCCTACGGCCCCTAATAAATAGTTATAATAGAATAATACTGTCTAACGTTTGTCTGGTGATTCCACATGAGACCATTGAGAAAGAACTGATAAAGCTATATGTGAAACCTATGTCCCAAATATCATTTCTTAGAGCTGGATTATCTGAACCTGGATTCTCTCATATTCCAAGTTTTCGACGTCAGATATTTATAAAACCGGAAGATGCTGACAAGTTATCACCATCGCTAAATATCTTTTAAGAAGATACCAGTTATTGGATTTACTTATCAGGAGACAAAATTAATTGCTACCTGTGAAAAAAAGAAGGTCACTTAGCAAAAGACTGTCCAGACTCAACAAATAAAGAAACCGAAAACTCAATGAATGCCCCGATCCTTTCAATGCCAATCCAACGGGCCACATCTCATAATCAAAGTCCACAACTCAACTGAAGATCTGAAATAACCCGACTATCACAAATCCTGAATAATGATCCACAAATGGAAACAACTTTAAGTTACAACAGTTCCAAAAGACCATTATCTGAATCAAGCTCACAAAGTACACAAAAAATAGTTCTTGAAGAAGATGCTATAGATTCGTCTTTAATGGATGTTGAAGATTCCACAGACGAAATAAGTCCAACGTTACCATTAGCACGAAAACAAAAATGAGGAAAATCGAGGATGCTGACGAAAAAGCGTTGAAGAAATGATAGCCCCTGTAAAGGAACTGCTCGAAGATAACCCCAGCAAATACGTCATAAATTACTACCTTGATCAAAAAGTTCTAGGACTGTCCACCGTGTGTCGTTGTCAATCACCCGATTGCTTCTTTTTTTTTTGTTAGGTTACCATATCTGTCATTAACACTTCCTTCCAATTTCAGCGTCATAGCTTCATATTTGTAAAAGTTACGCAGTGCTGAGTACATCTCCTTTGTTCGTGTTTTCGATTTTAAAAATGGCATCATTTGAGCATCAACGAGTTTGCATTAAATTTTGTGTAAAAAACGGATTTAACGGCCCGCAGACCTTGGATATGTTGGAGAAGTGTTTCGGCAACGATACTCTTTCGAGATCAAACGTTTTTCGATGGCACGAACGCTTCAGAAGTGGTCGTGAGTCGGTCGAGGATGACAAACGCAGTGGCAGGCCGTCGACGTCAAAAACCGATGAAAACATCGATAAAATTAAAGAAATGTTGTCCGAAAACCGCAAATTGACCATCAGAGAGCTGGCAGAGGACTTGAACATCGCTTATGGATCCGTTCAAGACGTTTTGGTTAGTGATTTGGGCCTCAGACGTGTCGCTGCAAAACTGGTGCCGAAAGACCTCAATTTCATGCAAAAAAGGGACCGCGTTGAAATCGCGAAAGACATGATTTCCAAGGCCGAATCTGACCTAACATTTATTAAACGTATCATCACTGGAGATGAGACGTGGATTTATGAGTATGACACACAATGCAGACATCAAGCGAGTGAATGGCGTGCACCGAAAGAGCCGAGACCGAAAAAACCACGTCGGTTTCAGTCAAGAAAGAAGGCGATGCTCACGGTTTTCATGGATTATAATGGTGTTGTGCATCAAGAATTCTTGCCAGAAAAACAGGGAGTCAACAAAGAGTATTATTTGGGCGTTATGAGACGTTTGCGCGAAGCAATTCGTCAAAAAAGACCGGATTTGTGGGCAAACAACTCGTGGATTTTGCACCACGATAACGCACCGGCGCACAATGCGATCCTTATCCGTGATTTTTTGACCAAAAACAACACGAACACTATCCAGCAGCCTTCAAATTCACCAGATCTGGCTCCCTGCGACTTTTTCCTGTTCAACCGACTTAAAAAACCGCTTCGCGGAACGCGTTACAGTACCCGAGAGGTCATGACAAAATCGAAGACGGCTCTGATGGACATACCGAAAATTGAGTACCAGCGGTGTTTCGAGAATTGGATCAAGCGCTGGCGCAAGTGCATTGCAGTCGATGGGGAGTACTTTGAAGGGGACCATATCGATTTGGACGAATAAACTTGTATTTTCGATTTTATGAATAAAGTCCTAAAACTTTTTGATCAAGGTAGTACAACCAACTTAAGAATCTTATGGGGAATGCCAAAGGAAATCCAAACGTAGCTGAATTAGCATTATTATATACTAAAGACATCCAAGATCTCAGCACTATGATTAAGCAAATGTATCCGTACCTCACCAACTATGAAATTAAAAATAGATGCACACGAATGACAAAGAAATTTGACGACTACATTTCCACAAAAGAAAAAGAATCCTTGTCATATTCTAAGAACCTTTAAATCAAGATACCTTGAAACCTCTTTTTCCTCGTCCAAACAAAAATAAAAAATCACCTATGAAAATTTTTCAGTGGAATATCAACGGGTACAATACATATAGAGAAAGATTACAATTACTTATCAACGACCCAAATCCTGAAATTATTTGCCTCCAGGAAACAAATTTTAAGGATATATATGTCGCCAACATAAAAAAACTACTCACCATTTTTCAAGAATAGAAGTCATTGCCGTCATGCTAGCGGTGGGGTTGCCACATATATTACAAATAACATTTCTTGTAAAGAAATTCCTCTCAACACAAACTTAGAAGTGGTAGCAACTTTAGTATTGATCCTATCTATGGAAATTTATATATGCAACATGTACATACCTAACAGCTACGATTTCTCAATCTCTGAACTATCAAGCTTAATTGATAAACTACCCAAACCTTTTTTATCCTGCTACGAGACTTTAACAGCCATAGCACATTGTGAGGATCCAACAGAAACGACCCTAGAGGGGAAATTATGAAATCCATTTTGGATGATCCAGATCTCTTCTTACTCAATTCTACATATCCTACCCATGCAAATATCTCAAACGGAACATTAAGCCCTATTGACCTAACCATGTGCTGCACAAGAATAGCTCACTACTTCGATTGGAATGCAGCCTCAAATCCTCACGATAGTGATAACTTTCCAATAAAAATATCTGGAACAATGCCACAAGAATATTTTCCTAGCCCGACACCTGCATGGAATACAAAAAAAGCAAATTGGGACCTTTTTAGATCGATTATGGATCAACGTGTAAATACCTTACCTCCGGTCAGCAGTAATGATAAGGAGAATATCAACTGAGTGGTTGAAAATTTCACCAACATAATTCACGAAGTAGCGAACAAAGCTATACCTCTATTTAAAAAAAAATTAGAAAAGTACAGTCCCATGGTGGAATGAAAAATGCAATAAAGCAGTAAAAGAAGCAAATCACGCTTTCAATATTTTCAAGAGGCATCCATCTATAGAAAATAAAATCCTGTATAAAAAGCTACTAGCCATATCTCGAAGAACTGTCAAGGAAAGTAAACAAAAATCTTGGATGGATTATGTAAGCTCCATAAACAGCAATATATCCTATAGCAACTGCTGGGACAAAATCAGGAAAATTAGAGGAACAGCACGAAACTTTTCCATCCCTGCACCCCTAAACCATGCAAACCAAATTATTCACCAACCTCATGATATCGCTAATGAACTAGCTACTTTTTTTCCAGAAATTCCAGTGACGCCAATTATGAAGCAAAATTTCTTCAAAACACCAAAAATTATCAAGAAATAGGAGTAGAAAAAATTTCTGTTAGCACGAATCACGGCCAGACGGATAGGTTATCGACCATACCCGCGAACGGAACGCGATGAGAAGAGAAACTCGATGAATCGAGGGAAGCATAAGTCGGGTTGCCATCATGCTGGTGCAATCCCACATCCATCCGCAACAGCAGCCCTGTTGCATCTGATGCGAGATATATACGGAGAGCAATCGGGAAAGCGAGGCACCAATGGTGCCCCACCCGATTGTAAAATCCGCACTAACCTGAGGACACATTAGATCACAGTCACAAACCAAGGTGTAAGGCAACGTGCCGAGGGTTGAATGGCCGCAGTGACTCAAACTCATGCGGTGGCAAACGTTCCCTGCAGGGCACATGGAGCTCATCAGGGCAAACGAAGCTATTCAGGAGCCCACCGGGCCCAGCGGCGGCTCCTGCCCGACAGAAGCCAAGCCCTAGGGAGCAAGACCGGGCAGAGATCCACAAGGTCGACCACCCCATCCCCTCACTCCGCACTCCGAAGAGGAGCCCGCGGACACATGCGGAAGCCCGGGCGGAGGGCAGCATGTGGGGGGGGGATATAATCCCCCAACGGGAGCTATTGGCGATTCTGGCGGAGCTGGAAACGCTAAGGAGCCGGGCCGAATCATCAGCCAAGATATTCCTCGAATATGAGAACTCAACAAAAAATTTCAAGGCCCTAATGAGGAAAGAGTGCGCCCGGACGGTGGCCGCTCTGATAACAATGAAGGAGAAAATCCTGGAGGGGAGGAAAGACCCGATTAGGACACCTCCTTCCCTACACAAACACATAGTGGTAGCACCCCCCCCCCCGTTAAGGGGGGAATGGAAATCAAAAGGACAGAGAGCACCGGGACCCAGACGAGCCCTCCGGAGGGTAGGTCAAAACGGGACGCAAAAACACCTCCCCGACCCCCAACCCCATATCAGAAGGGAAGCCAACGGACCGTTCCATTCCGCACCAAAAAAGGAAGGTGAGATCTCCCCGGAAGAGGGTGCTTCGAAGAAACCCCGACCGGAAGCGGCACCCACATATGCTGCGGAGGCGGGCTGCCTCCCCTCCGACGGAAACTCCGACCGACTCCGATTACAAGGAGGTCAGGCACAAACGGAGGAACAGAGGAAGGAGGAGGAAAACGCCCCCTCCTCCGTTAGGGAGCGTCACACAGCTCCCACGGAAAGCCCCCACCCCCCCAAGGAGGGACGCATGATGTTGCGAATCGGCACAACGCGCCACGGCAGCGCCATCCGGCGGCCGATACGCGACCAAGAAAGGAAGGAAGAAACAAAGGGAACTGGGAAGCATTGTGTAATAAGGCATCGTACGAGAATGTGTAAAGGAAAGTTCCAACCAATAAAGTTATTGAATTATAACAGTGAAAAATGTCCGTGGTCGGTTGAGTCAGTCCAGAAATTAAAAGAATCTTTCTACGTAGATAATTGTGTAACGAGTGTCGATTCAATAGAGGAGCTGCAATTGTTCACACGGGAAGCGAGAACAATCATGGCCACGGGCAGTTTTGATTTGCGTGCATGGGAAAATTCAGGGAATTATTCGGAAAATACGTCTACACTAGTACTCGGAATTTCGTGGAACAAAGGAAGGGATACAATAAGCGTTAATCCGACAGCGGTAGAAGTAGAGTTGCCAAGGATCGTAACGAAGAGAAGTATTTTGTCGAGTGCGCAAAGGATATTCGATCCGATAGGCTTTACCTGCCTCGTGTCGTTGCGGGCGAGAATTCTGCTCACGCAGTTATGGCTAGAAAAGACGAAATGGGATGAAGAAATTGACGATAAGCGAAGCGACGAGTTGCTGCTATGGAGGAATGAGTTACCCTTATTAAAGCAAATCGAATTGCCGCGAGGAATCGGAGACGGTAAGTTGTCGATTCATTCATTCGGGGATGCGAGCGGATCGGCCTACGCCGCGGTGGTATTTGCGAGAGTGGAATCCCAGAATTTTATTAATGTACAATTGCTGAACGCGAGAACGAGGATAGCTCCAAAAAACGGAACTATACCTCGCCTTGAGTTGATGGCGGCTGCGATAGCCGTGAGACTCACAAATTCGGTTCTCCAGTCATTAACTCGTCACGTAGAAAACGTGACGTATTGGTCTGATTCTACGTGATATTCAGTGATATTCAGTGGGGGACATTTGTCTATAATCGAGTCAAAGAAATCAGATCATTGAGCGACGTGAGTAGATGGAGATACGTTAGGGGCGATTTGAATCCAGCCGATTTGCCGTCACGAGGTTGTAGCCCCTCGCAGCTTGTTGCGTCGCAGTGGTGGTTAGGGCCATGTTGGCTTAAGAAGGACGAAAGTGGTTGGCCTTCCGGAAAAGAGAGCGTAGATGAGAATATAGTAAAGAGCGAAATCAAAAAGAGTGCGCTTGTAAATATGGTAA
Organism: Nomada hirtipes; assembly: GCA_951802735.1. Lineage (NCBI taxonomy): Eukaryota > Metazoa > Arthropoda > Insecta > Hymenoptera > Apidae > Nomada > Nomada hirtipes. The sequence goes on along the minus strand of OX637921.1, from coordinate 6,794,011 downwards.
ATGCACAGGACTCATCGTTCAAGGCGAGTAATTTGTTTTCCACATACACGAAATTGATACGTCACATAGCATGGGTACGTAGATTCCTGAAAAACCGGAAACTGTTGCTCGAGGAGGTCAAATTGAGAAAACGCGATGTTTCTGATGTACAGAAAATACCGAAAACTGCGTATCTGCCTAAAGAGGAGCGTAAAAAACTAAATTTATCAGTGGGCAAACCTAAAGAAGCAGAAATTAGTTTACTGAAACATTTACAGCGAATCATGTTTACAAATACAGATAGGAATAAATTGTCGTCTTTTAAAGTGCTACGAAATAAGGATGGGTTATATGTTATAAAAACAAAGATCCTCAACCGGGACGACGATAGCATGTTTTTGTCTCCTATTATTTTAGATAAACACGACATTGTAAGTTTGCTTGTCAGGGAGACACATGACAAATGCGGACATACAGGAACGCAAATTGTAATGAACACGTTGCGCGAACGATTTTGGATTATTTCTTTGCGTCAAATTGTTAGATCCGTTGTATCGAGATGCGTTGTCTGTAAGAGATATAAAGCGAAGCATATGCAATGTGAGCCACCTCCTCTTCCCGTTATTCGGGTACGCGATTCTAAGGTATTTGAGGCTACTGGTATAGATTTTGCAGGGCCAGTTTTCATTAAAGGAGGGGGGAAGGGGTGGATATGCATATTTACATGCGCAGTGTACAGAGCCGTACATTTTGAATTGGCGTCATCGTTGTCCATAGACGGATTTATAGAATGCCTTCGTAGGTTCGTTGCTAGACGGGAACGACCACGTTATATATTCAGTGACAATGGGACAAATTTTACAGGTACGGCTAAAGCATTAGAGTGCCTTGATTGGGTGAAAATACTCAAACAGGCGGCAGTACTGCAGATTCAGTGGCGTTTCAACCCACCATCAGCACCGTGGTGGGGAGGATGATGGGAGCGACTTGTAGGCGTACTAAAAACGATTTTGCGTAAAGTTTTGGGAAAAGCTAGCCTGTCATACGAAAGTTTAACGACATCTCTTTGTGATGCAGAGGCGGTTATTAACTCACGCCCATTGACATATGTCTCGGATGATCCTGAAGATCTAAAGCCATTAACTCCTGCAATGTTTGTTAAAGAAATCGAAGAATGTGGTGTTCCAGATTTAGATATGCTCTGTAACACGAAGTTGAATAAGAAATACCGGTATAGACAAAAAATTCTGAATGATCTTCGAGCCAGGTTTCGATTAGAGTATTTAACCAGCCAGCTGCTACTGAAAAATGGTAAAAAAGAAACAAGAGAGATCAAAGTCGGTGATATAGTACTAATAGGTGATGATATACACAAACGAGCAGATTGGCCGCTAGCACGAATTGTTGAAGTGATTACAGGGCGGGATGGTAAAACTAGAGTGTATTTGTTGAAGACAAAGAATGGAATGCTCAAAAGACCTATACAGCGAATCTACCCTCTAGAAGTAGCGCAGCAAAATGCCGAATTTGTTAAGGAGCTAAGCGATAAGGTAGACGATAAGAATTTTGTAAACAACGCGACTGATAATAATATAAGACATAAGTGTATACAAAGTCAGAGTTTAGAAACCTGTAAGAAAAGCGTGAATGACAGTAATGAAGAGTGCAACACAGAAATTGTTAAGACGAGAAGTGGAAGAATGAGTAAGAAACCGGACAGATTTATGTATTAGATGTAAGCAACGATCTTCTTAAGGGGGGGAGGATGTTGCGAATCGGCACAACGCACCACGGCAGCGCCATCCGGCGGCCGATACGCGACCAAGAAAGGAAGGAAGAAACACAGGGAACCGGGAAGCATTGTGTAATAAGGCATCGTACGAGAATGTGTAAAGGAAAGTTCCAACCAATAAACTACAAATAAATATCCTCTTGAATTATTGAGTTATTGAATTATTGAAACATGAGATCCAAACCCTCGGGGGAACTCAAAATGGGACCGACACCCCGTATCAATCCCCCAAGGAGAAGACCCCCGAAGGGAAAGCCGGAGGCCCTCCTTATCAGGGTCAAGAAAGGCTCCTCCTACCTGGAAACGGTAAAAGCGGTACTCCAAAGGGGTAAAGCTTGCCTAGCAGGATCAAGCGGGATTAGGAAGACGCGCGAGGGACACGTTCTAATATAACTGTCCAAATCAACCAAGGCACATGGGATAGCTGAGTCGCTGGACAAAGCGCTCGGGGAAGGCACGTCGGTTGCCCCTCTGCCAACGAGATCGACCGTCGAAATCCGACACGTCGACCCCACGGCAGAGGCTGAAGAAATCTTGGAAGGGACAGCCCAAACGCTAGGCCTTTTTTTTTTTTTTTTTGTTCGAGGAGGGGAAAATGCATTTATGCATACCCAGCAGCGCTGGGTTATGTGGGACTCTGCTGCCTAAGATGTTGTGCGGCAACTACCCACTAAAAACCCCTCCTCTATCGCACCATCACATAGGATACGCACCCTCCCCCTCGGCCCTATACTTCGTAATACTACGAGGGGGGGGGGGGCTCCGCAACGGAGTATCCTCTTTGCTGCAGCGGCTCCTTTCGTGTTGTGAGTAGTCAACCAACACCAGGTTGCCGGCATCAGATGGATTGATTCCTGTCTGGATACCCTGGTTGCAGGGCGGAGCCTGCTGGTCCTCAGGGGTCCGTCAGGAGTCTGGAGAATGGGCGGCGCCTCCGCCTCCTTGGAGGGTATGAAGGGTCGCCCATTTTTTGTTTTTCTTTCTCCTGGTTCTCTCTATCTTTCATCACCTTCGTCGCGAACATCTGGAAAACTGTCCAGGCTTCCAGCGGCGAGGTGATCCGCGAGACCAGGTTCGCACTCGTCAGGTTTCCTTCGTATGCTGCTTCCAGACGGAGTCTTTCCTCCGCCCAGCGCTCGCAGTGGAAGATGACGTGGTCTGCGTTGTCCACCGGGTGTCCGCAGTCCCAACAGTTCTCGTCGATCGTCCTTCCTATTCTCTTCCTGAAACTGCCAAACGAGCCATGCCCCGTTAGGAGCGGCATCGTATGGAAGTCCAGGAAGAGGGCGGGGGTCTTCCGTTTGAAGGTTTTGACTGACCCGACTAGCTTCCGGGTCCAGTTGTTTGGGTCGAAGCTGTCCCATCTGGCCTGCCACTGGACGGTAGCTTCTTCCCAAATCCTTTCCTTATATATTTGGAGGTGGGAGGGTCCTCCTACGGGATCCTTCTGTTCGCCGTCGGTAGACTGGAGATTTGTCTTCTCCGTATAAATTCTCCAGAGAGCATCGGCTTTGATGTGTATTGGCATTCTCCCTGCCAGCACACAAAGTGCATCATACGCCACCGTACGGTATGCCGTGGTGGTATGAATCAGAGCCGCTCTCTGGCTTCTACGTAGGGCAGTTGTGTTGAATTTCCAGGCGTTCGCTGCCTGCGCCCATATCGGGGACGCATACAGGACCACCGATTCCCACACATTATAGTATAGCATCCTACATTTCCTAGCTAGGCCCTTGGTATTTGGAAGGAGCCCTGCTAGGGCACCCATCATCTTCTCCGCTCTCGCGCAGGTTTTGGCGATGTGGTGCCTGAAGTTGTGCTGGTTGTCGAGTTCTACTCCGAGGTAATTCGCAGTGCTCTGCGTCCTCAAGGAGGACTCGCCCCAGTCCAGGTCGATTATCCTGTGGATTCTTTTCCCCGCAAGAATCAGGATTTCGGTTTTTTCGGGGGCGATCTCGAGGTTCATATAAGTAAACCACTCTGGGATCTGCCTCAAACCGACGTCTATCCGGAATTGGAGTTCTTCCACGTTCCTTGCCGAGATCGTGAGTGCCAGATCGTCCGCATACGCGAATGCTGCTGTATTCCACAGGCCATTCGCGAGCGTCAGGACACCATCGTATACCAAGTTCCACAGCATTGGTGCAAGCACTGCACCTTGTGGAACTCCAGCATAGATCGGCAGACTCACCGTTCTTTCCGGGGTATGGACCACCGCTCGCCTATCCTCGGAGTAGTTCCGTATGACCCTTATCAGGTCATCGGAGACTCCTCTCCGGGCAAGTTCGGCCAGGGTGTGTCTCCATTCTAGGCGGTTGAATGCATTTCTAATGTCCGTAGTAACGAACGCACATAGTGTGCCCGTACTTTGGCATGCATCCGCGAACCGCGTAACCTCCCTTATTGCGTCTACTGTTCCTACGCCCTTTCTAAAGCCGTATTGCCGGCAGTGGAAGGGGTCGCGTCCAATTTGCGCCTCTAGGGCGTCCTTCATCACGTATTCCCAGAGCTTCGATAGCGCTGGTAATACGCTGATGGGTCTGTACGCCGATGGAGTCGTCGGATCCTTTCCGGGTTTCGGAAGGAGAATCACCCGCGCTGTCTTCCATGTGCGCGGGAGAGTTCCCTCGACCAGTGTCATGCGACACATCGTCGTGAGGTCAGCCGGCCATTTTTCGGCAATCAGCTTGACCACTCCCGTCGGTACAGCGTCTATTCCTTGTGCTTTCCCGACCTTGAGCGCTTTAGCCGCTTTCGTCACCATCTCCTGGGTGACTAAGGTCGTGCACAAGGTGTCGTGTGCTGGGGCGAAATCTGGGCATGGTGTTACCTCCTCCGGCGGTCTTGTGGTGGTGAAGAGGGCATTGAGCACCTCCTCTACCTTTCCCGCCGGGAGGGTTACCATACCTCTCGCTTTCCTCAGTCTTGACATCACTGCCCTGAAGGGTCGTGCCCACGGATTCTGGTCGAGAATCGCGCAGAATTCAGACCACGATTGTTCTTTGCTCTTCCAGATTTCAGCCTGCAAACTCTTCCTTGTTGACCTGTATTGGTCAAGGAGGTTTGGGGTATCTGGATGGTCCTTCTTTTTGGCCCTTTGGTACCTTCTTCTGGCTCGGAACGTCGCCATTCTAAGATTGGCGATTTCATCGTTCCACCAGAAGTTTGGTTTCCTCGTGCCTTTTGGAAGCATCTTCCTTCGCAGGGTTCTCTCGCACACCTTTTCGAGTCTGGATTGCATCATCTCCGGAGAGCAATCCGGGTCTCTGTCAGGTGGGGGGCCTTGCGAAGGGGGGCCCTTTGAATTCTGAATCGAGGATTCTCTACTCAGCACGTCGTATGCCTCGAGGATTTCCTCTGGCTTCGCGTTCTTGAGAGAGAATGGTCTCCAGGCCACCCGGGGTTGGCTACGCCTCGATTCTTCGAAGGTGTGGAGAACATATCGGTGGTCTGACGCAGAGTAGGTGTCCAGAACCTCACTCTTCTGCAGGCCTCTCAATGTCATCCTGTCTACAGACATGATGTCGGGGAAGGATGTCCCGCCATTTCTATAGAAGGTGAACATCCCCCGAGGTCGGACAGGGACGAGTTGCGCTCTAATAGTTATTGCCAGTAGCAACGCGCCTCTCCGTTCATTCTTGCGTCCTCCCCAAGCCGGGGACTTGGCGTTAAAGTCGCCCGCAAGTATTAATCGGCTGCCCCATGAGGTGGAGTTTTCCAGCGTCTCCTGAAGGTCATCTAGGTATTCCTCCACCTCTGGCTGCGTGATATTTGGAGAGCAGTAGCCGCTTATGAGGATCGTATCCTCGAGCAATCCTACTGCTATGCCGGGAAGTGGTGTGTAGCTAACGGGGCGCGCCATGTGACCGTTAAAGCCTGTTATCCACACGGCTGCGTCCCCGGCGGAGTCATTGCACCACTCCCTCCTTTGTCTGTATGGCTCTAAGATGATCACCGCATCAGCGTTCAACTCCGATGCTTGTTGCATCAGGAGTTCTTGCGCGAGGCGGGATCTGTTCAGATTGATTTGCAGGATTACCATCGACTTAGGCATTACGTGTCGATGGTCCGCGTCGGGCCTGTGCGGCCTTTTGATATTGCGGGCAGCCTAGTGAGGCGGCCACATGTTGCAGCCTGTTTCCTTGTAGGCCTTGAGCTTCGCAGAGTGTGCATTTGGGCTCGTTGGTGCACTCCTTAATGGAGTGCTCCATTGAGCCGCACTTCCTGCATCTCTCCTTCCCTTGGGGGAGAGCTTTGCAGGCCATGCTTGCATGTCCCAGGGCGTGGCACCTAAAGCACCTGACAACCTTCGGGAGCACTTTCGCCGTGACCATCGTAAATCCAATTCTGAATATCCGGGTTCCAAGGTCCTTTGGAACGGCCTCGGATGGCACATCGAGGATGATCGTCTGCGTTCCCGACGGTGTCATCCTCTGCGTTCTCAGGCGAAGTTCCTTGGGGTCTAGGCCCAGGGTTTGGGCCGTTCCTTCCAGAACTTCGGCTGTCTCTGCCGTGGGATCGACATTTCGAATTTCCAGTGTCGATCTGGCCTGGAGAGGGGCAACCGGGGTGGTTTCCCCGAGCGCTTCGCTGAGCGAATCGGCTACCCTTTGCGCCTTGGCATTTTGGGACAGCTCGATCAGGACATGTCCTTCACGCGTCCTTCTGACCCCGCTCGATTCCGCGAGACAGGTTTTCCCTTTTGTAAGGACCTCTTTCACGGTCTCCATGTAGGAGGAGCCCTCTTTCACCCTTATGAGGAGAGCCTCCGGTTTGGCCTTCTCCGCGGTCTCCGTGAGGGTTTTGTGGGTGCCTGCCCTCGTTTGAGTTCCCCCTTGGGTTCACCGGAGGGTTTGGGCCTCAGGTGTCTCTCCGCGGGGAGTGGTTTTTGAGGGGGCTGTCCCGCCCTTCCTGGGGGAGGAGGAGATGTTTCCCCTTTCCTCCTTCGGTTCCTCCTTCTGGGCCGAACTTCGGTAAACTCGGGGTCGGACTGAGTCTCGACCTGTGAGTGGCTTTTCAGTGCCGTGGCATATGTCTGTGCCCTCCCCGGCCGTGGTTTTTTCGAGATTCCCTCCTCCTGTGGGGATCTCGTTTTCCTTTTCGTTTGGAGGCCGGGACACTCCATTGTGTGAGTGGCCGGCTGCCTGGACGTGGAGGGTTGGGAGCTCCTGGCTGCGGAGACTGTCCCGGTTCTTTCTTCCTCCAGCGGTCTCGTTTGGGTCCCGATACTCGTTACCTTTTTCGGTTCCGTTCCCTGCGTGGTTGGGGGGGGGGGGGTGTTTCTGGCACGGGTTTGGTTCGGGTGGGCGGTGTGCCAAGTGGAGTTCTTTTCCCCTCCAGAAGCTTTCCCTTCATTGTAGAGAGCATATCCACGGTGCGGGTACACTCTCTCCTCATCTGTGCCTTCACGTTTTTATTTGCGAGCGCATATTCGAGGAACGTTTTGGCCGAGATTTCAGCCTGGTTCCTCAGCGCCTCAAGGTCCGCCAGTAACACTAGCAGCTCCCGCTGGGATATTGTGGCCTCCCTTACCGGTTGTCTGACCTCCCGAGGTTTTTCTGCTGTCCGCGGGCTCCTAGGGCTTCCCTTCGAAGAGCGGGGTGAGGGAATGGGGCGCTTCTTCTGCGCCTCTTCCTCTACCTCTACCCCGGTCCGTTCCTTCACCCCTGGGTGTTGGAGCGGTTGCTGCCGAGCAGGGGCCGCCGCTGTTGGACCCGGCGGGCTCCTAAACAATTTCGCCCGTGGTAGGAATGGGCTAGGCCGCACCGTACCTTCCTGTGGGGTTGGTGTTGGCTTGGTCAGCTCAATTTTCCATGTCGTTTCCTGGCTAGGTCCCGCCCCAAGCGTCATTGTGCCGCCTGCGGAACCTCTCATATGCCTGGATGTATATTGAGAGGGAGTTTTCTCCGCTGGAGTGTAAAAGGTTTCCTCCGATCCCTTTCTCACTATTCCGTATATGGAGGAGTTGACCGCGTAGGATGCCCTACGGCCCAAACGCTAGGCCTGGATCCCAAAGAGTTACACCTGAGGACGAAGAGGATGACACCGGCTGGAACCCAGATGGTGACCCCTCGATATGCCGTCCGAGAACATCCCGAACGACCTGAACTCCCGAAGGTGCAGGATCGGGCTTACAATGGTCACGGCGAAGGTGCTCCCGAAGGTCGTAAGATGCTTCAGGTGCCACGCCTTGGGGCACACAAGTATGACCTGCAAAACCCTACCGCAAGGCGAGGAGAGATGCAGGAAGTGCGGCTCAACAGAACACTCCATAAAGGAGTGCGCTAATGAGCCAAAATGTACCCTCTGCGAGGCACAAGGCCTGGAGGGGAAGAAACTGCGGCATGTAGCCGCATCGCTCGGCTGCCCGCAATTTGCACAGGGCCGACGGGGACAAACTCGCCGTGATGGCTAGGCCTCTGGTAATCCTCCAAATAAACCTGAACAGATCCCGTCTCGCGCAGGAACTCTTGGTGCAACAAGCATCAGAGATAAATGCCGATGCGGTGATCATTTCAGAGCCATATAGGCAGAGGAGGGAGTGGTGCAATGACGCCACCGGGGACGCGGCCGTGTGGATAACAGGCTTCAACGGCCGCATGGCGCGCCCCGTCAGCAGCACACCCAGCACACATAGCAGTAGCAACGCTCGAGGAAACAACCCTCATAAGCGGCTACTGCTCCTCGAACATCTGACAGCCCGAAGTGGAGGAATACCTGGAAGACCTCCAGGAGGTCTTGGAAAGCTCCACCTCTCGAGGCAGAAGAGTAATTCTTGCCGGCGATTTTAATGCTAAATCTCCAGCCTGGGGAGGCAGCAAAACTGAGCGGAGAGGTGCGCTACTTCTGGGAATAACCATAAGAGCGCAATTCGTCCCCGTTCGACCGCAGGGGATGTTCACCTTCTACAGGAACGGCGGGACATCCTTCCCGGATATTATGTCCCTGGACAGGATAACCCTGAACGACCTACAGAGGAGTGAGGTACTGGACACATACTCCGCCTCAGATCGTCGATATATTCTACATACCTTCAAGGATGACATCGCACATTCAGACATCGCCCCAGCACCCGACACCTTTTGCACGACCATAGTCACGCAGGAGATGGTGAGGAAAACGGCAAAAGCGCTGAAGGTCGGGAATGCACAAGGGATAGAAATGGCCGGCTGACCTCACGACGATGTGCCGCACAACTCTGCTCGAGGGAATCCTCCCGCGCACATGGAAGACAGCGCTGGTGATTCTCCTACCGAAACCCGGAAAGGACCCGACGACTCCATCGGCGTACAGGCCCATCAGTATATTACCAGCGCTATCGAAGCTCTGGAAAAACGTGATGAAGGACGCCTTAGAGGCGCAGATTGGACGCGACCTTGAGGACGCAGTGCACTGCGAAATACCTCGGAGTAGAGCTCGACAACCTGCGTAACTATAGGCACCACATCGCTAAAACCTGCGCGAGAGCGGAGAGGATGATGGGTGCCCTAGCAGGGCTCCTTCCAAATACCAAGGGCCCAGCTATGAAATGTAGGACCCTGTACTACAATGTGTGGGAGTCGGTGGTCCTGTATGCATCCCCGATATGGGCGCAGGCAGCGAACGCCCGACGCTTCAACACACTTGTTCTACGCAGAAGCCAGAGAACGGCATTGATCCATACCACGACGGCATACCGTACAGTGCATTGTGTGAGTTGGCGGGGAAAATGCCGATACACATTAAAGCCGATGCCCTCTGGAAAATCTACACGGAGAAGACCAACCCCCATCCCACCGACGGAGAACAGGAGGACCCCGCAAGAGGGCCTACCCACCTCCAAAGGTTCAAAAAGAGAATATGGGAAGAGGCCACCGACCAGTGGCAGGGCAGATGGGACAGTTTTGATCCAAACAACTGGACCCGGAAACTGGTCGGGTCAGTCAGGACCTTCGAACGGAAGACCTCCGCCCTCTTTCTGGACTTCCATACGATGTTGCCTAACCTTCCTTGTCAGAACTAGGAGGAGAAGAATTACTCCACTGTCTATGTTCACGATAAGAATAGACAAACTAAATTTGATAAAAAATCGTTTAAAGGAATCTTTATTGGCATTGTGAAAAACGGTTATAAAATACTAAACGTGAATAATGGAAAATTCCTTATAGCGCATGATGTTATTTTTGATGAAATGAATTTCAAAAATTCAAGACCTCCTATGTACAATACATACTTTGAGAAGAAAGTATTCAAATTAAAAGGGTTAAGGATGAAGGAAAAGAAATCAGTAAAAGTCAAGAGAACGAAATAAACGAGCCCGATAAAGGGCCCGATGAAAACATTGGCGCTCAAATTGACTCAAATAATAGTGGCTTGCGACGTAGCGCAAGAATACAAATTAAACCTCATATAAATTATAATGAGAAGCATGACTATCGTGTTTATGCACTATCAATAACCTGCGAAGTTCCCGAAATGAGAGACCGTGATGATAGTGTTCAATGGGAAAAGGCGATAAGAGGTGAAATCGACTCCTTAATAAGTAATAATACATGGGATATAGTGCCGCGTCCAAATGACAAAAACATTGTTGATTGCAAATGGGTTTTCAGCATTAAAATGGATGCAAAAGGAAATCCATACAAATATAAAGCAAGATTAGTTGCAAGAGGTTTTAGTCAAAAGTATCTGGAAGATTACAATCAAACTTTTGCACCAGTTGCGCGAATTGCAACCTTTCGAATGCTGATTGCCTTTGCAAATCAACACAAACTTCCAATACATCAAATGGATGTAAAGACAGCGTTTTTAAATGGTGTACTAAAAGGAGAGATTTATATGCGCGTACCAGAAGATATTCAAGCGCAACAAAGTCACGTATGCAAATTAAATAAGGCATTATACGGCTTAAAGCAACTGGCGAGATATTGGTTTGAGCTTCTCGACGAGACATTAAGAATGCATGGTTTTCAAAGCTCCTCAGTAGATCGCGGTCTGTATATCCTTGATAGAAGTAATATTACTAAAAATATATATTTAATCCTTTATGTTGATGACCTATTAATAATAATATATAGTAAGGATACAATGAAAAACTTCAAAAATTATTTAAAGACGAAATTTTAAATGACTTGACTTGAATGAGATAAAATTGTTTTTGGGAATAAGTGTAGAAAGGAAAGGTGATGTAATTACTTTGGATCAAAGTAGTTATTTAGAAAGAGTTTTAAACAGATTCAACATGAATGACTGTAATAGCGCAAGTACTCCACTGCTAGTCAAAATAGATTACACTGCCTTAAATTCAAAAGAATATTATGAAACACATTGCCAGAATCTAATTGGTTGTTTGATGTATGCCATGTTATGCACACGGCCTGCTTTACGCTTTGCCGTTAACTTGCTGAATAGATTTCAAAATAAAAATAACAAAGAATTATGGCAAAGTCTAAAGAGGGTCTTAAGATATATGTATTAAAGGATCGTCAAATTATCGTTTAATCTACGAAAGTAACGATTATAAAAACGTTTTGACTGGAAAAGTACAACGGGATATACATTTAAAATGTTCGACATGAATGCGATCTGTTGAAATACATACGAAGCGACAAAGCTCAGTTGCAACTTCCTCAACAGAAGCCGAATACATGGCGTCATATGAAGGGACTAAAGAAGCCTGCAGGTTGAAATATTTGCTATTAAGTATAAAAATAGATTTAAAGGAACCGATAACTATTTTTGAGGATAATAATACATAGCGATTGCAAGTAATCCAACAGATCATAAGCGTTCAAAGCACATCCATATACATGCAAAATATCATTTTTCACGAGAAAAAATTGAACAAAAAACAATAACACTTAAATATATTCCTACAGTTAAACAGTTGGCGGACAGTCTCACTAACAATAAGTCAATACCAACAGTTCAATTCTCGTATATTAGGAAGAAGATTGGTTTAACGGAAATCTAATAATTTTAATAATAATAAACATAAGTTTTAATGTAAATATACTGGTCTGATTAGGTTTTTCTCTGGGTTTCCCTAATCCTTGCAACAAATGTTGGACCAGATGTAGTTTCCCAGAGAAGGCTGAGAGAGGATGTGTCTGATTCATTTTTGAGGAAGCGAATTGGATTAACTGGAATGAGTATGCACTCAAAGTCTAAGAACAAAAATAAATCCAATATTCATTTGGACATCCTTGATATCGGTTCTAAGAAGCAGGGGGCGATATGATCGCTAGTAAAACAATTTGTTTTGTTCGAGTGGACGTGGAGGAGATAGCTGGAACTATCCTGGCTAGGATATGCAGTGGGAGTGTTTTAGAACAAAAAAATGCAGGATCCTTGCTCACTAAGAGATTTGTGTTTATTTTACGACTAGCGCAATGTTCACCTCGGATTAATCCTCCCGCGACAGACACGAGAGCTACACTTGTCGACGACAATCGAATGATAATAATGCGAAACGCGATCCGCCTTGTACACAGTCTTACGTTAGAGTGCCCGTTTCGATTTTAAACGGTTCGTAATCGTAACGGGTAACCTTGGCGCTGTGTCTTGATACATATTATCGAAGCAAGGATCGAACCGCGTTTGTATGGGGCGCGAGCTACCAAAATTTATTGGTCTGATTCCTGAACATACCGCCCGCCTCGGATGTTTGCATCCGATTACAAAAAAGGGGGAGGTAACAAAAGTCGTATGTGTCGCACACGGGACGCTCGGTATCGTAGCTCGTCGCGATATATCTACTTTGAAGGCGCAAGTTATGAGAACTTATAATCTAAGGCGTTTACTAAACTATTATGTACATAGTCGACCGCCCGCCGTGACGCAACGGTCGGTCGTTCGGAACTAGGTGTCGTCCGCGTTCTTTCCGGTACAGGTTTCACTGTCGTTCGGATCAACGGGGAGGAAACATAGCTTGACGATTGGTCGTTTGTACTCGGAATTGGCAGTTTTAATTGTCACTACGCGAGTAAGATTGTCCACTCCGGGATGACATTTGACGATCCTCGCGAGTTCCCATTTGCACGGAGGGGCAAGGGCGTTTCGTAGAAGTACGAGGCGACCCACTGTTGCGAGGCGACTCGCGGTGCGCCATTTCGCGCGTTGTTGTAACGAGTGCAGATAGTTATTCGACCATGACTTCCAAATGCTTTCACTCAGCTTCTTTAAGAGTTGCCACCGAGTCAGACGCGAATCGTGTACAACAAGAAGGGTTTCGGCTGGAATGGTCGTGATAGCTGTGCCGATAAGGAAGTGACCCGGGGTTAAAGCGGTATAATCGTCGATGTTCTCCGAACACGGGGCGATCGGACGAGAATTCATGCAAGCCTCGATCCCACATAGGACGGTAGTTAGCTCTTCGAATGTGAGAGTATGAGAGCCGATGACGCGTTTCAAATGATGTTTCATACTGCGTATTCCGGCCTCCCACAACCCACCGAAGTGTGGAGCTGAGGGAGGAATGAAGTGCCATGCGACTTGATCGCTCGCGAGTTTGTTCAATACATTCGCATCGCGCGTGGCAGCGCGGAATGCCGCGGTCACTTCTTTATCGGCGCCCTGGAACGTTGTTCCATTGTCGCTGTACATAGCGACTGGTAAGCCGCGACGCGAACTGAAACGATTATAGCACGCGAGAAACGCCTGCGTCGTGCAGGACCCAACTAATTCGATATGAACTGCGCGAGTGGTCATACATTTGGTCTGTGGTTTGCTTTGGAATCGCCGTAGCGACACATCGTACCTTGGCTCTTGGGCCTATATCGACGTGTTCACATAGTGAATCTTTACCTGCAAGGTGGTATGAGCATTTGGTATCTACTTATCTGGCTTATCATGCCGGAGGGGAACGCATACGTAGGTGTCGGGTATGCGGCCTTGGAAAAACCCTGCTCTCGCTGAATGTTTCAGTTCATTGAACAAGTTGGACCTACCTATGAGGAAACAGCCCTCTTAGCCGACTACTGGTTTGGATATCCGCCCCAGTAGCCGTTACCAGCGGGTGCCACGAGGAGGCGGAGCTGTCAGCTTTCGCTTGGTCCCAGCAGGTCAGCCGGTTGGCTATTTTACCTGGATCATCACGGTCCTCCTTTTCAGGTGGCCGCCTGCGTGTATGATCTCGGGTATTTGCCCTCTTGGGTAGAGGGGGTGCGTTCAATTTTGTTTAAATCGTTCGAAATTGCAAGCTATTGCGGTTGTTGTTGCGTTCGATCTCGCCGAGTATCGCCTGGTGTTCGGGCTGCTTTGGCGGTGAGCACTAGGCGTGCGAGCTTTCTGAATTCCCCGTATAGGTGTTCGTTCAATAGCAAGTCGGATTCTCGTGGGGGCCAAGTCAGGCCCTCCTTTCTGATCGCTTGCCTCAGGGATTCGCGCGCGTCTTCGTGCCTCGGACATTCAAGTAGCACGTGTTTGGGTGTTTCCACTTCTCCACATGCACACCTGTCGTCCGGTACCAGGGAGAACTCCTTAAGTTTCGCACGGAAGTCTCCGTGTCCGCTCAGGAATTGCACCACGTGGTGGTCGATCACTGCTCTTCTTAGATTTAGACGGTGCGATACATCGTTGAAGTACGCATGCGTAGTGCGTCCTTTTTCCGATGTCGACCATCTGTCTTGCCACACTCTCAGGATCTCGTTTCGTACCCTCGCTTTCGCTTGGGCCGCCGATATGATCCTGGTTCCCATTTCGTTGCTGCTTTCGCGACAACTTTCGGTGTCGATTGCGTTGCCTTTTCTGATTTTGTAGGCGCAAGCACGTTCCGCAATGGCCAGGTCTGCCGGAATTTCTCCCGCGAGCACAGTGATTGCGTCGTGGGATACTGTTCGGTACACCTTGGTTATCCTGATGAGTACCTGTCTCTGCGCTCTAGCAAGTATTTTCCTTGTCTTCGAGCCGAGTAGGTCCTCCCAGGCAGCGGCAGCGTACGCCATTATCGGAATAAAGAGCCCTCTGTACAGAGTAGTTAATGCTCGATGTTCCATTCCCCAGTTCTTTTGTGCCACCTTGGCTAAGGTGTTAAAAATCCGCAAGGTTTTGGCACTTGTGTATTTCGCATGTGAGAGGATGCCCAGTCTCTCATCGAAGTGGACGCCAAGGTACCTTACGGTAGCCTTGAGCGCCACTGTTTTCCCCTCAATCTTTATGATTGGGGGTCGTTCTCTATTGAGAGAGCCCTTGAGGAGGATCATCTCTGTTTTAGCTGCTGATAGCGCTAGTTTTTGTGTGGCGCACCACTCGGTGACTCTACTGGCTATTATTTGGCCTTTGTTTTGGAGTGCCTTCCTCGAATTTCCGTAGATAATTACGAGGAGGTCATCTGCGTATGCTATAGGCTCGCATTCGAGCTCGGTGTTTTCCAGTATTTTAAGAACACCATCGAAAATGAGGTTCCAGCAGCTTGGTCCGAGTATTGAACCTTGCGGGCAGCCTTTGGTGACTTTCTTGCTTACCCTTTCGTGTCTCGAGCTTATCGAGACCTCTCGGTCAGCGAAGTAGTCTGCCATCAGCCTGTATATGTTCCTTGGGCATTTTCTCTCTTTTAGTGCGTGCAATACACTGGGCCACCAGACGTTATCGAAAGCTCCAGAAATGTCGAAAAGAAGGCCCAGTACATACTTTTCGTTCCGACCGGCCACTACTTCCCTAAACTTTACCAAGGCGTCCTCGGTAGAGCGTTGGGGGCGGAAGCCGTATTGTCGGTCTGAGCAGTAAGCTGGGTCTAGGAACAGCGCAGTTAGTCGGCGCGCTATGAGCTTTTCTAGTACTTTTCCAAGTACTGAAAGCAAACATATGGGCCGATACGATTTCGCATCCGTAGGTGTCTTATCAGGGCCTTTCAAGATCGTAATGATCGACCCTGCCTTCCACCTAGACGGAAAGACTCCTTGTTCGAGGCAGCCATTGTAGAGTCTCAGTAAGTCCACGTGCATCGTTTGGAACGAGCGTTTGACAACTTCGACTTCTACTCTGTCTGATCCCGGACATTTCCCGCCCTTCAGGCTCTTGGTCGCAGCTTCAACCTCCTGCCGAGTGAAGGACGTTGCGTCCTCCGTCGGTGGGTCGGTTGCGACCTCCTGCCTTACTCTCACTTGCTCCTGGGTTTCTCCCTCGGACTTGTCGTCCGGAATGAGGGACTCCAGGAGCGTTAGGGCGGTGGAGTTCCAGTCCATCGTATGGCCTTCTCTCTTTTGAATGTTGGAGACTGCTGTTTCCACATTCAGTTTATTCTGTGAGGTCTTGTAAACAAGACCCCATGGCTCTTTGTTCCCCTGCTCCGTCACATAGCTCTTCCAGCTGGTTGACTTTGCAGCGCGCACAGCAGCAGTGTAAGCTTTTCTCTTTTCCTGATAGTAGGCTTTCCTTACTGCTCTTTCGATCGGACATTTCTGGTTTTGGAACGCTCGTCTACTTTTGTAGAGTCGCCTCCTCTGCCTTGTCAGTTCTGGTGTCCACCATGGGTTGGCCCTCTTGTGTCTGTGTTTGACTGGCATTGATTTCTCGCACGCGCGAATCATTGCGCGTTCAGTGTCGCGGGCGAGTGCCTCAACCCCTTCGCGACAACTAGTGTCGTGGGTCGGTGAGTTTGTATGCTTCAAGAGGGTTCGTTCAAATTTTTTCCAGTTCGCTTTCCGCGCATTGAACCTGCCTTTGAGGGTTTGGCTCTCGTGCGCGTCGGCGGACTGGAGGGTATACGCAATCGACCTGTGATCGCTGGTCGTCCAGTTTGCGTGGACTTTCCAGTTTCTCACAAGGGGGGCTGCGTCTCTGGTTGCGAGTGTGACGTCGATCCAGGACTCCCCGCTCGGGCTTGAGTATGTGGCCATACTTTCAGCCTCGTTCAAAATTGTCAAGTCGTGTTGTGCGATGAACTCTTCGAGTTTTTCGCCTCGCTTGTCCGTCTTGCCTCCTCCCCACAGGGGGGATTTGGCGTTGACGTCGGCGGCAATCACGACTCGACTATACTTTAGTTCCGCGAGTGCTCTCTCTAACCTCTCCAGACTTGGTTCAATGTTTTCCGAGCATTGAAAGTACTGGCTAATGAGGTAGAGGTCTACAGAGGCGGCCGTTATGTGCACGCAGGTCATGTGCGTGTCGCACAGGTGCGAGATT
The DNA here is from genome assembly GCA_951802735.1 of Nomada hirtipes. Lineage (NCBI taxonomy): Eukaryota > Metazoa > Arthropoda > Insecta > Hymenoptera > Apidae > Nomada > Nomada hirtipes. The sequence continues at coordinate 6,777,138 of OX637921.1, read as the reverse complement.
CGGACAACCGAGAGCTCCCGACTTCTGACTGCTATTGCAGCCATGATCGGGTTTGCTCCCGTTATTACCCTCGTCGCTAGCCCTAGTCCTGGGATGTGTCCCTGGGCTGAGTATGGCTCCTGTGCGAGCAGAACATCTATGTCCTGCTCTCCCATCACGGCGCTCACTTCATCAAGCACGGTCCGGGAACGCCTCATATTGTGCTGCAGGACCCGGATTCGTGCTGGAGTGTTACCTCTGGTCGTACTAACCATAATTGGTGTTTAGCACTTCTCTTTGCAGGGCCGCCAGGTATGACGGGCAGGCCCTGTCTTGCGTTCGATGGTCATGTTTCAAACCGCTTGCTTTGCAATTGGCGCAGGCTGGAGCCTGGTCCTTGCTATTGCAGGCGGTATAGACGTGACCGCTCTGTGCGCAGTGGCCACAGGTGTCATGTGGCGCCTTGCAGTGTTTGGACATGTGTCCAAATCGCTGGCACTTGAAGCAGCGAGTCACGGCGACGAAGTCCTGCACCCGGCAGGAGCTCCAGTCTACGTATACTCTTGCTGCTTCCTTCAGTCTTTTCCTCATTTCTGGTGTTACCTCCGCAACCCAGTTGGCCGTGTCCCTTTCCGTGCGTCTCGGCCCCGTTTTGAAGCGGAGCTTGATGCCGGCCGACACTGCCTTCTGGTCGAGGTCCACCAGATTCTGCCCCCAGATAGCCTTTTCTATCTGGGGCTTTTCCATTTCTTTAGGAACCCCGTATAAGATAATCCTGGGGTTCCTTTTCTTTGGCTCTTTGGCCGTTAAGCCCGCTTCGCGGAGTTTCTTATTTTGGTGGAAGATTTTGAGGTCTTCCTTCCTCTCTGTCTCTATGGCGATCCCTCCACTGTGGATGGGTCGCACTACTTTTATGCGGATTTTTGCCTCCGCCGGCTTAATTATTCTGAGGACAGCCTCCCTAGTGGATTTGCTGTCCTCCTTCCCTTTTTCAGGAAAGATTTTTACCACGTTGCGTGGTGGTCTAACTGCCTTTTGTGGCACTCTTCGGCTGTCCAGCTGCACCACCTCAGCGTAGGTGGTCGCTGGACTTCTCTTTTTCAGTGGCTGCTTCTCCTTGCCCGCCACTGTTGCCTTTTTGGTGGCAGTGACCTGCACTGCCGCCCCTTTCGCCATCGCGTCTACTTTGCCTTCCAGGAAGCTGTTCCTTAGGAGCAGCTCCTGGACTAATCCGTGGAGCACTTCTGCGTGCTCCAGGATCTTGCTGCCGGACTCCTTGCTTACCTTCGATTCTGGTCGAAGGCAGTGGGTCCGCAGCTCTTTAATTGTGACGGCCGCTGTGCTCCGAATTGCTTCGAGCGGCCGTTTCCTTGAAACTTGTGGCGCCGTCTTTGACGCGCCACTCTTCCTCCCTTTTGGCTGGACTGTCCGCCAGCTTGTCTGGGGCTCCTTGTCCTCCACTTTCTCTTTCTCCGGTTGCGCGGTCTCCTTCGCAACCGGACTCTGTACCGGAGAAGGCGGGGGTGTGTTTTCCTTCCCTTCCTTCTCTGGGGTGGTATTCACCCTCGTTCCATCTCCCTCCCTCGTGGGTTTCGTCCCTGTTGGAGGAGGGGTGGGCGGGGCCTTCGTTGTTGCTAAGGCCCCTGTTCTTGCCCTTGTCTGGGCGGTCGATGCCGCTTGGGCAATTGCGTTCTTTGGGGGGGCAGTGGCTGTGGCCGCTGTCTCCCGTTTTGGGGTAGTTCGGGGGGAGGTTTTCTCCCTCTTCCCTACCTCGTTCGACTTCGGAGGGGGCGTGGGTCGGCGTGCCGGGCCCTTGCTCCTCTCCGCTCCTTCCTTCTCTGTCTCACGCTTAAGCATGATGACAGCTCTCCTTTCCGTTAATTTGGGTTTGGTTTCCATATTAGTCTTACTTGTTTCGTCCCGCTGTGTGTCCCGGCCTCCTCGGACCCTCAAATGGAACCCAGCGACTGCTGGGTTAGGACATCACCCAAGATATAGTCCGCGAGCCAAGGCCGACTGGGTCTCCCCAGACTCCAGGGCCCCCTTCCTCGCCCGCGTGGAATCCACTCGTGCGAGCACGTATGGCCATTCCAAGCCGCTTGACTGGGCAACGGGCTGCTTTTCTCGCCCAGCCGCCTGTCTAGGTGAATTCGAGGCCAAAGGTACGTGTTGGGGACGTTTCTCCCGCAGGTGAAGGCCCCCTCAGATCCCAGGTTCCTCTTCTCCACCGACACAGGTCGCCATGCACGGCAAACACATGGGAGGATTTTTAGGGCATTGTCCTCTTGCCCCGCTGCGTCGGTTTGGCTACCCGTGCACCATGTGGGTAGCTCGGCGGACCTCTTTCGGTACGATCGTAGCTTGGTTATGAGAGTGTTCTCAAAGCCCCGAGCCAACAGCAGGACCTGTTCTGCTTGTTGCTCCCGCCTTTATTTGGGTCGACCGCGTGTTAGTGGCTGAGTGGCCTTCGCATGCGTTGCGCCTCAAGTTGGGTATTCCCTCCCGCAGTTGCTTACTGATGGTGCGTTCCATTTTCGGCAATTCGGGCAAGTTTACCCCATAATGTGGAAACCATTTGGTCGGGATTGGTTCGGGGAACCTTTCCTTCAAGCTCCTGTGCCGCGACAAGGCAGTTTCCAATGACAGGAGCGAGTGGTCATACAGATAAACAACGCGATGTACGCTTTGACCGATTTGTGTCCGCGACCGGGAGTCGTTCGGATCGGGATGGGGCCCGCGTAATCCACGCCGCAATGTAGGAACGCTCTTTCTGCGCGAGTCACGCGCACAGACGGAAGGTCTCCCATTAATTCGGACGGAATTTTGGCGCTTTGTCGCGTGCATACGACGCACTTGTACAGAACTTGGCGCACAATAGGACGTGCCCGTAGGAGCCAAAATTCTTGTCGCAGTTTTGCTAGCGTCAATTGAGGGCCTGCATGTAGCAAACTCAGGTGCAAGTGGCGTATAAGCAGCAACACAAGAGGATGCGAAGCAAGGAGAATCGGGTGTCTGGTTTGCTCGGGCATTGCCGCATTCCGCAGCCGCCCGCCGACGCGAATCAGTCCTTCTGAATCGAGGTACGGGTTTAAAGAAATCAGTGGACTGTGTCGAGGGAGAGGGAGTTTCGCGTGCAGATGCTGAACTTCGGCTGGATGTACCGTTCTTTGAATGATCTTGACCCAGTACGTTCGCGCTCGCCGAACTTCTGTCGTGAGCAGCGCGCTCGGAGTTAGGTTAATGTCCGAAGGACCGTATACGACTGACGAGGGCGACCGTGACTGGGTAATGGGTGAACGCAGTTTTGCAATGAAGCGTAAGATATAAGCGGTCACGCGGATAAGCTTGGGCCAGCTCGAGAATCGCGTGACGAGATCCCACGGTTTTGGTGAAGGGACGGTATGAAGAGTGGTAGGAACCCGTTCCTCCAACGAAGTTGTTGCCTCGAGTGAGGGGGCCTCGCAGGGCCACAGAGTCGATGGCGATTTGAGCCATTTCGGACCGTGCCACCACAATGAGTGAGTCACAAGCTGGGAAACATTAATACCGCGTGAGGCACAATCGGCAGGATTATCTTCCGATTGAACATGGTGCCATTGGCAGGTTGGTACTAGCTCTTGAATGGTCGCCACTCTGTTCGCAACAAACGTTTTCCACCGCGACGCGGATTGGCTTATCCAGGCGAGAGTAACAGTGGAATCAGTCCAACCATGCATCTCGCACGCACAATCCCCGAATGAAGCGCGTATAAAAAACATTAAACGAGCGAGAAGCAATGCGCCGCATAGCTCAAGCCGCGGAATCGTCAAAGATTTGAGCGGAGACACTTTAGACTTAGCAGCGAGAAGAGAGACGAGGATGTCGCCTTGGTCAGTTGTTACGCGAGAGTAGACCACTGCAGCGTATGCATGTTGCGAGGCGTCTGCGAAGCCATGCAGTTCGGTTTTTTGCACGTGTAGCCCGTAACCTGTCCATCGAGGTAGGACTACCGATCGAAGAAGAGGGAGTTGGGTGCAATATGTTGTCCAAACTTCGCGGAGTTCGTTCGGAATCGTATCATCCCAACCGCACTTCTGCAGCCAAAAACGTTGCATCAGAATTTTTGCTGCTACAACAACAGGAGCGGCCCATCCCAGCGGATCGTAGAATCGTGCGATGGTCGAAAGAATTGCCCTTTTTGTTGCAGGAATGGCAGTTTTCATTCCAATATCAAAACGAAATGAGTCTTTTTCGGGATTCCAATTTATGCCTAGAACTTTTAAGTTGTCGTCGGGTAGCAATGGTTTGCTGGCAGCACAACCATGATCTGAAGGATCAATATCGGCAATTAGCTCAGGACTATTACTAGCCCACTTGCGCAATTTAAATCCACCGGCTTTCAACAAGGAAATGACATCGTCACGAATTTGACGGGCTAATTGTGGATTATCTGCGCCGAATACGCAGTCGTCCACGTAGATTTGGTCGCGAAGAACCAACTGCGCGAGAGGGTATTTTGACCCTTCGTCCTTCGCGAGTTGTTGTAGAACCCGTAACGCAAGATAAGGAGCGGGACCGGTACCGTACGTGACGGTCAATAGTTGAAAATGACGCAATGGTTCTGACGGAGAAGACCGCCATAGCACCCGTTGATAATCAACGTCCTTGGGGTCTACGAGGATTCGCCGGTACATCTTAGCGATGTCGGCGATAAAGATGTATCGACAACGGCGCCATCGTAGGATTACAGCGGCTAAGTCTGTTTGCAGTTTGGGACCGATCAATAAGTGATCGTTTAGGGATGTCCCATTCCCGGTTCTCGCGGATGCGTTAAAGACTACTCGAAGCCGGGTTGTAGCGCTGTGTTCCCGAACGATGGCGTGATGTGGTATGTATACGGATTGAAGAGAGGGAACCGTTAATAGCGACTGGTCAGAGACCTCGTTCATATGACCGAGAGCCTCGTATTCGCGTAAGAACTGCGAATACTCTTCCGACTGCTGCGCGTTACGTTGTAACCGTTTTTCCTGTCGTAGGAACATGGTCTTCGCCGCGGGGAGTGAAGATCCGATATCGATGGGAGGCCCTTCAATAAAGGGCAAACGAACGATGTATTGGCCGTTCGGGGCCCGAGTGTGCGTGCGTTGAAAGTGTTCCTCGCACTTCTGTTCAGCGGGAGAGAGCCGCATGACGAACGGTAACTCTTCGACTTCCCAAAATCGTCGAAGTTCTTCATCGAGATTCAACGACACATGGCAGTGGAAGCTCGCGACTGAAGGAGAAGAATTAGACATTGACGACGAAACGGGACCGGAGAGGATCCAGCCTAACGTGGTGTTCTGAGCTGTTGGATCATTTACTGTGCCCTTTCGTAAACCATCTAAAAGGAGTAAACCGTATTGATCGGCACCGATAATCAGCTCTATCGGAGCCGAGTCAAAAGGTCTATCGTCCGCCAATTCCAAATCACGAACATGAGAGAGCCGCACATCGGTAGTCACGCGAGGCGGTACATAATGTGACAATGAGCCTAAGACGTACGCTGTCATGGAATATACAGACTCCGTTTTGCACGACGCGACGGTAAACGTTGTCGATGAGCGACAAGCGACTGTATTATTCCCGATTCCTGTTATACTGACAGAAACACGAGAGCGCGGAAGTCGGAGACGTTGTGTTAAATTTTCGGAAATTAGCGAAATAACCGAGCCTTGATCGATTAGAGCGCGAGTTCGCTCCGAACGTCCTGACGGCGATCGTAGTTCGACCCAGGCAGTAGCAAGCATGACTTGCTTTATGGCAATGATCCGCGGGACGGAGCAAGACGCGTGCTGTGACGTAACAAGACTGTCGTCATTATCGGTCGGTGTCGCAGAATTGTGCGATGACGCGGTCGACTCGTTGAAATGTAGCAATGTATGATGCCGTTTTTTACAAATCGAGCAATTATACGCACTTGTACATTTTTTCGTCGGATGACGAGAACTTAGACAATTAATACAGCGGTTTGTTCCTTTCGCATACTCGAAACGTTGTGAGACGGATTTGCTCTTGAACGACGCACATTGTCCGAGAGTATGGTTCGCGTTGCATAAAGCACACGGGCTTTTCGCGGCAGCGGCGCCGTGCAATGACGTCGCTCGAGAACGGCTTGCTTTACTCTTGACCGATTCCGCGATTCGAGACGCCGAGTTCGTCGTGACCGGCTTGATCGTTTGCAACGCGCATATTCGCGATTGTAAAAACTCATCGAGTGCGCAAAATGTCGGACAGTCTGTGCGTTTGCCGAGTACGAGCTCCCAAGCCTTTCGCGATTCGTGATCTAACTTTTTGGTGACTAGGAAGACGAGTATGTCATCCCAATGTTCCACGGGACGTTCGAGATTGAGAAGGGCCTTCCTCGTTTTGTTAGTTTTATCGCGAAGCTTGCGCAGTTGATCGACCGACTCAGACCGAACGTGTGGCAGATCGTACAGCGTTTCTAAATGTGTCGCGACTAACATTCGCTTATTGTCGTAGGTCGCGACCAACATATCCCAAGCAATGGTATAGCCCGCATCGGTTATCGCAATGTTGTCGACGAGCTCGCTAGCCTCGCCTTTTAAACACGATAATAAATATTGAAATCGGGAAACATTCGACAGACCTTTGCGCGCGATGATCATCGATTTGAACTTGTCTCTGAAGGTTTCCCATTCGATGAATGCTCCAGAGAATTGTGGGAGTTCGAGGGTGGGCAACCGATTCGTGACGTCATAGTATTGCGAGTCAGATCCTGCGGTTGGAAGCGTGTTGTCGGATGAGCTGGTGGTCGTCAGCCGGGAAAGAGTTTCCGCCATGTAGTCTGAAGTGTCCAAAAAGATCTCGTGCACGGCCAGAAAGCGATCCTGCGTGAAGTAGCTCGAGCTGCAACGCTCAGCTTCCGTCGCTGCTGCGGTGATCTGCTTGTGCAGATTTTGGCATTCGGTGAATGCATCGTTCAGCCGGGTGATACGATTTTGAACGGTGGCGACCGTTAATTTAGCTTTGCCGAGTTTCTTGAAGTTTTCAAGGGTACGCTCGACAATACGAGTTGCGTCTATTTGTTGAAGAAGGAGCGTCTTGATGTCACCCATTGTTCTATGTGCGATGGACGTGTGGTTCGTCCTTCAACGTTTTAATGTTCACCGAATTTTGTCACTGCACTCACTGCAATCCGGCTCGAAGGACCAAATGTTTTGTTCGAGTGGACGTGGAGGGGATAGCTGGAACTATCCTGGCTAGGATATGCAGTGGGAGTGTTTTAGAACAAAAAAATGCAGGATCCTTGCTCACTAAGAGAGTTGTGTTTATTTTACGACTAGCGCAATGTTCACCTCGGATTAATCCTCCCGCGACAGACACGAGAGCTACACTTGTCGACGACAATCGAATGATAATAATGCGAAACGCGATCCGCCTTGTACACAGTCTTACGTTAGAGTGCCCGTTTCGATTTTAAACGGTTCGTAATCGTAACGGGTAACCTTGGCGCTGTGTCTTGATACATATTATCGAAGCAAGGATCGAACCGCGTTTGTATGGGGCGCGAGCTACCAAAATTTATTGGTCTGATTCCTGAACACAATTGGATCCAAATCGCGGGCTCGTTGTTAATTAAAAATCTTTTAATTAACAAAACACATGATAACAAGTTTTCTTATTTCAATTGTACTATCAATAAATGAAATAATTTTTAAAGTTATACTTTACATTATTTTCTGCTAAATAACAATGAATGATGTAGAACTACTTACAAAATTGAGCTAAGAGATGTAAATTTTTTTAACACTCAAACAATAAAGTTGCCACAATGAAAAAGATAGTGACGGTAATTGTGTACTACAATTGTTAATTGTATAGTTACTAGACAAATTCTTTAATTATCTTTTACATTGGAGCAATTTTATCGTTAATCAAAGACGCAATTTCTTATTTATATTCAACTAATAATAATAACGAAGTAACTCATGTACTAATATAAGACAATTCGTGCGATAAACGTGTCTGCAAACGATTAGTGTTCGCATTCGGTCTCGAGTGAAGTGCACTAATTGAGATTTTACTGAAAATATATAATTCCAAATTTATAATCTCACTACTAATTACCTTATTGCTAACAGCTAATATACACATATTCTAGTTGCCATCGGAAACAATAATAAAGGGGAACAAAATTATTAATACCATGATAAGTAAAAATTGTCCAAACCATATCGCGTTTGGTGTCATTTTAATCAGGAGATTGTAACAAACAGTTTGGTAAAAGTTTCATTTATAACGGACCTAAAATGAACAGGTTTTAATTTTTAATCTCGCTTGCATTAGTGTTGGCTCTCACCGATATTCGATATGCGTTCGGATTACATGCTCGGCGCTGGACGCTTCACTGGTTCCGAGGGGGACCACCCCAAGTGGGTGGGGTAGATATTAACACTAACGGTAGCCACTGTTTTGAATACTAGTCGAGATTTTACTGTAACTTCATAAATACAATAACAATGTATTCGACATCCATGATGTTCGAAGGTCCCCGCTATATTAACAACTTTGTAGTCGTCGAGTTTGGTCGTTGAGTTCAGTCGCTCAGTTTTTGATCGATCGGCGAACTAGTGATACAGACGTGTGTAGTTATTAATAATTTAAAAATATTTTATGGAAAACTGCAAGATTCAGGCGGACGAGGAAGTAGGTTAATTCTAATAAAATAATTCAAGTGGCCAATCCTGTTAGCATTACCAAGTATGTACAGCTATAATGCGTGTACATATTGTATGTATACATATGTTGGCGACAGCGTATTTTTAATGAAAGGAAAGGGACCGATTTATGATAGGGACTTAGCCTGGGTACGTTTGGAGAGTGTTTTGCAAATGGGCAATCTGGACGACAGACGATGGCTGGTGGCCCGACGCTATTCAACTATAGAATGTCCAAGGATTGACTGTTTATTAGGGGTGTTTTGAAAGTGAACATCCCATTGAAAGTGAATGAACAATTGAGAATGAACATCCCGTTGACCGGCGATGGCTGGCGACCGCATTGGGTCTTCCAACTATCTGGTGTCGAGGGATTGTTTATTAGTGTCGAGTAACGAACACATGTGGCAATCGGCTTGTCGCCGTATTACCAAGGAATAGGGACTCTGTTCCTGGAGGATCTGTCCACGGAGTGGGGAAGGTTCTGCCTTTTGGTAAATGAACTGTGATTGACCACTCAGTCTTTACCCCAGAACCGCCCGGGAAAGAACTACCTATCTTACACCCTATCTTACACCTCACCTTTAATACAACAAATTCTTAATACATACGTATCTATGTAAGTCCTTATGTATACACATAAACATATACTGGTATGGAACTAAACTGAAAGTAAATTTTGTAGTTGCGGGTACATTATACTCTTCAATGTATTTGCTCGTGGTGTATACTTTCGTAATCGGCATATCTTACCGAAATTGGATGCAGTTAATAATATTTTTCTTTAAGCTATCCACTTTTCGCTATTCGCTTAATCGCGAGTTTCCGCATCGATCGTGCATCGCATCGTTTGCCACTCATATGGCCGCGTGCTTTTCGCACTCCGTAGAGTATGCTGTCTCTTCTATATCCGGTTTTTCTGCACTGGGGACGTAATACTGGTCGCACGATTGTTTTTCATTTCGGTAGGAGGATGCTTTCGCTTTTGCTTTATATCTCAATGCTACCTATATTTCTGCTGCACGCTTCCGACGTTCTTTCAATCTGCTAAACGCTACTTTTGTATTATATTGGACGACAGTAGCGGAGACTCTGGCCTGGTACGAGCCACTTCGTCCAAAGTTTATCCTTTTGCCTCCGATTAATTTTGCAATGATATTATTAAAGCTTTCAACAGCATTGTTATTTAGGGCGTCCAACAAACTATCAGCTTGAGCGAAATGTATGAGTAATGTATTCACTTATAATTCCTTCGATACTTTCGTAAATACCTGCTTCTTTGAGTTTTGGAACGTAGTCCACTCTGTTAGGGTCAGAGTATGTGGTACAGAAGTACGCTAACTTCTGACACTCCTTGTGCTCTCCGAAAACGTGACTCGGTACATTTCTCATATCTTCCTTCAAATTTTGGATTTGTTCAACGAGTCTTGTTTTCTCTTTGAACCGGTATTCTGCAGCTTTCTTTATACTACTTCACAGGCGGAGAGCATTGTGCTTTACGATAGCTCTTAGATCTTTGTAGCGGCCTTTCCTAACGATATCATTTATTTTCCTACTGAAATTCCTATCTTCTTGTACTCGCTGCTATCGCCATGAGCAACTAATATGCTGTATACTAGGCCGTGCATTTCTATGCTGCATTTGAAGCCTTCTACAGTAGCAACACTTTCCATGCAAGTTGAACTCTGGATACGACGCCAGTTTTTGAAGCAGCGATGCTTGCGCGCTTCTTCCTTCTTCTTAGCTGCTGTTTGGCAAATCATGCAGAATTTGTTTTTGTCGTTGATGTACAGCACCTTTTTCGTGCGGTACCCCACAATGGCTCCTACACCAGAAAGAGAATTATAATCTCCTCCGCGGTATGAGCGTTTCCAGCTCTTTTACAGAATTTCCATTTCGCGTTGTGCGACCACTTCGAAGACATCGATTTATGTCATTCTGACATTTCTTGTATATCCTTTTCGTCATGCAGGACACTTCCATGCCAGACAATAGTTCCTCCAGTTGATTATATCCGCCGCCCGTCATCATTGTTGCGGAAGCAGCGGCATGGTTCATATCCATAGTGCGATCACTCTTTCGAAGACAGGATATGCGCTCTACGTTATTGCACATTCGGCACTGTACATTACACACTTTTTCTAATCCATACTGTTGGCATCCAACTATATGAAAGTGTTCGATGCCACAGCCAATAATCGAATGTTTTGGGAGCTTTTTGATTTGCTCGGAGACATACGCAAAATCAACGAAGTATATTCCTTCTGAAATTGTTTTTTCTGACTGTTGTGGTTCTGCTGTCTCTACCACCTAGTGACAGTTATTATCAATATAACTCGTCTCTTCGTTGTTGTCTGTCACGGAAGGTATTCTATTGCTAACGGGCAGCTCATTACCTTCCGGCACTAATTTCATTGCGTCTTCGAAATCTCCTTCTTCTATAATTTTTGAAGTGTAAACTTTTTTAGGCGCGCCACGCACAGAATTTTGCTGGGGAGAGAATGAGTCTGATGCGTCACGCTCGGAGCGTGACGCTCGGCGCGTCACGCTTTCGGGTAAACTCGGGAGCCGAAGCGCGTCACGCTTTCGGGTAAACTCCGGAGCCGAAGCGCGTCAGCTTTCGGGTAAACTCGGGAGGCGAAGCGCGTCACGCTCGGCACGACACGGTCAGCGCGATACGCTCATTCGGGTAAACTCGAGGAGACGAGATCGTCAAGCGCACGAGGTAGAACAAGAGAGCCGAGTTTATCCGAGCGGAGATCAGACAGTGCTTAGCGTCGCAGTTTAATTGTATTGCTTTGGTGGAAAATCGACGATAAGTATCTAAAGTTATTTTATTTTTGAGTTATTAACAGTTAATTTTATACCACGTGCAAAGCGCTTTCGCGTAAAAGTGGGCACATAACCCAACAATTTAAATTATTAAAAGACAATTTCGCAACTCCCTTCTGTGTTTTTATTTTATTACTAGTTATTATTATTATTATTATTATTATTACTAGCTTGTATTAAGTTTCTTTAATTTTTGAGTTATTGAGTTATTTTATTATCAGTTCATTTTATACCACGTGCGGAGCGCTTTCGCGTAAAAGCGGGCACATAACCCAACAATTTAAATTTCTGTATAGACAATTTCGCAACGCCCTGCTGTGGTTATTAAAAGTTAATTTATTACAAGTTTTTTTATAATAAAAATTTCTCATTTAAAGATTTATTTGTGTTATTTTTGATTTATTAATAGTTAATTTTATACCACGTGCAGAGCGCTTTCGCGTAAACGCGGGCACATAACCCCACACTTTAAAATTATTAAAAGACAATTTCGCAACACCGTGCTGTGATTAGTGTATAAATATTTGTTAAAGTGTAAACTTTTTGGAATATTATAATTTCTTTATAATTTTGAAAATCGAAGATGGATCAAAATTGCCAGTTCGACGATGAATTAAAAGAATGTAACAGAGAGCGACAAGAAGTTCAACAGCAGAATTTAGTCTCGCAGAATGAAGAAAAGAAACAACTTGAAGAAGAAGAACAAATTGAACAAAATGCATTGGAACGACAGAGAGAATTAGCAAGGGAGCGCTCTAGACGATATCGTGATAACAAACATTTTTGTCCAATGAAAACTATTCAACGTGTGATTCATAATTCACAGATCCCAGGGACATCCACAAACATGAACGTACCTTTTGTTGTAAATGATTATTCAGCAAATATAAATGATTAACAAATGTTGGACCATGTGTAGTTGACCCCAGAGAAAGTAAGAGGAAGGTGCGTTCTTATATAAACGAATAATTTCTTAGAAGGCGTGTTAGTTTAATGCATTGTGTAAAACCCAGTTAAATAAACAAATAGTTATCTCTTATAGTTCTGAGAATATATTGGGGGGGTACAGAATTACAATGCTTGTACAAAAGTGTTTATATTAAGAGGGACCGATAGGGTCCGAATGCTCCACGCTTCTCTTCTATATTCATTCGTTAGAGTTTCTCGTCTGAGTAAGGACGTGCCTTCTTTTACTGTATAAAATAAATTACTTTTAGTAAACTGAACTGTGCATTATATATTATCACATATCCTCATAATCTAGTTTCCCAACAGATTCGTCCAAGTAATAAGTTCCGTAATAATAATATTCATGTTATTCATGTATATATTAATTAGAATAGATTAAAATCGCCATCGAAGTTTACACTTCGGTCGTGCGGTCTTAAGCGCACACTAGTTTTTTTTCTATAATTTCTTCCGTCGGAAAATCATCCACAGCCGACGTGCTTGGAAGTACTTCGTATGAGGTACCTGTACAAGTTCCTGTTTCCGTGGTGAGACATGCTGCGTTCTTCAACCGTCGCCTTTACGTTTACGTAAAGAGTCAATAAATATCAATAAATCTTCTTGTTCGATAGCTTTACTCGAGGAAGTAGATCATTCGAAAGAAGAACTTTGAATGGAGGTGGATTGGGTGGACTGTATGGTTTAGAAATAGAAAGACACAGGAAAAAGTCTCTGTATTGAGCTTGAACACTACTCTCAAGGATTCACTTGCCTTAGTCGACAAGTACAGCCCTTATGCACCACAAGGGCTTTAGCACTTATACGCACTTTACACTTGGCTTTAACGATTACTTAGCTTAGAGTATCTGCTTGCTTCGCTGTTTCGATCGGAACTGAACCGGCGCGACGCGGAATTTCGTGCTCCTGCGGGACGCCGGGAGCAGAGGGGGTCGTTCGTACTAGTCTATTCTATTTACATCTATTTAATTAAGCTATAGAGAACTATAATATAGAGAACTATAATCGTTAACACTTCTGATTAAAACGATACCAAACGCGACATAAATCAGACAACTTTTACTTATCGTGGTACCAATAATTTATGTTTTTATAATTATCCAAACCATATCACGATTGGTCTCCTTTTAATCGCAACAATCTCACCAATATTCTAATAATATTTTAATAATGAAATAAGGAACAGTAAAAAAGTTTCATCGTTGCATTAGTGTTGTCTCACCGATGCGAAGGCATTTACTGACGCCCGACTTCTCATTCCTCTCTTTCTTTCACACGCTGTCCCTTCCTGTGGCCGTCGATGTCGGGCTCTGAACCGTAGCCGGGCTCTTGAGTTCGGCCGAAAGGCTATATGTATAATCGGATAAGGGGGTCAAATGTGCCCCCAAACCGACATTTCTCTTATGGGGACACATATTATAGAAGTTTTTCAGATTTTTAAATTGGAGACCCGAGCTACAAGAAATAAAAAACGTCAAAAAATGCTGAAAAATGCCGATTTTATATTGGAGGAATCGCGGACTTACAATTATATTATTTTGTAGGTACATATTATTGATACTACTACTCTCAATTTTGTCAGCTTCTTTAATAAAGTGCGTCCCAGGTAAAAAAATTAAATAATGTTTTTTCGGCGTTTTTTACGTTTCAGAATAACTTATACGGTGAATTTTCGTCTATTCTTTGCGAAATAAGTGTTTTATGCAATGTTTAATGTTTTCAGATACAGCAAACCAGCATAGAAATTGACGAAACTAGATAAACCGATCAGCTATTGAGCGTTGCCTAGGTCAGGATTCGCACAATGTTAAGGGGGTAGACACGGGTAATGCAGCGAGCTGTATATCGACATAATATGGGCCGAAACATGGGTGTCGAAAGATTCGCTTAATTTCCTTATATAAGAATATTTTGAGCTGGGTGAGGGCTCATTCGAAAGAGGAAGGTTAAACGAGGAGCGCTGCAGAGGAGTTTCAACGAAATTGTGTTGATGTCTAATAATATGAGTGTTCAAAGTGTAACAAAAAATCGAAAAAATACACCCGCAGAATACAAGCATTTTTAGGTCACTAAAAGAGTTTTGTGACACAATCGGGGCCTGCAGCGCTCCTCGTTGAACCTTCCTCTTTCGAATGAGCACTTACCCAGCCCAAAATATTCTCATATAAGGAAATTAAGCGAACCTTTCTGACTGCACTCGCATAGACGAGTTTCGCCGTCCGCTGTTAGTATTGCCGTTAAAAAAGAGCACGTGACGTCACAAATTTAGTTCAGGTAGTGGTGACGAGGTGGCGCCTACTCAGGAGGACTGCCAACGTAAAATCATAGCAAAACTGAAGCATTGGCTTGTGACATGTGCTACAGTAACAGCGTGATGCAGTAAATGTATGCATTTTCGTACGATTATAGGGTAGGTCATGCATTTTAGGCGTACGTTGTCTGGGAACTGTATAAATTTACTAAACGCTTTTACTGTAACATATGCTTGACTTGAAATCGCTGTCGAATTTATGTTATAATTATATGGTTATATTATATAAAATAAAAAACAAGAGATTGTAACTTTTTTACTAATACTGGAAGTATTGATGTACTGATATCATATTTTTAGAATGTGGTAGTTACAGCAATTATTTGAAATTATTGCTCGTATTATTCTTTTTCATTCTTTTGACTATTTTGTATAAAACATATAATAAGGAAATGTCTCCAAATCAGTCAACAGTTGACTCCTTGTTTTTTTTTGTAATCCTATACGATCCTATGTATGAGTATCGAACGCCGATTCATACGTAAATATGTGATGCGTGAATACAGACGCAGTAAGGCATTGTTGCCGCAACTTATCAAGACTTCTGTCGCGCTGTTGCCATATCTGTTACAAATGTGAAGTAAAATAAGGCCAAACACGATATAGTTTGAATTATATTTACTTGTTGATACTAATTGAATACGTACCACAAAGTCTGTATCAACAAGTAAATATAATTCAAACTATATCGTGTTTGGTCTCATTTAAATCAGAAAGATCTCCCAGATGCATTGGTAAAAGTTACATGTAGAAAAATTAATAAATGAAAAAGTTTCATCGTTGAATTAGTATTAGTCACACAGATACTCCACGCCACGGGGGATTCCCCCACGTGGAGGGGATAGGCCATTTCTCCAGCCAATCTTTTCTTGCGTTTTTGTCAACATAATACAATGTATTGTTCTAAACTTTCTCATGACCATTCAAACATGCTTAGGAGATTGACTAGTCAATTGTGAGCAGTTCGAAAAACTGTTTGCAGAAAATGTTTCGAACAATTGAATGTGTCTGATTTCGGTAAATGTATATGTAAGATAATCGAACGGTGAGGAGTCTCTCTGTCTCGATTAGGTATTACTTATTACAATAATTTTGTAGGCGTGTATATGTTAACCCTTTGCGGACCGAGCGCTCTTCACCGTTTCGTTCCAGCTGGACCGCGCTGCATTCGCAATTTCGTACTAGCAGGTCCGCGCAGGTTTGAAAATACTAAAACTAAGCCAAAAATTTCAATAGGCATGGTCTATTTCGGATATGCTACACTGTAGCTCTCATATCATCTCATTTGGATTAAGATTGAAACATGGTCAGGCCACATTGTCGGGAGACATTGTCGAAACGCGATGTCGAGTCACACTCGACATAGGACCGCAAAGGGTTAAAAGGTGTTCTGTTTATTAAAACTGTGCTCCCTCGACCGTAGTCTATACAAGAATGCCTTTCCTTGGCAAAAGCGTCGGTCGTGAGGACGCCTACGTCACCAATGCCCTCTTTAACCATTTTAGGGTTCGCCCCAAAAGAAAACTACGCTAGACAAAGATAACGTGCATCGGCAAAATAATAACCACATTTCAAGTAATTCAAATGAACAATGAATTTTTTACGCTTGCACTTGTTACGTAGGAAGGATTGTTTCCTTCGTCTCGTCTATGATGCCCTTATTTGGAAATCGAGAGTGCATGCAGTCGGATCTGTCGGATCTTCCGCGATGACGCGATGACGTAACCCTTCGGGGGAATCTTCCGGACTCCCTTGGAAGATTCTGTACCCCCACCATATTTTTGGTCCGGATTTCGGGTATAAAAAGGGCACGAAATCTGCCCTCAGTAGCTTAGTTCTGAATAGTCAAGCTACGTGTTTACGCCGTAATTGATCGTCAAAAGTTCTGCTAGAGCTCAGTGAGATCGGGTTAAATTCCCTTTCGATCTGTTTATCCGATATTTATTTCAACGTTCGCATTCGTCGAAAGACAGCAGGATCGGGTAGCATTCCCTTTCGAGCATTAATATTTATATTCGTTAAAAGACTGTAAGCGTGTGTTTAAGCTCCGCAATTTTAATACTTTTGTAATTCTTTAAAGTAAAAGAATATAGACATTTTATTATCTGATTATAGACGTATTTAATTCATTCCGTTTCCTATACCAATCATAAGCAGTATTAAATCCACCGAATAGATACATCTTAACCGCTCGAGGTGTATCGATAGTTACAAGGCAATAATTACTAACATTCCTGTGGCACCCAGTGATGAAATAAGCATTGGCACATCCACAAATTCTAACCCTCCTGTGGCACCCAGTGAGGAAATAAGCACTGGTACATCCACGAAAACCTTGACCTTCCAGTGGCACCCATTGATGAAATAAGCATTGGCACATCCACACACTTCCCATCAAACGGCTCGACCGTTTAACTAACAAAAACTCTTAAACAACCGATCCTCGGCTCCGCGCCGTGCCCCTTAGCCCTCGGCTCGTAACACACTACCAGCAGACTTTCCGTTTAAATTCTTTCAAGTGCAACGCAACAGCTCACAATTTATTTCCACATTCAGATTAGAATATCGAAATAACAAGCAGCTCCCTCTCGCCTGTCGGTATTACCATTTCTGTGCAGGAAAAAGCTGCTGTAATACCGACCTTCCAAATCGGAGAGGTCACGTGCCGTGTCTACCCCCTTAAGCAGGTTAATTCGTAGACGAATGGGTAAGTTTAACTAGTTGTTTCTAACATTAGTTATGCAAATCTTTTTCTTGAAACATAATTTATACACCTGAAAACGTGCTGTTAAAAAAAACATTTTCTTCATAAGTAATAAAATACTTTATTCCTTTCGGATAATGAATAAACGCATCGGACACTGTTCTTAAACGACTTATGAGTTTATTTGTTATTCATGAATAACGAATAATTCCACGTTATTCTTAATTAAGACGATGTAACATTCGCCGCACGCTTCCCGCGGTACCCTAATCACGATCTAACACACCTGAGAGGTTACGCGCCTGAGCCCGCGGTTTACAGGCGCTCTCATTGGCCAATGTTTTTCGTTAATTACTAAAAAACGCAGCTTCAAACAATATTTTGGTTAAGGAAAAAGTTGTCCAGAATAACACCAGCTACCCCCCCATTTGCGGGAAGTCCCATAGTTAAGAGACACCCTGTATATGTACATTATACAGGGTGGTCCACGCAACTTGCACACCTCGATAACTTCCAAAGTATGCGTTCTACGAAAAAGTTTTGTATACGAAAATTGCATGGTTTGAGGGGCTACATTACGTAGTGTATTCATTTTTTTATAGGCAGAAGCGTTTCGGCGATTTGAAGAACAACTTTGTTTTTTTAAATGGAATGCTATATTTTCTATACCAAAATATGGAAGAGTGTCGAATTCTGAGTAAAAAGGTTTTGACCTTCATTAGTCCCAAACCTAATAATTAACGAGTAATTTCACTTTATTTCTTGACAATTGACTTCGCGTAATATCAAGCACCTAGGATTTCCGCAGGACAAAGAGATGTTTACGTGACAATTACGTCGCAATCTCCTATCATGTTCGTAATTCAGTATTGAAGTTACCCTCGGTGTTTGTGCGTAATTATCAGGAAGATAAGAGCAAAAATGAAATTTTCTAATAGCGAAAAAGTTAATATGCTTATAGTTTATGGTGAGTCTCGTAAAAATTCAATAAGAGCTAAATCTATGTATGCCGAAATGTATCCTGAACGAAATCAGCCATCTCGATGGATATTTGACAGAATCTGTGAATCGCTTCGACGAACCGGAAGTTTTAATGTTATTAAACGTAACGTAACGAAAACTGCTACTTCTGATGAAAATACAATTGCGGTCTTAGCAGCGGTAACAGAAAATCCCCATATTAGTGCACGGCAGATTTCACGAGGCTCTGGCGATAGCAAAACAAGTGCACTACGAATTCTTCATAAGGAAAAACATCATTGTTATCACCTAGCACTTCACCAGGAGCTCCACGGGACGGTTTATGTTAAGCGCGTTTGGTTCTACCAGTGGTTCCAGCATCAAATGAGCAATGATCATTTTTTTCTACAAAAAGTGTTATTCACTGATGAAGCAACATTTACTAATCGTAGGCAGATTAATTTGAAAAACATGCACTATTGGGCACCAGACAATCCTTACTGGATGATAGAAGTTGACCACCAACGTCAATGAAGCGTTAATGTGTGGTGTGGAATATTGGGCAACCAATTGATTGGACCATATTTTATTGATGATCGCTTAACGGGGAAAAAAGATGCTAACCTTTTGAGTGAAATCTTACCCTCTTTATTAGAAAATATACGATTAAATATTCGTACACAAATTTCCCAATCGGTGGATTGGTCGTGGTGGGCAATTTCTGTGGCCTCCACGCTCACCAGACCTTACTCCTTTGGACTATTTTTTGTGGGGCACATTAAAAGATACAGGGTATCGTGAACCACCGACAACGTCAGAGAATATGAAACATCGTATTCGTGAAGCATGTATTACAATTGGTTCGGATATGATTCAGAAATCCGTTTCTTCATTAAGTAATAGATTGCATCACTGTATTAATGTCAATGGACATCGCTTAGAACACTTACGTTAGTTACAATAAGGCATGTACTAGGTCACTAATATTAATAAACATTGTCACGTATACATTTTCAAGAAATAAAGTGAGATTACTCGTTAATTATTAGGTTTGGAACTAATGAAGGTCAATACTTTTTTACTCAGAATTCGACCCTCTTCCATATTTTGGTATACAAAATATAGCATTCCATTTAAAAAAACAAAGTTGACCTTCAAATCTCCGAAACGTTTCTATACCTATATAAAAAATGAATACACTACGTAATGCCCCTCGACCCATGCAACTTTTGTATACAAAACTTTTTCGTAGAACGCATACTTTGAAAGTTATCGAGGTGTGCAAGTTGCGTGGACCACCCTGTATACTGCTGACATCCCTTTTTTTTTTTTTTTAAGTCTATCTGTTCCCTCGGCGGTCCGGCTGCGGTCACCCTATTCAGGTTCTCAAGGAGCCGAGGACCGCCGAGTACTGTCTTCTACTGGGCATTACCCTACATCCAGCCAGGGGGGCTACCCCCGGTCATGGTTCGGGGCCCGTATCCCACCCCACCGTATGCACAAACCCACGTATCTAGGCCAGCACATATATATCGGTGCATTGAAGCAAGGAGACCACCCGTTTTACTGTACGATCCTCCCAGTCTGTGTTAAGACGCTAACGCGATGGATTATAGGAGGAGGAGTGAAGGTGACATAAGTTGCTCCCGCCGTTTACCGGCGTAGTCCGCATGTATTATTTACATTCGCAATTCTCCTGCACGGCTGCATTGCGCATTATGCATTTATATAAGTTGCGCCGTGCGCCATACGGGCAACGTATTTTTTATTATATTGTTCAACGGTAGTACCTTATATTATACCTATGTACGTTTGCTATGCCAATACTCTGTATTATATCTAGTTTTATCTAATTATATTATGTGATTTAGGAATCTAGCAGCGTTTACAATTATATTATAATTATGTTGTATTACAATGTACTTAATGTACTTTACTTACAATGTACTTGTACTTTATAAGCGTTATGTTGTAAGGTATTGTATCCTACCTTCCTGCTGTTTACCTTGCACACCTTGTGCTCAGTACTTCGTATTGTTCTTTGTATTGAGATTCGCGTGTATGTTTTACATTATCTGTTGGATTAAGTTTATATGTATGTACATGTACGTGTCTTTGTTATTACGTTAGGCTGTTATGAAATAAGTTTTAGCGCGGGGTGCGGTTTCTCTGTGTCACTCTACCAATTCCTTCGTACGCATTATGTGTACGATCAGTTTTCGTAGTTTTTCCCAATGCTCCTTGGAGTTCGTGGCCCAACAAATAAGATGTGACGGTTCGTCACTCCATAGTTGAACTTCCATTATTTTCGCCCTTTCCTGGGTCCACGCGGGGCATTGAAAGAGCGTGTGGTACGCGTCGTCCGTCGCCGCCGTACATAGCCAACAGTTCGCTCTTAATTCCCTGCCGATTTTGTGCAGATATTTCCCAAAACATCCGTGGTCTATCAGTATTTGCGTGGTGTGGAAACACAGTTCCCCTGCCTTTCTGTTCTTCCAATCTAGAATATTGGGGACTAATTGGTGTGTCCATCTCCCATGCGCCCCATTGTCCCGTGCATTTTGCCAGACAGTTTCAAAAAACTTCTCTATCTCATCCCGAGATGTAGGGGTAGGTATTCTTGATGTGGTGACTTGGCGCAAGAGGTCCAGATCTTCTCTGATTATCGTCCCTAGCTCGTCTTGTGTCGCGACTTTCATCGCGCGGTATGTAAAGTTTCTTTTTCGTATCTCGAGCGCCATGGGTAAAGTTCCCGTGAGATTATCGAGAGCTGCGGCGGATACCGATTTGTACGCCGATACAATACGTAGTGCGATATTCCCTTGTATTGCCGTCACTTCGGTTCTGGCCCAGCCATTTCGCATTTTATGCGCAAAAATGGGGGCCGCATACAGAAAGACAGCGCGTGGCGTGTTCATAATCAACTTGCGTGTTGGAGGGGGAGGTCCTCTCGTTCTCGTCATTAACTTGCAGAGCACTCCAACCACTCCGCTCGCCCGTCGGCACGCATCACCGACATGCGTTCTAAACGTGAACGCCTCGTCGACTGTGACACCCAGATATTTAACCTGTCGTGTGAGGCCGACCTCCGCCTCACCGAGGCGAATGGAGTCGATGCGCTTACCTCTAACCCCGGCAATTTGCATTATCTCCGTCTTCTCGGTGGCGATTTGTAGATTTTTTTCGCGCATCCAATCTGCTATCTGGTTGTATGCGGCCTCGGCCCTTTGTAATAATACGGCAGTGCTGGTAGACGCCACCAGCACCGCCAAATCGTCTGCATACGCAATGCAGCGGGTGGTTTCACTATTGTACTTAGACACCACCTCGTCGAAAACGACGTTCCACAGGGATGGGCCAATTACCGACCCCTGTGGAACGCCTGCATACACCGGGAGTGGCCGGGGGGGTACACTGTCGACCACGACGGTCCTGGTATCAAGGTATGAGGAGATAAGCTGTATAAGATATCGTGATATTCCTTTTTTCTCAAGTGCGCTTATGTCCGTTATGCCTGTTATGTCCGGCCACCGTATGGTGTTAAAAGCATTTCTAACGTCGATGGTGATCACAAGCGCTTTTTTGTTGCCCCTTTTGGCTCTGGTGGCAAACCCTCGCACCTCGTCAAGCGCATCCGTGGTAGATCTATGCCGTCTGAAGCCGTATTGGTGTTCGGCGTAGTCTGCCTTTTCTGCAATCTCGATCTCCAGTCTAATCTTTATAATATGTTCTAGAATTTTTGCAGCCGCCGGTATGAGGCTGATGGGGCGGTACGAGGGTCCGCCACCAGATCCCGTTTTTTTCTTGGTCAGTAGAACTATCTTTTGAACCTTCCATATCGTAGGGAAGGTTTTTTCATTGAGGCAGGTCCGGTACACCGCAGTAGTGAGTGCTGGAGATACCGCAAAAGCCGTCTTAAGAACCACGAGGGGCAGTTGGTCTAAGCCAGGGGCTTTCTTCTTTCCAATTTTCCCGATGGGGTTTTTTACCTCCTCCTCGGTTAGCTCGGGAATGGCAGTATTTGCTCTTGTAGCCCTGCAAGGAGCGATGTTATACCGAGGTAGCTGTGTTGTTATAAAAAGCTTCTGTATCTCGTCCGTGGTTTGCCGCTCGTCAAGTGAAGCAGGGCCCGCGGTGCCTTTTATCTGCTTTAATACCGTTTTATATGGTTTCCCCAGGTGTCTTCTATTAATGACAGGCAGAAGTTATTCCATGCGGTAGCCTTGGCGCGTCGGATTTGTTTCTTCAGTCCCCTTCTCAATTCTTCGTATTCTCGTTTCCTTGCGGCTAGTACATGTGGATTTCTGTTGTGGTTATTTCTGTATTCCTTGTGCAGCCGTCTTCGAGCTGCTGCTGCTTCACTCTTCATGTTTTGCAGTTCAGATGTCCACCAATACGTTTGGAGGGCCGGGGTTTTGGAGCGGCATACAGTCGGCATTGATTTAGCTGCCGCCTCCAATAAGTAGGCCGTCCAGGCCTCCGTAACGAATTCGGCGGTCGTGTCCTGTAATCCATTCATGACCCTTAACCCGTCGATGAAACATTGGGTGAGTTTCTCGGTGTCCAGTTTACTAGCATTCCACCTTACACCTGTTTTGTTCTGGGCAGCCGGCGTGTGTCCGAAGTCGTGTCGTATATAACGATGGTCGCACGCACTTTATTTCTTTAGCACCTCGCACCTTGATAAGCTTTGCAGCAGGGCTGGGGACGCTGCAAGGAAGTCGATTACAGATTTCTTGCCTGCCTTCCAAAAGGTGGGCGTGCCCTCGGTACTGCTGGGGAACAGATTCATTTCAGCCAGCGCGGTGGAAAGGTAGCGTCCCCTGACGTCGCTCCTGGTGGCCCCCCACATTGGCGACTTGGCATTAAAATCACCGGCGATTATGGTTTCGTCCCTATTTCTTTGTACGGCTTGCACCAGTTTGTCAACGGCCGTGCAGGAATCCAGGTAGGTCTCGTTAGGCGGGAAGTAACAACTATAGATCCTGGTGCGATTTGCAATTACGGAAACAAAGTTCTTACCCTTGAGTACTGAGCCGCCGGTCGGGAGGTCGGGTCTAGTCTAGATGGCCGCGCTTCCCCGATCGTCAGTCATCCAGTCGTGTTTCGGCCTATAATACTCGGATATAACAGCAACATTTATCTCCTCAACCGTCAGTTCCCTTGCAAGGAGGTCTTGCGCAAGGGCCGAACGATTTAGATTCACCTGTAATATCCGGAGGTTTAATGGCATTACGTAGTTTGTTTAAGTCGCAATGAGGGGCAGCCAAGTGCCGCGGTGACGTGGGCAAGTCTTGTTTCTGTTTTTTGTTATAAGGCTCGTGCTCGTAGCGGTCACCGCCTTTGGCGGGACGTCGTCGCACGTGTCGTATATACACTGTCTTATTTTCTAATTCTTAATTACTACGCTTAGACCTAATTACTTAATTCTAATTACAAGTATCCTTAAAGCTACTTATTAAAATTACTTGTTAAAATTACAGTTATTTTGCTAGAAGCGTCTCTTATACTATATGGTTTTAAAACGCCGTTCGCGACACGGAGCCCTGTTTTGTAGGTTAGTCTGCCGTGTCGGGCTCGTAAAGGACCGGGATCGGAGAGAAAATCGACCCCTTGTAGCGTTCGCATATTACACATACTTCACGCACCTCGAACTTAATGTTTCATGCAAAAATTGAGTTTCATAGCACTTTTAATAACCTTAGTATTGGAGACTACCGGAGCGGTCGTGGAGCGCACGTCTACCAGCTTAGGCATATCCGTCACGCATCCGTCCCAAAATATAACTTGGTGAAAAAGAGTAGTACTCAACAATGATAAAGTCTGTTAAAAAGACCCTTCAGGAGGATGAGACCCAGGACGTTCCTGTTTCCGAAGATCAGAAACCTAAAAGGAAAGGTCCCTTCGCCAATAGGCGCAAAACCGTCGGTTTAAAACCATCGGTGGTTTTACCTAGGCCTGAACAGGGTAGGCGGGCCTTAGACAATGTCAAACTTAGCACGAAACCAACACCTCTTTCGAACGATCCCATGAATATAGAATTCGAATGCGATGATTTCGCAGGGTATAATGAGTTGCGTGCCCGATGAACGTTCGCGGTTACAAACGAGTCTTTCATACCACTTGTCGATAAGGAATATGACCTTCGAGTGGCCAGTGATAAACGCTTTGCCACAATGGTGTCTCGTTCATGCTATCGCTACGTCATGGGCATACACTTGTTTGCTCGCTACGCTCAGATCAGAATGTTGCGTGGTCATTACGACCCAGAAGAACAAGCACTTCTGAATTATCTGAAGGATAAGAATTATCAACAGCGCCAGCGATTGATTCTTACCTCCGATGCATCGGAGATTTTCAAGTGGATTCAAAACATTATCATCTTGATATTCCCGTTTGGCCCAACGCCACTGGGGATTTCGGAAAGGTGTCTGCCAATAACCGTTGGCAGTACATGGCCATGCCAGCACCGCGCATTTTAGCGCAGGCAGTTGTTCAAGATTTGCGTTACACCACTAACGCTGATCAGAATCGAGACTGGGATTTACCCGTCGATCTTCGACCCGATGCGATTGTACCGGATGCCGATAGACCGAACGAGATTATAAGACCTGGTTTGCCAACTGCAAATTTGCTGGGCTGGAACCGTGCGACACAACTCTCCACCGATCAGCGTGTTTACATCGAAGACGCTAGAATTACCAACGATGGATTTGGTGGGAGAGGGAGGTTCTGGCTCAACACTCGACTTATTGAGCGCGTCCACGCCGCATTAAATGGATCAGCTCAAAAGGTTAAGCTAGGCGGCACTCTCAGTGAGAGGCCGTTCGGATCGCCTGGCCAGCTTGCCTGGTTACAGCGCGATTTTGTTTTCGAACCTAGCTACGTCCGGATAGATCACTATCTGGAAGCAGAGCTTCGCGGCAACTGCATGTCGTCCGTTGAAAAACGGGTCGGCGTTGTCGCCCATGTGTTTGGTTTGAGAGCGCGAAAAGATAACTATCTCGCACCAGACGGCGAAAAACGCATCTGGTCTTGCTACGATTGGACTCACTACACTCGAGTCCCCGATACTTGGAGCAACACCCGGAATACCATCTTTACATGTGGTGGTAGCGAATCGCTGAATGTTGTAGAGTTCGTCTCTGCAACGACAGGACGCGACAACCTTAGAACAGGTTTGTTGCGGAAATCAATTGTTGACAAAATCTACTGCTGACATCCCTACTACGCAAGAAACCTCATGCTTCATTGACAATACCTGTTCAAACGTATTTGGTTCTAAAATAAGCACACTATGACAACGGCTCAACGCATCAACGTGTGACATCTTGCTCCCACTTCGGTGTTCAATCTCGTAATTATAATTTTGTAAAAACATCGCCCAACGAGAAATCCGTGGATTAACATTCTGTTTGCTTAGTGTCAATCTGAAGCTGTCGCAGTCCGTAATAATTTTAAATAACACGCCAAATAAATATATATGAAACCGTTTAATCGCATAGATAGCAGCTAAACACTCAAGCTCGAAGCTATGGTACTTAGACTCTTGAACCGTCGTCCTCTTACTGAAATAAAAGACAGGTCGGAAAATTCCATCTGGCTGTTTTTGTAACAGGATTGCACCAAACCCGTTACAACTCGCATCACAGTGGAGTTCAGTCTTTAATTTTGGTGAATAAATCGCTAAAACTGGTTCGCTTATTAAACACTGTTTCAAAGTGACGAACGCGTGGTTCTCTTCTGGCCCAAAACAAAAAACGGCATTTTTTCTTAATAAATCATACAAAGGTTTCGCAATGAGTGAAAAATTCTTAATAAATCGCCGGAAATAGCTTGCCAACCCCACGAAACGCTATACCCCCTTAACATTTCCCGGAACGGGATAATTAACAACGGATTCTACGTTTTCCTTGGCGGGTGCAATGCCATTGTCATTTATCGAATAACCCAAATAAGTAATTTCGCGATATAAGAAAAAACATTTATCCAATCTGAACTGAAAATTATGTCGTCTTGCTAGGCTGAATACCTTGCCCAAAATCCCAAGATGTTCCTCAATGGTTTGCGTGGCTATCAAAAAATCGTCAAGGTAAAGCAGTACCTCGTTGCGTCGCACTAAGTCGCTAAAAATTTCATTCAAATACCTCTGAAAAATGCGCGGTGCGTTGGTTAACCCAAAAGGCATCCGCAGGTATTCGAATTGTCCCAACGGCGTTATAAACGAGGTGTACTTATCAGAAGACTCGGGCACCTTAACGTGGTGGGACCCGTTCTTCAAATCAAGTTTCGTAAAATACACCTTATCACGCAATTGATCTAGATAGTCATCAATCAACGGTACAGGAAAATTGTCTCTAACCGTGATTTTATTAATTTCCCTATAATCCACGCACAACCGAATTTCTCCATTCTTTTTCCGTACTAGCACGATTGGACTCGCGTACGGCGAATTACTCGGTCTAATAATATTTTCCTTCATCAGACAGTCAAGAATATCACGTAGTTTCTCCTTGTCTGAAAAAGCTAATCGTCGCGGACGAAAACTAACCGGTTGTTCCGTCTTAAGCGTGATAACCGCCTCGACCGAACACGGAGGATAATTGTCGTCACCGAGACAATCACCGTCGTCGAAATACAACCGATTCAGTTTCCCCGTTGTCTCCGAATCTAATTGAGCACCAACGTTCAATTCTCGACTCACGGAAACTGGCTCCTCTACATATTCTATTTGTAGAATTTCCCCAACGAAATCATCTCCCTCCAACGCACTCTTCATATCACCGTTTTCAACGACTTCAAAAGTGCGACCCATAACGATTCGAACGGAAGGTGATAAAATGAAATCTCTGCCAAGCAACGCAAAACAAGACATCGTCTCATCTGGTACCACGAAAAATTTGACCGTCACACGCAAACCATTAACAGAAACATCGCTCGAGAAAACACCCATAATGTTTAAGGGCGAACTATTAATACCATGATAATTCGTGCCCTCCGGTATTGAATTGAAACGAAAAGCAGGCGGCAACAAACTGCATTTAAATAAACTGACGGGCGAACCGGAATCGATCATCGCTGTAACGGCTAAATTGGATACAATACCGTCGTCGTCGCGAACAGCAAATTTTATCGGTACCGTAAACGGAATTTCTGGGGCGCCCGGCTGGACCAAATTCGTGGACCTCCCTGGTGTCGGCCTCGGCATCGACGTCGTCTTCGGCGTCGCCGTCGGCGCCTCCTGCAGTCTCCGCAACGGGTTGGACGTAGAAGCGCCCAGCGGGCACTGCCTCGCCAGGTGCGTTGTGGCCCCACATTTGAAGCAAGAGCCCCATTCTCGCCTCGGTTTGTCGCAGTCTTTCTTCCGGTGCCCCGACTCGTTGCAATTGAAGCAACGTCCCTCCTTGTTCTGCCCGTCGTCCCTGAGTAGTGGCTTCGTCGGTGCTGACCTTCTCGATTCCCGACGATCGCGATCGTTCTTCGGGTCGTCTCTTAAGGAAAGCTTTCCCAGCACATCCACAAGCTCGTCCGCCGTGCCGATACGCTGCATTCGAGCCTGGTCTCTCAGCCAAGCGTCGGGAATGCCATCGATGACCAAATCGACGAGTTCCTCCGGATCGACTAAAACTTTGTTCGAGAGCGTAATCTTGTCATGAACATAGTCGCTAAACGACTCTGTTTTCTGCCAAACACGGTTCTCGAACTCCCTTCTAGCAGCCCACTTATTCGGTCGACGGTTGAACATCTTCCGCATTTCTTCCCACAGAGATGATGTGGACAATTCCATAAAATTCGGTTTTGAATGAAACCACTTTAAAGCCTTACCGCGGAGGCGCAGCACCATCAACGCTGTCGTGGCTTCGTCATCCAACTCGTACATTGTCCTTAAGCGTTGCACCTGTCGCCTCCAAGGATCGAAATCATTCTCGGCCCCCGTGAACTCAGGTAACAGTTCCGCGATCGTTTTAAGACCGATCGTGGACCGCGAGCTGGCATGGCTGTCAGCGGACCGCGGTGTCACCGACGAATTCCTGAAGCGCCGCTCAAAATCCAATTCGCGCTGCAGTAAATCTCGCTCGCGCCGAAGAAGCTCCGCCTCTCCCATCCTAACAGACGCAGCATCCGTCGGAGCCATTACAGGTTCATCAGACGGCTGCTCGACAAACGGCGGAACGGGAGGTAGCGCATCGCGAAACCGCTCGGTAACGGACGACCGCCGAACACTATTCCCGACCTCCGGTTCGGTGGTCATCAAGCGAGCGACCAATTCATTTTTGCTGCCGGACACCGTCAAATTCCTGGCACGCAGCAACTCCCTCAACTCGCCCACGGTGAGGTCGTGTAAATTTTCACTTCCTCCAGCCATTGTGGCTATCTAATGAGTCGACTACACACCAACGGTCACCCACGAAACTAAAAGGTTCGACTAAGAACAATCCACCAAAAGGAGTCACCTCCTAACCCACACAATATCGCAAGCACACGTATGGCTTCGCGATCGAAACAAAAG
The DNA here is from genome assembly GCA_951802735.1 of Nomada hirtipes. Taxonomy (NCBI): domain Eukaryota; kingdom Metazoa; phylum Arthropoda; class Insecta; order Hymenoptera; family Apidae; genus Nomada; species Nomada hirtipes. Next base: position 6,748,180 of record OX637921.1, on the reverse strand, counting down.
TACCACGTTCACAGCGGCTATCGGCCCAAAGTTGACAGTCGCGAACAAACAAAATTTCACGCACTATCCAAAAAATTGCACGAATCCCACTTCTGAAGATTTGTAGGAGGTGGACTCAATGAAACTCACAGGAAAAGTAATATATTGTAGTTTATTAAAAGTAGACATACACTGTTCTCAGTCTAAAATCGAACTGACTTGTCCCGAAGGATTCCAGGACAAGTCAAGCTTGCCCTGTTTACGTTACGTGACCAAGGCGGGAGGGCCGTATCCGCACGAGCACTCTGCCCTACGACGCCATAGGCATCTGGACAGTGTCACAGGCCCAAAAGGCCTATCGTCCAAAGCCAAACAGTCTACAGTTAATGTGTGTTATGTTTGTGTGTTCGTTTTGAGTATTGATTAGTTATACGTTTTTTGTTAATGTTAAGAAGTTAGTTCATTTATAAGTATCTTAGTTACGCGGTTGATAACAGCAATGCTCAGATTGCTACAAGACGTAGAAGATGAAGGACGTAAAAGTTTTCAGAAAATTAATAAAAGTTTATTTAAAAATCGCCTACAATTTTCAGAAGTGGGATAAAAATCAATTTATGTTCAGTTATAGTTATTTGTTATGTTTATGTGTTCCGGTTAATTGTGACTTATGTGCATTTTTTTTTGCAACTTATGTGAACATTTATGAAACTGCTTTATGTTATGGACAAACTAATTTAAAGTGTGACACTTTGGAAGAATATTAAGTGTATCAAGGTGACTTCGAAACTATCGGTTGTTGAGTTGAAGGAAAAGCTGCGTCGAATGGATTTGCCGACATCGGGCACAAAGGCCGAACTGTTAAGTCGTTTACTAGACGCAGGATTTATTTTAACAGATTTTGCTTCGGAACAAGAAGAAAATGGACTTGAGACTATTCAACAACAACCAATTGAAGGATTGATCAGTCAGCCAGTACCGACGATTTCTGGAGTGTCTGAAACGGATTTGTTACGTAGAGAACGGGATTTAACTGAACGTGACATTCAAATTCTTAGAAGAGAAATGGAGATATTACGGGTTACGCGAGTAGATAATCAGTCACTATTGAATTCCAATACTATAAGGTGGAAAGATGTTAAAGATATGATAGGAGATTATGACGGTAGCAGTTACGATTTTGATATTTGGAATACGCAGTTAAGAAAGTTGATTCAAACTTACACTTTTGACGATTGTCCTGCTAAAGCATTGTTATGTAGCAAACTAACGGGAAAAGTGCTTAAATGGTATCAAACTCGAAGTGATTGTATTGAGATGAATTATGAACAGTTGTTAGACGAAATTAAAGCAATGTTTGGACAACGTGTGAACGGTTTGGTATTACGACGCGAGTTTGAAGTTAGAAAGTGGAAGTCAGAAGAAACATTCACAGACTATTTGCACGATAAAGTAACATTAGGAAATCGGGTTCCAATTTCTGACGATGAACTTGTCACGTAATTTATCACTCAACAATAATAAATAAAACTTGAGTTCTATGGACGTATCCACAGATACCTTTATTATAATATAAGTACAAGTTTATAGCTCGAGAGCAGAAATCAGACAGACTGCCTGCCGGTATCTCGCCAGGTTTTTATCCTGGTGTCTTCCTTTGTGTCTCTTGGGGTCACGTACGCCAAAGATGACTCATAGAGCATAGCTGTTTCTTATCGGGGTGATTAACTGGAAATTTTGATGTCACATTCCCCCTTCCTTAGATTGAACCTGGTCCTCTAGCTTCGTTTGAGGATCTTGTGGAATCGCACAGTCCTTGGTTTGATGCGGACGCCTTCTTCTTCGTCTTCGTTGCCATATGTGCTTATGGGGGTGTATATATGTGGCAGGGGTGCGCTGGCTGTTGGTTGATTTACATTGTGTGTTATGCTAGTTTCATTTTTGTTACAAAATAAATTTACGCAGAGGGTCGTAGGAAGGCATTTTTTAATACATTCGAATATTCCTAGTTTGTTTAGTACGTATATTCCTGATATTGATAGTGCTATGTATCCTAGTATTTGGAGGGTTGTAAGTCCCCAGTTTTTTATGTTTTTGATTCTATGTTCGAAATTGAGGTTTCCTATTTCGCTGTCTATTTTATCTATGGTAGTTCGGTATCCTTGTAATGTATTTAATATTTGGGGGGTTTTTTCTATTTTGTCAATTAGGTGAATATAGCTATCGTTTGATTTTAATTGTAATGTTTTTGTTTTGATTTCATATTGTACTACAGCTTTTGATTCGCCAATTCGCATATGTTCGTCCTTGTATAGAATATCGCAAGAGGTATTGGTTCTAATAATTGAAGGTTCCCGAATGGTTTGGGTGACGTGTTTGGTTTCGCATATAGTATCTATTTCCGTCGGTTGAGCTGGTATCGCTATGTAGGTATTACTAGTTCTTAAAGGTATGAAACTGATTTCTTCTATTTTATAAATGACAATTTGGCATCTTTCGATATTGGTTCTAAAGTTGATGATTTCGCTATGACAATCGGTTCTGGAGTTTCTAGCATGTATCGGTTGCGTTTGTTTACAAATTGTGATCCCGGCACGGTTTTTACATAATTTTTCAAAATATTCGATGTCAGTGTTCACAAAGGATAATCCCGATGTTAAGTAAATTTGGTGTTCTATGGCTGGAGCCATAAAGATTCCGTTTCTTTTGCTTGGAATAGGGTATACCTGAATTATTTCCCATTCCTCGTTGAGAACTAAAGGTACTATGATTTTGAAGAAAACTTTATTGTTAATAGTGAATACTTTTAGTTCACTGATATCGAGTATAAATTGGAAGTGTTCTATTTTGGGGGATATCGCAATGTTGTATATACGTGTAGCTATCGCTTTGGCGTAGTTTGATATAAATTCATCCGGGTTTAGGATTTGAGAGCTGATGATCCCTTGTTTTGCTAATATTATTACTTTCAATATTTCATCGAGTTGAAAATGTAGTGATTGAACAATTGTATTGATTTTCATTATGAGTTTAATCAAAGTTCTGTCACCTTCTGATTGCTGTTGTTCTTTTAGGATCTTATCATAATCTTTTTTTAAAGAGTTAAGGCTTTCATTGTTTATTATTTTCCTTATGAGAGAAGTTTGATTACTCATTATAATTTTAATGTTGTTATTGTCATCGAATAATTTGTCAATATTTTTGTTTATTAATTCTAAGTCATCTTCGTCTAACGTTCCGAATAGGCTTTTGGAAGCTGATCCAATAAAGTTTAATAGACCTCGTTTGATCCTGCCATGGGTTAATGATTTCAGATGTTTGGTTAATTGTTTTATATTGCGAATTCTTTCGTCTAGGGAGTCTAATTCTTTTGTGTACTGTTTACTTATTGAATAACCATTAATTCTATCTTTATAAGTTTCTACACTACTTATTTGGTTAAATATGTCCTCTATATTTAGCCCTATAATAATATTGGCTGTATCACTATATAAGTACCCTTTTCCAATCTTTTCAACGAATATCATATCGTCTTTCAATGGTATTATTTCGACATTAGCATTGGTTAAGTGGATGAGCGCGATGGTCGTCCTGGAAAATAAGGTTTTAGGCGGTAACCATGTATTTTTTTTCTTGAATCAAATAGTAGGGTGTGCATACTTTATCAATAGTGTAGGGTCCTAACCACTCTGTATCTAATTTATGCCCCTAGTGATCGTTATGTACTAAGACTGAGTCTCCTTCTTTAAAGATTGTTTGTGGTTTAATAATTTTTCTTCTTTGATCGCGTTGGTAACGTTGCTTACTTTTAATTAGTGTATCACGAGCTTTTTGTAATTTAGAGTCCCATTCTCTTTTCCTAAAAGTTATTTCATCGGCGTAGGATCGTTGGGGATTTCGGGATATTGTAGATGGAAGGTTGGCGGTATGCCCGAAAGTTAGTTCGAATGGTGTATATCAGGGCTCGGAATTAAGTGAACTTTCGGGCCGATTTTCAGAGGCAACGCCCCCTTTCTCCGGCCGCACGTCTTGGCCCCCACGATCGCCAAGCAGCTCCAAGGTCCTCAGGCGCGTAACCGCGCGGGTCGCATTAGGGCGACACCCGTATCCGTAGGTTTCCACATCACCCATGGGGTACTATTATCGATGCGTTTTTCTTATCAATGGTAACCTCTGTAGGCCTATTCCACTGTGTCGCATGATAAATTCTTGTGCAGGCATAATTTGGAAAAGGGAAGGAAAGGGAGCCGAATTTTTCAAAACAATAGAAGAATCAATGTACCCTAATCTCAGAAATTTCGCCCGCCGTATTTTTTCAATGTTCGGATCAACGTATTTGTGTGAATGTTCGTTCTCGAAAATGCGTAGCATTAAGACAGAACAGCGCACAGCGTTAAACGATCCCTTGCTCTCGCGTATGATACGGACAGCGACGTCCAGTTTGCCCGTGGATATTTTACATTTTCCCAACACGTCTAAACGTACGCGAAAATCTAGTTTTTCCAAACTTGATTAAAATTTTGACAGTGGAAAGCATTTTCAGTATTTATTTTTTATCGTGCGACACAGTGGAATAGGCCTACAGGGGATACCACTGACAAAAAAAAAACGCATCGATAATAGTACCCCATGGGTGATGTGGAAATCTACGGATACGGGTGTCGCCTTAATGCGACCCGCGCGGTTACGCGCCTGAGGACCTCCGAGATGCTGGGCGATCGCGGGGGCCAAGACGTGCGGCCGGAGAAATGGGGCGTTGCCTCTGAAAATCGGCCCGAAAGTTCACTTAATTCCGAGCCCTGATCTACATCAACAAATCTATATTGAGAAATTAATGGATAGACTTAAAGAATTACCAAAAACACATGTCAAATTGCCGTTGAAAATAGGTAGTTTACCACCCAAGGAGGGAAGCGAATTAATTGAGACTGATTTAATGAAAAAGTTTCCTTATAGATCATTGATTGGATGTTTATCGTTCTTGGCTGATAGAAGCAGGCCAGATATAGCTTTCTCAGTCAATTTAATGTCAGAGTATTGTAATCGTTATAATTTTCAACATGGGAAGATGGTTGTCGACATAGTTAACTATGTATTTAACACCAAAGATTATAAACTAAATTTATCAAGAATCAAGAATACAGGCCTGATCTCATATTCGGATGCAAACTGGGGGTGCGATCTCATGCAAAGGCACTCAACAAGCGGATATATTATGTATTTCAACAATGTCCCGTTTATGTGGAAATCAAACAAACAGAAATGTATAGCCTTAAGCTCAATGGCGTCCGAATTTATTGCGTTAACGGAAAGTGTAAAAGATTTAGTTTGGTTCTCAGATATTTTAAAAGAAGTAAAGATATACTCAGATATTGATAAACCGGTCCAATATTATGATAATCAGTCCACAATATATTTCAGTAAAAATAGCATAGAAAATCTTAAAACTAAACATATCGATACCAAATTACAATTTATAAGAGACTAGATAAGTATGGAAAAGTTCGAGTTGAGGTTTATACCGACTAAATCAAATATGGCGGATTTCTTAACTAAACCTCCATTGCAGAATAAGAATTACTATTTTGCGAATCAGATATTCTGTAAGTAATGCTGCAAACGATTGTGGTCCGTATATGAGGTTGCATTCTTTTGCAGCATTGCATGAACAAGATTCGAATGTGGCGCGCGTTTTTATTTCCTTTGTTTTAGATATTTTTTTTGTTTCGCCACATTCTATGGTTTTCTTAGTTTTTGAACCTAGCGCTGTTGAGAACTACGCAATGGTCCATCAAAGTGAAATATAAAATGCTGTATCAATCTATTTAATAAGTCTATTTAATAATTAATAATAAATTAATAATTAATAAGTTAAATAAATGTACTAATCCACAAGATGCTTTGTAATATTCCTTACAGGAACGCTAAGTAAAACGAGGTGTTGATTTATGCATATCTTTGTATATTTGTTTGAACCTTATGTTATTAATTTATGTGTATCTCATGTGTTTGAACCTTATGTTATTAATTTATGTCTATCTTATGTATTTGAACCTTATGTTATTATGTTCACCTGTGTGGTATTGGTGGATATTTTAGAATATATTAGCGGATAGGGCCAGGTTCGTTGGCGCCTTTGAGTTTTAAGTACGGTCTCGAGGTTTGTCGAGGCAGTTGTAAGATAAGCATGGTGTGAATAAAGAGTGTTAGTAGAAACGTCGAATGTGGATCGAGCGAATGTTTAGTTCGAGGAAAGAGTGAATGGTTTCGGGAAATGCACGTGGAGTCTTTGGTGCATGGTGACCCGTGGTCGAACTGTAACACGTGGCAAGGGCGTGTGTGTCGATGTGAGTCCTAAATGAGTGAGAGCAAATAAGAGATAGAATGAAAGGGAAACTGTGTGTGAAAAAATATATGGAGTGGCTGATGCTTGCGCGAGGCAGAATAGTTGGGGAGGTGAAGGAGAACAGTTTGGGAATCGGAATAGAGAGAAGCGTAGATTTGTCAGAGAATAGTATTGAGTCGTGTGAGAATTATTGTCGAGAGAGTTGTCCTGTGTCGACCTTTTATATTAATAAAGTTGTTTTATTCTCTGTTTTTATTGATAAAGAAGTTTACCAAAAATAACTTCTACACCTGTGTTTGTGTAAGATTGAATTAAATAAATATTATTTAATATTTAAATGATATTTTATTATCGCTAACGCGTTATTATCGCGATAAAGACTACTACAGAATTAAAAAACCATATACATATACATAATGAATAAATGGTGATAGAGACGAATCTATCCGAGCAAGAAAAAAAAAGACACCAGGATGTGAAAAATGTGATAAAAGCAAGAGTCCATAGGCTGAAGCTGTAAATACAGCAGTCTACAAGGTGTTCCGTAACTATGGGAGCTCCCGAAAATGGGGGGCTGCTGGTGTGACTCTGAACAACTTTTTCCATTACCAAAATGTTGGTTGCCGCACGCTTCCCTCGATACCCACGCTGCAGTAAGTTCTGTCGGACCGCACAGAAACCGCCGTTTCCTCTCCACGGCGCTGGCTGCGGCAAGGGTGCAGCCTATCAGCACGTATGGTGTGCCTACCTTTCCAGAGGAGGTAATACTTTATAGACTTATAGACGGTTATAGACTTTACAAACACAGTGCAAAAGTTCCGGCCCATTAGCCTTATCCCTAACGCGGCAAAGGTACTCGAGAATATAATTCAGTTCAGGTTGGAAGCGGAGTGGACTGCTGCTGGTGGGTTCGCTGCTCATCAGTACGGATTTCGAGAGGCAAGAACAAGTACTGACGCCCTCGCGACTGTGTGCGATTTTGCTCAAAGAGCTAAAACTGGAAACAAAGCAACGCTAATGATTATGGTGGATGTGAAGAATGCGTTTAATACGGTGATATGGTCCGACATACTCAAGGCACGCCAGGCGAAGGGCATCTCCCGTTATCTGACGGAAATTGTTCCCTCGTACCTCAGCGACAGAACTCTGATCTTCGATGGTGACGGAGAACCACTGAACTTCCCGTGCATGATGGGCGACTAAGGCTACGTTTACGGTGGATCCGAATTCGTACGAACTGGCGTTCTGATGAATACGTCCGAACAATCAAATGCATTAGTTCTTATGCGAGTGGTTACACTACATGCAATTTTTTTCCGATCTCGCACGAATTCGTGAGGAGACTTTGATATTCCGATCGATCGTACGCACTCTATCTCTGTATGTAGTGGTGTGTAACGATTCGATCACCTACCACATATGAATCAAACATTACCATAGTGTGGAGTCATAAATTTGACCGTAGCTCAGGTCAAGAGGCCACCGTTAAAAAGGGCCTTGCTTAGGTTAAGACTCTGTGTGTGTGTGTGTGTGTGTGTGTGTGTGTGTGTGTGTGTGTGTCGGTCGCCAGCGAAATTTTCCAGACGCATACGATGCAGCCGACATTGGGGGTGAAAGTCTAGGTTAAGAAAAAATAGCTTTTAGGGACAGTCGAGAGCGAACTGTGACCGAGGAAACTCTGACCTGCGAGGTGCGGTCTTGAGCCTTTGTTTTGTGTGCATAGTAAAGTGTATTTTGAATGACAGTTTATTTTTAGTATTACTCCGTAGTCTATAGTGTCATATACAATAAAATATATATACATTCTCATATTCTTATAATCACTGTTATCTAGTTATTTTCCTTATTAAGATCCCACAATAGTAATATAAAAATCAATAAATTCTTGAGGATAATAATTATACAGGGTGGCCCGGAACTCGCGCGGTATTTTTAAAAAAGGGGTAGCTGAGGTGATTCTGAACAACTTTTTCCTTGACCAAAATATTGTTTGAAGCTTCGTTTTTTAGTTATTAACGAAAAACACTGGCCAATGCGAGCGCCCGTATAGCGCGAGCTCAGTCACAATGGCGCGCGGCCGAGATCGGGTGCATCGAGAGGCAACGTACGGCAAATATTACAATCGTCTTACATTACGAATAGTGTGTAATTCTTCGTTATTCATCAATAAAAATTTAATTAACAAGTCGTTTAATAACTGTTCCATACTTTTATTCGTTTTCCGAAACGAATAAAGTGTTTTATTAATTATGAGAAAAGTGTTTGGATGATTAATGTTAGAAAAGGGTAGTTAAATAAACTTATCCATTCGACCGCGAATTTACCTGCTTCGACGGTGTCTTGCCATATGGTCATTGTACCGATCCTGACCTATTTTTACAATTTAAATGCCACGTCCCGGCGTTCGATACGACCTGATTCGCACTTGTTTCCACACGCACAGGACACGCACTTACGAACATTACGAAAGTTAATGTGTGTGTCATGTGCGTGTTTCGCAAACAAGTGCGAATCAGATCGTATCGATCGCCGGGACGTGGCATTTAAATTGTTAAGATAGGTCAGGATCGGTACAATGACCATATGGCAAGACACCGTCGAAGCAGGTAAATTCGCGGTCGAATGGATAAGTTTATTTAACTACCCTTTTCTAACATTAATCATCCAAACACTTCTTTCATAATTAATAAAACACTTTATTCGTTTCGGAAAACGAATAAAAGTATGGAACAGTTATTAAACGACTTGTTAATTAAATTGTTATTCATGAATAACGAAGAATTACACATTATTCTTAATGTAAGACGATTGTAATATTTGCCGTTCGTTACCCCTCGATGCACCCGATTACGGCCGCGCGCGATTGTGACTGAGCTCGCGCTATACGGGCGCTGTAATTGGCCAGTGTTTTTCGTTAATAACTAAAAAACGAAGCTGCAAACAATATTTTGGTCAAGGAAAAAGTTGTTCAGAATCACCTCAGCTACCCCTTTTTTAAAAATACCGCGCGAGTTCCGGGCCACCCTGTATATTATTGGATATGGTGTGTATTTATCAATGCATTTATAACAGCGCAGAAGAAATTTCCATTCACTATGAAATGCTCTCTCGAACTGACTGAAACACCCATACGAATGCGTATTGTTTCATATTAACACCTAGGGCAGGGACTGCCAAGTTTTCTCCTCTAACGCCACCGAGTCCCCACCACCAATTAAACGCGAAAATAATGTGATGTTGATATGGCATCTAACACAATACGCATAGGTGTGTGGAGCGTCATTTGTCTGGATGCTGTCATATGACGCGCGACCAGTTTGGAGGTGGAAGATATACGTAGGGGAAGCGGTTACGACTGACCCGCGGCCCACAATTTGGCAGTCCCTGACCTAGGCCCTTTTGACTCGCCAAGTACAGATCCATCTGGTTCTCCTACTATTTATCTCTGTTAGTAAGACATTTCTAAGAACGTTGACACAATTTTGCTCTAGGGTGATATATTATGTTTATTATCACTAGTAAATATCCAACATACACCTTATGCAAATGAAATATTCTCTCACCTCAGTGTGACAGCAAGTCTCTCTTCTGCAGGAATGCAGGGACCGAAATTTGATTGTTTAGAGATACATTCTTCAATCGCATCTAATATATAAAAGAATGTTTGAGGTGACATTCTAAAATATTCATAGAATTTATCGGGTTGCTTCTTTAGTTCTTCAAATAGTGTATGAAATTCTCCGAATCTTGTTCTTGAATTAAATATATCGTTTACTTGTTTCCTTTTTTCGCTTAAGAGTAAGAATTTCAAAAAGGGACTGTCTAAGAAGTAAAGATCATCGATCCTATCCATAGTGAATGTTATTTAAGGGGGCCGACTCCAGGCGCCATGACGTGTGTGCGTGCACTCACACAACAAAGGAAAGCATGCACGTATACACCATGCGCGACAGAGAGACCCGATTTCTAATTTTTCGACTGTTGTCTCGATAATTGCCTTAATGAAACTTTCGCGGATATAGAACACACGGGTAGACTTCCCCACAGCCCTAAAGGTATATTTGAACGCGAATAGACACCATTCGTTGAGAAGAATAGTGTTTCTGAAACTGGCAAGCTTGAGACAGACAACGATGTAGGCAACAAGATGGCTGCAGACATCTTGACATATTTCACATGTAGCAAATATTGGACGATTTAATGGTTTGTTCACTGCTCAAACAACCTTTAGGGCTTCCTTGAACTAGCACAAGATCACAGAAATTCGATTTTTCACAATTTATCACTTCTGGAAAGCGGGGAAAGTAAAATACGATTTGCACGCATCCGAGGTAAGAATAGTTCACTGATTCTCCGTCGGTGGTGTTTATGGTACATTGTAGTGAATTTGGCCAAGTTACCGTCAGGGTCGATAAAAATACAAATGAGTCGGTAAATGTAAGTTATAATTTCACACCACGAACGGCGATTCATACGTGAATACGTGATGCGTGCACACAGACACCAGTAAGGCATAGTTGCCGGCACGTATCAAACCTCTGTCACGCTGTTGTCACATCTGTTACAATTATAACATAAGCATCAGCAAAATGAATCGGCTCGAGCCGAGATGTTCATTCGAGCCGCTACAAACTTTTTTGTAAGTTCGAGTCCCCTTGGGGTATATTTTTTTACATTCATTTTTTTTTCATTGCTAAGTATATGACAATGATCAATATTTGTCTACAACTGTTTTAAAAATATTTGTTAAATACTTTAATTTAATATACGTAAATATGAAGTTGAAGCGCTTTTCATTTATATTAGCAATAAAGCTGCTATGTTCATATATATGAGATATATTAACTATATTATACAACAATAATATAATTGTAATATAATTAAAATATATGTAAGATTATCGAAGGCGTTTGAATAGGTAATCAAATGATTATGTCGGCGTGTATGTGTTAAAAAGTTGTTTTGTTTAGCTCTCGTGACCGTAGTCTGTACAACAATACAATGTCACCATGGTCCTTTTCGATCATTTTATGCTTCGCTCTAAGCAACAGAAAGCTATGATAGACAAAGATAGAGCTATGTACGTCAGATGTACCTATGACGTAACAGCAAGACGGGAATCGGTGTGACACCGCACTATGACGCAGTGTGAGGGCCGTCATTTGTTTGTAAGATGAACCGCGTGGCCCGCGGCCCGCCAGTTGGCTGTGCCTGACCTATGTCAAGCAGCAATAAGAGCCCTTCTCTCATAAGTTCCAAAAATTATTTTTTTACACATATTAATATTGTTTTATCAATCTGTTTTTTTCAACTTGACCCTTGTATCTCTTCTTTCATTTGCACTATTCTCTTTTATGTTCGGCAAAAATCAAAATCTCAACTTGAGTCGAATCTATCGAAGTTTTCCTGAAAAGCAAAACTGTAATAGGTATGACAATATCAACTATGTCTCCGTATTTTTCGTTTGTCGTTCTACACAATGACCGAAGCAATGGGAAAAAGCGAATGAAATGAATTAACAATTATCAATATATGCATATTCGGTACTCGCATAAAATTTCTAAAAATAAATATTTTCCTTTATTTCTGATGGTATAATTGCTTTCGCAACAATAATTATTTGTAAAAAAGAAATGATTGTGTCATCTAAAAGAAAGGCGAAATAGTAGTAAAACATCACACGAGTTTTCCTGCACTTCATCTACGACTGTTCAATCTAATTGTAAGATGCCTGAAAATGCTTCATACATTATACTTTAATGTTAGAAATATTAAACAGTACCGTAATTGGCAAGATACATGGCAAGAGAAACGGTAGCGCAAAAAGCACTATAAGTTCAGATTTAGGTATATTAAATTAAAATATTTAACAAATGTTTTTAAAATATTGGTAAGCAAATATTGATCATTGTCATGTAGTTAGGAACTAGAAAAAAATTAATGTAAAAAAATTATAGCCGAGGGGGATCGAACCTACAAAAAGCATTCCAGCCGTTCAGCAGCTATGTCTATGTCCGGCAGGAATGAAAATCTCGGCTCGAGCCGATTCATTTGGCTGATGGCCACGATTGTAACAGATGTGGCAATAGTGCGACAGAACTCTCAAATAATGTGATTTGGCAACTATGGCCTCCCACTCTCCTTTTATAATTCTGCCTAATGATGTTAGATGTCACATCATGAGTTTATAATTCTGTATAATGAGTTTAGATGTCACCCCGTAAAATGTCGAAGCAAACGATTTTTCTGTTTTCTCTAACGCCCGTTCTGTCGAATGGCGCTTAGATCGATTCGGAGTTGGCCCCAAAAGAGTCGGTCCCCTTAAGATATAACCGGTTCTTCGACTTTCCTCGTCACAGCTGTAGCGTCGCTGCCCGTAGAGGCATTGCCGTAGACCGACATGTGCTCCCCCCAAAAACAAAATCTCATCGCTCATTGGCTGCAGGAACGTCGGTGGCTGCTGCTTTGGCGTTACATACACATAGCTGCAGCTATGACAGACACATGTTTGGTCAGACGTCTACTGCCTTTTTTTTTACTACGCTTATTATTATTACTGAAGACTAAAAAGTACAAAATAAAAAATATAAAAAAAACTTTTTAAAAACCACGCTTATATTAAAATGCACTAAAAAAGAGAAAATAATATAATAATTTAATATCAATTTAAATAAAATCATGACATTAGTGACTATGAATAAAAGCGTGGAGCGCTCACGAAGATTACGTCAATATAGTTTAGCACTCCACGCTTTTGTTTATAGTCACTAATGTCATGATTTTATTTAAATTTATATTAAATTATTATATTATTTTCTCCTTTTTAGTGCAGTTTAATATAAGCGTGGTTTTTGAAAAGTTTTTTTCTATATATTTTATTGTAACAGTTCGGATATATGTTCGTCAGAAGACGCATCCAGTATAACCGCTACTTCGCATGTTTATCCGATGAACAGTTCGGATGTATTCGTCAAAACGCCAGTTCGTACGAATTCGGATCCACCGTAACCGTAGCCTTAGTGAGGAAATGTGACAGTGACGCAGTGCCGTTCGTCGAGTTCGCGGATGACTTGGCAATTCTGGTCTCGGCCGATGAGCAGGGCATGATGACCCGACGGGCTGAGTCGACGAAGGAGAGGTGTTACAGTGGCTGCAAGAAAAGAGCATGGAGCTTACAGGGGTCAAAACGGAAGTGATGCTGGTGGTAGGCATCAGGAGGTGTGGACGAATCCAGTCGATCAAGTTGGACGGAAGAGACATCGTGGACAAGGTTAGATACCTGGGGGTGATAGGCAACCGAACTTTCACCTTCAAGGCCCTCATCGGACACGCTTGCCGAAGGGTTAGCAGAACAGCAGCTGCCCTCGGCAGATTGATGAAACGGACTGGACGAACGGAGGTGGCGGCAAAGAAGCTGATCACGAACACGCCCCATTCGGTGTTCCGAGGAAAGTGAGGTCAGGGATGGTTCACAGTTAAGTGAAAGTGATAGAGATGACTATTTTACAGCTGATGAGGACTGTGAAATGACAGAAAAGTCATTTGTAAGTTGGAAAGAGAGTGAAAGATCGCGGGGAATTGAAAATTCGGACTCTGAAGAGGACGTGTACGAAGGTTCACGTGGTTATACGTGGAGAATAGGTGGCAAGGGACAGACCGGTGATAATAGCCTTCCATCCTTGTCTATCCCGGGAAGAAGACGGGTAGATTTAACCAATAAGGGGACAGCAGAACGGGCTGACACCGGTACAGCTAAGCACGGCACTGTGATTTGCATGTCGGGGAATGTGTCTGAGGCTAGCTGCTCTGGCCGGTTGAGTTTGGATCCGATCAAAAAAGGAAATGGCCTCAAAGAAAGTCTGGATGTACAAAACAATTGGACAAATTGGACAGAGATATTTCTGACAAATGTAGAGCAAGAACAACAAACTCATGGCATTAATTCACCCATAATCAATTTTAGTAGGGATCATTTATTTATGAGAAAACATAACCTCGTAAACTTCATAACATTAGACTGTGATGTAACTTCATTAGTAAATAAAGATTTACATAAGGAAAAGAATATTCAATTTTCAGATTTGAAAAAATATAAATTGAATCAGGGACAATTGGTATTCAGTATGACAAATATTATGTTTTCCACCTAATCGTTAAAAAGCACTCAAATGAAGTCGTGGATTTGAATTATGTAGAGTCATCTTTTTTAGCTCTGAAACATTTGATGAATTCATTAAATATAAAGTCAGCAAGCATCTCAAGAAAAAAGGAAATGATTTGGAACCAGTCGAATGGAATTAAATAGAAGAGGTCTTAAGAGAAACATTCAGTAATTCCCAATATCTATTCATCATTTGCACAAGTAAAATTAAAATACCCAACATATCAGTAACAAAAGAAATAATAAAACAATATCATGACTCAACCATAGGTGGCCATCAGGGGGTAACAAAACTCTTTAATAAAATTAGAAACGATTTTTATTGGTCAGGAATGAAGAAGGAAATATTAGAATTCGTGAAAACCTGTCCCAGTTGTCAAAAGAATAAGATCCTCTCTGCTAAAACAAGGCAGCTGATGAGAATCACTGATACTCCTAAAAGAGCATTTGACAAGGTCGAGATGAACATTGTTGGGCCATTACCATTAACTAAAACGAGAAACAAGTACTTATTAACTTTACAAGATAATTTGACTAATTACTCAGATGCAATACCGATATTCAAAATTGATAGTATAACAACAGACCTACTTTTGGCACAAGATTTTGTATCCCGTTTTGGTTGCCCTGGAGCAATTCATACTGATCAGGGAAGTAACTTCGCTAGCAAAATTATGAGTCAATTATGTAAAATTTTCAAAATTCAAAGAATAACGTCAACAGCATTTCACCCTCAATCGTTGGGATCCTTAGAGCGGGCCCATCGCGTCTTTGTAGATTATCTTAAACACTTTTGTTCAGCTAACGATTATGATGAATGTACATGAATCCACGGGATTCACCCCACATGAACTTGTTTTCGAAACCAAGGCCTCAATTCCATCACAATTTGCTAAACAAAGGATTCCACGGACTTTTATAAGCTATTTCGACAACCTATTTGAAAAGATTACCACAACTCGGACCATGGCAGCAAAAAATTTAGAAAGGGCAAAGGAAAAAAGTAAATCTTATGATGATAGAAGGATAAATTTATCTAAATTTAAAATAAGAGATAGAATTTACTTACTGAAAGAACCGAAAACTTCCAAGCTTGATCAAGCATGGCTGGGAACATATAAAATTACGCGAATTTTTAAAGATTCTACGGCAGAAATTGAATTAGGTGTTAATAAATTCAAAATTGTTCATTTTAACAAGTTAAAACTTGCACATGTAAGAGTAAATTAGAACTGCGAAGGGAGATTAAATTTGTAAACTGTAAAGAACGATTTTTGCTTAGAGGCAACATCGAATTTAAAGAAAAATCGTTAGGAACTTTAGGAATTGGAAAAAGGGAATGCTTGACTCCAAATTTTTCATCACATGACTTACCTCCTCGGACCAAAGTATTAATTAGTGTTCCAACAAATAGTGCTTTTACATCAGGATATGTTAGGCGGATTGATGCTAGTCCTGGTATTTTGTTAGGTTAAGTTCTAGTAATGTATTATTAGAATACACACAGTCTCTAAATGCCGAGAACGCGTCGCGTCTGTCGAAAGAACCAGGTATGTAAGTTGCAAAGTGAACTACGTGCACCAGCAGTAGCTGACAGGTATCCTCTCGGCATACTATACCAAACTCTACCAGAATCATCAAGCGTACAACAGCGCAACATCCCGCAACCAATTACCTGGCAGCTTATATCCGTAGACGAAAGAGCTACCGTTTACCAGCCAAACCGCGTACCCGTGAACGACCCACGGTACGCAGTGTACACACGTAAGGCCCATGTAGAAAGGTAAGTAACGACGCCTCATTTCTTTTACCGTGGTAGTGTTCAAGTTCGCGATAGATTGTTACTGGCGGGATAAATACCAAGTCAGACGGTGGACGTACGCGCCTTGTGGACTAAAACGGTAATATTAAATAACATAGTTCCGTGCTAACGTGGTAAGAAACGCGGATTGGTTTTTTTTACCCTCGTTGTAAGCCCGGACGCGACATCGAAGAATGGCGACGTAGTATTCTATTGGCTGCGGTCAGAATTGCGTCAGGCCGATAGTGAAGGTATAGAGATGTTCGCCCTCTCAGTGGATGATATCCATCCTGCTGAGAGTGTTAAAGTGCTTAATAATGATTATGGATCGAAGTTATACATCAATCCTAATAGGAGTGGTAAGATTTCTAATCTTTCCACTTTCATGTATGAAGAAGATGCGCACTCACATGTTGAAATTTTCACTTGTGGAAAGACATCAGAAAAGCGTGGGCGCAGAATTCCAAAAACGATATGTCTGTGATTAAACGTATACTGTCTCGCAGTGTGACTAAGAAGCCTGATGTTCCCCGTATTTGGGAGAGAATAACGGTGATATTTAATTCAGATCTCTCAGAGGAATCGAGGGCTGAGTTCGGTTATGGCGAAGGTGGAGAGTGGCGGCTCCGGAATCGTAGGTTGCCCTCTCATGCCTCCCCTACCATCCGAGGTGGTGGAGGCACCGGGAGTGAACCCCAACGGAGGAAGGGTGATGGGTGGGGGCATACGTGCATGCTGGAGTGCATCTGGGAGAATCCCAGACGGTAATTTCGGCCAAGATGCGTTGCGCCCATCGCCTGTCACCGCCATGTGAGGAGGAGAGGGTGGAGGGGAGCATACCCCCGGAGTGTGTTTCCTGTTGACACTCTCCTGACGTCCGCGGGAACCTCTGACCCCGATAGGACCACAGTGGGCGGTCAGAGACGAACGGCTGACAACACCTGACACCGGCTGCAGAAGCGACATCATGCGGAAACCTTACAGAATCCAACGTGTCCAATTGTTTTGACAGGTCATGGCTGAAAAGCCAGGAAACGTGTCCAATTGTTTTGACAGGTTATGGTTGAAAAGCCAGAAAACTGTATGCCCGGCTGAAAAGTCAGGGAAACGAAAAGGAAGGCCAGCGAAGAAGGGACGATGAGATGGTGCCTCACCGCACCGCTGCGCCTTCACCGAAGAGGTGCGTTGCCGAACTCCCCCTCTTCGGATTGGAGGTACACGGATGCTGGTCGGACGCACAATCCACCCCGTCCCCAACACGACAAATGCACGGCTGGCGCCTCCGGAACTATCCCGTTGCAGGCCCCCGTCGCACTCACTAGGTACAAACTCCTCGATGCACTACCTCTCTGCTGCTGAAATCAAGGAATTTCTCGTCATCCTCTCCTCCTCGCGGATCACCTGCGAAATGCTGCACAAGCATGAGAAAGGAAAGAACGATCGAAAGCGCAGCATAGAGAGATGCGCACCCGCGAGAAGCCGCCAGATACCATAGAGTATGATGGCAGGAAACTCGACGGGCGAGACGTCGAGTCGAGTTTGCCCATAGCCTACTACCTAGAACCCGACGCGAAACTCGACGGCAGTCGGGTTGCCGTCACACAGGGGTATCTACCTACGAGATGAAACGAAACCCGACGAGCCGCGGGACGTGTAATCCGGGTTGCCAATAGGCAGGAGATAGCGCCCACTCATAGCAGCAGACCTGATGCAGCTGATCAGAGCTGTAATGAAAAATAATCGGAAAGCGGTGCTCCAGCGGCATCCCTTCCGATCACAAAATTTAGTGTTTAGTATAGATTAGTCTATTAGATTAGAATACATATAAACTTAGTCACAAACCAAGGTGTAAGGAAACGTGCCGAGGGTTGGATGGCCGCAGTGACTCCAAATCATGCGGTCATAAACGTTCCCTGTAGGGCACATGGAGCCACCGCTACAGTATCTCAGCCCCCTTGCCCGGACAAGAGGCTCTGTCCGGGTGGACCTGAAACTTCCTCGCACCTACAATTTTGGGAACCAAACCGGAATGGACTTTATATATGACTCTGGCAATTGACACGGAAAACGAAAATCCCAACTTAATGGATATATGTCTAATGAAAATAAAAAAGTTTACGGTGCAGGGGATGGATATCCCAGTACCGGTCCGAGGGGTGGTGGGCAAGCAGCCCCCCCCCCGGGTCGTTAACTGACGACCGTACTACTCAAATTATAAAGAAAAGTGAACAGGATGGAAAAAGCACGGTAAAGAACCCCGATAGGAAGGGGGGAAAGGCGGACGGTCCTCCCCACCCATCGGCTGTCACGGCTGTCATGGACTCAGAGACGGAAGAGAGATCAACGACGCAATCGGTCTCCTCTCGACACGGGGACACGACAACATTTTCGGGCACTGACACGGAGGACGAGGAGACCGCTCACCGCCGCAGGGCGTCCTACGCGGTCAACTCCCCTCACTACGGAATAACGAGAAAGGGCTCGGAGGAAACCTTTCATACTCCAGCAGAGAAAATACCATCACAATACATAACCACGCATGTGAGAGGTTCCTCAGGCGGCATAATGACGCTTGGGACGGGACCTGTCCAAAGAACTACGTGGAAAATGGAGCTTTCCAAGCCGACCCCAGTCCGACAGGAAGGTACGGTGCGGCCTAGCCCGTTCCTCCCCCGGACGAAGCTGTTTCGGAGCGCACCATGTCCAACGATGGCCCCAGCTCAGCAGCAGCCAATCCGAAACCCAGGGGAGAAAGAACGGACTGGGGTAGATGCGCACAAGGACAAGCAGCCCACCCCTTCGCCCCACACACCGAATAGGAGCCCTCGGACGGAAGAGGGAACGCGGGGGGAGGACAACCTTTAGGGGAGGCTGCAATCTCCCAACGGGAGCTACTGGCGATGCTGGCGGAGCTAGTGGCGCTAAGGAGCCAGGCCGAATCATCGGCTAAGACGTTCCTCGAATGTGCGCTCTCGACCAAAAACATCAAGGCCCAGATGAGGAAAGAGTATGCCCGGACCGTGGCCTCTCTATCGACGATGAGGGGAAAGATCCTGGAGGGAAAGAGAGCTCCAGTTAGGACACCCCCCTCCCGAAGCAAACCCACAACCGAAGGCCCCCCTTTGACCACGCGGGGAATGGAAAGTAAAAAGACGGCGAGCATCGGGACCCAGACGGGATCACCGGAGGAGGGAAGAAGCGGGACAAAGACAGGAAGCAGGAACTCCCGCCCCCTAGGCTCAGTAAGACGAGCTCAAACACGGAGGGCCCCACGCAACTGCAGCAGGAGGACGAGATCTCCACACGAGGAGGGAATCTTGAAAAAGCCCCGGCCGGGGGCGGCTCCCTCTTATGCAACGGTGCTGCGTAGCCACCCCCCCCCCGAAGGAGACGCAAACACAAATACCGTCCGACTCTGACTACACGGAGGTACGGCACAAAAGGAGGAGCAGAAGGAGGAAGGGGAAAACACCCCCTCACCCTCAGCTTCCTCAAAGAATCATCCCCGCGGAGAGACGCTTGAGAACTAGGCCCCCCCGGAGAACCAAAAGTGGAACCCAAAAGGGGGCCGGCGAACACCAAACCCCCACGGAGACGGCCTCCGAAGGTCAAACCGGAGGCCCTCTTCATCAGGGTGAAGGAGGGCTCCTCCTATATGGAGACAATCAGGGAGTTCCTAAAAAAGGGGAAAGCCTGCCTTGGAGAACGGAGCGGGGTCAGGAAAACTCGCGAAGGGCATGTTCTAATAGAACTGTCCAAAGCCACTAGGGCGGGAGCCGTAGCCGAGATGCTGGGTAAAGCTCTCGGAGAAGCCACGTCGGTTGCCCCACTACAGGCGAGGTCGATAATCGAAATGCGGAATGTCGACCCCTCGGCAGAGGCATTAGAGATCCTTGAAGGGACCGCACAAGCCCTGGGAACAGATCATAAGGACCTCCACCTAAGGACGCAGAGGATGACCCCGTCTGGTACCCAGACGGTGATCCTCGACATGCCTTACGACGCCGTACCAAAGGATCTTGGATCCCGGAAAATCAGGATCAGGTTCACCATGGTCACAGCGAAGGTACTCCCGAAGGTCGTTAGGTGCTTCAGGTGCCACGCCTTGGGACACACAAGTTTTTCCTGCAAAACCCTACCGCAAGGCAAGGATAGATGCAGAAAGTGCGGTTCAACAGAACACTCCATAAAGGAGTGCGCTAATGAGCCGAAATGTACCCTCTGCGAGGCACAAGGCCTGGAGGTGAAGAAACTGCGGCATGTGGCCGCATCGCTCGGTTGCCCGCAATACCAGAAGGTTGCACAGGGCCGACTATGAACCTGATCTCACGGATCACCTCGTCGCTGGAAGCCTGGAAAGCCTTCCAGATGTTCGCGACGAAGGTGATGAAGGACAGAGACGACCAGGAGAGAGAAAAGGAAAAAATGGGCGACCCTTCATACCCTCCAAGGAGGAGGAGGCGCCGCCCATTCACCAGACTCCTGACAGACCCCTGAAGGCCAGCAGGCTTCGCCCCGCAACCAGGGTGTCCAGCCAGAAATCAACCCATCTGATGCCGGCGACCCGATGTTGGTTGATCATTCCCAACACGGTAAGGAGCCGCTGCAGCAATGAAGATACTCCGTTGCGGAGCCCCCCCCCCTTCCCCCCTCGTAGTATTACGTAGTATAGGGCCGAGGGGAGAGGGTGTGTATCCTAGGCGATGGTGCGATATAGGAGGGGTTTTTAGTGGGTAGTTGCTGCACAACACCTTAGGCAGCAGAGTCCCACCTAACTCAGCGTAGGATGGGTATGCGTAAATGCATTTTCCCCTCCTCGAACCAAAAAAAAGAGAAGAGGAATCGAGGGCTATTATTAGACCCGGTTCACTGGGAGGAGTGGATGTCATGACTTATGGACACGCACTATGTATATGGCTCTGCGTCAGCATAGTCTAAGGAAGGGTCGTGTTAGTAAACCCTTGAAGTTATACGTGCAGGGCATATGCACCTGGGCGACAGGCCCTAAAGAAATGAGAACTCATTATTTTAATAGCCTCTACAATTGGATTGTGTTGGACACATGCGACTCGTGCCTAGTGGAGATCCTCTTTTCAGGACGAGCTGTGAGTTACGAATATAGTCTGGTGAATTTTGAAGTGAATGTCGATCGCGCTCTATATCTGAGCAATTTATGCTCAGGTCAGTTATGCGATTTACGATCATAATGATGAAGTTTCAGATAAGATGCCGGATGCTTGGAAAGTATACGAGCACAGTGCAATCAGTATTGGTAATAGATTTTCGGTTGTGAAATTCGAAATTAGCGTCGGATCGGTTATACAGGATATCAAGACGAATATACAGGGTCCGTCAGAGTATATGTCCAGGCTTCGAATGGGGGGTTACTGGGGTGATTCTGAACAACTTTTTCCTTTACCAAAATGTTGGTTAAAGCTTCGTTTTTGAGTTATTAACGAAAAACCCTAGCCAATCAGAGCGCTGGGGCGCGTGGCCGTCAACGGATCTCAACCTCGGTCGTGGTCGTGAACGAACGCATTGGTACAGTTATGTTACGTCGTCTTAAATTAAGAATAATGTGGAATTATTCGTTATTCATGAATAACAAATAAACTAATAAGTGTTCGATACGTTTATTCGTTATCCGAAAGAAATAAAGTATTTTATTACTTATGAATTATTTTTTGTTTAACAGCACGTTTTCAGGTGGATAAATTGTGTTTTAAGAAAAACGATTTGGATAAATAATGTTAGAAAAAGCTAGTTAAACTTACCAATTCGCCCACGTATTAACCTGCTCCGACGGACGTGGGCCCTTGACATTGTGTCGATCCTGACCTTCCACAACATCTGATGCTACAGCCGTGTCGGTGCACGGTCACTTCACTTAACAGTCACTTTCACTTTTTGGAACGATTTATCCTTACTGCGTTTAAAAAATTGTGGCTCCGAAAGGCACCCAATGCAATTGTGGCACCCAATACAAACATTTGGTTGTACTCCTGGTTCGAACGATACATCTTGCTCGTACGAATAGTCGAATGACTCTGCCAGCTTAAGCGTTTCCTAGGTTCTACATAGATGAACATTCGTTGAGGAAGGGATATTGCTATAATAGAATGCAGAAGAAATGTTTCTTACTATAACGCTTAAGTGGCTAGCAGTTTTGGAGTCAACCTCCACTACACGAAAGAATACCCATGCGCTCTAGGGGGTCGCATGGTTTTCGTAACTACGAACTCCGCTTCTATTGAAATTTCTCGAACAGTGTAATCCCACACTATTTGGTGTGTGTGGTCTCTCTTCGCAATCGGAGTTCGTAGTTACGAAAACCATGCGACCCCCTAGAGCGCATGGGTATTCTTTCGTGTAGTGGAGGTTGACGCCAAAACTGCTAGCCACTTAAGCGTTCCAGTAAGAAACATTTCTTCTGCATTCTATTATAACAATATCCCTTCCTTAACGAATGTTCATCTATGTAGAACCTAGGAAACGCTTAAGCTGGCAGAGTCATTCGACTATTCGTACGAGCAAGATGTATCGTTCAAACCAGGAGTACAACCAAATGTTTGTATTGGGTGCCACAATTGCATTGGGTGCCTTTCGGAGCCACAATTTTTTAAACGCAGGAAGGATAAATCGTTCCAAAAAGTGAAAGTGACTGTTAAGTGAAGTGACCGTGCACCGACACGGCTGTAGCATCAGATGTTGTGGAAGGTCAGGATCGACACAATGTCAAGGACCCACGTCCGTCGGAGCAGGTTAATACGTGGGCGAATTGGTAAGTTTAACTAGCTTTTTCTAACATTATTTATCCAAATCGTTTTTCTTAAAACACAATTTATCCACCTGAAAACGTGCTGTTAAACAAAAAATAATTCATAAGTAATAAAATACTTTATTTCTTTCGGATAACGAATAAACGTATCGAACACTTATTAGTTTATTTGTTATTCATTAATAACGAATAATTCCACATTATTCTTAATTTAAGACGACGTAACATAACTGTACCAATGCGTTCGTTCACGACCACGACCGAGGTTGAGATCCGTTGACGGCCACGCGCCCGAGCGCTCTGATTGGCCAGGGTTTTTCGTTAATAACTCAAAAACGAAGCTTGAACCAACATTTTGGTAAAGGAAAAAGTTGTTCAGAATCACCCCAGGAACCCCCCAATCAAAGCCTGGACATATACACTGCCGGATCCTGTATATGATTGAATATATAGGATATACAGGGTGGCTGGAATGAACTGTTACTAACTTCATACCGATGCGTCTGTCAAACCGCTTACGCAATCCAGCTCAAAGTTGATATATCAATAGTTCATTACGTTATTTATAGGCGTGCAGAAGCATTTTCGTACAGTGTGTTAAGAAATGATAGGTTCAGTCATACTTATGGTGGTAATTTAGAAACAAGTGCATGAATCACTTTCAAATTTTCAGAATCTGTAGCTCTTATGTTAACAAACTGTTCTGTTAAATATTATATGGAAATAATGGTTCAAAAAGAAACTAGAAATCTTTTACTGAATGTAACCATTTTTTAACTGTTAATAAATGATAGGTTCACTTTTTAAAATGGCGATTAAATGGTTTGTTAATGCACCAAAATTTAATACATCACAATATTCTTTCGTTATAATGCATTGTGAACTTTGCTGCTTGACACCGTCATTTTGTTCGTGTGTCGTTTGTTACCTATCCCGGTTGCAAAGGAAACAAACAGTAAATAATCTCTCACGAATCCTCCCACGCATTTACAGTGAAAAAGGTATTAAAGTGTTGAAGTATTGAGTTATGAAGGTGTTAAGGCATTTTCTAAAAAATGGGCAGGGGAAAAGTATTGAATGAAAAAGAAAAAGGACAGATATTGGCGTACAAAGACTCTGGGATGTCTCATCGTGAAATTGGTCGTCGTATGGGCAGATCTTGCAATGTGGTAAATCAGTTTATAAAAAATGGGGATGAATATGGTGTGAACAAATCTCCTGGAAGACCACCGAAATTGACACCACGCAATAAAAGAGCAATTATCGCGAAGGCATCAAATTCAACAATAGAAAGTCGACGATTACGCAACGAATTCGCGCCAAATGTTTTGCATGTGACAGTATGGAATGCTTTAAAAGAGTCTTCTAATCTTGTATACAAGATTGTCAATTATCATCTGGCTCTTTAAAAAACTGATGGACATCATTCGGATATTGTTTTAATTTTCTTGGTTTTAAAAATCTTAAGCTCGATATATGGACGCCTCACTTGCCAAATCGATACTACTATTCCCTGATACTAAGTATTAACACTGGTAAATGACAAAATTTTTTAGCCATGGAATAATAAATAATTTATTTCGGAAGCCAATCTGATTAACTCCATACCCTAATGTAAATCGTAATAAAAATTTAGTTAAATCACTTTATACAACGCAATTGACTGCTTCTTATATATATGTATGCTTTGCTTTTTAATGCAATGACGCAATAATAACGGTAAATTGGTTATTTTTGGGGTCTCATCACAAAGAAAGAGAAATTCTTAATCAGTTGCATTCTAACTGCCACAGAAGCAAGTACCTATAAGTTTCAATGTCACTGTAAGTTTTTTTTTTTTTAAATAAACCGTTATAACATTAAGATGGTAGAGATTAATAACAGTCATTCGGGTATAGAAGATAATGATTCTAGTGGTTCTTCAATACAACTTATTGGCAGAAAAATCGGCAGTAGAAGACGTGATAGCAATGAAAAAATTGTAACAAATAATTCGGTTGGACGAAAAAGAACCCGTAATCCTGCTAAATGGGACCGAAATGTCCAAAAGCATAAAAGAATAAAAGGTTTAAGATACAGAAATAAAAGTGGAAATGTAATACCTGAAAAAACATTTGTAGATCTACCATGTCGATGTTGTCAGAAGTGCGACGGTAAAATAATTTCGGGTGAAAGAAAAGCTGCCATGGAGGCATTTTACCAGTTAGAGACCCGACTAGAGCAAAATATTTTTTTAAGAGGGTGTATTAAAGTTGAACAAATAAAAAGAAGGCGTCCGAAGAATAACAGTAAAATTGCAAGATCACGTTCTTTTAAATATTATTTTCGAAAAAGCGGAAAAGCTGATATTTGGATCTGCAAAAAATATTTTAAGGATACTTGTCAGATAAGTGAGGGACGACTATACGACTGTTGTCGCAAAGAGCAAGTTTCGTTGTTGAATGATCGTCGTGGTCGCCATGTTCCAGGCAATAAAATCGACGACACATATGTTTTAAAACATATAAATTCATTTCCCTCTTACACTAGTCACTACTCAAGAGCATGTAACCCAAGGCGAAAATATTTAAATCCGGACCTAAATATTAAGAAATTGTACGAACTCTACATCGCGTAATGTGAAGACGAAAATATAGTGCCAGTGTGTTGAGGATTCGGCTTAACCACCGTCGGGGGTCGCTCGTTTGCGATCGCGATCGGTTACTACCGGAAACTCTCTCATTCGCTTGGGAACAGTACGCAAACAAAGTCGGTGTTGTGCTACCATAGTCAAGTTTGAAAAAACCGTTTAAAATCAATGGTCGCAGGAGAGCTTCTTCTCACGGAGGGCCCATAAAACGCTCGAGCCAGTTCAGAGCAGTGTATCAAGTAGTGCTAGTATAGTGCTAGTAGTGCTAGTACTCCAAGAGTACCAAATCAGTGTATGCAAGTAGTGCTAGTACTCCAAGAGTACCAAATACAGACAGTGAAAGCAAAAGGACCTTATTATTCATTTCTCCGGATCTTCATTACCACCTTCGGCTGCTGCCCCCAGCATGTACCCGCCTTCCAAACCTATAATCCTATACACAGTGAAAGAAAAATATTATTACAAGGTATTCTCCACTAAATTTAATTTGCATTTCAAGCAACCGTCCAAAGATACATGCAATACTTGTGATTCTCTGCAAATAAAAATTGAGTCTTCGGACAGTGAGGGAATGAGGATGGCAAAATTCGAAAAGGACTGTTTAATGAGTAACGTGCGGGTAGAATCTTTTCTTATTAATTATTGGTTACTAACTTTCTGCCCGACGTCTTGGATTTTTCGTGATAGTTAAAGAAGCTGCGTTTGGATTCAATACTTTAGCAACCGTTACTTTTACTTGAAATGGATGCTTTATTACCGTGTATTTGTCTACATACAGTAAAAGACAAGTGGTAAACCCTGTTATTAGAGATTTTCCCTTTCTCCTGCGTATAGTTCACTCTCTTTCCTTTTGCTCACTTTACAGTACTTGTGGTTCGTTCGCTAGCTGACTGATTACTGATCACGCGAGTGCCGCGAGAGAAAGAGAGAGAGCTCGGGAGCGCCCCGAGCGAGGCGAGGAGTCACTGCTCGCTCGGGACTCTCCCGATCGGTATGACAGCGCTTGATCCGCAACATTCCGCCCGCCAATTCGTCGAGTGAACTCGCCGAATTCGTTAATCGCCAGTTGTTTGATTAGGAGGGAAGAGGCAGACCTTGGTGATAGGACGCGAAATGGTAGCATGCAGAGTTTTTATCGTAGCGACTCGAACGCGTCCGTCGGAGCCAGGGTGAACGGCTAGTATTCGTCCGATAGGCCATTTCGTTGGCGGCGTGGCCTCATTCTTAATCAGGCAGAGGGCTCCAGGTAGAACGTTTGGCTGGACCGTAGTCCATTTTCCCCGCTGTTGCAGTGTCTGGAGATACTCGGAAGACCAGCGTTTCCAGTAGTGGTCGCGCATCCTCTGTAGCATCTGCCATCGGCTTAAGCGAGGAACCTTTTCTTCTAGTAAGAAAGGTTCTGGTAGTGCCATGAGAGAAGTGCCTATCAGGAAGTGCGCGGGGGTGAGGAAATCGAAGTCGTCTGGCTCGTCGCTTAGAGGTGTCAGAGGCCTGGAATTTAGGCAAGCTTCAATTTGAGTTAGCAGAGTGGACATTTCCTCAAAGGTCACTGGGGTGTCCCCGATTACGCGTCTTAGGTGGTGCTTCATAGACTTCACAGCGGACTCCCAGATGCCTCCGAAGTGCGGGGCACCAGGCGGATTGAAATGCCACTGTGTTCCCACGTCAGCCAGCCGAGCAATCAAGGAATTCATTTCGGCCTGGCCGGCGGTGAAGAGGCGTCGAAGTTCTCTATCAGCGCCTATGAAATTTGTCCCCTGATCGCTGTGAATTGTTGAGCATAATCCGCGGCGAGAAATTAATCGCCGGTAAGCCGCAAGAAAAGCATTGGTCGTATAATCGGACACAAGTTCGAGGTGTACAGCGCGTGTCGCGAGACAAATGAAGACAGCGACGTACGATTTTCGCGTGCGCTGTCCTCTTCCCGGTGAAATCTTTGTTTGGAAAGGCCCGGCATAATCGACGCCGGTGTTTAAAAAAGGGCGGGACGGCGAGACGCGAAAGGCTGGAAGCTCGCCCATTAACTGTTTGGCTGCCTTCGCTCGCCATCGCCAGCAACTTTTACATGAGTAAATCTGATTTCGCACGACACGCCGACCACGAACGATCCAATAGTGTTGTCGGATAGTAGCCAGCGTAAGTTGTGGTCCGCCGTGGAGGACGCGCTCGTGAAATTCGCGTACGACCAGTGTTGTAAAATTCCCCCGTTCAGGCAAAATTATTGGATGTTTTTCGTTATAATCGAGGGTTGAATGTTTGAGTCTTCCGCCGACTCGGAGGATGCCCTTCTCGTCCAAAAGGGGTGTCAATCGGTTCAGCGGACCCCGGAAGAGAGGGGAGGCGTTCCGAACCCGAGTAATTTCCGATTCGAAATACGTGTGCTGAACTACTTTTATTAAGGTAAGTTTCGCTCTCTCCATTTCCTTTAAGCTCAATTTTTTACCTTGATTCGCGAAGGCTGTGGTACCCCTTAGGCGTTTTAAGAAGCGCAGACACCAGGCAGTGATTTTTACAAGTTTTTTAAAGGACGAATATCTTTCCAGCAGAGAATTTGGTGAGTCTGCGTCTGTGGTACAGGAGTAAACATTACCCCCCTCATGTCGCCTTTCCGCGTCAGTCGTGAATGCAGTGTTTTTGTATTTAGTTAGGCAATCGGTTTCGGACTCCAGGAATGTCGGCCCCCTCCACCACAGAGGCAGATTTTTTAGAATCTCTCCGGTCACCCCCCGCGACGCACAATCTGCAGGATTTTGCTTCGTACTTATGTGATGCCACCTCCCTTCGGGTAGTAGTACGTGTACTTCGGAAACGCGGTTCGCTACAAAGGTCTTCCACTGATATGGTTGACCCTGAAGCCAGCTTAATAGCTATGTTCGAGTCGGACCATAGGTGCAACTCAATCTTATCCAGTGCCAAAGTAATTTTTACGCGGTTTACTAATCGAGCGAGTAGCGTGGCAGCACATAATTCAAGCCGCGGTAGGGAGATTTTCCGAAGCGGTGCGACCTTCGTTTTCGCGGTGACCAGATGCGTCCGTGGCGAACTTCCGTTTTTCCGGACGCGAATATAAACAACCGCAGCGTAAGCTTTCTCCGAAGTGTCCGCGAAACCGTGTAGTTCCAGGGAGTTTTTAGCAATTTCGGTCTCGAGCCATCGAGGCATCGCGAGAGAGGAGACTTCCTTTAAACTGTTATAGAAGGCATTCCAGAGACGAGCCTGAGAATTGGGTAGGGGTTCGTCCCATTTTATCTTTAACAGCCAGAGTGATTGCAGAAATATTTTTGCAGTTACTACGACAGGGGCTAGAAATCCTAGGGGATCGTAGAGACTAGCGATCTCACGAAATACGATTCTTTTCGTTATTTCCCCTTGTCGTGGGGCAATTTTAGCGGTAAACAGGAATTGGTCGGAAGAAGCTTTCC
Source organism: Nomada hirtipes (assembly GCA_951802735.1). Lineage (NCBI taxonomy): Eukaryota > Metazoa > Arthropoda > Insecta > Hymenoptera > Apidae > Nomada > Nomada hirtipes. The sequence goes on along the minus strand of OX637921.1, from coordinate 6,719,067 downwards.
ATTTGAGGCCCAGTAATGAGAACGTGTCTTCCGTATTGCAGGATAACTCGGAAGACGTTGCAAGATAGTCCACCGGTAAGGCTTTTAATAGCTCAGGTTTGTTGGACGTCCATTTTCTTAGCTTAAAACCGCCCGCCTTGAGCAGCGAAATTAATTCCTGTTGTAAGATCAGCCCAGATTTAACATCCTGTGTCCCGGATATGACATCATCCATATATACGTCTCGTAATAGGCAAGCAGATGCAAGAGGATAGCTGCTCTTTTCGTCACTGCTTAGTTGGCGGAGTGTTCGGATGGCGAGGTAGGGGGCACTAGCCAAACCGTAAGTGACGGTTTGCAATTCGAAGGTGCGAATTGGTGCTTTAGGATTTTCTCGCCAAACGATTTTCTGAAATTTGCAGTCCTCAGGATGCACCAGAATTTGACGGTACATTTTTTCAATGTCCGCCGAGAAGACTACCGGATAGGTCCGCCAGCGAAGTAAAAGCTCAAATATGTCGGTTAAAAGATTAGGCCCTTTATGAAGGTCGTTCAAGGAAACCCCGAGCGAGGTTTTGCTTGACCCGTTAAAAACCACGCGTAGTTTGGTGGTGGAACTAGATTCTCGAAGGACCCCATGGTGGGGTAAGAAGTACGATTGTGAGACAGGCGATGAGTCTGGAACGTGTTTCATATGCCCGAGTTTCTCATACTCTTGCATGAAGGAATTATAAGCCAGCTTTAGAGAAGAGTTACTAGCGAGCCTCCCTTCTAATTTTCGAAGGAACATTTCCGCAGTCTTCCGGGACTCGCCGAGTAATGGGGCGGGTTTGAGGAAGGGCAATCGGAGGACATAGCGGCCGTGCGCTTGGCGAGTGAGTGTCGAGACGAAATTTTCTTCGCAAGCCCTTTCCTCCTCCGATAGTGAGGGAGGAGCCGGGTTTACTTCTTCGATCGTCCAGAATTTTTGCAAAAGATCGAATATTTCATTGTCAGCTGAGCATTGAAGAGAAACTGGGACCCGTGTTATGGAATGCTCGGCCTGGGACGAGACAGGGTCCGTAAGAATCCACCCGAGCGAGGTGGCTTGGGCAACGGGAGTTCCCGGAGGGCCTACTTTTAGCCCTTCCTGAATTATGCTAGCATAAACGTCGGCTCCTAGCAGCAACTCCACCTTTTTAGAGGACAGAAATTCAGGGTCAGCCAATTCCAAGTTATTCAAATGCGGCCAGTAGGTATTAACAGAAGAAGCAGCGGGTCGGTACGCGGATAGACGCGGCAGCACATAAGCGTCAACCCCGTAGCGACTCTCGTTTGTAGAAAGAGAGGCTATTACTAGATTAACCTTGCCTTGAGTGTAGGTTTGCGCTTTAGCCACTCCCAGAACTGATAATTTCGCGCGAGAACGCGGTAGTTTGAGCAATTGGACAAGCAATTCTCCTCTACTAGCGAAACCTCGGAGCATGGGTCGATTATAGCGCGAACCAGAAACTTCTCACCCCATTGCGACTCCACCTTCACCAACGCGGTAGCGAGCAGCATCGTAGCAGAGGGCCAAGCAGTTTGAGTACTTAGCGTCGATTTCGACGAAGAATTTGCCAGGCGCATCCCGTCACCGCTGCAGTTTGGAGGTGGCGAACTTGACAGCTGTGAAATTTCAAGAGCGGAGGAGTTTTGCTCTACAGCGAAATGGAGAGAGGAATGATGCTTACCTGAACATAGTTGACAGCGCTTAGTCGACTTACATACTTTAACTGAGTGGTGACCCAAGCAATTATAGCATAACCCTTTCTCCGTTACTAGCTTCCTCCTCTCTCCCGGGTTCATGGCCTTGAAAGTCGGACAGAAAAGTAGGAAATGTCCCTGCGCACAGTTACTGCACTTTCGGCTGTTGGGTAGCGATTTGTTAACCACGTGCGTCTTGGGCCGCCGTTCTGAGCCGCCGGTCGCAGGGGCTGTTTCGCCTTTCGGTTCCTCGGCTTCGGTTTTCATCCTTCATCGTTTCCAATGCCCTTAAGCGAGAGCTTAGAAACGTGGTCAGCTGGTTGAAAGTAGGTAGCTCGGTGCTCGATTCAATGGATGTTTCCCAGCTCATCCGGGTTGCACTGTCCAATCTTTCGACGGTCAAGTATACCAACCAGTCGCTCCATTGCTCCACCGGTCGTTTGAGAGCTTCTAACGCTTCGACAGCGTTCAAGGTCCCATGCAGCAAGGTCTTCAGTTCCGGTGCAGTATCCAGACTCATAGAGCGTAGCGACATCAATGCTGCTAGTTGCGCATTTACCAGAATGCGGAGATCTTCGTACTCTGTATTTAAACGAGTCCAGGCTCGCTTGAAATCCGCTCCAGATACCGGGATGTTTTGAATCAGTCGGGCCGGTTCTCCCGCGACGCTCGTTTTCAAATAATGGAGTCGCTCGACGTCCGAGAGCGAGACATCGGCAATTACCATGGAGTGAAACAAATCCCGAAAGTTAGTCCAGCAGGTATAATCTCCCGAGAACACAGGTAGCTCTATTTTTGGAAGTCCTTTTCTTCCCCCTGATTTAGTGTTGGTCTCAGCGTCGAGCTCCTGTTCAGCGGGAAACTTCTCGAGATTCTCCAACAGCGCCGTTTTCTGTTGCAGAAATGTTTCCTCGCACAAGCCGATATGGTCGTCCTGGAAATAGGGAAGTTTCCCGTCTTCGGGCTGAGCAATATCTATCATTCCCTCATGGTTTTGCAGAAATGATAGCCAGTTTTTCTCCAGATTTCCCAATCGCGCTTGTACTGCTGCCTTCGTAATTTTGGTTGTCCCTGTCTTTTTCAGATTGTCTAGCGAATTCGCGATTCGCTTGAATAAGGAACTCTGTTTGAGTAGGTATTTATCCATTTTGTATGTTTATTTTGCTTCCAGAACGTTCCGGTTAAGCTAACGGTTGCTTTTGTTTACCCGAAGTGCGGGCACCTGGCTTTTGAACTACGTAGCGGTCGCTTTTTCTTTTCACCCGCAGCTCCTTGGAATCGGATTTTCTCCTAAATTAGTGCGGATTTTTCGACTCCAATCCGGCTCGAAGGACCAAATGTTTAATGAGTAACGTGCGGGTAGAATCTTTTCTTATTAATTATTGGTTACTAACTTTCTGCCCGACGTCTTGGATTTTTCGTGATAGTTAAAGAAGCTGCGTTTGGATTCAATACTTTAGCAACCGTTACTTTTACTTGAAATAGATGCTTTATTACCGTGTATTTGTCTACATACAGTAAAAGACAAGTGGTAAACCCTGTTATTAGAGATTTTCCCTTTCTCCTGCGTATAGTTCACTCTCTTTCCTTTTGCTCACTTTACAGTACTTGTGGTTCGTTCGCTAGCTGACTGATTACTGATCACGCGAGTGCCGCGAGAGAAAGAGAGAGAGCTCGGGAGCGCCCCGAGCGAGGCGAGGAGTCACTGCTCGCTCGGGACTCTCCCGATCGGTATGACAGCGCTTGATCCGCAACAAGGACGCTCACTTATAAAAGGCTGAACAGGGTCGTAGTCATATGGCTGCAGATCGAATGGCAGCATCCGAAGAAACGTTTGTATTTTCTTTCGACTTAGGCTGTGGTCAGCATAATATTGGGCAGAATAAGAGACGCTGATTTTTAAGTACAGCATTTAACGCAATTATTTAATACAAATGTTTCTAAACCATTTAACAAATACATTTTTATTGATTTTTACAAATATTAATTTATTTAAACTTATATTTTTTGCTGATTGTAACAATATTAGATTCTATGTTCATATTTTTGTTAATTCATTTTAATTTTAAAACTTAATTGAAAAAAAGGATGGTGATGGTGGGGAGGTAATTTTAATTTTTAGGAAGGAGATAATTTATGGTAAGGAAGTTTTTGACGTTGCACAGGGTCTATTTGCTCGATCTACCTGGGCAGAACTCTATTTTAAAAATTTGTTCTGAGGTTTAAAACTTTTGTTACCTAAGATAGTTGAATATGAAAGGATAAATGCACTGGTATTCCTTTTGTCATTTGTGCACTTATAAAATCCCGGCTTTGTCTAAATTTTAAGGGCTTTTATACTAGACGTTTCGCAGGTAAATGTTTTCGAAACATCTCATTTGTTTATGACTTTTTTAAAGTTTGTAACTTTTTGTCCAAAATGTAACCTTTTGGCCGCACTGTACGACATGACATCGCCAGAGCGTGGTTACATTGTCTCTGAAGTGCCTTGGACCTCTAATGCCGAATACATGTGGCTAACACGTGTTTCCCACCCCACTAAGCTTTTTTATTGCTACCTTATTTTGCAACAAATTTGTTTGAACATATTGTTCAGATGTTTCAGATTAAAATTAGACCAAACATGATATAAGTTGAATCATGCTACTTTATTTAACTTGTAGTCTTCTCATCTTGTTGCTTCGAACCCAACATCGGCAGGGCGCACACGGTCCTGCCGAACGGCGGCAACAATCTACTATACAGAGTGTTTTGTTTGGTTTGTGATTGTGTGTGTTTCTATCAGACACACACGCGCGCGCGCGCGCGCGCACACACACAGAGAAGCGTTTGTACTTCTTCACATAATTCGGGTAGTACATTGTGTAGGCAGTTAACATAAACTTGCCCAGTCAAACGTCCTTCGAAAAAGTGCAGGCCATTGACAAAATTTTCGATAATGCCGCACCAAACGTTCAGGGTCCATGGATATTGAAACGCCGTTGTTCTCATCCAATGCGGATTTTGAGCTGCGAGTTTGACCTTGAATGACCTTGAGTCATAGGTCATTGAACTCGCCTTGAAACGCACTATTTGATGGTGGATAAAAAAATATATCATTCCATTTAAAAAAAGAAAGTTGACCTTCACCTCACCTTGGAGTGTCCACCGGAAAGAATAAAAGCCCCACCACATGATGTCCCCCTCGGTACTGAACAACTTTCATTTGAAACATTTTTGCGTATAATCAATATTTTTTGAGATATTCGTCTGTAACGCTTTATAAGGTTCACCCTGTATAAGTGGCGAAGCAACTGTAGACAACCTGCTCGCCACACACAAGAATATAAACATAAACAATCACACTCTCGAATTACTGCCGCTTGTTTCCAAAGCCAAACGCGTAATACTTTCCAACGTATGCCCAATAATTCCACACAGTATCATTGAAGGCAAGTTATTGGAATTAAACGTAAAAAAAAAGTCTCAAATATCTTTCATTAAAGCAGGGATGAACGACCCAGGGTACACCCACGTACTCAGCTTCAGGAGGCAGGTGTACATTGAGCCTGAAGATATTAATAAATTGCCAAACGCAATTGAGATAAATTTTGAAAATACACTGTATTGGATATGCAGGGTGGCCCGGAACTCGCGCAGTATTTTCAAAAAGGGGGTAGCTGAGGTGATTCTGAACAACTTTTTCCTTGACCAAAATATTGTTTGAAGCTTCGTTTTTTAGTTATTAATGAAAAACACTGGCCAATGCGAGCACCTGTATAGCGCGAGCTCAGTCAGAATTGCGCGCGGCCGAGATCGGGTGCATCGAGAGGCAACGTACGGCAAATATTACAATCGTCTTACATTAAGAATAGTGTGTAATTCTTCGTTATTCATCAATAACAATTTAATTAACAAGTCGTTTAATAACTGTTCCATACTTTTAATCGTTTTCCGAAACGAATAAAGTGTTTTATTAATTATAAAAAAATTGTTTGGATGATTAATGTTAGAAAAACTACCCTAGAAAAGGGTAGTTAAATAAACTTATCTATTCGACCGCGAATTTACCTGCTTCGACGGTGTCTTGGCATTTGGTCATCGTACCGATCCTGACCTGCCTTAATAGCCATAACCTTTACGTTAAGATACCTTTTAGTGCATAAACCTACTGTATATCTGATAGTAATACATATATATTAATAATCTAGTTACCCCCTTTGTTCTGTCCCAAATTATTTACACGCCCATTTCGAATATACTACATTAATTAAGCTACGAATATGACGACAGTAGCCTACGAGCACCATAATTAATCAAGTTACGAATGTCAAATAAGTATTTTACGAATAAGTGAACAACGATCTGTCAATAGTGAATAAACTATTTGTGATCAACAAACTGCTCTACAATCTGAATCGAAAACCTTCCTTCGTGTTACTCTACGATTTCTCCGATTGAATGAAGATCCCCTACGAAACGTGGGAAGAAGAATTAGAGGACGAAGAGTTCCAAGGTCCCTGGGACAGTGTCTTACCCACACATTATCCAGTCACATACCAGCCGTTGCTGAACATATGTTGTTCTAAGATCGCCGCCGAGTCCATTTACGTGAACAATTAGGGTTCCCGCCTCTGCAGCGATTGCTATACTCGTCTCGCCCCAGACCGGATACAAGAATACCAGCCGGGAGGCTGGCACGACATGTGCTCGTATGAAACACCGCTACGCATTACCATCTGCACCAACTGCACCTCAAGAATCTCAGCTGTTCAGCCTGCGGCCCAGTGCCCGGAGTATATCGAGCAGTACTTCGACTTATCTACCGAGGAGCTGTGGAACGTTCAGGCCGAAGCCATCAAGTAAGTCATCACGCGCTGGTGAACCCTTGCATCCTATCGACAGGACAGATTTCAACCTACGATATTGTGAGTCTTTCCATAAACTCTGCCAACATAGCGAGCTCTATCTCGCCTCATACGATATCATATTTTTCCCGAGTAACTACGCGAATATTGCATCCTAAGAGTGAGACGTGTGTGTCCGGGACATAGTCTCCTTCCGTAAATTTCCTTTTCCTTTCCCTTTCATACTTACCTTTCTTTCCTCCTTGGTGTGGCGAATCATTTACGTTGCCCCTAAGGATTTCATCTCCTTTTCCTACCTTTCTTTCCTCCTTGGCGTGGCGAATCATTTACGTTGCCCCTAAGGATTTCATTTCCTTCTTCCTACCTTTCTTTCCTCCTTGGCGTGGCGAATCATTTACGTTGCCCCTAAGGTTCCCGTGATTTTCCGATTAATCCTCCTTGACCCCTATCCGACTTGCTACTGTCCGATTCCCTAAGGAGACCAAGTCACTGATAAATCACTCTGGGACACTTTCCCCGATACAGAAAAGACTTATCTTCTGTGCAATAACGAATAACGCTCTATAAAATATCGAAAATCCCGTGTCTCTTCCAAATCGCAACCTGGAACGTGACAATATCTGAACGTAACAGAAAATTACGTTTACAGTTCGCTAAAAGAACATCGGCACTGGGCGGTAGCTGATTGGTCAAAAATTGTTTTTACCGATAAGTCCAAATTTAACAGAATGAGTTCGGATGGCAAAACGTATGTTCGATCCCGTGTTAACGAAGAATTTTCATCAAAGTGTGTAAAATCAACCGTAAAAGGAAGAGGAGGATCGGTGAACGTCTGGGGAGCGATGTCGTTGCAAGGTGTTGGTCCGATTCATAGAATTAATGGAATTATGGACCAATACGTATACATGAATACATTAAATGGAGTACTGCTTCCATTTGAAAGTGGACAAATGCCAGAAAACTGGATTTTGCAAACTGACAATGACCCCGAAACATACGGCTCGCTGGGTTAAACAATTTTTAAATGAAGAAAGCATAAGAGTATTACCTTGGCCCTCGCAATCTCCAGATCTCAACCCCATTGAGATGTTATGAATAGATGTCGAAAAATATGTTAAACGCAAGAAAACAAAAATGTAAAGAACTCTACGCTGTTATTGAAGAAGGGTGGAGTAATATTCCAGTCCAGCGTTGGCGTCATTTAATTGATTCAATGCCAAGGCGTTGCGAGGAAGTTATTCGACAAAAAGGAGGACCAACGCATTATTAATTACCTTTTAAGTTTTATTTCTACAAACTTTCTAAATTTCATTAATTTAAACTGTATTTATAATACTAATCTAATGCGGTCTTAAGTAGTCGTCCGCTGTTATAACGACATCAGCTAAGGAAATGTTAGAAATATATACATATAGTTTGTAGTGTTCAATATACAATTTTTGTAATTTACTATACAAGACTCAAATGAAATTGAGATCCGAAAAGAAGAAAATCGAAGCTGACATCGTTAAAGATGTCATTTTCACATCACCACATACAGCGAAGGAATATAAGGATGCGTATTGCAACAGCTTAAACCCTCACAACCCGTATACACCCACAGAAGCCTTATCAATATTAGTTGAAGCGAAGTTAAGCAAAGAGCAATACAATGTAATAAGAAATACTGCAAAAAAACATGGATGTAATTTATACCCAAGATATGAATCTTTCATTGAGGCGAAAAAAATGTGTTATCCGGATCATATTTCAATATCCGAGACTACAGCGGAAGTGCCGTTGCAGGAATTATTAGATCATTCAACAAACCGTCTATGTTTAGCGCAAAAGGAAGTTTTACAAAGTATTGATCAGGAGGACTTTAATTTTAAATTGGTTTCAAAATGGGGATGTGATGGAGCATCTGGATTGAGTGAATATAAACAGAAATTGGAAAATCCCACGAAGACGGATAGTAGTGTATTCGCGTCTTCTCTCGTCCCAATACAATTTAGATCTATTACTGAAAGTACGACACAAGAAAAAATTATATGGCAAAATACGCGAACATCTTCCCCTAGATATTGCCGCCCTATTTACATTGAGTTCATACATGAAACAAAAGACTTAATAAATAAAGTAGTCAGAAATATTGAAAACCAAATCAAACACTTACAACCGACAAAGATTACAATACAGGATAAAACAATATATGTAAAACATCAATTAATTATGACAATGGTAGATGGAAAGATTTGCAATGCAATAGCCGGGAACTCATCTACACACAAATGTTATATATGCGATCTTACGTCAAAGGATTTCAATAATAATAGTTTTAATTAATAATTCCGAATGAAATCAGCGGGCCCATAGTTCAAGTGTTTAGGTGCGGGTCGTCGAGAACCCCAAAGTCTATCGGCCTGCCCGAGGTAAAGTTTGTTTTTTTAGTAACGAAAATCAGGAGGCGTTTCAAGTGTACGTACGACAAAATTCAAAATTTCTGAATTTGTCCGACTTTCGTCTTGCACGACGAAAACGGCTACACCGATAGACCACACATGCCTCTGGTGGAGGATGTTGATGGACTGAATTAGATAAGAACATAGAGGTACTGGTGAAAGGTTCTAGGGCATGCGATCCTACCTTACCACACCACAGAAAATCGGGATTCAGCTTATGGCCGCAAGCGAGAGAATGTTTCGAAGAGATTCATATTGATCTGCTTGGTCAACTTTTTGGTCATTGTGGACGCATTTTAAATAGCAAGAAGTTTTTAATACGAGTTCAACAGATAGCAAGCACATACTTTTTAGAAATTAAAGGAGACATTCGCTCGGTTCGGCATACCTAAGATGATTGTAAGTAACTATGGACGTCAATTTGTATCTTTTGAATTTGACGCGCCATATCATCCACAGACTAATGGCGCAGCAAAAAATGCAGGACATTTTGATTGCCATTTAAGGGGGCCGTCTCCAGACGCCATGACCGGTGTGCGTGCACTCACACAAACAACGGAAAGCATGCACGTATACGCCATGCGCGACAGAGAGACCCGATTTCTAATTTTTCGACTGTTGTCTCGATAATTGCCTTAATGAAACTTTCGCGGATATAGAACACACGTGTAGACTTCACCACAGCCCTAAAGGTATATTTGAACGCCAATAAACACCATTCGTTGAGAAGAATAGTGTTTCTGAAACTGGCAAGCTTGAGACAGACAACGATGTAGGCAACAAGATGGCTGCAGACATCTTGACACATTTCACATGTAGCAAATATTGGACGATTTAATGGTTTATTCACTGCTCAAACAACATTTAAGGCTTCCTTGAACTAGCACAAGATCACAGAAATTCGATTTTTCACAATTGATCACTTCTGGAAAGCGGAGAAAGTAAAATACGATTTGCACGCATCCGACGTAAGAATAGTTCAATGATTCTCCGTCGGTGGCGTTTATGGTACATTGTAGTGAATTTGACCAAGTTACCGTCAGGGTCGATAAAAATACAAATCAGTCGGTAAATGTAAGTTATAATTTCACACTACGAACGGCGATTCATACGTGAATACGTGAAGCGTGCACACAGCCACCAGTAAGGCATAGTTGCCGGCACGTATCAAACCTCTGTCACGCTGTTGTCACATCTGTTACAATTATAACATAAGCATCAGCAAAATGAATCGGCTCGACCCGAGATGTTGATTCGAGCCGCAGCAAACTTTTTTGTAGGTTCGAGTCCCCTTGGGGGGTATACTTTTTACATTAATTTTTTTTTCGTTACTAAGTATATGACAATTATCAATATTTGTTAAATACTTTAATTTAATATACGTAAATATGAAGTTGAAGCGCTTTTTTCTACCGTTTTCTTCCCATGTATCTTGCCAATTATGGAACTGTTTGATATTTCTAAGATTTGGACGCGTATACACGTCAATCCAAAGCTCAAAATGTGTAACTCAAAATTTCAATCATTTGATGGTATCCCTAACAGCCAAGCCTGTTGCGATAGGCAGGCTTACTAAGCAGAATGGCCGCAAATTCGCTGCGTTGTCTGCCCCAGTTAGCCTTTTGTCGGCAGATTGCTAGCAGCAGGGCGACAGGTAGTGGCAGGCCTGCCGGCAGATCTACGCAATCTGTATCCGCGGCTCGGTCGCGATCTGCCGGCAGTCCTGCCAACAACGGCGGCGATTTCGCGGCAGGACCCAACAGACAACGCAATAGATAGGCGGCCACTTCGCCACACACTCGTATACTTCGGGAAAATTTCCCGAAGTACGAGTGTTTAGGAGTAAATGATAGGATAATGCAGTCGATCTTTTTACCTTTTTAAGATTTAATTCATTTCATTTATATTACATTTACATGATATTTTTTAAATGATAAAATACAATTTTTTATTAATTAATATATTTATTTCTTATGTATACATATATATGGTCAGGTTGGGTTTACAGTTGGACCCAGCCCGTAGCAAATTATAAATATTATGCATTGTATGTGTACACATATGTTCTTTCTCGCGTTCTTAAGACGTTATTTTTTTTTTTTTTTTTATTAACGTGAGGGGAATCTTGCATAAGACACCCCGGTAGACCGGGGTAGTGTCGGATTCCTACCGACTAAAACCCTCACGGTGGGCGTCCTCTGCGATGCGGATGGAGACGGGGAACTCAATCTGCATTTGTGTTAACCTATAAGAAGCATTTTTATTAGTGATACACGTTAAACCACAGCGCGTTTCAGTTATTTACCCAACAAGTGAGTTTATAGCAGTAAATTAAAAAGGCCATGAAGCTACTTGTACATAGGTAAGTACATGTGTTTTAATATTCTGATTATATATGTAATACAAAACTAACCTCCTGCTCTGCCCCTGAATTGCGTGATGGCACTTCTTGCTGGCGGTTCCGGGTGCCAATGGCCTTACTTCGCACCCTCTCCTTAGCAGTGCGAAGCGCCACCCTCAAGCAATCATCAATCTCCTTCTTCGAGGGCTTTTCGATGATTGCATTTTTCATCACGGCATCTGAAAATGAAATGTAAGCAAAACCTATGTATTATGAATATTACATACCATATAAAGTAATAGTATCACAATTATATGAACAGTGCTTCTTACCGTGTACGGCTCCAGCAGCCTTGGTTTTGGCCAAACACTTCTTGTTGGGCTCACGGCCCAACCACGAATACGAAGTGACCACATTGTCCTCAAATAATTCTTTGAATGACAATGTGGCCATTTCCTTGAGGTTGGACCCCCCGATGTATACCAAATACTGAATCTGAAGAAGGTAATTAATGATAGAGAAACATTTATTACATAAAGATGAATAAAATATGACTTTTGTTTCACTTACCACTTCCCTGTAGCCATCTTCACTAATCTTCTCAAACTCATCTATTGCAGACGGTGTTGAAAGAGGCAGACACAGCGGCAGGGTTCTATATCAGAAGTATCGCACGAAGTATATGCACGAGCACGCTGGCCTCAGCCAAAACGTAGTGGAGAAGGGGAATCATCAGAACAACGAAGAAATAAACAATATACTAGCAGTGACAATTTTGAAGTCCGATTAATATACTCTTATTGATTTAAAATCATAAATAAATATAATTTCAGATTTCTTCTCTTCATGTTTGCACTGCTTACAATCCTGATTTCAAACATCAAACATTTTATTATTCGTATATATATATATGTATTTAAATGAATAAACATTAGTAATAATAATTTTGTATTGAGCTCATTTAAATGCCCCAGTATAGGCGCTTCCATTTAAAATTTAAATGCCTCAACTGTTTGCGGGTTTTGTCACGAAATCGCCGCCGATCTGTTGCTTTGTCTGTTTTGGCTGGCACTGCCGGCAGATCGCGACCGAACCGCGGATACAGATTGCGTCGATCTGCCGGCAGGCCTGTCGCCCTGCTGCTGGCAATCTGTCGACAAAAGGCTGACTGGGATGTTTCAATTATATTAGCAATAAAGCTGCTATGTTAATGTATATGAAATATATTAACTATATTATACAACAATAATATAATTGTAATGTAATTAAAATATATGTAAGATTATCGAAGGCGTTTGAATAGGTATTCAAATGATTATGTCGGCGTGTATGTGTTAAAAAGTTGTTTTGTTTAGCTCTCGTGACCGTAGTCTGTACAACAATACAATGTCACCATGGTCCTTTTCGATCATTTTATGCTTCGCTCTAAGCAACAGAAAGCTATGATAGACAAAGATAGAGCTATGTACGTCAGATGTACCTATGACGTAACAGCAAGACGGGAATCGGTGTGACATCGCAACTATGACGCAGTGTGAGGGCCGTCATTTGTTTGTAAGATGAACCGCGTAGCCCGCGGCCCGCCAGTTGGCTGTGCCTGACCTATGTCAAGCAGCAATAAGAGCCCTTTTCTCTGTTACGAGCCGAGGGCTAAGGGGCACGGCTGCGGAGCCGAGGATCGGTTGTTTAAGAGTTTTGTTAGTTAAACGGTCGAGCCGTTTGATGGGAAGTGTGTGGATGTGCCAATGCTTATTTCATCAATGGGTGCCACTGGAAGGATGTTGTGGATGTGCCAAAGCTTATTTCATCTTTGGGTGCCACTGGAAGGTTGTCGTGGTTGTACCAGTGCCTATTTCATCACTGGGTGCCACAGGAATGTTAGTAATTATTGCCTCGTAACTATCGATACACCTCGAGCGGTTAAGATGTATCTATTCGGTGGATTGATACTGCTTATGATTGGTATAGGAAACGGACTGAATTAAATACGTCTATAATCAGATAATAAAATGTCTATATTCTTTTACTTTAAAGAATTACAAAAAAAGTATTAAAATTGCGGAGCTTAAACCCACGCTTACAGTCTTTTAACGAATATAAATATTAATGCTCGAAAGGGAATGCTACCCGATCTTGCTGTCTTTCGACGAATGCGAACGTTGAAATAAATATCGGATAAATGATCGAAAGGGAATTTAACCCGATCTCACTGGCATCAGTATGGCTATCTGGTACCGACATGGTACACAGCTAGTAAGGTCCATACTGAGCCACGAGAGTTTTTTTTTTTTTTTGGCGATGAGTGGGTTGAGGGAAGGCACTGTCCGGCCACTCCCCACATCCATGAGTCGTACCTATGAGCTTGAGCCCATTTACCGACAGAATGGTGTAGAGGTGTTACCTACTTCAGATGGTTTGTAAGGTGAAGTTATCATGGGAAAATTTTCAAAAAACCCACGTGTAGATCAGTAGAATTGGTTATGAGTTGTTATTTTTTAGATGAAGTAGTAGGTGAGATGTTAGTAGTGAGTGGTGTGGGGGGTGCAGGAGAGGACCTTCCTCTTGGTCGCGGTAGGAGTGGGAGCTGCCTGTTGTTAGCTCAGTAGGGATGTTCGAACTCAGGCTCCGGTTTTTTGACGTGTTAGCACAATGTCGGGTTTAGGCCCTTAACATTGGGAATGGGATACGGTTGGAGAACGGAATTTGATCGGCTCGGAAGGAGCCGGTGAGTCGTACGAGGGGGTTAGCGTGGTCAGAAAGGTTATAGTTGGAGACTAGTTTTGCGATAAAGTCCTTGATTAGAGGGACTGAGGCCATTTTGTGTAGTTCTACCGTGGGAGTGAGTCTTGGTTTATGTAAAATTATTTTTAGCATTTTGTTTTGAATGATCTGGACTTTTTTGCATATGTATTAGGGGACAAGTGGCCACCAAATCTGGGCTCCGTATGTCAGAACTGGGTGAATACACATCTTGTATACAGATATTGATTCGGAGTTCTACCTTGAGCGAGGATTTACGGTGTAGGTGAGGTGATAGAAAGCCGTAAACTTTTAACGCTTTGGAGATGCGGTCGTTAACGGCAGCAGTCCAGTTCAAGCGCTCGTCAAGGACAATGCCGAGGTACCGCACGGTGCTTGACCATGGAACAGGGTGTGTGTGAATGAAGAATTGAAATAGTGGTTTGAGTTTGTATCGGGAGTAACGTCGCGAGAAGAGGATGGCCTCAGTTTTGTCAGGATTAATCATTAGTTTCCAGGATTGGAAGAACTCGAGTATTTGATTGAGGTAGTTCTGTAACCTTGATACTAGTGTTGGAAGTTGCGAGGAGGTGGAGAAGATCGCGGTGTCGTCGGCAAATAAGGCTAGAGAGCAATTGTACGCGGATGGGATGTCGTTTATGAATAAGTTAAAGAGTGTGGGTCCCAGGATGGAACCCTGGGGCACTCCGGCGAGAATTTGGTATAGCCCAGAGCTTGAGCCATTGTAGCGCACGAACAGTTGTCTATTGGTCAAGTAGGAGCGAATTAGGCGGGTAATGCCACAGTTGAGGCCGATGCTGTTTAGTTTGTAAATTAGGGCGTCATGCCAGACCGTATCAAAAGCCTTGGCAAGGTCAAGCAATATCATCGCTACGCATCGTCGTACGTTGAGGGAAAACGAGATGTCCTGCTTAATGCGGACCACTTGCTGGATGGTGGAGTAGCGTTGCCGAAAACCGAATTGCTGGTTGATGATTATCTTTTTTTCGGCGAGGTGCCTGGTGAAGTAAGCTGATATGCATTTTTCGAAGACCTTGCCCGGGATGGAGAGGAGGCTGATCGGTCTGTAGCTGGAGATTGACTTGCGAGGTTTTCCTGGTTTTGGTATTGGGGTGACCTTTGCCACTTTCCATGCTTGTGGGAAATGACTTTTCAGTATGCAACCGCGAAAGATGTAGTAGAGTTGACAAGATATTTTATTTGAGGCATGCTTCAACAGCGGGGAAGTTATTTTGTCGGGGCCAGGGGCCTTTTTGTTGCCTAGCTTGGCAATGATACAGTGATAGTGGCGGGGGAGAACCACAACGCTCCTGGTACTTCGTCAGTGCTCTCGTCCAGGGTGGTCAGGAATTCGTTTATTGCGGGCGTGTGGGGGGAGGGCAACTGGAATGCATCGTGATGTATTTTGGCAAAGTTTTTTGCGAGGGCCTCTGCCTTGTCGATTTCTTTGTTTATAATGATGCCGCCGGAGTTTAGTGCGGGCAAGTGTCGGGGTTCTCGCCCGGTGTTGCAAGCGCGGAATGTTGCCCAGAAGGTGGGATCGGGGTGCTTGAAAGAGCCGAGGGTGTTTTCCCATTTGGAGTGGCGCAGGTACGATATCCGTTTTTTTATTGCTTTAGAAATGTCGCGGATAGGGTCCGCGACAATGGCGCCCCCGTAGGTTTGCCCCCGTCGACGCAGCTGTCGCCTGAGGTGTATTAGGGACAGCAGTTCCCCGTCGGCTACAAGGTGTAGGTGCTTGGTGACTGAGTTGTCAAATTTGGATGTTGCGCGTCGATGACAGGTATGCATGAAGGAGGTCACTGTACGGACGGAGTTGTCAATGTCCTCTGCGGAGTTGAATTTAGTTTTTAGTTTGAGGTTGCTGGTGAGGTTGGAATACAGGTTCCAGTCCACTACCCTGTCGAGACCTTCGGGGCGGGTGGAGTTTCTTGCGGTTAGGATAAGAGGCAGGTGATCAGTGCCGAAACGATCGTTTGTGATACAAGTGAGGTCGTGGTAGTCGTTAGTTATGAAGAAATCTAGAGTGGAGGGTCTCCTGGTGGTGTCAAGACGAGTGTGAGAGTCGGGGTGAACGATTCTGTAGTCTGTTTTGGTCATGTGATTGTAAAGAGTTTTTCCTGATTGGTTTGTTGAGAAGTTGTTCCAGGATGTGTGTTTGGCATTCCAGTCGCCTCCTATTATGAATGGGGATCCGATTCTTACTAGGGGGTTTAGGATATTGGTAGTGATGCGTTGGTCGGGCGGGACGTAGACCACCCCCAACACCACGCTGGGACATGAGATTTTAATGAAGCATGCTTCTATGTTTACATTAGGCGGGTTGCTGATGACAGTGAAGTCGATGGAATTGTGAAGCAACATGGCGACCCCCCTCCCCTGCGCGGGGCGCTTCGGTCGTGTCTAACCGTGGTGTAGCCTGGGATTGAAAAGAGGTTGCCGGGTTGGAGCCAGGTTTCCGTAATTAGCGCGATCTCAATTTGCAAGTCGGCAATGGCAAGGATTAATTCGTTGCGTCGGGGTCCTAACGAGCGAGCAGTCCAGAGTAGCATTTTCGGGTACATTTTAATCAATGTTTTGGAATACTGACCAGAAGGCCTGGAACTTTTCGGCCGTGGAATGACATTTACGCAGCCGTTGTATCAGAGTTCGGGTCAAGTTCAGCATTTGGTCGACATTGACCAGTGAATTTTCACTGGTCACTGGTCACAAATTGTCACTGGTGAGCTAGGAGCACAGTGTGATTCAGGAGCACTAGGAACACTAGGAACACTAGGGACACTAGTCGCGATGGAACGAATAGTGCTGAGGACCAGCGCGGAGAGTGTCAAGACACGTGTGTCTCGATCGGCAGTCAGCGCTAGAATGTAGAGAATTATGATCCAATATGCTGGAGTCAAAGACTGAATGGTTCCAGAGAACTATGAGGTCCATACTGAGCCACGAGAGTAGATTTCATGCCCTTTTTATATCCGAAAAACGGACCAAAAATGTGGTGGGGGTACAGAATCTTCCAAGGGAGTCCAAAAGATCGCCCTGAAGCGTTGCGTCATCGCGCCATCGCGGAAGGGGCAGAATTGACTGCATGCACTCTTGATTTCCAAATAAGGGCATAATAGAGGAAACGAAGGAAACAATACTTCCTACGTAACATAAGAGACAAATAAATATTTACTTTATATTAGAAAAAAATATTTAATTTATATTAGGTATGAAATATTTGTTTGCACTCTCTTTTCAATATATCGATTGAGATATTGATTGGAATGTATGGATTGCGAATCATTGCGTGACGAAATAATAATTAATAATTGACCGTTTGCGTTGTTTAGCAACAAGGCAATAATTCAAGCTCAAAGAGACATTAACGTTTCGAATAATTTTTAATATCGATGGCATTCCAATTTCAAAAAGTTCGAATAATCAGTTTTGGCCCATTTTGTGCAATCTAGTATTAAAAAATTGTACAGTGTCTACTTTTCCAATAGCAATATATTATGGTAATGCAAAACCAAATTCCTTGGTTGATTACTTAAGTCTTAAGTGATTTTATATACGAATTAAATGATATTTTAGAGCATGGATTATTTTACACTAATACTCGAGACCGTTATCTAAAACTCGCTAGTCCGCAGGATCACCGTACCAGTACACAAGTTAGGTCCGGGTAACGATAATCTTTTGGCTTGTCGTTTTCGACTGACCAAAATCGTCTCTCTACCAAAATGCAGCCCCTTTTAAACAAATTAAAGCACAACACGTGTTTTATTTGAATAATAATAAAAATTATATATGTGGTTTGTACCGGGGTGTTTCAATGATAGATGCTCTGGTTAGAGCACAGCGCAAGCGGGGAAGTTGGCACGCTCGGCTGTGCACTCGCACTTGAGGGTGCCATAAAAAACGGTTCCCGCTACCCGCTCGACGCTGATTGGTTGGGGTATGTGCCCAAAAATTATATAAAAGGAGCTGCATTTTGAACAAGTTACCGATGATTCTAAGTGGAGACTTCAACGTCAATTTTTCACGAGAAGATGCTGGTCCACTTATTGACTTTTTCCAAAAGTATGTGAATCTAACTATGAATAATAATCCCCTGACTTCAACAACACGACACGGTACCACCATAGATACTGTATTTACACGATACCTCAACGACATTAGTACGAAACTATTTGTATCATATTTTAGTTATCATAAGCCACTGATAACTGATGTGCCGATTCAGTCACCACCTGAAGAAGCTATGATAGTGGACATAATTTAAAAATGTTGTTAATTTCTTTTCTTATGCCACTCCAATCCTTTTATTCTTTTATTTCAATAAATCTTTTCCGTGCAAATTAAAAATCGTTTTAATCACGTCAATGAAGTATAACTTCTAACGCGCGTACATAAGTACACGCACCATTTTTTTTAACAGTACGTTTTCAGGTGGATAAATTATGTTTTAAGAAAAACGATTTGCACAGCTAATGTTAGAAAAAGCTAGTTAAACTTACCCATTCGTCCACGAATTAACCTGATTAACATTGTGCGATTCCTGACGTTTTTTTTTTTTACGTGCGGGAAACCTTCAATAAGACAGCCCGGTTAGGGCAGGGGTACACGGGGGTAGTGTCGGATTCGTACCGACCAAAACCCTCACGGTGGCCGTCCTCAGCGCTGGGGGGGGGCACGAAGGACTCTAACGAAAACAACCCGCGTCCCCCCTACGCAGTGCCTCAATAAAACAAAGGCCCATCCCGGGGAGGTATCAGAAGGACCGCTCCCCACACGTTCCTTTAAAATTTGACGGCACCACGCGGCGCCGCCCTTCGCGTGGGTCTCCCGTGGCCGGCCCGGGCCCCCACTCGGACCGCCACAACACCGTCGCCGTGACGAGGGAGGGGGACCAAACATGCACAGGGCATCACTCACCCGCCACATTCGCGACAATAACCTCCTAATGGAGGTTCCGCGCGCAATCGCCCGCGTCCGCGGCGCCTCCGCGGCGCCTCCGCCACCCCTGCTGGAGGGGACCGACCTTTCCCGCTCCCTTTCCGCGTCCTCCTTTTGGAGCATAACCTGCTCCCAGAAGGAGGCCAAAGCGTCCCACGCTGCCCGGTCGTCCAGCACGACGCCATCAACCGGTGCCAACGCCAGGTCGGACCCCAACACGTTCCTCAGGACACGGCGCTCCCGCGATCACGCTGGACACTCCTCCAGCGTGTGCTGCGCCGTGTCCTCCTCCTCGCCGCAGAGGTGACACTGCGCCATCTCCTCCCTCCGGATTCGGTGCAGGTACTCCCCGAAGCACCCATGTCCGGAGATCACCTGCGTCATCCGGTAGGTCAGCCTGTCTCACGATCTGCCGAGCCACTTCTCTAGGTTCGGCAAGACCGCCCCGACAACTCGCCGCCCGCCGCCGGGTGGACCGGTTAGCCGGGCACGCCACTCCATCACGGCGCACAGTGGGACGAGCCTATTGTTCCGTTGGACATGGGGGCAAAAAAAAAACTTCGAATTTGAAAATTTTACTTTATAGGCAAGAAACTATGAACCTTTTACAATTATGTGCAACAAAATTTTTTCATTTCTTCTCACTAGATAATCCAGGGCAGCCAATTGTAAATACTTATGTAAAAAAAATTGTTTTCTTTATTTGTTGTTTAGTACGTCTATTTAACGATTTTAGTTAAAACTTTTGTGCAGTGCATAATCTTGCGGCTATAATAATTCCAAAATTAAAAAAAAAGACATAAAATTGAAAATGGAGCCTTGTTTTACTTCATAATAAATGTCATATAAACATTACTTAATTACGCAAATTGACCAGGTTTGCGGGCAAAAAACTCTTCACCATTATATTCTAGAAAGAATATAGATTATAGTTATCCAAGCACATGTTGCTCTTTCTTGCTATTTCGTGAGATATTGTTAGAGTTAATGCGTGAATATATATATTTGTATCAACAGTATGTCGTTATTAGGATATACAGGATTTATAAGATTTCTTCTATACGATCAGTTCTACACACAAGCTTGCAAAGTTCTATACTATAACCCACGCGTTATCGTTAGATCTTACATACAAAAACCAACCACCAGATGACTCTGCAGTATGGCGCGCATTACAAACTGTTTCACCAACACCTCCTCTTAATAAGCGCCCTATATTAATTTCCGTTCAACCATTAAACAAACATTTATATCTTAGTTATATCTCTTAAGCCTATTGCATCTATACAAAAATAATGCTTGTCCTTATATATAGGTTTTGTTAACATATCCGCTGGCATATTCTCCGACGGCAAATACTCTACAGTGAAAGTGTCTCTCTTTAAGATATCACGCAAAAAATGAAATCTTATATCAATATGCTTCGTTCGCGGATGAACTATCGGATTTTTCGCCAATAGCTGAGCTCCGATATTGTCGCCATAAATGGACATCTTTGCGAATTTCTCCAAACCGATCTCTTTCATTATCTCCTGTAGATAAAGTCCACCCTTCACAGCCTCTGCTAACGCCATGTACTCCGCTTCGGTGGTGGACAACGCCACTGTGCGTTGTTTCTGAGACCTCCAGGTTACAGGACCTTGTGAAAACCGGATCACATACCCAGTATACGATTTTCTATCCACCTGGCACCTTCCCCAATCAGCATCTACATATACAGAAGCATCCTCATCTGAATTCCTAAAACTAATGCCATAATTAATTGTGCCTTTTAAATATCTTAGAACTCTCTTTGCTGCTGCCCAATGCTCGTCTCCATAACAGTCGTTAAACTGGGCAAGGGCACTAACAGCATGCGCTATATCTGGTCTTGTAGCGACCGCTAAATACATGAGAGCCCCAACTAATTCGCGATACGGCCTCCTCTTGTTCCCATCACTCTTCGCTTTGTTTAAAACTGCGTTTTTGTCCATGGGCGTGGCCACCGGATTACAGTCTGCCAATCCGTATCTTTCAAGGAGGTCCATAATGTATCTTCTTTGAGTCATAATTATCTCTTGTACATCCTGCCGAATTTCAATGCCTAAACAATAATTTACTGGACCAAGATCCTTGATGTCGAATTCTTTTGCCAGTTCTACCTTAACATGCTTTATCCATCCTTCATCATCGGATATAATCAGCATGTCATCCACATATACAATAACATATAACTTATGATTCCCGTGCTTTCCGTGATATAAACAGGGATCTGCCACTGTCGCTTCTAGTCCTATACTTCTTAGTTTTTGACTAAGTTTTTCGTGCCATTGTCTTCCCGCTTGACGCAATCCGTAAATTGCTTTCTTTAATCGACACACTCCATCTTTGCTACGATCCATTTCCATCAATAAATTTCGGGCAGTATCCTTTATTTTTGCTGTTTCCTTCTTATCCTTGACAATTTCTTTTAAGCATTTCTCCAGTAGGTCCGGCATCTCCATAAATATCTCCTCTTGTAGCGTCCCATTTAAATATGCTCCTGTTACGTCCACTTGTTCTATTTCCATACCCATCTTGACTGACAGGGCTAATAATAATCTAATGGTTTCTAATCTTGCTACGGGAGCAAATGTCTCATTAAAGTCTACGCCTGGACGTTGGGCGAATCCTCTTGCCACAACTCTGGCCTTGCGTTTTTCCAAGGACCCATCCGCTTTGTATTTATTCGTGAGCACCGTTCTTGAACCTATAACCCTTTGTTTCTCTGGCCTTTCCACGATTTCAAACGTTTCATTCCTTATTAAATTCGTTATTTCTGACTTTATGGCATATTTCCATTCCAATTCATGTTCCCCTTCTAAAGCGTCACTTACCGATATTTCGGCTATTCCAGCTGCTTGCTGTAAAACTAAATTTACTTCCTGGTCTTCTATATCATCTGGTTCACCCTCGTTTTCGGCCTCTCTCGTATCCGCAGACACATCTTCAGATCCGCTCCTTTCTGCGGGTACATCTTCTTCTTCGTTGGATTCCACCATGCGCATCTGATATAATTTTCTCGGGCGACCTCTTCTTCCTGTCCGAATCACTTTTGGTCTTCCTGGAGCACGGCACTGGCGCTGGAGCATTTCTGTTGCTTCTTCTGGTTCTACCTCTACTGTATTTGAAGGTTCATTAATCTCTATAGTTGGCTCACCTGTCCGCACTTGTTTTTCGGAATTATCTGGCAAACAAATCAATGGTATTGTTCTGGACATCAAACCTTTGTCTTCTTCTTGACTATCCCATATATTCTCATGGTTATAGTCATCTTCGATAACCCTTATATCTCGTGAAACAACCAACCTTCTTTCACTAGGTAACCATACCTTATACGCTTTTGATATTTCTGAGTAGCCGATAAATATTCCCATTTTCGTCCTTTGATGGAACTTCTTTCTTCGAGGATCCTTATTTAATATTGTATATGTTTTAGCACCAAATGTCCTCAAGTGCGCCAATCGGGGTAGCCTCCCAGTCCATAATTCGAATGGAGTCTTCCCATTCAGAGTCTTCGTAGGACATCTATTTCTTATGTAGTTTGTCGTGTCTATTGCAGCTGCCCAAAATCTTTCCGATAATCCAGCGTATAACAGTAAGCATCGCGTCATTTCAACGAGAGTTCGATTCTTGCACTCTGCAACTCCGTTTTGCTCGGGTGTATGTGGCACAGTCAATCTCCTCGATATATATTCCATTCATTCGCAAGAATTCGTCAAACTGCCCATTACAATACTCCCGTCCGTTATCGGTTTGTAAACATTTCACTTTAAACCCGGTTTGCGTTTCCGCGTAATTTTTGAAATCTTTAAATGCACGGAATACTTCATCTTTGCCTTTTAGGAAATAGAGCTTACACCACCTGGAATAATCGTCTATGAACGATACTACATACCTATATCCTCCTATAGATTCTTTATTCATCGGACCGCACACGTCCGAATGTATAATTTCTAAAAATGTTGTGCTCCTTTGACTGTTCTTTGGGAAAGCGGTTGAGGTTAACTTTCCTCGAATACACGTTTCACACGTGGGCAGCGTTTTTTCTCCACTCAAATTTATGCCAATTGCATTTTCCTCCCTGGCCAAATACAATAAATCTTTTTCATTCAGGTGACCTAACCTATTGTGCCATAACTGGATTTTCGAAGTTCTTTTTAGGTTAGAATTTGCATTTGTTATAATCCTTCCATCTTCTGCTTCCTCACGTAGGTAGTACAGGTTTCCTATCCGAGTTGCTTTTAGTCTCACTCTTCCTTCTGGATCAACGACGATGGCTTCGTTTTTCTTAAAAATAACCTCATGATCTTTATCCGTTATTTTTGTTACGGACATTAAATTCGTCCTCAACTCAGGTACATATAATGTGTCTTTTAATTCAATTTGCTTCACATTACTATTTAAATTTGTTTTAATGCACACATTTCCTTGCGCTTCTACAGTGGCTGAAGCATCACTAGCAAGGTTCAATTTTTGATATGTAGAAGGCTTCATTTTTGAAAACTTTGTCTTTTCCTTGCAAAGGTGTGTCGTACACCCACTATCGAGACACCAATATCTCTGCTCAGGGTCTTCGCTAAGTTTATATGCATCATGTACATTCACATAGTATGTTTCGTTTGACATACCTGCTGTCGGCTTTGGTTTACCTCGTTTACTCCAACAATCAGCTGCACGATGACCCAACTTTCCACACTCATAGCATTTGATCTGTGGTTTCTTCGCAGCATAGGTTTTGTTTCCACCTTTTTGGTCTCGCTTTACTTGCCTGTCATACTTGAACTGATTCTGTCTGACAGCCATCGCACCATGTTCCTACGAACGTTTCTGCAGTCTAGTCTCATACTCTTCCAATATTTTTATTTTTAATGTTTCCAAATGAGGAAGTTCGTCGCGAGACTCCATGGCACACCTGAAATTCTCAAAGCTTTCTGGTAAACTATTTAGCAGCATAGCGCTCTGCAAGTCCTTGTGTATCTCAATATCCATTTCAGCGAGTTTTCCTACAATCTCTATAAACGAATTTATGTGATGTCTAACATCCTCGCCACTCGACATGCGATGCGTCGTTAGCCGCCTCAACAACGTAGCTCTCTTCGCTGGCCCTTGCGATGCATACGTTGCTCGCAACTTTTTCCAGACGTCATGTGCCGTTCGCCATCCTTTCAATTGATTCAGTTCTGACGGACTTACAAATAAAATGATGTCCGCTTTGGCCTTTTGGTCAGCTTTGTCCCACGCCGCCGCCATTGCTGCCGTCGTCGCATCTTCTGCGGTGACCACGGGTCCCTTCATCGTTCCGGCTGCGTATTCCCAACCATCATTCTTTACTAAAAGCGCTTCTGCTTGCATGCACCAGGTATCATAGTTATCCTTGTTTAGGACCTCGATTCTCGCCATGCTTCCTGCAGCGTACGCCATATTTTCTTGATTTCTTGTGAACACGTGTCACCACAAACTTTTTCACGTACTATTTTTTTTAATTCTTTAACACAACTGTTTACGTAATATATATATATATATATCTGGGCCCATAACCTGTTAGAGTTAATGCGTGAATATATATATTTGTATCAACAGTATGTCGTTATTAGGATATACAGGATTTATAAGATTTCTTCTATACGATCAGTTCTACACACAAGCTTGCAAAGTTCTATACTATAACCCACGCGCTATCGTTAGATCTTACATACAAAAACCAACCACCAGATGACTCTGCAGTATGGCGCGCATTACAAACTGTTTCACCAACAGATATTTAATATAATTCTCATTGTTGCACTAACTAGAGACTCGAATCTAATCAAACGGGGCGTGTTTGTCATATTTTAAGTAGGATAACTAGACATTAATATATGTACAACTATTAAATAAATCAAATATTGTTATGTTGAAGGAACAATGGAACTTTATTTTTATAAACAATGAAGATTTATTATATACAACTTAGAAATTGCTTTTATACTAATGATTTTCTGATAATGAATCTTTTATGATTGTATATTTTTCGGCTCTATCAAAGTGCTATTATTCATATTTTTAAAAGACTGTTATATGTATTTCGTTACGTATTATTTTAACTCCATTATGTTAAATCCATTTCTTCAATAAAAAGTTCTCTGGCTTCTGACAATGGCACAGTCATGATATTAATATTTTCGACACTGGCAATACAATGTAGTTTATATTTAGTACATTTGAAGCCAATTCTGGTTTATTGTTGTAATTGTAAAAGTGAAACATTATTCATAGCTCATTCTTTACTCTGCAAGCGGTTAGGTGTATTTAGGCTACTATTCAGCCCTGCCGAACGAAAGGATTATATAAATGACCCAAATAATAAAACCCTTAGTAATATGTAGTCTGCATAAACTTTTATTGATGACATAATTATCGGGTGTTCCTGCACAAACGGAACAACTCTAGCGTTTTACTAGCTTGCGCTGAGGGCTGCTCGCTATGACTTCTTAAGAAACAAGAAATTTTAACGATGAGAGAGATACAAACTTTTAGTTCGTGGATCGGTGAATAATAAACCTAAATATTCAATTTTTTTTTCATAAGGCACTCTCGAAACCTGCCATATAAAGTAGTTCACAAATTGTCGGCAGCTATCCGAAGATGCCCAAGAAGCAAATCATACATTTTTCCGCTCGTACAGAGAATGGCATTCGAGGAAAATGTCAAGACTAGTAAACAATAGAGACATTTTAAACAATTTATTAATTAATTCTGACCTCATAATTTCACATTTTCGACCTTCAATATATACATTACATAAAGATATGTTGCCAGAAGCCAGAGAACTTCTTATTGAAGAAATGGATAATACGTATCGAAATACATATAACAGCCTTTTAAAAATATGAATAATAGCACTTTGATAGAGCCGAAAAATATACAATCATAAAAGATTCATTATCAGAAAATCATTAGTATAAAAGCAATTTCTAAGATGTATATAATAAATCTTCATTGTTTATAAAAATAAAGTTCCATTGTTCCTTCAACATAACAATATTTGATTTATTTAATAGTTGTACATATATTAATGTCTAGTTATCCTACTTAAAATATGACAAACACGCCCCGTTTGATTAGATTCGAGTCTCTAGTTAGTGCAACAATGAGAATTATATTAAATATCTCACGAAAAAGCAAGAAAGAGCAACATGTGCTTGGATCACTATAATCTATATTCTTTCTAGAATATAATGGTGAAGAGTTTTTTGCGCGCAAACCTGGTCAATTTGCGTAATTAAGTAATGTTTATATGACATTTATTATGAAGTAAAACAAAGCTCCATTTTCAATTTTAAGTTTTTTTTTTAATTTTGGAACTATTATAGCCGCAAGATTATGCACTGCACAAAAGTTTTAACTAAAATCGTTAAATAGACGTACTAAACAACAAATGAAGAAATTTTTTTTTTTACATAAGTATTTATTATTGGCTACCCTGGATTATCTAGTGAGAAAAAATGAAAAAATTGTTGCACATAATTGTAAAATGTGTTAGTACGTCTATTTAACGATTTTAGGTTCATAGTTTCTTGCCTATGAAGTAAAATTTTCAAATTCGAAATTTTTTTTTTGTGTTTTGCCCGATGTCCAACGGAACAATAGGCTCGTCCCACTGTGCGGCGCGCCGACGGGACCGAAGCCTCGAAGCTGCCTCTTCCTCCTCATGACCTCGCGGGTCACCGCGAACGGGGGTCTTCGCGGCGGCACAGTCCGCCGCGGCAACTCCTGCCTGGATGTCGAGCGGCAGGAGCCCCGCCAGGGTCATCGCCGCCTCGTAGGAGACCCTGCGGTAGGCCCGCGCGATCCTGATGGCAACCATCCTCTCGACGCGGCGCAGCATCTCTCGACTGCGCCGACTAGCCATCAGGTCGCGGCTCCACGCGGGCGCTCCGTACAGAGCCATCGACCCCACGACCCCCGCGTACAGGTGACATACCTCCGCCGCCGGGCCCCCGAGGTTCGGGAGAATGCAACCCAAGGCGGTCGCAACCCCCTCGAGTCGAGGAGCCAGGCGCTCAAAATGAGCTCGAAACTCCAGTGGGCGTCCAAGGTAAGTCCCAGATACCTCATCCGGTGACCCATCTCCACGCAGGACTGACCCAGCCACAGCCGGGACGGAGGCGGCTCGCCCCGCCGAGAGCGATCGTACATCCAGATCGCTTCGGATTTGTGAGGCGCCACCCTCAGTCCCAGCCTTTCCACCCCGGATACGCCGCATGCCACCCCGCATTCCGCAAGGCGTAAGGTCCTTCCGTAGTCCAACCCCGCGGCCAGCACCAACGTGTCATCCGCGTAGCACGTGACGCTGACCCCGGAGGACGGTGTCGTATGCGAGGTCCCACAGTAGCGGGCCCAGTACCGAGCCTTGCGGGACCCCGCATCCCACGCATCTCAACAGCTGATGTTACGGCCGGGTTAGTATTCGTGGACGACCACTTCACTTCACGATAACTTCACTTCAAGATCATTTCACTTCACGGTCACTATTGGATATTTACTAGTGATGGTATATATATAATATATCATGCTGTAGCAACATTGTCTCAGCGTTCTTAGAAATGTCTTACTATCACAGATAGTAAGAGAACCAGATGGGTCTGGACTTGGAGAGTCGAAAGGGCCTAGGTTGTAAAAAGAGACAATGCGCATTCGTAGGTATAAGTGGACCCCAGTTCTTTGGGTGTTTTCGTTCAGTTCTAAAGAGCATTTCATAGAGAGAAGACATTCCTTCAGAGCTATTTTAAATACACGGATTGAGGAAAATATAATAGTTATTTTATTTAACACACCATATCCAATAGGTTATGGGCGTTTAATAACGTTTAATTTAATTTAATAACTATATATTTTATGAAAACCGTGTACAGTGTTTTAGAAACTATATTTAGTAGTATTATTAAGTGTTTTAGTGTCTAAATAAAAAAATAAAAACAATGGAAAGTTTAAAAGTCAAAAGAAACATTAAGCCTTTTGATGGTGATAAGTACAGTGTATGGAAAGTGCGAATTTGTGCATTACTAAATGAACTGGATGTCATTTATGTCATAAATGATGACATTCCCGACGTGTTGAGTGTACAGTGGATTAAAGCAGATAAGGTTGCCAAGAGCGTGATAGTGGAGTACTTATCAGATTCGTTCTTAGGGTTTGTGCAAACTGCAAGCACGGCAAGGGAAATTTTTAAAAGTTTAGATGCGATTTATCAGAGAAAGAGTCTAGCCACCCAATTAGCATTGCGAAAGAAATTACTAAGCCTTAAATTGCAAGGTGATACACCGCTAGTAAAACATTTTACAACATTTGACGATTTAATTACGGAATTATCGGCCGCGGGTGCAAAATTAGAAGAGACTGACAAGGTTGCTCATTTGTTATTAAATCTTCCAGCATCTTACGATGGAGAGGATAATTTAACTGTCGCGTTTGTGAAAATAAGATTGCTTGATCACGAAATAAAAATATGGGCAGTGGACAATTTTACACATACGAAAGTGCTGCATGTACAAAATTCAGACAGTGGTAGTGCTAAAGTGAGAAAAACATTTAAAAAAAATTAATAATAAGTTTGGAAACTGACCATATAAGTTTAATAAAAATTATAATAGAAATGGACCGATACTAAAATGCCATCATTGCGGTAGGATAGGGCATAAAATGAGAGACTGTTTTTTTAATAAGAGAAACTCTCAATATACTGAAAATGGGAAAAGGACTGTGCAGACAGTTCAAACTTCGGAACCGAGCGGATCAGGAGGAAACACATCTGGCTTTGCATTTATGGCTGGGAACCATCCACCTGGAGCTACGGAAAAATTAACATTCGTCTTGGACTCGGGAGCCTCTGACCATGTCATGAAAGAGGACAAATGGTTTTCAAATTTTACCGAGCTGGAACCACGCATAAAAATAATGGTAGCGAAGAACGAGACTTTCATCACGGCAACCAAAAAAGGTCAAATTCAAGTATGTAACCAGTAATATGGATTACTGGTATAATATATATATAATATGGATATAAAATAATAAATATATAATATGGATTACCTCGATGGACATCGAGGGTGTCCTGGAAGACGTCCTTTACTGTCCAGATGCCCCGTACAACCTTTTGTCTGTACGAAGGATGCAGCAGGCTTGATTGTGTATCGTTTTCAACGAGGAGGGGGTTCGTATAATAAAGAATGGTAAAACGGTGATGTATGGTAAGCCCTTGGATAATTTAACAGCTATTGTTTTTACTAGTACTGCAAGAAGGGTAAATAATAGAGATTCTCAGGCACATATAGTATTATGGTTAATAATTATGAACTGTGGCATAGACGGCTAGGCTACATTGGCAAAAGGAAATTTGTTGAGTTAAAAGTTCAACAAATGGTCGAAGATGTAGAACAAATTGATAAAATTATACCGGCAGATAGTTTATGTGAAGCTTGTATAAAAGGCAAACAAGCACGCTTACCGTTTCTAAAAGCTAAAGATAAAAGTCATATAAAGCGACCATTGTTTATGTTAGGGATGGCAGAGTTTAATGAGGCGAGCAATTATATACATACACTGTTTATTTTATACTTATGTCTAACTATAAAAAGGAAATACAATATAAGAATAATGGTAGTATTATAATAGTGAAAACTACAACTGCGGCGCATATT
Organism: Nomada hirtipes; assembly: GCA_951802735.1. NCBI lineage: Eukaryota > Metazoa > Arthropoda > Insecta > Hymenoptera > Apidae > Nomada > Nomada hirtipes. The sequence goes on along the minus strand of OX637921.1, from coordinate 6,689,333 downwards.
ACGTAGCGAACTATACCGAACACGAAAAACAATTGAACAATCAAAACGCGCGCATTATAAAATAAAATATAATTTCAACAGTTTATTATTCATTCAGATGTTTGTGGACCTATCACTCCGACTACCATAAACAATAAAAATTATTTTGTGTTATTTGTAGATGAGTTTACTCATTACTGTGTCACATATTTAATCACTTACAAATCAGATGTTTTTAAAGTTTTTAATGTTTTTTATTGCAAACAGTGAGGCACAATTTTAATTTGAAAATTTGCTAATTTATATTGTGACAATGGTAGAGAATACTTATCGAATGAGATGAAAGACTATTGTATGCAAAAAGGTATAAGTTTTCATTTAACTGCTCCACGTACACCACAATTGAATGGCGTTTCAGAACGCATGGTTAGAACAGTAACCGAAAAAGCACGCACGATGATAAGTGGTACTAGTTTGGATAAGGTGTTTTGGGATGAAGCAGTGCTTACTGCTACATATTTAATTAACTTAACCCCAACTAGAGCTTTAAAAGAAAATAAAACACCATTTGAATGATGGCACAATAAGAAGCCTAAATTGAAGTATTTAAGAATCTTTGGTTCGACTGTTTATGTACATAATAAAATTAGAAAAACAAAATTTGATGATAAGTCATGGAAAGGAATTTAAATGGCTATGAATCGAATGGTTATAAAGTGTGGGATGTGGAAAAGGAAAACTTTATTACGGACAGAGACGTAATTGTAGATGAAATGAATTACTTAGAAACTCGACCGGTACTGACATTTAGATCTGAAAGTATGATCGGTGAAACTTATAAAACTGATGTATCTGAAAGAGGATCAAAATCAGTAGAAGTAAGTGGAATGTCTAGTAAATCTGATAATGATAAATCAGATGAATACGATTCGAGTATAACAGTAAGTGAGGTAGAATTAGGTGATGAACCTAATAAATCTGTAGTAGAAACAGATATGCACAATGAGTCTTTATTTCAAAAAGGTAAGGGTAGAATACAAGAAAATTCGGAACTGAGAAGGAGTGATAGGATTAAGCAACGTCCTGCTATTTCATATAATGAACGTAACTTACAATATGATCTTATGTGGGCACAATCATTTATTAATAAAATTCCAAATTCATTTGAGGAAATTGAAAATAGTGAAAATAAAATTAAATGGAAACCAGCTATTGCCGAGGAAATAAATTCTCTATTAATAAATAAAACTTGGCCCTTGGTAGAGAGACCTAAGGAAAGGAATATTGTCGACTGTAAATGGATATTTACAATTAAAAATAATGAACTAGGAAAACCGTCAATATACAAGGCACGTCTTGTTGCTCGAGGTTTTAGTCAGGAATATTTGACTGATTATAACGAAACATTTGCGCCAGTTGCAAGAAATGCGAGTTTTAGATTTATAATTGCTTTTGCGAATCAGTTTAATTTACTGATACACCATATGGATGTAAAGACTGCATTTTTAAATGGTGAATTAAAGGAGGAAATTTATATGAATGTTCCTCAAGGAGAGAGTTGCAATAGCAATCAAGTATGTAGATTAAATAAAGCAATATATGGATTGAAAGAAGCAGAAAGATGTTGGTTTGAAGTTTTTGAAAGAAGTCTTGTAGAAAGAGGTTTTCGAAGTTCATCAGTCTATCGATGTATTTATATTTTAGATAAGGAAAATAAACTACTGCTAGCTACTGCTGATATAAAGACTATGAATAATTTTAAAAGTTATTTAATGAACAAATTTCAAATGACAGATTTGAATGAAATAAGTTTTTTCTTAGGAATAAAAGTTAAACGAGAGCATCATACGATAACCTTAGATCAAAGTGCTTATATTAAAACCGTCTTAGAAAAATTTAATATGAATGAATGTAAGCCCGCTAGTACACCTTTGCCAAGTAAATTAGATTATTTAGCCTTAAATTCTGATGAAAGGTGTGAAGTTTCATGTCGGAATTTGATTGGATGCTTAATGTATATAATGCTGTGTACGCGTCCTGATTTAAGTACAGCAGTTAATATTTTAAGTAGATATACAAATAAGAACAATACAGAATTGTGGCAGAATTTAAAACGAGTATTGAGATATTTAAAGGGTTCGAAAGATATTAAATTAACTTACGTAAGGGACGACTATAATTATATTTTAAGCGGATATGTTGATTCCGATTGGGGCGGTAATGATATCAATAATAGGAAAAGTACAACAGGTTATCTATTTAAATTGTTTGAACGATGCACAATATGTTGGTCTACGAGGAGACAAGCATCGGTAGCTGCTTCATCTACTGAAGCAGAGTATGTACATATATGGCACCTTTTGAAGCTGTAAGAGAAGCTTTATGGTTAAAGTCATTAGCAGTGAGCATTAATATAGATATGTTAGCGACAGCGCATTTTGAATGAAAGGAAAGGGACCGATTTATGATAGGGACCTAGCCTGGGTGCGTTTGGAGAGTGTTTTGCAAATGGGCAATCTGCACGACAGACGATGGCTGGTGGCCCGACGCTATTCAACTATCGAATGTCCAAGGATTGACTGTTTATTATGGATGTTTTGAAAGTGAATGAATGAGACTGAACATCCCGTTGACCGACGATGGCTGGCGACCGCATTGGGTCTTCCAACTATCTGGTGTCGAGGGATTGTTTATTAGTGTCGAGTAAAGAATACATGTGGCAATCGGCTTGTAGCCGTATTTCCAAGGAATAGGGAAACTCTTCCTGGAGGATCTGGCCACGGAGTGGGGAAGGTTCTGCCTTTTGGTAAATGAACTGTGATTGACCACTCAGTCTTTACCCCAGAATTGACCGGGAAAGAACTACCTATCTTACGCCTCTCTTACCTCTTCCACCTTTAATAACAACAAATTCTTAACAGATATTTCAAAGCCGATTATAATCTGTGAAGATAACAACGGCTGCATAAGCATTGCAAATAATCCTAGCAATCACAAGAGATCGAAACATATAGATATCAAGTATCATTTTTCGAGGGAGGAAATCGAAAAGAATGTTATTAAACTTGAGTTTGTTTCTACAGAGAGTCAAGTAGCTGATATGCTGACAAAACCGTTACCAGAAGCAAAATTTATAGAATTCAGGACAAAGATGGGCCTGGAGTAATTGCAATATAAATATATGAAAATATGATAGTGATTTCAAAATGTTAAGCATTTGATATGGCCTGATTAGGTTTTCTTGGGTTTCCCTAATCCTTTGCAACAAATGGTGGGTCATGTGTAATTTCCCAAAGGATGGTAAAGAAGGAATGTTTATTTTTCTATTTCTTTATGTTGTTATAATATTATAATACTAACGAATGTGTATAGTGATCATTGTTTTATTATTTGAGAACGGTTGATTCATTTTTGAGGGGGCGTGTTGGATATTTACTGGTGATGGTAAATATAATATATTATGCTGTAGCTAAATTGTCTCAACGTTCTTAGAAATGTCTTACTAACACAGATAGTAAGAGAACCAGATGGGTTTGGACTTGGAGAGTCCAAAGGGCCTAGGTTGTAAAATGAGACAATGCGCATTCGTAGGTATAAGTGTACCCCAGTTCTTTGGGTGTTTTCGTTCAGTTCTAAAGAGCATTTCATAGAGAGAAGACATTCCTTCAGACCTATTTTAAATACACGGACTGAGAAAAATATAATACAGTAATCCCTCGAACAACGCGGTTTCGATTATACGCGGTTTTTTTTTTTCTGGACACATTTACTTCGAATTAATTTATTTTATGCCCAGAAACAAATGAATTCTTATATTCTTCTTCAAACAGTTTGTTATCTGATGGAATTCAATGTAGCTGGTCGACGGCCTTCGTTACCTGGCAAGCTGTTTAATGATTGGGTTTCCTGACTCGGGCTATGTGTCGACCAAATGACGAAAATCTTCCGAATTTGTCATAAAATAGCCCCTAAAAAGTAAATTTACAAATGGTAAAACTACGGAAGAGCCCAGACCTCACCGATTTCCATGATTTTTGAATATGTTGTAGAACTCAGTATTCTGAACAACTTTTTCCTATGCATATAATGGTCGCTCGGCCTTAGTTTTCGAGATATTTGCAAGAAACTATAGCTACTACTACATTGAATTTTGTCTATACGTGCACGCTCGGGGCAACGTGTGTGACCGCCGCTTTTACGGCAGCCGGCGAGGGATCAGTATACCGGGTGGCCTCATCAAAATTGTACCTCTAGAACTGGATATATCATATCAGATTTGGTATTCGCGGGGGAGGGGCTCTGCCCCTCCCCCTGCACCCCCACCCCGTAAATTTCTAACCAAACCTAACCCGAATCTAATTTTTATTTAATTAGATATGAGTTTGGGTTAGATTTTACTTTTTCAAAATCAAAAATTCATCAAAATTAGATTCGGGTTAGGTTTGGTTAGAAATTTACGGGGAGGGGGTGCAGGGGCTCTGCCCCTCCCCGCCAATACCAAATCTGATATGATATATCCAGTTCTAGAGGTACAATTTTGATGAGTCCACCCGGTATACTGATCCCTCGCCGGCTGCCGGAAAAGCGGCGCGCCGCGGCGGTCCCACACGTTGCCCCGAGCGTGCACGTATAGACAAAATTCAATGTAGTAGTAGCTATAGTTTTTTGCAAATATCTCGAAAACTAAGGCCCAGCGACCGTTATATGCATAGGAAAAAGTTGTTCAGAATACTGCGATCTACAACATATTCAAAAATCATCGAAATCGGTGAGGTCTGGGCTCTTCCCTAGATTTACCTTACAAATTTTTGCGCTTTCCCCACACCTATCGTCCGGGAAAGAAAAAGCGGCAGCAAGCCGCGGAAACAGTTAGAATTCGTCAGAATAGGAAGTGTCAGAATATTCGAGGTACAGGAACGGCCGAGGCGGGCCATGTGCATTTTGCCGATGCACGCTATTTTTGTCTAGCGTAGCTTAGTTCGCCATTTTAGGGCGAACCCTAAAATGGTTAAAAAGGGCCATGGTGACGTAAGCGTCCTCACGACCGATGCTTTTGCAAAGGAAAGGCATTCTTGTATAGACTACGGTCGAGAGATCACAGTTTTAATAAACAGAACACCTTTTAACATATACACGCCTACAAAATCATTGTAATAAGTAATACCTAATCGAGACAGAGACTACTCCTCTCCGTTCGATTATCTTACAGAAGGAATACGTCGGTGAAAATACGAAATACATATATGTAATGTAGTGTAATTATATAATACCATATATAGATGTACTTATTTATACATTCCTGTATATGTGTGTTAAGAATTTGTTGTTATTAAAGGTGGAAGAGGTAAGAGAGGCGTAAGATAGGTAGTTCTTTCCCGGTCAATTCTGGGGTAAAGACTGAGTGGTCAATCACAGTTCATTTACCAAAAGGCAGAACCTTCCCCACTCCGTGGCCAGATCCTCCAGGAAGAGTTTCCCTATTCCTTGGAAATACGGCTACAAGCCGATTGCCACATGTATTCTTTACTCGAAACTAATAAACAATCCCTCGACACCAGATAGTTGGAAGACCCAATGCGGTCGCCAGCCATCGTCGGTCAACGGGATGTTCAGTCTCATTCATTCACTTTCAAAACATCCCTAATAAACAGTCAATCCTTGGACATTCGATAGTTGAATAGCGTCGGGCCACCAGCCATCGTCTGCCGTCCAGATTGCCCATTTGCAAAACACTCTCCAAACGCACCCAGGTTAGGTCCCTATCATAAATCGGTCCCTTTCCTTTCATTCAAAATGCGCTGTCGCTAACATGTGGATACTAAATTTAAGAAATACATACGTATATGCACATGCGTTTAAACCATATAAATATGTGTATGTTAGCGTCACTTTTTATAACAAGATATATTCGCTCAAAAACTCAAGAATCGACTGATAAGCTCCAAGGTTCTGGGGTAAGTGCTGTGGGGTTCATCACAGTCCTCTTACCAAAAGGCATAGCCTTCCCCACTCCGTGGCCAGATCCTAGAGGAACAGAGTCCCTATTCATTAACAATACGGCGTCGGGCCGCTTGTACATTCTCATCATTCTCTCTCCTTTTAAACAGTTCATCCTTCGACAACCGATAACCGAAAGACCCAACGTAGTCAACAGTCACCGCCCGCCGACAGGATGTTTGGACCCATTCACTCACACTCTAGACCTATCATAAATTAGTCAATCTTAGGACATTCGATAGTTGAATGGCGACGAGCCACCAGCCATCGTCTGTCGCCCAGATTGCATATCCTCAAAACAGTCTCTCTGACCACCCGTAACCTAAGCTCCTACCATAAATTAACCCTGAATGAATAGCACTCCACCATTCAGCCCTATTTCTTTCTTTAAACATAAACTGACGCTAACATGTATGTACGTCAGTTCTTGTGTGTGTGATGGTGGAGGGGATAAAAACGGTGGTGGTGGGGGGTGGCTCCGAAACTACGCGTCTGTTGCTGTCCCGAACCCCCGCGTTGTTCGAGGGACTACTGTAGTTATTTTATTTAACACACCATATCCAATAGTTACTATAACTTGCCACTGTGAAATGTGGGAATATATGAAACCGATTTATTTTTCTTACGTTTAAACATTTCGTAATATTCTGCGTTTTTACGATTCATGTTGCTCGTTCGGTTCGCAAAACGACTCTGCCAGCTTAAACGTCGCACTCGCTTCCACAGCATACGCACGAGAATCGGCGGCAGAAACCGATCACAAAAAAGGGCAGCATCGGCTCTTGTGTTGCCCTGCGTCGCAGCGTGACCGCACTACAATGTCATCACATTAAAGAACATGTGCTGCAGAGTTATTCTGCTAACCCAGGGCTCGGAATTAAGTGAACTTTCCGCGTAACCGCGCGGGTCGCATTAGGGCGACACCCGTATCCGTAAGTTTCAACATCACCCATGGGGTACTATTATCGATGCGTTTTTCTTATCAATGGTAACCTCTGTAGGCCTATTCCACTGCATTAAGACAGAACAGTGCACAGCGTTAAACGATCCCTCGCTCTCGCGTATGATACGGACAGCGACGTCCAGTTTGCCCGTGGATATTTTAAATTTGCCCAGCACGTCTAAACGTGCGCGAAAATCTAGTTTTTCCAAACTTGATTAAAATTTTGACAGTGGAAAGCATTTTCAGTATTTATTTTTTATCGTGCGACACAGTGGAATAGGCCTACAGGGGATACCAGTGACAAAAAAAAACGCATCGATAATAGTACCCCATGGGTGATGTGGAAACCTACGGATACGGGTGTCGCCCTAATGCGACCCGCGCGGTTACGCGCCTGAGGACCGCCGAGCTGCACGGAGATCGCGGGGGCCAAGACGTGCGGCCGGAGAAAGGGGACGTTGCCTCCGAAAATCGGCCCGAAAGTTCACTTAATTCCGAGCCCTGTGCTAACCAAACGAGCAACATGAATCGTACAAACGCAGAATATTACGAAATGTTCAAACGTAGGAACAATCAATTGTTTTTAAATATCCTCACACTTCATAGTGGCAAGTGAAAATGACCGTAAAGTGAAATGATCTTGACGTGAAGTGATCGTGCAAGGCTACTACTGTTATATTCGAAACAAGTTTGTCTACGTGATGATCTAATTGTTGGTCCTGAAAAGGACCGTTTGTAACTTCTGTCGAAACTCGCCACGCTTATCCTCCAAAACCGTACAGGGTCTTTCCTTGACGTTTCAGAGCATAGACAACGTCCATGGCCGTAACTGTCTTCCTCTTGGCATGTTCGGTGTAGGTCACAGCATCTCGGATAACGTTTTCCAGAAAAACTTTGAGAACACCTCGTGTTTCTTCGTAGATCAAGCCAGATATACGCTTGACACCACCACGGCGAGCAAGACGACGAATGGCCGGCTTTGTTATACCCTGGATGTTGTCACGAAGAACCTTCCTGTGACGCTTCGCTCCTCCCTTTCCCAATCCCTTTCCTCCTTTTCCACGTCCCGTCATGATGCACTTCAGCTAATTCTAGTCAGAAAGCCGAAACTAAATGTGAATCGAAATCCGGTTGTCCCTCTTTTATACCTTCCCGAGCGCCCCCTCCCTCTTCCCCGCTCCGCCAATCAGAGACGCTCAGAGCCAAACGGAAGATATAAAATGACTGGCAACTGCTGCCAGCCTGTATTTTTCGTTCTGACTATACATAGAACTGGTTGTTGCGTGCTGATACTTTTGAGAAGCAATGGCTCGTACCAAGCAAACTGCTCGCAAGTCGACTGGTGGAAAAGCTCCACGTAAACAGCTGGCTACCAAAGCTGCTCGCAAAAGTGCGCCTGCCACTGGTGGAGTGAAGAAGCCTCATCGGTACAGGCCTGGAACTGTAGCCCTTCGTGAAATTCGTCGCTACCAGAAGAGCACTGAACTCTTGATTCGCAAACTGCCGTTCCAGCGTCTCGTTCGTGAAATTGCTCAAGATTTCAAAACTGATCTCCGATTCCAGAGCTCGGCTGTTATGGCCCTGCAGGAAGCCAGTGAAGCATACTTAGTCGGTCTTTTCGAAGACACCAATTTATGCGCTATTCACGCAAAACGCGTCACGATCATGCCAAAGGACATCCAGTTGGCTCGGCGTATTCGTGGAGAGAGAGCTTGAATAGCTAATCAAAAACATTCGGTCCTTTTCAGGGCCACAAATGATTTAAACTTAGTAACTCGAGTTTTTAACTAATTGCTTTACTTGAGACATTAATCAGTTATTCAAATAATAAGTAGGGCTGTAAAATTCTTGTAGAATTGTTCAAGAAACTTATGGTTTCACAATATGGCAGGTCCAATACTACGTACGTATACAGGGTGTCCTGTAACTACACGAACATCGGGAAATGAGGGTTGTTGGGGTGTCTCTGAACAACTTTTTCCTTGAACAAAATGTTGTTTGAAGCTTCGTTTTTGAGTTATTAACCAAAAACACTGCCCAATTAGAGAGTGGGCTCAGGCGCAAACTTCTCTACTGCGCTTGGTCGTGTACGGAGGTATCGAGGGAATCATACGGCAAATGTTACATCGTCTTAAATTAAGAATAATGTGGGATTTTTGGTTATTCGTGAATAACAAATAAACTAATAAATAAAGTGTTGAATACTTATGAAAAACTTACCCATTCGTCCAGGAATTGGATTCAACAGCTGATGTTACGGCAGTATCGGTGATCACACTTTAAGCAATGTAACATTTGCCGTACGATACCCGCGAAGCACCTGTACGCGACCGAGCGCAGTAGAGAAGTACGCACCTGAGCCCGCGCTCTGCGGGCGCCCTAATTGGGCAGTGTTTTTCGATAATGACACAAAAACGAAGTTTCAAACAAAATTTTGGTTAAGGTCAAAATTGTTCCGAATCACCCCAGCTACTCCCCATGTCCCGATGTTCGTGTAGTTACGGGACACCCTGTATAATTTACACACGTTTCTCTATTGGATTGCCATCTTTCTAGATCTGCATCGTGTAAAAAGATACGAAATGGTCGAGCGTTTAAGGCAGTCATGTGGCATGTGTTACCAAGGGGCCCGATAGTGAACGGAAACGACAGGCAGCAGGTGGTGTCATAAAATAGGTTCCCTTGTTCAGAAATAATACATATATCTGTACAAATATGTACAAAATATATACAAATTAATAAGATTTAATTATATCGGGGAGACCGACAGTGGTTGTTATAGTTTGTAATTAAGTATTTTTCTTTTAATCGTTAGATATTTCAATAAATTTCCTCGTGATCACCTACAAAATAGGTATTTCTAACTTTGAAAAAGATACTGATGTTGCAATGCAAATACAGATGCCTGTATTCTTTTTTTTTTTTGTTAATTAGAATAGTGTAATAGGTGACAAGCATCCTTACTTGCCTTGAAATACAAAATGTGAGCCTAAATAGAACAAATAATAACGGAAATAAAATTGTGTATATGTAGAAGTCTCTGCTATTCTGTCTTGTGGTTTTAAGCAGAATGGGCAGAACATTGTCTCTACATTAGGAACATTAGAGTATGTTAAAACAAAAGATGTCGCATTGGTATGGTAGCTCCATAAGCGTTATATTTCGAAAGTGGTTTGTATATTACAAAATAAGGATAATACTGCGCGAAGAATGAAAATTCTATCAAATACTTAAAATATTAAATAAAATATCTGGACTCATTATACTCTACCATGTCCCGAAGGAGCGAGTATATAGCGAGTATATGTATGCGGTTCAACTTTCAGCCGTTATAATCGTAACCGAGTTTTCGGGTCGGTCCGGAAAGATTCGGGCGCAGAAGTGGTTACACCGTATCGGAAGACACACACAACCGGCGCCGCGGCGCAGTACAGAACTGGCTTTGCATCACTTATAGATGTATAACGTGAAAAATGTCCTAAGACACAAAATGAAATAAGACAGATAGAATCGCACCAATACAGTTATTCTGATCCAAAATATTAGATAATTGTGTATGGCTGAGAGCCTTTACGATGACCTCCAGTATTCGCTGTTCCCGTGGGTACTAGGGGTCCGTCGAGACATAAACCTTCCGAATTTCGCATTTTCTTACGCATGTCTGGAATTAGCGCGTAACCTTCCAAATTCTTAAAAAGTTTGTATTGCACTTCTAACAACAGGAAGCGGGGGTCTATTTTCTACAATTCAGAATATAGTAGTAACTAGTTGAGTCTTTTTATATGGATATTAATTGTTACATAGAAATGTAGAACAATTACACATGTTTGTTATATGTTAATTTAAAATAAAGGCGTTATACAATATATTAATTTGTCCTCGAATATAGACGCCGATAAAAGCAGAATCTTATTTGAAAGTGAAGACAAAAGTTTTAAATGAATATTACAAATTTTGGCAGTAAGAAGATTTTGTACATGTAAAGGTTTGGTCAAAAATCTGAAAGCAACTACCATACGATGCGATATATAGGGAATACAGTCCTTAATTCGAAATTTAACAATAATTCCTACGTGATTCGTTCCACATTATCTTCAATATTGGGAACGGTTTTTTTTTTCAAACCGCCAATATGCACGAGAGAAGTGAGTGCCCGTCTGGTTAGTTCCAATAGAAACGAGGTTAATAAGAAAACGGCGATTCATCTCATTAATTTTGTTATATCATGTAATTCACCTAATTGTTTGGGTGGTGCCAAAAGTACAAATATGATACACTTTAATTGATAAAATTGTTTGAGACAAAGGAATTGCAAACATGCCAAGACAGCATTACGTCACTTTTGTTTTTAATATTAATGGTAAAACAAATTTGACCCCAGTGGTTATCGAAATCGAAATTATCGATTCTCTCTGCTATCACTTCTTCCCTTTTCACAATAGTGTAAGGAAATCCGGGGTTTTAGAGCGCCTAGGGTGGCCATCTGGCAAATATCACGGCGGATAATTGGTGGTGCAGTAAAATATTGTGATATCATAGCGTCTGCCGAATAAACACGTAAATAACCAGAATTGAGCGGTTCTACCATATATTTCGTCTTACAATAGTATAGATTTCTGCACGTTCATGGCCCTGTAGAATGGCATAGCGGTAGGTCACTCCTGCCATAGCCTATTGCCCGGCCCAGTTATGTATAGTGAAATCTGGAAATCATGTATGTTAAGAATTTGTTGTATTCAAGGGTGAGGTGTAAGAGAGGTAGTAAGATAGGTAGTTCTTTCCCGGTCAATTCTGGGGTAAACACTGAGTGGTCAATCACAGTTCATTTACCAAAAGGCAGAACCTTCCCCACTCCGTGGCCAGATCCTCCAGGAAGAGAGTCCCTATTCCTTGGTAATACGGCGACACGCCGATTGCCACGTGTGTTCTTTACTCGACACTAATAAACAATCCCTCGACACCAGATAGTTGGAAGACCCAATGCGGTCGCCAGCCATCGTCGGTCAACGGGATGTTCAGTCTCATTCATTCACTTTCAAAACAGCCCTAATAAACAGTCAATCCTTGGACATTCGATAGTTGAATAGCGTCGGGCCACCAGCCACCGTCTGTCGTCCAGATTGCCCATTTGCAAAACACTCTCCAAGCGTACCCAGGCTAAGTCCCTATCATAAATCGGTCCCTTTCCTTTCATTAAAAATACGCTGTCGCTAACATGTATTTGAGCAAGAGTGAGTTCCTTCGCCTCAAAAAATGTTGGGCCCTGAAAAGAACCATTTGTGATTGCTAATTCAATTAAGCTTTCTTCTCAGTTTTCTTTGGCAATAAAACTGCTTGAATGTTCGGTAATACACCACCCTGGGCAATGGTAACTCCGGAGAGCAATTTGTTCAACTCCTCGTCGTTGCGGATAGCCAGCTGAAGATGACGTGGAATGATTCTGGTTTTCTTGTTGTCTCTCGCAGCGTTTCCCGCCAATTCCAGTACTTCGGCCGCCAGATACTCCATGACGGCTGCAAGATACACTGGTGCTCCAGCGCCAACACGCTCAGCGTAATTTCCTTTGCGGAGAAGTCTATGAATTCTACCAACGGGGAATTGAAGACCAGCTCGGTTTGAACGAGACTTTGCCTTTCCCTTAATTTTTCCACCTTCTCCACGACCAGACATTTTGTATTTAACTTTCGACTTAACAAAGTGAACGGGAAACGAAACGAATGTGTTATGTCGTTCCGAAACCATTCAATTGGGGTTATAAACCTACTCGTGCAACTCCAGCGCGCCAATAGGGTCTCAGCTCGCATGCGATTGGCGCTCCACCTGCGGCGCGTTGCATGAAATAAAGGTACCACTACCCCCTTTTTGTCATTCACTCTCAAATTATTACGAGGTGTCGTCGTTTGTTGAGTGCACGCAACGTCTGCAAAATGCCTCCAAAAGCAAGCGGAAAAGCCGTTAAAAAAGCTGGCAAGGCCCAGAAGAACATCAGCAAAACTGACAAGAAGAAGAAGAGAAAAAGGAAGGAAAGTTATGCCATCTATATCTACAAGGTGTTGAAGCAAGTCCACCCCGATACTGGAGTTTCTAGTAAGGCCATGAGCATCATGAACAGCTTCGTCAATGATGTTTTCGAACGCATTGCTGCCGAAGCTTCTCGATTGGCGCATTACAATAAGAGATCCACCATCACATCTCGGGAGATCCAAACTGCCGTAAGGCTTCTGCTACCTGGAGAATTGGCCAACCACGCGGTGTCTGAAGGCACTAAGGCTGTGACCAAGTACACCAGCTCGAAGTAAACTAAACACAGCAGTCTGTTACACTCGGTCCTTTTCAGGACCAACAATTACTTCATGTCGCGGTGGCACTCATTTTCAAGATACATACCATCAAGAAATAATTGGTTTTATCTAACCCAATTACACGAAATGAACAAATACTACATCCAATTCCATCGTTAATTATCCTAATTGTCCAGTAAATAACAGTTCTTATATGCTTTACAAATTTAATAAAGAATTTTAATGAATTATAGGAAAATGAATTAACAATGAGTTAATTCTACACAAATGTCTCCATTAAAGCGAAACTGTGGTATCCCATACAAGCGAAAAGTTTATCCCCACTACTGGGGGGGTATACCCCTGGAGGCGTCCGAAGCTCGCTTGCCGATCAGTGTGACGCTACCAGGGCTCGGGTATATCGGTGAGCTAAACTAATTGAACGATGAAACTTTGCTATTTCTCATCCTTTCCTTATGAAACTTTTACACAGCATAGCTGACATTTTTCTGATTAAAATGACACCAAACACGATATAATTTGGATCATCGTTGCATTAGTGTTGTCTCGCCGATGCGCTGGATTTTGTTTTGCCTCTTGGCTGCTCGGTCCTTTATCTTTACTCGCTGTCCTTTTCTACGTTCGACGCTGTCGGCAAATTTCAAACAATGTAGGAACTATGCTATTTAAGCGAATGTTCAGACCCGAGGCTTTCGCTTTAATGGAGACATTACTGTAGTTGGCAAAAAATGCTATTTTATCTAAACTTTTTTCAAAACTGCAGGTGTGTCTATAGCTTATGACTAAATATTATAAACTTGCATTTCATCGAATAAATCGGATCATAATTTTCAATTACGTTCAACTTTCATGCATCTCTTTTACAATTAATGCGATAGTTGAATCTCATGCGTCATGCTTCAACATTGTTCGAAATAATTGTATTTTTTGAAAAATTCAATATACTTTGAATCCTTCATTCCTATAAACTTATTCGTCATTAGTTTGCCGAAAGAAAAACATTAAATCAAGAAGAATAATTTGCAATAAAGTATTTCATTGTTTGTTTCGTCAATCATTGCGTTGAAATAAAAATTCTAATTATCATGCTTATTTGTGTTGCCTTTTATTGTCAAAGAAATGTGTCTTTTTTAAACAGGATACCGTGTTTTTGACTTTGTGTTGCAAATATGGACACTTGGTAGGGGTGTAAATATGGAATATTCTACAATTGGGTTACACTTTTTTCTTATGGTTTATTTATTATTAGGAAGGCACCGAAGCATCAGCGGAAGCTATGGGATGAACAAAAATGGTTGAAACCATAAAAATGATCATGTGCGAATGGCATATCCAATTCCGTAACGAATTTGCTGGTGCAGAGTTTAACGCATGGATATATGACTATTGCAAATAATTAGATATTTGTTTATTTTCTATCATTTCAAATGCGACATTACAATCAAAGTGCTGTAATAAATAAGATAAACAATTTTTTGTTCGTTTTGTATGAAATTATTGTACCTATTGTCAAGGATTCCATATTTGGGAACCTATTCCATATTTGGTCCAATTTATCTTTTTTTAATGTTACTTCAATATTGACCATTATTTATCATGTTAGAAATTGAAAGCTGAACTAAACTGAAGCGTAAATATGTGCCTGAGTGACCTTCAAAATCTTTCATTTATTGCGTTTGATTTGTAACAATGGCATTCAAAAGACAAAATGGTATTCCATATTGGTTACATTCCTCTAACAGTGACTCACTCTATCAGTCAAATACGTATACACAAGAAGCTAAAGGCATTTTTAATTCGTGCGTCGTTAGTCTAATAATTACTTCGCCCCTTGAATTATATTATTCAATACCAATTTTGCAATGTGTCAATGCACAATATACATTCGACAATCAAAATAAATATTGTAGTCAAAATATTGTAGCGTAATGCTACATCATTGAAAATGCCACTTTAAGGGAAAACGTTGCATGCTTGATATATTACAATCCATTTAGCAAAGGTAGAAATATAAACGATGAAATTGCTAAATTTATATTATTTGTACTAAACCTAAGTGAAATACCGAATTAAATTATTTATGGAAATTAGAAACCTTTTTCAGATGTAGACAGCAGACCTGTTTCCACCGGAGGAATAATATCAGAAAATGCTACTAAAGTACAATAACGTGCACTAAAATTGTACCAAGCGCAACTCAGAACATGAAATGCCCAATAAAATATTATAGAAAGTACGTAAACAGAATGTTACACATATTCATGATATTTGATATTAATTCTCCGATAGAATATTTGTGCGTTACAAAGTACATCACTATCCCGCCTAATATTATACGCGTTTTCTTCGCATTTCTTGCAGATATGGAGCAAAAAATGTGAAAGAAATGAGCGTCGCGCCCTACTGTACACTTTTATATGTTTGTATCATGAGACATATTGAGCTATTATATAGATTTTTAACTTTTTCTATGACATATACAATAGTTAGGAAAAGGTGACTCTCAATAAATGCTGCGATATGTCGTTTCTACGAATGAATCGATACAAAAATACGGTACTAAACAAAAGTACAAAAACCTGCCTATCGTTTTGCGTATGTGTTGTTTATTTATATGCGCGAAAAGGTAAAAAGCAATGATCGAATGTATAGATTTATTTATCGCTTCTTCGTAGCAATAGAGTCATGGCTTCGGTCACATTGGACGAGTCGCTCTCCATGGTCCGCGGTTTGGTGTGATATTCAGCAGCGAGAAATTTCGGATTTAGTTCTCTACGAGTGTTCGTACGGATATATCTGCATATACTTCGTAAATTTCTTACCTGCTTTAGACCTTTCGATAATCATGGAAGACAAGACGAGTTCTGGAAATACTGGAGTTCAGGCTGCAGGAAAGGCAACAGCCTCTACGAAGAAGATAACGAAAACTAAAGCGAAGATACCTGGGGAAAAGTCTTCGCATCCACCAACATCTGAGATGGTCACCGCTGCCATCAAGGAGCTGAAGGATCGAAAAGGGTCTTCTTTGCAAGCCATCAAGAAATACATTACCTCCACGTACAAAGTGGACGGAGAGAAATCGGCTCCATTCATTAAACGGTACTTGAAGGCTGCTGTTACATCTGGTGCCATCGTGCAAACGAAAGGCAAGGGGGCATCTGGATCCTTTAAACTTTCCACTGGGAAGAGTTCGGAGGGTCTTAAATCCAAGAAAGCAACGCGTGCAGCGAAGAAGGCTGCTCCAAAGAAAACGCAATCAGTCGAAAAGAAGACTGCCCCCAAGAAAAGTGCAGCCACTAAAAAGCCAGCGCAAACAAAGAAAGCGGTGGCCGAAAAGAAAACACCTGCGCCGAAAAAGACCGCAGTCAAGCCTGCTGCAAAATCTAAAACTGCCACGGAAACCAAGAGCATGTCGAAGACGAAGAAAAGTGCCAAGGCACCTGCAGCCAAAACGAAAATCCCTAAGCCAAAGAAGGCTGCGGCTACAAAGGCCGCGAAATCTGCAGCCAAGAAATAATCGTTCTTCAACGATTCTATTCAACAACCTAAAATGGCCCTTTTCAGGGCCACTAACTGTTTAATACGAGGAACTCTACTTCAGTTTCACATACATTTTAAACAATGGGATCAATGGGATTAAGCTTGGGATCAGGTAGAAAGTGAAAGGACAAAAGTTGTATGATTCATTCCCTTAACCCTTTCGCTACCAGAGACGTCTCACAATCAAATCCCTCGCCACGAAGCTTCTTACATACCACCGTCTTCCGCAGGTATGGTAAGGTGGCCATACCCGCGGTAGGGAAAGGGCCAATAATTGGTTCTAATAGTACATTATTGATTCATGTTAAGTGTCGTCGTATGCGACAGTTTGGGATACGGTGATACGTCGGTATACCGTCTCGTTACAAATATTAAATGTAACGAATCACTATTGAGGTAGGTGAAACCAAGACTCGGTTGGTTATGTTGGAGGAGATGGTCAATCTAAGACTGTTGACTTGAGACTTGAGACTGTTGGTCAGACTTGAGGCTGGAGATTTTAGACTAACTTCCTCGTCGAGCATTTCCTCAAACGTCGACTCGGAAGTGTTTTTTTATGCACGCTGATTGCACGTTTTGGAAAAATGTCTAATTACCAACCAGCGTGCTTTGAAGGCGAGTCGCACCCTTCCTTTGCCCCCGAAGGGCGGTTCTCGAAGGAGTTGCCGTCGATTTTGGCGATTCAGGGGAATATCGGCCGTGGTGTCGACGCCTGACCTAGTCGACATCTGTTGGGGACCAGCGTTGAACCCCCTTTTGGGAATCCACGTTTATGACGGAACTAAAACGATTTCCTCAAAAACAGTTTTGGTTAGGTTTGGTACTTTTGGTACTTGGTGTCGGCCGGGTACGTGCGCTCTCGGAGCCCGCATTGACGTTACCCATACAGGGTCTACCACGTATCTTGCAACCCGTGTGCGCGCGAACTTTTGTAAATGGCAACGTCGCAATGAGTCGATACTGGTGTCATCTATGAACTGCTGGTGAAGGTACAAGGTCTTGTAGGGGGCGCAAGGTTTGGCAAAATTGGTGACAGGTATGAGATACGTTTTGGGTTGTAAGAAAGGGCGAACGGTTCGACTTTGGCTCGGCTCGGCTAATGTCGGGCGCGATCGGCAGAGACCGCACCGAAGTCACCCTCAGGTCAGTGGCTACCTGAGGGTGACCGGTAGACTCTTCAAGCGTATGGGGTTTGTTTACGTACATCGTACGCCTTTTTACCCGTAATGCACCGAGGCGAAAGTCTGAGGGCGTTAGATCCGGTGACCGTGGTGGCCACAATCCACCCGATCCTTTTGCCGAAAGGAAAACTTACTACGGTCAGGCCGATAGACGTTGGGGTTCTTGAGGACTCGCACATTTACTGTTCACAATGCATTATGCCTCTCTTATTCAGTAATGAAATGTGATCCAAATTATGTCGTCTTTGGACTCATTTTCATCAGAATAATGTCACCAATGTCTGGGAATACGTTTCATAACAAAAGAATGAGCAATTGCAAAGTTTCATCGACGGCCAGAGAAAGGGCCAGCGAGTGAAAGAAAGAGAGGAAAGAAAGGTCGGGCGACAGTAAAAGATTACATAAATGCCTTTGTATCTGTGAGACAATACTAATGCAACGATGAGACTTTTTTTATACTTATTCATTTTGTTTTGCAAATTTGATTTTGATATTGTTGACGTTTTTATGCTTAAAATGAGACTAAACACGATACAATTTGAATCATATTTGCGTTGTTAAATTACAGAAACTTGTTGCAATATAAAGCAATATATTACTTAATATATTACTTTAATATTAAACTTGGAAATTACTAAAAATATTAAGCAGTACCATAATTGGCAAGATATATGGCAAGTGAAACGTTAGCACAAAAAGCGCTCTAAGTTCAGATTACGTATATTAAATTAAAATATTTAACAAATGTTTTTAAAATTTTGGTAAGCAAGTATTGATCATTGTCTTATAGTTAGGAATTAAAAAAACAAAATTATTTTAAAAAAATTATACCCGAGGGGGATCGAACCTACTAAACAGTTTCCAGCCGTTCAGCAGCTATGTTCGGCAGGAATCGAAATCTCGACTCGAACCGATTCATTTTACTGATGGCCAGGATAGTAACAGATGTGGCAACAGTGCGACAGAACCGAAGATTTGGCAACTATGCCTTCTCACTTTCGGCCACCCTCAGGTAGCGACTGGGGGTGACTTCGGTGCGGTCTCTGCCGATCGCGCCCGAGTTTAGCCGAGCCGAGGCAAAGTCGAATCGTTCGCCCTTTCTTACAACCCAAAACGTATCTCATACCTGTCACCAATCTTGCCAAACCTTGCGCCCCCTACAAGACCTTATACCTTCACCAGCAGTTCATAGATGACACCACTATCGACTCATTGCGACGTTGCCATTTACACAAGTTCGACCCGCATGGGTTGCGCGTTAAATGGTAGACCCTGTATGCCCAGGTAAAGCGCACGTAGTCCGAAATCTCTTACAAGAGAGAGTCGCACGAGTCGACAAACAAAAGAGCGACGCACCTATGACGCGGACATTATACGTACAATGTACATATATACCTGGCAAGACTAAAATAAATCGACTGATCCACATACGGAATAATAGATTAGTTTTTTCCTTTATTTAGAACAATAAATCCCACCAATACATCCCCATCAATCTATAATATGTCCGTAACAATAGGATTTACTACTTTACTATACCTTTTTTTATTAATTTCAACTGAACTTATTTAACCGGTTTGATTAAACAATTATGTTTTACAACAGCATAAAGTTAACCAGTCAATTGTAAATAACTCTATTTCAATACTGATTAATAACAAAAGAAAAAAAAAACTAGTGTGCGCTTAAGACCGCACGACCGAAGTGTAAACTTCGATGGCGATTTTAATCTATTCTAATTAATATATACATGAATAACATGAATATTATTATTACGGATCTTATTACTTGGACGAATCTGTTGGGAAACTAGATTATAGTGGCATAAAATGAACTGATAATAAAATATCTCAATAACTCAAAAATTAAAGAAACTTAATACAAGCTAGTAATAATAATAATAATAATAACTAGTAATAAAATAAAAACACAGAAGGGAGTTGCGAAATTGTCTTTTAATAATTTAAATTGTTGGGTTATGTGCCCACTTTTACGCGAAAGCGCTTTGCACGTGGTATAAAATTAACTGTTAATAACTCAAAAATAAAATAACTTTAGATACTTATCGTCGATTTTCCACCAAAGCAATACAATTAAACTGCGACGCTAAGCACTGTCTGATCTCCGCTCGGATAAACTCGGCTCTCTTGTTCTACCTCGTGCGCTTGACGATCTCGTCTCCTCGAGTTTACCCGAATGAGCGTATCGCGCTGACCGTGTCGCGCCGAGCGTGCCGCGCTTCGACTCCCGAGTTTACCCGAAAGCGTGACGCGCCGAGCGTCACGCTCCGAGCGTGACGCATCAGACTCATTCACTCCCCAGCAAAATTCTGTGCGTGGCGCGCCTAAAGAAGTTTACACTTCAATAAACAAGATCGAGGACACGCGTTAAGCAAAATTGGGAGATCTCCCCGATCGGTCATCCAGCGACTTAGTTCAAAGCGGGGAGATCTCTTCATTGGGTTGGCTAAGTGTCAATTTTGTAAATCTGTTAATTTTTTTTTAAAGAATGAATTCAGATTTTAATTCTCCCAGGATTTGGATTAATTTCTCCGATTATTATTATTGAATATGGTGAAAAGTAAATTTGTGAAATATTAATATAATTCAAATTTAAGCAATGATGGGAATTGGTTTATTAGGTTTAATCTAAAGCAGGCCTCGGAATCAAGTGCTCTTCCGGACCGATTTTTAAGCGGCTCGAAGCTCTTCAGGCGCGTAGCATATGAACCGCGCGGGTCGCATTAGGGCGACACTTGTATCAATAGGATTCGACATCTACGCACCTGAGGAGCTTCGAACCGCTTGCTGATCGCGAAGGGCCCAGACGCGCGGCGGGAGAAAGAGGGCGTTGCCTCTGAAAATCGGCCCGAAAGAGCACTTAATTCCAAGGCCTGATCTAAAGGATTAGACGTAGATTTTCGGAATTATTTTACTTCAATTACGTAGCATGGTTATTGCTATTTCTACACGTACAAAGTATTCAGCTACTCATCATTAGTCTGGAATTTTGTTTCTGTTTCTGAAATTTCTAGATGTATTTATTGATACCTGGATTGATAACTGGATTAATATTAAGGAAAAAATGATCAAAAACTGAATGTATAACTACATTTATTGGGTTAAGTTTGATTTCCTATTATCAATTTGTTATAAGATTAACGAATATACAACAACAATATTCAGACTATGTACCAACATTCTTACTAATGTTTATTGTAGCTTTACCGGTATAAATATTGTGGAATTGGAAGTTTTAATGAAATCAAGCCGTTGTAAGTGTAATATAATTAACAACAGTACTACACTGTTCTACACTGATTTTACTCTACGCTGCTCCTCGATCTACACTACTTCCGCTCTCGACTCTACTCTGTACATTTTCATTCATCCTCGTCTCTCTCTCTCTCTCTCTCTCTCTCTCTCTCTCTCTCTCTCTCTCTCTCTCGTGTCCTTGAAACATAGAAAATAAGGGACACGGTTCTGCAGACCACCGCTGCTCGCCTGCAGAACATCTGTGTCCCAGGTAGCCCGGTCAAGAATGTCCTGTGCCCGAACGTTGGACGCTTCGCACTCCCACAATATATAACTTAAATCTTTTATATTACCCTTGTCCATTTGTACTATCCGATCAACGCTATACCTGACTTTGAACATGACTGCATACTCGACAATGCACTGTAAGATATTCAGTTGTTTGTATTACATATTGACGTGGATGCATTCACGTTAAGAGTAATACAATACCGAAGCAGATAGTCTGCGTTATCTTTTAAAGTTTTCAAAGGCATCGCTAATCGAATCGAATAGACCTCAAATTGTCAACTATATAAAAATACCGAAATCTAAGAATACTGATATATTTACCGTTGCCATTCCTAATCTTCTATACATATAGATAAGGTTAACTTTAAGGTAAGGAGCGTTCTAGCCGGGCATCTGGTCTATGTCACTGCGGCACCCCATAGCGCACGTAACCAGCGGACACGATGGGGGGTCTGGGCACTCTTTTTACGACCATTGTCTAGAGCGAACCTTGCTTTGAAGAGCAATATTTCTACGACTACAGAACTTAAGTGAATAACGGATCGCTTAGATGCTGATATACAGGCATTTAATATAAGACGTTATGAGTATAACAATAATCGGATAAAACCAATAGCTGCAGGTATCTCATATTATAAAACAACGATGATATTTATTGATGTGAGTAAACGGAGAGTCAATACGATTTAAATATTTGGTGGCCCTGAAAAGGGCCGTTTGTAACTTCTGTCGAAACTCGCCACGCTTATCCTCCAAAACCGTACAGGGTTTTTCCTTGACGTTTCAGAGCATAGACAACGTCCATGGCCGTAACTGTCTTCCTCTTGGCATGTTCGGTGTAGGTCACAGCATCTCGGATAACGTTTTCCAGAAAAACTTTGAGAACACCTCGTGTTTCTTCGTAGATCAAGCCAGATATACGCTTGACACCACCACGGCGAGCGAGACGACGAATGGCCGGCTTTGTTATACCCTGGATGTTGTCACGAAGAACCTTCCTGTGACGCTTCGCTCCTCCCTTTCCCAATCCCTTTCCTCCTTTTCCACGTCCCGTCATGATGCACTTCAGCTAATTCTAGTCAGAAAGCCGAAACTAAATGTGAATCGAAATCCGGTTGTCCCTCTTTTATACCTTCCCGAGCGCCCCCTCCCTTTTCCTCGCTCCCCCAATCAGGGACGCCCAGGGCCAAACGGAAGATATAAAATGACTGGCAACTGCTGCCAGACTGTATTTTGCGTTCTGACTATACATAGAAGTGGTTGTTGCGTGCTGATACTTTTAATAAGCAATGGCTCGTACCAAGCAAACTGCTCGCAAGTCGACTGGTGGAAAAGCTCCACGTAAACAGCTGGCTACCAAAGCTGCTCGTAAGAGTGCGCCTGCCACTGGTGGAGTGAAGAAGCCTCATCGCTACAGGCCTGGAACTGTAGCTCTTCGTGAAATTCGTCGCTACCAGAAGAGCACTGAACTCTTGATTCGCAAGCTGCCGTTCCAGCGTCTCGTTCGTGAAATTGCTCAAGATTTCAAAACTGATCTCCGATTCCAGAGCTCGGCTGTTATGGCCTTGCAGGAAGCCAGCGAAGCATACTTGGTCGGTCTTTTCGAAGACACCAATTTGTGCGCCATTCACGCAAAACGGGTCACCATCATGCCAAAGGACATCCAGTTGGCTCGGCGTATTCGTGGAGAGAGAGCTTGAGTAGCTAACCAAGAACAATCGGTCCTTTTCAGGGCCAGAAATGATTTGAACGTAGTGACTCCTTCAATATAAAATATGTACACAATTCAAACGTCGAGTGAAGATTTTTACTACTCAGTGACGCAAAATTAACGATTCATTTGCGGTAATATGCCATACAATTACTGGTACATTAACGTGGATGAGACTAGCGGCTAGGTATACATGAGTTTACCCCAGGTGTGCCCTAACATTTAACACCACAAATAGCATACTAGAATAGGACCGTATTTCCACGACGCAAAATTGACATGCTATAGGTCTGCTTCCTGCCATTTCTGTGGGAATGGGATCGAAAGGAATAGGTTCAGGTATACGGCCAGGGCCGGCCTTGGGGTAGTCGGCACCCTGCTGCGAAGTTCTTTTATTAACACCTCCCCCCCCCCCCCACATTTTTTAACCCTCCGACAGCGATGCCGGAGTCACTGGTTTGGAGACCGATACGCACACAGTGACGGAGCTGTTTGTGTTAGGCGCGAGCGGACCTTTTTAGTGGTACCTCCAAAATAGGAAAAACCCGGAACTAATTGTAAGTTGGCCGAATGGAAACAAATGTGCAGCGAGGGATTATTCTTGCGACGACCAGCGACTTGAGCGAACCTTTCTTCGAATTCCTTGATAGTGTTCAGTTTCACTTGAGTCTTATACGTTGCCAAAGAAACTTTTTTGTTCTTATTTCTTTGTTCTTCTTATTAACGTAATGTTTGTGTTACGAACAAAGGAACAAGTTCTTTTTGGTGATTTTCCGGAAGATGTCTACGTTTCTGAAGAAACATCTGTTAGCGATAGCGTATTTTTAAAGAAAGGAATAGGAACGGGTGGCGAAGTGCCACGCACCCTGTGGATAATTTATGATGGGGACGCTGTCCTACGCGTGGTCAAAGAGTGTCTTGGAAACGAATGAATGAAACCAAACATCCTGTCGGCAAGCGGTGGCTGGCGACCGCTCTTGGTCTTCCAACTATCGAGTGTCGAGGGATTGTTTATTAGATAGAAGAGAGAGTTTAAATATGGCAAGCAACATGACGTCGCATTGCTAAAGAATAGAGACTCTGTTCCTGGAGGATCTGGCCACGGAGTGGGGAAGGCTATGCCTTTTGGTAAGAGGACTGTGATGAACCCCACGGCACTTACCCCAGAACCTCGAGTGAATAAGCATACTTTCTTAAAATCTTACGAACTTATAGAAATAATCAAATTATTTCTGACACATCAAATAAATTATAAAATGTATTCCATGTAGCAATACAAATTTATAAAGAAATAATGTTTATTACAATTCACGAAATTATTATTTTTTCTATACGTTTTCCTATACGTAGTAAAGAAAAAAATTACCTGAACGCAAAGCGAATAGAATACAATGTATCGATGAGGGTCTAGGGACGAGTAACCGTCACTGGTTAGTACAATATCGGTGAGGGTTTGGGGGCTCGTGAATATGTAGTAGTGAAATATCGGTGTGAGTCAAAATGACTCCATGTTCGCTGCCCGAGTCACCGCTGTCGGAGGGTTAACACACGAACGTTGGACTTATAGAGGCTTTGTATGACGGTTAACTTTCCGACTTGCGAGGACGGAAAGGAAGGCAAATTAAATTTTTTCGCGTGAATTACATTTTTATTGTATACATATATAAACGTAATCAGAAGACGAAAGTTAGATCACTGTACATATGTATATATGTACCGACTTCCTATTATTCAAAAAGTCAGTAATTTTGCTATGAGTTAATGTATTAACACATTGTTTATCTACGAAAATTGACGAAAAACGATTAGCTTCCATGGATATGCACGTGGTAATTTTATGTTTTGAGACAATCCTAACGGTCGAGAGGAAGGACACAATAGAATGATTCCTGACACAAAGTTATAAACTTCGACTTGCAGAGGCAGCAGCGATACAAGTTCGACTTATAGAAGAAAACTTCGAGTAGTAGAGGTTTGACTATTCTAAATTCGAGTTACAGAGGTAAAATGATGCATCGGGACATGTGGCAAATAATTCAGGTAAAAGTTTTTGTAGTCGAGCGGAAGGGAATTAAGAAAAATTTTCGTCTTGTAGAGGTTTTCGAGTTATCGAGGTTCTACTGTACATAGTAGCATTCATCGTCGGGACTCCGCGAAGCTTCTTTACAAAAAAGCTATTATGTAGAAATAAAGTATATTACATTATACCCCATTCAAATTGTAAAGTGCCAATTTGTTAAATAGAAGAAATTGTACACCATTCAAAACGTGTTAATATTCTGCAATTCAAATTTCACTTCGATAGAAGTTAAAAGTTGTACTAAAATGCCACTACATTTCTCGATTTAGACTGTGCGCTGGTGCAATTCTACCTGATTTAGTTCAGTTCCCGTCTTATAATAAATGCTAGCATTCCAACGGTATTCGAGTTGTAATTGAATTGCAGTAGAAGTCTTAATAATATGGTGTTGAAAGCGAGTTTACCTACGTAATAAAGAAATTAGTGGTCCTGAAAAGGACCGATTGTTATGGACTGCTGTTTACTGCAGTTTACTTCGAGCTGGTGTACTTAGTGACAGCCTTAGTGCCTTCGGATACTGCGTGCTTGGCCAATTCACCAGGTAATAGAAGTCTGACAGCAGTTTGGATTTCCCGAGAAGTGATGGTAGACTTTTTGCTGTAATTCGTCAACCGAGAAGCCTCAACAGCAATGCGTTCGAAAACATCGTTGACGAAGCTGTTCATGATGCTCATGGCCTTACTGGAGACTCCAGTATCTGGGTGGACTTGCTTCAACACTTTGTAGATGTAGATGGCATAGCTTTCCTTCCTTTTCCTCTTCTTCTTCTTGTCAGTCTTGCTGATATTCTTCTGGGCCTTGCCAGCCTTTTTAAGAGCCTTTCCGCTTGCTTTTGGAGGCATTTTGTAGATGTTTCGTAGTCTCGATTGACACCGTCACGTGGTAACAATAAGAGTGAGTGCCGGGACGAAGGAAGTGGCGCTTTTATAGTACGCAAAGCATCACAGGTGGCGCGCCAATTGCACGCGAGCTGCTATGCCATTGGCCATCTCGGGCATCGGCTAGTAGTATATAAGGGTAGGTCGGCGCCCCAGAAACCGTTATACAGTTTTAAACTCAGGCTGACCCACACTTCTTCTCCACCTTAGCGATCCTAAAACTTCGATCCAAAACTCCCCCCCCCCCCCACAGATAGGGGGAAAATCTTTTCAAGTAGTCAGGGGTTTTTGTCAATTTTATCCCCTACCCACTCTCACATCCTCTTTCATCTTCAGATGGTAACACCATAAAAATCCCCTGAAATCAGCCGGTAAAAGGGCATAAGGCCGCTCTCAGGCACGGCTCACCCCTTCTCACTGAAAAAAGGAAAAAAACCCAGAAAACGTTATGCAGTAAAATCTCGATTAGTGTACCTCGCTCGGGACCAAATGCGAACAGTAATCCTGTGCAGACACGATTCTCGCAGACAATACTAACGCAATCAAAATTTAAGATTAAAACTTGTTCATGTTTGTTCCGTTGTAAATGAAATTTTACCAAAATGTTTGTTATAGTTTCCTTATTACAATGATACCAAACACGATATGGTTTGGACAATTTTTACTTATTATGGCATTAATAATTTTATTCTCCTTTATTATTTTTTTTCGATAACAACTAGAATTTGTGTAGTAAATATAAATTCTTACAATTTCTTATCCGTACAAATTATACATATACTGTTATGAACACCGAAATGTAATATCACAGGAACGAGAATCATTCTCGATACAATATTTTGCCATTAACTAAATATAGCAATTTAATGTAGGTAATATGGATTTATTGTATAGACGATAATTTTGATTGCATTAGTATTGTCTCACGTATAAGGGGATTTAAACGTGCATGTAAACACATTGAAGGTGACCTGACTCGCTCGAAAAACGTGTCTGCACACGATTAGTGTTCGCATTCGGCCCCGAGCGAAGTGTCGGGACTCTCGATTCGAGAGTTTACTTCCAAATTTATAATCTCACTACAATTTACTTTATTGCTAACAACTAATATACACATATTCCGGTTGTTATCGGAAACAATGATAAAGAGGAAACAAATTAGGTAAATATGTAGAAGTGATACTACCTCACCGATTTCCATGATTTTTGAATATGTTGTAGAACTCAGTATTCTGAACAACTTTTTCCTATGCATGTAACCGCCGCTCGACCTTAGTTTTCGAGATATTTGCTACTACTACATTGAATTTTGTCTATACGTGCAAGCTCGTGGGCCCGTAGAAAGCGCCTTATAAGATAATTTTTTCAAATAAGATGTATGCTGCTTTAAAAATTTTAAGATGTCATCATTAAAATGGGGGGCACTATAAAAGAACTTCGCAGCAGGGCGCCGACTACCCTAGGGCCGGCTCTGCTCATTGATCTACCAGGTAGATCTAAATAGGTAGATTCTACCTATTTCATATAAATATGCATTTGCATATGCATCCGCAGTGTAGTAATAAGTAACAAACATGAAGTATTGATCTATGGATGCATATGGAATTTTATGTATGTATGGATATGTGTATAGACAGGAATCCAATTTACAGTTTAGAAAAAATGGTGCATGTGCTTATGTACGCGCGTTAGAAGTTATACTTCATTGACGTGATTAAAACGATTTTTAATTTGCACGAAAAAGATTTATTGAAATAAAAGAATAAAAGGATTGGAGTGGCATAAGAAAAGAAATTAACAACATTTTTAAATTATGTCCATTATCATAGCTTCTTCAGTTGGTGACTGAATCGGCACATCAGTTATCAGTGGCTTATGATAACTAAAATATGATACAAATAGTTTTGTACTAACGTCGTTGAGGTATCGTGTAAATACAGCATCTATGGTGGTACCGTGTCGTGTTGTTGAAGTCAGGGGATTATTATTCATAGTTAGATTCACATACTTGTTAGCGACAGCGCATTTTGAATGAAAGGAAAGGGACCGATTTATGATAGGGACCTAGCCTGGGTGCGTTGGGAGAGTGTTTTGCAAATGGGCAATCTGGACGACAGACGATGGCTGGTGGCCCGACGCTATTCAACTATCGAATGTCCAAGGATTGACTGTTTATTAGGAATGTTTTGAAAGTGAATGAATGAGACTGAACATCCCGTTGACCGACGATGGCTGGCGACCGCATTGGGTCTTCCAACTATCTGGTGTCGAGGGATTGTTTATTAGTGTCGAGTAAAGAATACATGTGGCAGTCGGCTTGTAGCCGTATTACCAAGGAATAGGGACTCTTTTCCTGGAGGATCTGGCCACGGAGTGGGGAAGGTTCTGCCTTTTGGTAAATGAATTGTGTTTGACCACTCAGTCTTTACCCCAGAATTGACCGGGAAAGAACCACCTATCTTACGCCTCTCTTACACCTCACCTTTAATATACAACGAATTCTTAACATACTTTTGGAAAAAGTTAATAAGTGGACCAGCATCTTCTTCGTGAAAAATTGACGTTGAAGTCTCCACTTAGAATCATCGGTAACTTGTTCAAAATGCAGCCCCATTTATATAATTTTTTGGGCACATACCCCAACCAATCAGCGTCGAGCGGGTAGCGCGAACCGTTTTTTATGGCACTCTCAAGTGCGAGGGCACAGCCGAGCGCGCCAACTCCCCCGCTTGCGCTGTGTTCTAACCAGAGCGTCTATCATTAAAACACCTCGGTACAAACCACATGTATAATTTTTATTATTATTCAAATAAAACACGTGTTGTGCATAAAATTGTATAAAAGGGGCTGCATTTTGGTAAAGCAGTCAGTCGAAAACGTCAAGCCAAAAGATGATCGTTACCCGGACCTAACTTGTGTACTGGTACGGTCATCCTGCGGACTAGCGAGTTTTAGATAGATCCATTCTTGGAATTGTTTCCCGGACCCATTTGGTGCACCGAAACGGTTCCGGGTTTCAGACGACTGAGCTATCGCATACGAACGTGTCACGTGGAAAGTATTCACAGGATGTTTATTTTTTTAAAGAGATAAAAAATAGAGTCGCACAGATTCTAATCCAACACTCTCACCGTTAATGAAGACTTTCACGACTTAAAATAAGAAATACCAGAGTGGTTCGGAGACTTACGACAAATGATAAGTTCCGCTTAACTTATAGGTATTTCTCAGTAATATAATAATATTAATATTATATAATAATAAAATATGGTACGAGTACGAGTCTCCGCAGAGGCAGCGTAATAGTACAAATAAAACGAACTTTCAAGTTTAACCTTGTGAAAAAGACTGAACGTCGTTCTTTATTTCAGGGATCGTTTATAGTTCAGTTTTTGGTTTGAGCTTAGTGGAGGAGGGATTTCTCAAGTACCAGAGTTGGGGTGATGACCTAGGGTGTTTATGTTTCTATGCGTTATCTGGGCATTACATTCCCCTCGATTTAGATTCGTTTTGGTCTCTCTAAACGTAACATTTTCCTGATGGGTTGATACATTTGCTGAGTAATTTGTATACTCTAAATTTGTAGAATCTATATAATACTAATAATCCGGTTGTAGTATATCTTAAGATAGTTAAGATTTGGTATCCTGTCTCTTTGAGACTCTTAATTCGGTGTTCTTTTTTTTTTCTACATTGTCGATCTGACTATTAATTGCTTTAAGCACGGTCTTGAATTGGTTGAAATTTGGAGATGGTTTCTGAGTATTTTCTCTGAGTAGTTGAAATGTTTGTATTCATTATTTTATCTTTAGTTTCATATGTTATGCTAAGGACTGATCCTCCAAGTTTTATCAAATTTTGACCATAAGCTATAATACATTCGTCGCTGCAAATATAACTAGAATTTATGTTACAATTGTCAAGTGTGTTCCGCAAAGTGTTTCTTATTGTTAAATTTCCGTTTGGTATAACAATGTATGAATGTTGCATCGGCGTTGATTATAACAGATACTGCAATTTGGTTTGAATAGAAATAACATTTGTCGTTGTGTTCTAAAAATATTCCTTAATTGTTTAATCAATCTATGTCTACTTTGCTTAACACTACGCGGGTTGTCGCGAAGAGGAAGGCAAGGCATAGCGTCCCGTAATGAATAATTTTAATCTATTACCGTGTATCTTGTGTATTTTTCCGTCTGATAACAGAAGTTCGTACGTTGGAGGTGTACATTTAATGAGTTCGTAAGGTCCTAAATATTCGTCGTCAAGTTTACTTTTCTTATGATCGTTCTTCATCATTACTCGGTCTCGGACATTGAGGATATTTTGAGTCTTTATGATTTTCCTATCTTGGTCGCGTTTGTATCTGGCTTTGTTTTTCTCTAATCTTTTAGTAGCTTCTGATAGGTAAGCGTTATGTCTTTGTTTCCAATGAAGAAATAATTGTTCGCGTGAAATGGTAGGTCTAGTAGCGATTGTTGAGGGAAGGTTGGCTTTATGTCCAAAAGTGAGTTCAAAAGGTGTATAACCAGTGGCTTCATGTACTGAAGTGTTATAGCCCATACTAATTAAATTAAGATTTTTGTCCCAGTCGTTTCGTTTGTCTGCCGTGCAAGTCCGAAGTAAATCTTTGACTGTACTATGGGTTCTTTCAACAGATCCATTAGATTGTGGGTGGAAGGATGTAGTTCTAATATGTCGCATACCATAAGCTTGTTCAAATGTCTCCATCAATTTACATATGAATTGAGTTCCGTTATCGGTTAGAATTTGTTTTGGCGCAGAGAAGATGTAAACATAGTGATCCAATAATTCAGGTATCAACGTGGTTGCTTGTGTATCGGGAAGAGGGATTAGTACAAGGTATTTTGTGAGTTGGTCTTGGATCGTTAAGATATATTGGTTTCCTTTTCCTGTTTTAGTTACAGGACCGAAGATATCCATTGCAATTTTTTGATTAGGTTCAGTTGGGGTATCGCTTATTACTGCTGGTTCTTTCTGTTTGATTCTAATTAATTTTTCGCGTTGGCATGTTTCACAATGTTTAATAAATTCTGTTACGTCATTTTCAATGTTCGTCCAGTGATGATTTTCCTGAATGCGTTTAAGCGTTCTTGTAATTCCTAAATGTCCCACTGTTTCATTATGGTTTTCTTTTAATATGGTTTCTTTTTCCTTTGTCATGTATGATCGTAATATGTTAGTTCCGAAAATTATTTTTGTTCCCGTAAATTTACTACTAAGAAAGCGTATCATCATCTGTATGTGAATTGATTCTAGTGTACTGAATTCGGTTCTGCTAACCCCCAATTGTAAAGTCGGTTTCTTATTTTCGTGAATAATTTCGGTTATTTTCTTAAACCATTTGTTATCGTCATAGGTTCCTAATTCTGTCTTAGTGATTTGGAAGAAGTATTAGGTTTATTAGGTTTCTGAGTCAAGGGGATTGGTGTAGTCGGATTCAGGGTCCATTGTTTATATTCGTCGTAGTGATCTGGAGTGGTTAGTTCGAAACGGATAGCTTCTAATTCTTCTGTGATTATTTCAGCGTTTGGTGCATCAAGTGGAAGGTTGTCTATTTCTTCTGATGGTATAGGAGAATCTATGGAGTCAGTGTTGTCTATATTTGTAGATGAGTTTAAAGGAACTGCGTCTCCGATAGGATATAATCGAGATAAAGCGTCCGCTGCCGTATTTTCCTTTCCCTTTTTGTATTCTATTTCATACTCATACTCTTCGAGTCTCAATCGCCACCTCATGAGCCTGGAAGAGGGATCCCTAACGTCTTTAAGCCACTTAAGAGCTTGATGATCAGTTTGTATTACAAATTTTCGTCCTAATAAATATTGCCGGAGTCTTTTAATGCTCCATACTATTGCTAACAGTTCTTTTTCTGTCGTACTGTAATTCCTTTCCGCTGGGTTAAGAGTTCGGGATATATAACAACAAGGGTGTCCGTCCTGGGATAATATGGCTCCTAAACCATCGTTTGATGCGTCAGTGGTTAATGTAAATGTTTTTTCAAAATTGGGATACTGAAGTACTGGTGCTTCACATAGTTTTTGCTTTAAAGTGTCAAATGCTGTTTGTTGGTCAGTTGTCCAATGGAATGGTACATCTTTCTTTATTAGGTTCGTCAGTGGTTTTGCAATTTTTGAAAAGTTACGTATGAATTTACGATAGTATCCGGCTAGTCCTAGGAAGGATTTGATGTTGGTTGGGGTCTTAGGGACTTTAAAGGTTTTGATTGCTTCTAACTTTTTCGGATTTGGTTTGACTCCGTCGGCTGTCACTATGTGTCCGAGATATTCCAGTTCTGGTTTCAGAAATTCGCATTTGTCTGGTTGGATTTTAAGTTTAAGGTCTTGCAGTCTTTGTAGTACGATAGCTAAATTTTGATTGTGTTCTTGAATTGTTGATCCAAATATTATAATATCGTCTAAATAAACAAAACAGTGTTGTCCTACTAGTCCTCTAAGAGCTGTGTCTATCATTCTTTGAAACGTAGCTGGAGCGTTTTTTAATCCGAAAGGCATTCGATTGTAATGAAAATGTCCTTGTGGTGTGGAGAAGGCTGTGTATTTCTTTGAGTCTTTGTTCATATGGATTTGGTGGAACCCAGAGGATAAGTCGAGGGCACTAAAGAATTTCGCGTTTCCGAGGTGATCTAGTATTTCGTCCGGGTTAGGTAAAGGATATTCGTCTTGATCTGTAATTTCGTTTAATTTTCTAAAGTCAATAACTATTCTCCATTTCTTTTTACCTGATGCATCTGCTTTCTTTGGTACACTCCTTTGGTACACTCCCACACAGGTGCATTGTATGGAGAGTCCGAAGGTTCAATAATTTTTTTAGCTAACATGTCTGCCATTTGAGTTTCAATTTCTTTTTTATGGCACTCTGGAGGTCTGTAACTCTTAATATTAATTGGTTCGTCATTTTTAACTGTTATCGTGTGTTCAGTCAGTGATGTACAGGGTAAGAGATCAGTCTCAAGATTAAATACGTCAAGATAGGTGATAAGGACTTTCGCAATTGCATTTCTGTATTCTGGATCAATATGTTTGGTCCTTACGACTTCAGCAAATTTGTTTATTTGTTCCAATTTGTTATTTGACTCAATATCGTTTGTAATTTGATGGTCTGACTTACCGGTGTTGATGTAGCATATTTGGACTGATTTTCCTTCTAAGTACTTAGCAGCTTTGGTAATCTTTCCTGGAGGTAGGTTATGTGTTTGGTCTTTCCGGAAAGGGATTGTGTAAGTATCCAGCGTGAGTTTATCGTTATCAATCATGTAGGTGTATTTTCCTAAAAATGGAAGTCCAATTATTCCGTCTTCGATTAGAGGAAAGGAATCGGGTACAACGTAAAATTGATATGAGTTATTCCTTTGATTATTATGGTGGATTTTTTTGAAGTCGTGTGTTTGTCATGTCCCATGTAAAAGGAGTGTTCCGGGGTTGTTTCCGTCTCCCCGGCTGCTGCTTCTTTGATTATATTTATACCTGCTCCTGTCTCCACAAGTAATCTTCCTGGTCGGGCGAGTCCGGGCGTTCGGAATGATATTTGTAGTAATCTTCCGGTTGTGCAGTTGACTCGGGCGATATTCTTGGTTCGGGTGTTATCTCGTCTTCCATGTTGATCAAATTGGTACGTATCGGTGGATTTTTCCCTTGGCTGGCCATTGGAAAATTTCGCGAGTAACATCTTTCCGCTGTATGTCCCAAGCGATTACATTTGGTACATTTTAGTTGCATCCGCTGAGCGAGTGGCATATTTGATGGATGTTGGTTTCTTGATGTCGTTTGACCGATTTGTTCTATAGCTGGTGCCGTTCTAGGTAAAGGGGTTTTGGTAAAATTTATTTTTTCTACTGCTCGGTTGGCGTCGCGAGTCCAAAGTTCCATATCCGCAGCCATAGTTCGTGCTTCTAGCAGTGTTTTAGGTTTACTAGGTATGACTAATTGTAAAGGTTTTAATGTCTTAGAGTGGCCACCTCAGTCACCAGACCTGAACCCAATTGAACATCTTTGGAGTCAATTAAAAAAAGAGACGGCCGATTTTCAGGAGACAATTTCAAATTTATCTTTATTATGGGAAAATGTTTTTAAGAAATGGAACGAAATTACAACTGAACAATGTAAAAAACTTGTGGAAAGTAGGCCCAGGAGAATTCAAGCCGTTATTGACGCCAAAGGCGGATATATAAAATATTAAAACTATTTGATGCTAAGTCACGTTATTGATCACATTCAGTATTCTGTTTATTGTATAATTATTGTTCTAATAAATAATATTTCCGACATGTTCTGTATTTTTTTTGTGAACATAACAACTTAAATTATTGATTAAATACATTTTCAAAAATTTACAATTAGTCACTATAATTTAATTAAATAAAAAGTGTAACGAAGGAAAGTATTTGATCAATTTCGTGAGTCACTGTATGTCAGAAATAATTCGATTATTTCTATAAGTTCGTAAGATTTTAAAAATGTATGCTTATTCACTCGAGGTTCTGGGGTTCATCACAGTCCTCTTACCAAAAAGCATAGCCTTCCCAATCCGTGACCAGATCCTCCAGGAACAGAGTATGTACCTATTCTTTAGCAATGTGACGTCAGGTCGCTTGCCAAATTTAAACTCTCTCTCTCTCTTCTATCTAATAAACAATTCTTCGATACTCGATAGTTGGAAGACCCAGAGCGGTCGCCAGCCACCGCCTGCCGACAGGATGTTTGGTTTCATTCATTCATTTCCAAGACGTGCAATAACTTAGTCCAGTGGTGACTAACTTCTTCCCCGCCGAAAACCAAAGTTCCCCCACTACCAGTCGGGCGAGTCCCCCACTATAGTTCCCTTATTCTTACCTTCCCCTACAACGCTTCTACTTCATCCTACTCTCACTGCTACCTATTTTCTTCCGTTACTTAAAATTTACGCTTCTCCTCAACAGAGGTACGCTGCCCTCTCCTACTTCGTGCCGTAGACGTAGACGTAGTGGGAACAATTCCCCTTCGCCCATGTTACAGAAAAGAGTGGGGATAAGGGTTCAACTGGCTCGCGAGCCGCCAGTTAGTCACCACTGACTTAGTCAATACTAAGACATTCCCAAAACACGCTTTGACCACTCGTAGGACTGCGTACCCATCATAAATTATCCACAGGGTGCGTAGCACTCCGCCACCCGATCCTATTCCTTTCTTTGAAAATACGCTATCGCTAACATATACAGTGAGGAGCAAAATTGAACCAATGTAAATGCTTTTTGTAAAAAATGATAATTTATTTGTATATCGCTGTATGGACTGAAGGTAACTAGTGGTATATATTGTTGTACACTTATTTTAATGTGATAAACATATATAAATTTTATTGTATTTTATATACTTTTGTAGGTATACAGTTATGCTTTTGACTCAATTTTGCACCGCTACAAAAAAGGATTGAAAATTAAAAATTTAAGTAAATTTAATATTTTGTCCATAAGCCCTTGGCACTTAAAACGGCTGCAATTCTTCTTGGCATACTCTCAACTAGATTTTTGCATATTTCTTGAGGGATAGCATACCATTGTTGTTCAACTCTTTCCCACAGTTCATTCAGATTACGTGGTGGAGAATCATATTCGTCTCGTATTTGTCTTTTTAGTATTGCCCAAAGATTCTCTATTGGGTTTAAGTTTGGACTTTGAGCTGGCCAGTCCAGAACTTGAAATGGTTGCAGTTGCAACCAATTTGGCACACTGTTTGCCATGTGCTTGGGATCCCTATCATGTTGAAACACGATATTCCTTTCATGTATTGGCATGTTCTCTACCGTTTCTCGCAATTTTGTGTTTAAAATTTCTTGATACATGTACTGATTCATTCTGCCACTAATACGACTTAATGATCCTAGCCCATACACCGTGAAGCAACCCCACAGCATAACGGATCCACCCCCAAATTTTATTGTTTCCTGTACATGTCGTCTTTGTAATGATTCACCTTTACGGATCCAGGCCCATTGATGTCCATCAGGCAAAATTCTATTAATTTTAGATTCATCTGACCATATGACACGTTTCCAGTCATCTACCGTCCAATGCATATATTTTTTAGCAAAAGCCAAGCGAGCTTTAATATTCTTTTTACTTATCATGGGTTTCTTCTTTTTTTCGATGGCCTTGAAATTCATTTCTTTGAGAGCTCGTCGGATGGTCCAACGAGTGCAACGTACTCCTACATTTTCTATTAATTTTCCTGCCATTACAGCAGATTTTGCTACTCCTGAGGTAATAAAACGTGCGAGGCTTCTCTTGTTTTGTGCTGACAGTATCTTCGGTCGACCCGCAGATGGTCCAGAAATATCACTGCAATATTTGCTTCTTATTCTTTGAACACTTGATTGTGATATTGCGAACTTTTTACACACTTCACGCGTTGAAATTCCTTTCTTCAATAAGGAAATTATCGCATCTCGAACACATTTCGTAATAGATTTCATAATCACGAAACTTTCAGCTTTGAAGCGTTGCCTCTAACGATTCACTTACAACTAATGTTAATAATACGTTTGTGCGATGAACGTTCGAACAATATACACAAGTTTGTCCTTGCAGCAGTCCCGAATGTAACAAATACGTACACATCTAATACTGGTGCAAAATTGAGTCAAAAGCATAACTGTATAACTACAAAAGTCTATAAAATACAACAAAATTTATATATGTTTATCACATTAAAGTAAGTGTACAATAATATACACCACTAGTTACCTTCAGTCCATACAGCGATATAAAAATAAATTATCATTTTTTACAAAATGCACTTACATTGGTTCAATTTTGCTCCTCACTGTACATGTTGTTTGCGAGAGTACCAAGATTCCTTGAGTACCCTCGGCTTTGTAATTGAGATTCAATCTAATTATAATAAAGAAATTAGATTGGTGTAAAGTGAGGAGTCAAAGTTGGTTTCTCAGGATTTATTGTAGATTTGTTTGTTTGCTGTACAAGTTATAAATGTTTATTGGTGCTTACTCGTCTGTATGTTAATTGTATCGTTTGCCTAGTATTACACCTTACTTCCTTTGCACTTGTTATAGTTTGTTTTAGTTTAGAAATACTTTGGCGAGAGCCGTGCGAGAGTGCGATTTGCCTTCGCGCGGGTCTATATATAGCTAATCCCAAGTTCCTTTGTAAGAGGAAAGGGAGCGCTCCTGCTTCCCCGCAATGGGGCTGGGAGCAGGAGAACGCGAGCAAGCTGTTGCTACGCGCTTGTAGCTGAATCTTCAACACATGTATAGGCATACGGGCAGCTATTATTTTGAGATACGCATTTATTAACCCTTTCGCTCCTAACGGTGACTATAGTCACCCAACGCCTGACGCTCGCTATGTACTAACGGTGACTATAGTCACCCAATGCCTGACGCTCGCTATGTACCAACGGTGACTATAGTCACCCAACGCCTGGCATTCGCTATGTACTAACGGTGACTATAGTCACCCGTGAATTTTCGCATTCACAGAGTATATCTGTTATATCCATGGTTAAAGATACGTTCCATCGGCAGTCAAATTTAAGTGCGCCTTCGTTGGGATTGGCCCGCACCGAGGCAGCGCTACTACGAGCCGATCCGCCGTAGCGAAAAGGTTAATCATAACAGGGTAATCTAATATCATCTAATTTGCAATAGTAATATTAATTACATTAGTATGCATTGCAGTATGATATTGTTAGGAACTAGCTTGTTGCTTGACAATTAATATCGGTTAATAACAAAATTTGTATGTAAATTAGAGAAGTTGTAGACATGAAATTCCAGAAAGCTCCGAGTTTCTTTACTTTTATGTATATAATAATATATCCACCAAGTTTCATTAAAATCGGAGACGGACAGTTCGATATGTTTCCTTGTTAGTTTACTTTTTAGTCAGTTAGATTCAGTCTTTGATTAGTTATTGTTGCGTCGCAACCTTTCATCATGGAAGTACTCATTTTCAGCACCAACATTTTTACGAACCAGGTATCGCGGCTAATTTCTGTATGTTATTTGTTACTAACTTTTATTCTACACGGATATTTTTCAGCAGTAAATATTATATTATTAAATTATAAATATGTTTTAATCAATATATGATACTGTTGTAAACATAAATAATAAAGAATTTATATAATTTACATTATAAGCTTTTTATATTTCATACTACTACTGTAATTTGTAATATTCTAATTTGTTATGATGACAAAAATGCAAGAAAAGATTGGCTGGAGAAATGGACTACAATATTCCCTCGATGGAAGCGAAAGCTTTGGGACTGAACGTTCGCTTACATCGTGTTATTCTTACGTTGTTTGAAATTTGCCGACAGCGTCGAACGTCGAAAAGGACAGCGAGTAAAGATAAGGAACCGAGCAGGCAAGCCAAAACACGATCGCAGCTTCTCTTTTCTTTTCACTACCTATCCTTTTCTGCGGCCGAAACTTATTACTGTTAATTAAGCCACTAAATAAAGTCCAAATTATATCGTGTTTAGTCTCATTTTAATCAGAAAAATGTCAGCTATGCTGTGTAAATATTTCATAAGAAAAGGATGAGAAATAGCAAAGTTGCATCCTTCAATTAGTATTGGCTCACCGATATACCCAACCCGGATCACGTTACCGACGTGCTCTCACCGATTGCCGAGAGAACTTCTGGACCCCTCGAGGGGAATACCCCCCAGTGGTGGGGATGAACTCTTCGCTTCCATCGCATACCTCTTTTTCGCTTCCATCGAGGGAAAACTGTATCCCCTCCACGTGGGGGAATGCCCCGTGGCGATAACGACGCTCGACGACGCGGTGTAATACGATCCGAACCGGATTATCGGTGTGACTAATCCTATTTCAACGATGAAACTTTTTTATTTATTAATTTTTCTACATGCAACTTTTACCAATGTATCTGGGAGATCTTTCCGATTCAAATAAGACCAAACACGATATAGTTTGAATTATGTTTACTTGTTGATCCAGACTTTGTGGTACTTATTCAATTAGTATCAACAAGTAAATATAATTCAAACTATATCGTGTTTGGCCTTATTTTAATCAGAAACATCTCGCAAGTACGTTAGTAAAAGTTTCATTAAGAGAAATTCAAAAAGTAAACAAATGAACACGTGCGGGACTCGAACATACAGAAAAGTTTCTGGCGGCTTGAGACAAAATCTCCGCCCGAGCCGATTCATTTAGTTAACTGACGATCACACTTGTAACAGATGTGGCAACAGCGCGACAGAAGTCTTGATAAGTTGCGGCAACTATGCCTTACTGTGTCTGTATTCACGCATCACATATTTACGTATGAATCGGCGTTCGATACTCATACATAGGCTCGTAAAGGATTACAAAAAAAATCAGGGAGTCAACTGTTGACTGATTTGGAGACATTTCCTTATTATATGTTCTATACAAAATAGTCAAAAGAATCAAAAAGAATAATAAGAGCAATAATTTCAAATAATTGCTGTAACTACCACATTCTGAAAATATGATATCAGTACATCAATACTTCCAGTATTAGTAAAAAAGTTCCAATCTCTTCTTTTTTATTTTAAATAATATAACCATATAATTATAACATAAATTCGACAGCGATTTCAAGTCAAGCATGTGTTACAGTAAAAGCGTTTAGTACATTTATACAGTTCCCAGTCAACGTACGCCTAAAATGCGTGACCTACCCTACAAACGTACGAAAATGCAAACATTTACTCCATCACGCTGTTACTGTAGCACATGTCACAAGCCAACGCTTCAGTTTTGCTATGATTTTACCACCGACGAGATATAAGAATAGACAGGACATCTTATGGACTTTCGTGGCCCACCGTGACGGCCATACCGACTCAGAAATTCGACACTGATTTGAGCGTCCTCTGTTCATGAACAGTGAGCAGTTGAAGAACTAATATTTACTGAAGTAGTGTTGGGGACAGGACTCATGCGATTGTGTGAATATATGTGAATGCTTTGGAGGAAATCACGAAAAATATTCCTCGGTCAACGTTTTGGTAGGAAAATTGAGCTCCGGCCCCTGGTTGCGCGATACTCTTCGTTTCGGCTCGAGTTGAGTCGAAATCACATCGGGGCGATGAATTCCGTATGTCGCGTATAGCCTACTTTTTTAACACGTCACGTCGAGACGCCATGTAAGAAAAATAAAGTAATAATAATTTTCTGGAAAAAATGTCATTAATTGTGATACATGTTTTGTAATGTATTTTATTTTTGTTCTAAATCATAATATTTTAATACAATGTAATGTAGTTTTACAAAATTAGATAGATTTTTTTTATAAAAGTTAATTTGGTTACAATTTGATCATAAAATAAAAATTTGAGAATCTTTCTTCAGTTTCTTATTTTGTTTTTTACGCATTGAAGTCCCTACTTTAATGTATATCTGTTCCGTCTGTTAATTGTTCAAAGGATTAGTGCCCGAAAATAACAATTCGGGAAAAGTCAATCCAAGACTCAACTTTCGCTTCGGTCATAAACAACCCAGGTTGACCACGGAGATTTATTTCAGGTCAACGTTTTCACAAAGTGCTAAACTGTATTGTATTGTATGCCCATTGTATTGTAAGATACCCATGATTATTGTAGTATGCTTTTATGTGTTTAAAGAATCAGGCAATTAAAGAACCAGGTAGTCAAAAGCGTTTCTCCACGGCTCGGAGTGATCGAAAAGCGTTTCGCCTCGGCTCGGAGCGATTGTTCGGAAGCGTTTCATGCTCGGTCGTTTTTTTGTTCTGCAAATTTTATTACGATATTGTTAACGTTTGTATGCTTAAAATGAGACAACACGATCATATTTGCTTCATATTGCAACCCGTTTTTGTAATTTATCAACGCAAATATGATCCAAATTATATCGCGTTTGGTGTTATTTTAATCACAACAGCCTCAGCAATATTTTAATAAAATTTGCAAAACGAAATAATTAACAATAAAGAAGTTTTATAGTTGCATTAGTGTTGTCTCACCGATACGTAGGTATCTGTCCTTTTTTTCACTCTCTGTCCCTTTCAGTGGACGATGAGAGTGGGGAAAGCGCAAAAATTTGTGAATTTACTTTTAGGGGCTACTTTATGAGAAGTTCGAAAGCCTTCCGTCATCTGGTCGACACGGACCCCGAGTCAAAAAGATCCGATCATAAAACAGCTTGCCAGGTATCGAAGGCCGTCGATATGTTCGGTTTTTGCGACCAAACAGTTACTGTATGCATCGAGCATCTACATCGAATTCAAACAGATATGAAAGTGTTTGGAGAATGAGATAAGAATGCATTTGTTTCTAGGCATAAAATAAATTAATATGGAAGAAATGTGTCGGGACAAAAAAAACAAAAAAAAAATTGTCCGGAAGAAAAAAACCGCGTATAACCGAAACGCGTTGTTCGAATAGTTTAATTATTGGAGTTGGTAATAATATAATTGACTTGGTACAATATTGTATGAGACACATCATTTATTTATAGTACAATTGAAATAAGAAAACTTGTTATCATGTGTTTCTTTAATTTAAAAGATTTTTAATTAACATTAAATGTTTCATATCCTTTGTTGCCTTTCATTACGGCAACGAACAAAAGAATTTTTTAAAATTATTTAATTTTCGCATTGTTTTCTATAATCTGTGGGTAACGTTGCGAGTGACACGGAAATGGTAATGGGACCCGGGGTTCCAGAAATCGTGGCCAAAAAAATACATTGCATGTCTTGTCTATTCCTATATCTCGTGTGTGATTTTACATTGGCAGTCCTCCTGAGTAGGCGCCACCTCGTCACCACTACCTGAACTAAATTTGTGACGTCACGTGCGTGCGCTCAGGCACGAACCTATCAGCTGTCACAATGGGGGGGCATCGAGGGTACCGACGGAAGCGTGCGGCAAATGTTACATCGTCTTAATTAAGAATAATGTGAAATAATTCGTTTATACTTATGAAACTAATAAGTCGTTTAATAACCGTGTTCCATTGGTTATAAAAAAAAGATTTTTTTAACAGCACGTTTTCAGGTGGATAAATTATGTTTTCAGAAAAACGATTTGCACAACTAATGTTAGAAAAAGCTAATTAAACTTACCCATTCGTCCACGAATTAATCTGGTTAACATTGTGCGAATCCTGACCTAGGCAACGGTCAACAGCTGATGTCACCGGCCGGGTCGGTGAACTCACTACACTCACGGTGAATTCACTTCAAGATCGCTTCACTTCACGGTCACTATCACTTGCCACTGTGAAATGTGGGAATATTTGAGACCGATTTATATTTCTTACGTTTAAACATTTCGTAATAGTCTGCGTTTTTACGATTCATGTTGTCCGTTCGGCTAGCAGAACGACTCTGCCAGCTTAAAGGTCGCACTAGCTTCCACACGCACACGCACACGCACATGTTCTTTAATGTGGATAACATTATAGGGCCGACGCTTACACTGCGACGCACACTACGCAGGGGCCGATGCTGCCCTGTGTGATCGGTATCTGCCGCCGATATCCA
Organism: Nomada hirtipes; assembly: GCA_951802735.1. Taxonomy (NCBI): domain Eukaryota; kingdom Metazoa; phylum Arthropoda; class Insecta; order Hymenoptera; family Apidae; genus Nomada; species Nomada hirtipes. The sequence continues at coordinate 6,646,632 of OX637921.1, read as the reverse complement.
CTAAATTTGGAGACAGTGTGTGTGCGTGTGCGTGTGGAAGCGAGTGCGACGTTTAAGCTGGCAGAGTCGTTCTGCTAGCCGAACGGACAACATGAATCGTAAAAACGCAGACTATTACGAAATGTTTAAACGTAAGAAAAATAAATCGGTTTCAAATATTCCCACATTTCACAGTGGCAAGTGATAGTGACCGTGAAGTGAAGTGAATTCACCGTGAGTGTAGTGAGTTCACCGACCCGGCCGGTGACATCAGCTGTTGACCGTTGCCTAGGTCAGGATTCGCACAATGTTAACCAGATTAATTCGTGGACAAATGGGTAAGTTTAACTAGCTTTTTCTAACATTAGTTGTGCAAATCGTTTTTCTGAAAACATAATTTATCCACCTGAAAACGTGCTGTTAAAAAAATCTTTTTTTCATAAGCAATGGAACACGGTTATTAAACGACTTATTAGTTTCATAAGTATAAACGAATTATTCCACATTATTCTTAATTAAGACGATGTAACATTTGCCGCACGCTTCCGTCGGTACCCTCGATGCCCCCCCATCGTGACAGCTGATAGGTTCGTTCCTGAGCGCGCGCCATCGGCCGCCCGGCGGGCGCTCTTATTGGCCAGTGTTTTTCGTTAATAATTTAAAAATGAAGCTGCAAACCACATGTTGGTCAAGGAAAAAGTTGTTCAGAATCACCCCAGCTACCCCCCATTTCCGGGAAGGACAACAGTTAAGAGACACCCTGTATATATACTATTAATAAAATGCATGTAAACAAAGTACAATCAGTTAAATGTTTGTAATCAGGATTGTAAACAGTGCAAACATAAAGAGAAGAAATTTGAAATTATATTTTTTTATAATTTTAAATCAATAAGAGTATATTAATCGGATTTCAAAATTTTCACTGCTACTATTTTGTTTATTTCTTCGTTGTTGGGATGATTCCTCTTCTTCACTGCATTTGGGCTGAAGCTAGCGTGCTCGTGCATGCACCACGTGTCGAGTTGATTCTTCTTGAAACCTCTGCGTTGCTTTATATGGAAAAAAACCAGTTCATTAGTATTAATCGAAGAAACAAACTGTTCAGAAGTTTGGCCTATATCGATCTTACTAGAAAGCACCAAAGATGCGGAGAATCTTTTATGAACGGAGGAAGCTGTGGGTTACTGATGCTCGCAATAAAATCCTCGTCCACAGGGTCGAAAAAACCTGCCAAAGCTACGGGCGGCATCGACACGTGGGACGCATTATCCGGAGCTTGAGGATCGCGTTGACAGTAACAACTAGCAACGTTGCAATTCTCTTTTGCAGGAATACTTGTTAGGTATATGTACTTTTCGAAACGACCCTTTCTCTTAGAATTGATTCCGAAGCGACGCACAGTGGGGTATTGGCCTCAAAAAGAAAGGCCAAAAAACAAAGTTTTACTTTTGTCAAAAATAAATAATTAAATAAATAAGTAAGTAAACTACAACACTTTTCATTCGAAAATTTTGCAATATTTAGCAACAAATTGAGGTTGGAAAGTCAACAATTTTCGTGCTCGTAGAAAATATCAAGAAACGTACCTTGCGGAAGAGATAACATTACAAGTGTAGTGTTCAAGAAGTGCGATAAAAATGTATGTAGGATGCAGAGGAAAGTATATGTAAAGCAATTCTGCAGCATTTCTTACTTACTTTCTTGTGTGGCTTTGAAAATATAAGAATTCAAAAATAGTATTTTTCTTTCGGAAAATCAAATATATAATATTCAAATACTTTTTTATATAATTCTTAAAGAATTAGCTGCCAACTAGTGCCCTAAATACATATTTTTAAACAGTTTAGTTTAAAGTTTTCCAACGAGAGCTAGAGTATTATCAGAAGCGTCAGTATTGGCAGAATGATTAATGTAGACCGAATAATTAATGTTGGTGGAATAATTAATATTATCAGAAGAAATGTGTTTGAACCGAGTACTTGAGATTATGGTTTGAACGAAAGGATCAAGGTGCAAAGCGTCTGGACGCGACTGACTGCAAAGAGTTGTAGGATAATACAAGACGAATAAAATCGGCCTTCTGTTCTGTTTTTCTCTCATATTTGGAGAGTTGAGTTGCGAGATTTTGACTAATAAAGACAAGTTTTAATATAACTGCAGTTTTACTACCTTCCTAGTGACTCCTATCAACCTGACGTGTGATGTACGAAAAATAATCTCCACATTATTTTAAAGAAACAATTTCTTAAAAAAAGAAAGTAATTATTAGTCTTCAAATTATTTAAATATATCTTGTAGTATTATAAAATGTTAAAGTACTTCAAAATGTATCGATTAATCAGCTAAAATATTTTTAACCAGCTTTTCGGTGCAAATACTCCACTGCACGATGCTTTCGAATCAGCAAGTGTCCTTTGTCCTTCTTTCTTGCCAATCCTGCAGCTCTTGATTGGCCGAGGAAGTCCAGCCTATTAACTGCGAGAGTGCAACTCGTCTCTCAAATCTCACTGGGCGAGCGCAGCGCCATTGCGCCGGGTGCTGAGAAACTCCGCATCCACTTGGCGGGAAACGCGCAAAAATAATTATGTACTCGCCCAAAGCTCTAATGACACGTGAGTGAAGCGTCACATGATTTCAGGACCTACTGTCTCTACAGGAGAAAAAAACATTGATTGTATTCTGCGTTTATTTCAAGTTGTACCAAAAGAGTTTGAATAAAGATTTACATTCGTGTTATCCTATAACGAGCATTTTTATTAGTGGAATACATTAAACCCACACCGGGTATAATAGGGAAAGAAAGATGTGGAGCAGTGTTTAGAGCAGTTTACAGTTTAGAGGGAAGAGACATTATGAGAAAGCGAAAGAGGAGAGAAAAATTGAGGCAGAAGTCGTATTTGAATTATTTACCCAACAAGTGAGTTCATGGCAGTAAATTAGAAGAGGCATGAAGCTACTTGTACATATGTAGTGAGTTCATGTGTTTTAATGTTCCGATTATATATGTAATACAAAACTAACCTCTTCCTGTTTCAATTTAGTCCAAACATTATCAACTGTTGGATGCTGAGGATTCCAGGGGACTCTTCTGCTTCAAACCCTGTCCTTAACACTGCAAAGCACTGCAAATTCCTTGTGGTAGAGCCGTGCGCAGTGTCCATTGTGTAGCACGTTGTCTGAAAATCAAACGTAAGCAAAACCTATATAGTAAGAATAATGAATACCATATAAATTCATAGTATCGCAATTATATGAACAGTGATCGGTACAGCGAATAGGGCAGACAGCAAAGAAATAGGTTAGAATGCTGGCATGGATGGAATTCCATGGGACTGTTGCAGCTGCTGTTGTTGAGAACAAGAAGAAGGAGAAGAGAACGAAGGGACCACACACTTTACTATATTAGATCGTATTGCATTCCTTATGTTGCGCCTCTATCTGGTTGATATTTTAAATATCGGCTTCCTCGATACGGATAACTTTAAATTAAAAGAACTCATGACTAATTATGCCAACATTCTTGCCTATTGACTGGAATTACGGAATTCCAAAATATTGTTGGTGACAGCTACAGGGAGATTGATTTTATTCATCTGATGAATCTGATTTTATTCATCTTTTTGTTAAACTATACGCTTACCTTATGTCTTGGAGAAACATTTATCGACTGCTTATTAACATGGTATTCCTGGTTGGGCAGCGAGGAGAACAATTTCTCTCTTTGTGAAACCAGAGCTGTCTGTGCTATTCACGTTAAGGGTACGATCAGCATGGGTCCGTTCGACAGACGACCGGCATGCCGGGCAAAGTCGTCCGATGCGTGCATTCGTGTTAATAGGCATGCGTGTGAGCCATAGACTTCCCTCCGACACGCGGTGGAGTACATTTTGCCTGTGAAAGGCGCAAAAAACTATTTTCTGACTCAAACCATATGTTCAACCCTTATTTATTTCAACTTATATTTTTAACTGATTGTAACAATTTCAGATTCTGTGTTAATTTTTTGTTACATCATTTTAATTTTGAAACTTAATTGAAAAAAAGGATGGCGATGGTGTGGAGGTAGATTTGATTTTTAGGAAGGAGGTAATTTATGGTCCCGAAGTTATTGACGTTGCACAGTGTGGTATTCGCTCAATCTACCTGGGCAAAAGTCGATTTTAAACATTTGTTTTAAGTCTTTTACAAGGGTGGAGGTGGTCCTGGAAAGAGAGTTTAGGTTTTAGGAAGGAAATAATTTATATTCGGAAAGTCCTTGAGGTTTTTTGGCTGCTTTGGGGAAAATAGGCTGTTGCTTACATACCTTTCCGGTCGTATGTACATACCTGCTTCCAAATTTAAAAAAAAGTCATAAACAGACCGTCGTCTTTGGACTCATTTTAATCGGAATAATATCACAAATATGTTGATCAAAATTGTATAAAAAAAGGACTGAAAATAAAAAAGATTGCAATGCATTGGTATCTTGATCAGTAGAAAAACGCATCTGGTCTTTGCCGATTGTCACAGTCGCAGCTTCTCTTTCTTTTTCACGCGCCATCCTTTTCTGCGTCCGAAACATATTACCATCAATTAAACCAGTAAATGTAGTCAAAATTATATCGTGTTTGGTGTCATTGTAATCAGAAAAATGTCACTAATGTCTGGGTATAAGTTTCACAACAAAAGAATGAGCAATAGCAAAGTTTCATTGTTCTTATCAGCGGGCCCATAGTTCAAGTGTTTAAGTGCGAGCCCTCGAGAACCCCAACGTCTATCGACCTGGCCGTGGAAAGGTTTGTTTTTGTAGTAACGGGACCCAGGAGGCGTCTCAAGTGTATCTACGACAAAACTCAAAATAGTTTGAGTTTGTCCGGCTTTCGACTTGCCCGACGAAAACGGCTACACCGATAGACCACACACATGCTTCTCAATGCATCGAAACGCTCACACATGTAGCTGACGTCACACGTCGGGCTAATCGCCCGATATCGGTGCCACTCTACCACGAAGTCGGATGAAAAGACACACACACATGCATCCCAAGGCATCGTGCATGTGAGCCCGTTGCCAGTGGTCTGTCGAACGGACGGAAAACGGAGCCATGCTGATCGTACCCTAAGAATTACTGTTCATACAGGATGGCCTGGAAATCGTAGTACAACCGGGCCGGGGCTGATTCTATGTTAAAAAAGAAGAAAATATTTTGGTATATCATTTTATCATCCGAGGCTCCGTTTTCGAGAAAATCGACTTCAAAAATCTACACGTACACTCGACCAAGTTTCCACTTAACGGATATCGTGCAGATCATTAAAATCGATTTTCGAAAACGAAGTCTCAAATGAGATAATTTTATTCCATACGTTTGTCGTCTTTCTTTTGACGTAGAAATGCTCCCTGCCCGTTTGTACTACGATTTCCCACCCACCATCTATAATTGTGGTACTATTACTTTATATGGTATTCAGTATTGCTTAAATTTGATTTTTAGGGGAGGTGCTCCACAATCGATACTTCCGAAGGCCGTCCCGCAAGGAAGTTTCGGAACATATTAAGGGGGTAGACACGGTTAATGCAGCGAGCTGTATATCGACATAATATGGGCCGAAGCATGGGTGTCGAAGTGTTCGTTTGTTTTCCCAATATGAGAATATTTTGGGCTGGGTGAGGGCTCATTCGAAAGAGGAAGGTTCAACGAGTTTCGCGGCACAAGAGTTTCAACGAAATTGTGTTGATATCTAATAATATGAGTGTTCAAAGTGTAACAAAAAATCGAAAAAATACACCCGCAGAATACAAGCATTTTTAGGTCACTAAAAGAGTTTTGTGACACAATCGGGGCGTGCAGCGCTCCTCGTTGAACCTTCCTCTTTCGAATGAGCCCTCACCCAGCTCAAAATATTCTCATATAAGGAAATTAAGCGAACACTTCTGACTGCACTCCCATAGACGAGTCTCGCCGTCCGCTGTTAGTATTGCCGTTAAGGGGGCCGACTCCAGGCGCCATGACGTGTGTGCGTGCACTTACACAAACAAAGGAAAGCATGCACGTATACGCCATGCGCGAGAGAGAGACTTGATTTCGTAGCAGCAAATACTCGTCTGAACAATTGCATTAATGAAACTTTCGCGGATATAGTACACACGGGTAGACTTCACCACAGCCGGGGAAGTATGTCTGAACGCCAATAAACACCATTCGTTGAGAAGAATGGTATTTCTTAAACTGGCAAGCTTGAGACAGACAACGACGTAGGAAACAAGATGGCTGCAGGCGATTTTACACATTTCACAGTTAGCAAATATTGAACGAATTAATAGTTTATTCACTGCTAAAACACTCTACCCGACTGTCTTGAAGTAGCACAAGATCACAGAAATTCGATTTTTCACAATCTATCACTTCTGGAAGGCGAAAAACGACTGTTACGATTTGCACGTATCCGACGTAAGAATAGTTCACTGATTCTTCGTCGGTGGCGTTTATGGTACGTTGTAGTGAATTGGGCCAAGTTACCGTCAGGGTCGATAAAAATATAAATCAGTCGGTAATTGTAAGTTATAATTTCACACCACGAACGGCGATTCATACGTGAATACGTGATGCGTGCACACAGACATCAGTAAGGCATAGTTGCCGGCACGTATCAAACCTTTGTCACGCTGTTGTCACATCTGTTACAATTATAACATAAGCATCAGCAAAATGAATCGGCTCGAGCCGAGATGTTGATTCGAGCCGCTGCAAACTTTTTTGTAGGTTCGAGTCCCTTTGGGGTATATTCTTTACATTCATTCTTTTCTCAATACTAAGTATATGACAATGATCAATAGTTGTTTACAAATGTTTTAAAAATATTTGTTAAATACTTTATTAAAGAATTGTTAAATACTTTATTAAATACTTAATATAATTTAATATACGTAAATATGATGTTGAAGCGCTTTTTTCTACCGTTTTCTTCCCATGTATCTTGCCAATTATGGAACTGTTTGATATTTCTATCATTTGGACGTGTATACACGTCAATCCAAAGCTCAAAATGTGTAACTCAAAATTAATAGTCAGTATTAATATAATATTATTTTTAAATGTAACAATATATATGAAATATGTATGAAATATATTAACTATATTATACAACAATAATATAATTGTAATATAAGTATATATATAAGAGTATCGAAGGTGCTTGAATAGGTATTCAAATGATTATGTCGGCGTGTATGTGTTAAAAAGTTGTTTTGTTTAGCTCTCGTGACCGTAGTCTGTACAATAATACAATGTCACCATGGTCCTTTTCGATCATTTTATGCTTCGCTCTAAGCAACAGAAAGCTATGATAGACAAAGATAGAGCTATGTGCGTCAGATGTACCTATGACGTAACAGCAAGACGGGAATCGGTGTGACACCGCAACTATGACGCAAGTGTGAGGGCCGTCATTTGTTTGTAAGATGAACCGCGTAGCCCGCGGCCCGCCAGTTGGCTGTGCCTGACCTATGTCAAGCAGCAATAAGAGGCCTTCTCTCATAAGGTCCAAAAATTATTTTCTTACACATATTAATAGGGTTTTATCAATCTGTTTTTTCAACTTGACTCTTGAATCTCCTCTTTCATTTGCACTATTCTCTTTTATGTTCGGCAAAAATCAAAATCTCAACTTGAGTCGAATCTATCGAAATTTTCCTGAAAAGCAAAACTGTAATAGATATGACAATATCAACTATGTCTCCGTATTTTTCGTTTGTCGTTCTACACAATGACCGAAGCAATGGGAAAAAGCGAATGAAATGAATTAACAATTATCAATATATGCATATTCGGTACTCGCATAAAATTTCTAAAAATAAATATTTTCCTTTATTTCTGATGGTATAATTGCTTTCGCAACAATAATTATTTGTAAAAAAGAAATGATTGTGTCATCTAAAAGAAAGGCGAAGTAGTAGTAAAACATCACACGAGTTTTCCTGCACTTCATCTACGACTGTTCAATCTAATTGTAAGATGCCTGAAAATGCTTCATACATTATACTTTAATGTTAGAAATATTAAACGGTACCGTAATTGGCAAGATACATGGCAAGAGAAACGGTAGCGCAAAAAGCGCTATAAGTTCAGATTTAGGTATATTAAATTAAAATATTTAACAAATGTTTTTAAAATATTGGTAAGCAAATATAGATCATTGTCATATAGTTAGGAACTAGAAAAATATTAATGTAAAAAAATTATAGCCGAGGGGGATCGAACCTACAAAAATGTTTCCAGCCGTTCAACAGCTATGTCTACGTCCGGCAGGAATGGAAATCTCGGCTCGAGCCGATTCATTTTGCTGATGGCCAAGATTGTAACAGATGTGGCAATAGTGCGACAGAACTCTCAAATAATGTGATTTGGCAACTATGGCCTCCCACTCTCATTTTATAATTCTGCCTAATGATGTTAGATGTCACATCGTGAGTTTATAATTCTGTATAATGAGTTTAGATGTCACCCCGTAAAATGTCGGAGCAGACGATTTTTCTGTTTTCACTAACGTCCGTTCTGTCGAATGGCGCTTAGATCGATTCGGAGTTGGCCCCAAAAGAGTCGGCCCCCTTAAAAGGTAGTGGTGATGAGGTGGCGCCTACTCAGGAGGACTGGCAATGTGAAATCATAGCAAAACTGAAGTGTTGGCTTGTGACATGTGCTACAGTAAAAGCGTGATGCAGTCAATGTATGCATTTTCGTACGATTATAGGGTAGGTCATGCATTTTAGGCGTACGTTGACTGGGAACTGTATAAATATACTAAACGCTTTTACTATAACACATACTTGACTTGAAATCGCTGTCGAATTTATGGTATAATTATATGGTTATATTATGTAAAACAGGGCTCGGAATTAAGTGAACTTTCAGGCCGATTTTCAGAGGCAACGCCCCCTTTCTCCGGCCGCACGTCTTGGCCCCCGCGATCGCCATGCAGCTCGGAGGTCCTCAGGCGTGTAACCGCGCGGATTGCATTAGGGCGACACCCGTATCCGTAGGTTTCCACATCACCCATGGGGTACTATTATCGATACGGTTTTTTTTGTCAGCGGAATCCCCTGTAGGCCTATTCCACTGTGTCGCTCGATAAAAAATAAATACTGAAAATGCTTTCCACTGTCAAAATTTTAATCAAGGTTGGAAAAACTAGATTTTCGCGTACGTTTAGACGTGCTGGGCAAATTTAAAATATCCACGGGCAAACTGGACGTCGCTGTCCGTATTATACGCGAGAGCGAGGGATCGTTTAACGCTGTGCGCTGTTCTGTCTTAATGCTACGCATTTTCGAGAACGAACATTCACACAAATATGTACGTTGATCCGAACATTGAGAAAATACGGCGGGCGAAATTTCTGAGATTAGGATACGCTGATTCTTCTATTGTTTTGAAAAATTCGGCTCCCTTTCCTTCCCTTTTCCAAATTATGCCTGCACAAGAATGTATCATGCGACACAGTGGAATAGGCCTACAGAGGTTACCATTGATAAGAAAAACGCATCGATAATAGTACCCCATGGGTGATGTGGAAACCTACGGATACGGGTGTCGCCCTACTGCGACCCGCGCGGTTACGCGCCTGAGGACCTCCGAGCTGCTTGGCGATCGCGGGGACCAAGACGTGCGGCCGGAGAAAGGGGGCGTTGCCTCCGAAAATCGGCCCGAAAGTTCATTTGTTAATTCCGAGCCCTGAACTAAATGAATCGGCTCGAGCGGAGATTTTGTCTCGAGCCGCCAGAAACTTTTCTGTAGGTTCGAGTCCCGCACGTGTTATTTGTTTTACTTTTTGAATTTCTCTTATTGAAACTGTTTCAATAAGTACTAACGTACTTGCGAGATTTTTCTGATTAAAATAAGGCCAAACACGATATAGCTTGAATTATATTTACTTGTTGATACTAATTGAATACGTACCACAAACTCTGTATCAACAAGTAAATATAAGTCAAACTATATCGTGTTTGGTCTCATTTGAATCAGAAAGATCTCCCAGATAATAAACAAAAAAGTTTTATTGTTGCATTAGTATTGTCTCACCGATACGTTTCGGCACCTCACTTTGATTCTCTGGACCTCTCTCCTCCACTGTCTGTCCCTTTCTACGTTCACGCTCGGCTCTAGCTGCTTCTGAGAACAGATTCGACGCCCTGCTTCGTTATAAGCACAGTTTGGGTCCCAAACTTTGTGCATATATACGGGTTTTACTGTAATACTAATTCAACGATGAAACTTTGCTATTTCTCATCCTTTCCTTATGAAACTTTTTAGCTGACATTCCCCTTTTATGGACAAAAAACGAAAAAGTGGAAAATATCCGATTCGCCTCGAGCCTAAGGGCGAATCAAATATTCCGAATATCTCTACGAAAACAAACAAATTGTCGTAAAATAATCTTTGGTTATAACTTTATAAAGTATAACTTGATAATAATAATGTCAAAGACTCTACGTAGTACATGGGTGGCAAGTATATTGTCCTTGAACACCACTTATATTAGCACACTTTTCGTGCCATCACTTTTCACAGGTACTGCACTGTATCCAATCCTCCACAGGTGGATGAATTTCTTGTTATAATAAATGCAATGCCACTCTCTTTTATATATGTGCAAACCATCTTTACCTACATGTATAAGTTATTAACGCATTTAAAGTCATACAACTAAATAAATAAACAAAAAAAGAGTGATCCGATTCACCCCAAATAATAATAATTTTAAAGTGAATAAAATACGTAAACAAATTACGATATAATAGTGAAAATTATATGAAATATTATTTCTGGACACTATACAAACTACTAATATTAAACACATTTGGATGTTAAAGCTTACCTTTTATTTTTAAACATAACAAATAACATAACAAATTTCAACTAAATTCTTATTTCGATCCGATTCGCCTCGGTCTACCCTAAAGTATCTTATAGTATAAAATATGGCAGTGCTTGGTTATTCGGAAAATGCAATTAAAACTCACTTCAATGTCATGCCATTATACGTTTTTAAATGCATTTGAGTGCCACCATCGATACGCAAAGAAAAAAATTATGCACTTATATGTCAAATTGCATCGGCAATTTCGAAAACTCAGTAAAAGTGACATGACGGTAAAAATAATTCTTACAGCTGTGGTGATCTTTTACTCTCGATCACCAGTTTCGCTTCCGGATGGAGGAATATGGTACTCGATTTCTACTAGATTGGCCTTTATTTCAGCGCGCTATTTCTCGTACTTACTCTTCTCCTACAATTCGTCTACTGTACTGCTATATTACTAATTACTATGTACAGTAGCGGACAAAAGTATAAGACGATAATTTGTAAATTGGATTACAAACATCTTATACGCATATTGTTCTTCTATTCGGGTTGTCTCTTTGGAATAACATAGTTGTATGTTTGACCTTCGTAATCTCAGACAGTCAGTTGTTAAATAGAAACAATGTAGTAGTTACAACAGTTAGTTTCCTCTGAGCACTTGTAAACAGTGGACATTAGTTTAAGACGAACTGTGTAGAACGTGAGTATGAGTATAGTTTTTGAATATTTTGATTCTGGAATGTCAAAATAATTCTTTAGTGTGGTTTTATTGCTTAAAATTCATTTAGGTAGGAACAGACAATGGGTAAATCAAAGAATTTACTTGAAAACGAAAGGGAACAAATCGTAAGGCTGCGAAAGCAAAGTAAACCCTTTACCGAAATAGCAAATATAGTGAACAGGTCAGAAACGGCTTGTAAGCAAGCTTGGTATAAATTTTTAAAGACAGGCATGTATTGCGATCAACCAAAAAACGGAAGACCACGGAAAACAACGCCGACAATGGATCGCAGGATTCATCGATTGAGTGAAAAGGATCGTTTTCGTAGTGCAAATAATATTGCTGCGGAGATAAACTATGAAAACGATACACAAATTAGTGCAAGAACTGGTAGGAGAAGATTAGAAGACTTTAACTTAAGAGGACGAAAACCCCAAAAGAAACCACTGCTGAGTTCTAGGAATCGAAAAAGACGACTTGCATTTGCTAAAGCTCATAAGCATTGGACAAGTGAAGATTGGCAAAAGGTATTGTTTTCAGACGAATCGAAATTCAGTCGCGTCTGTGCTGACGGAATAGGGTACGTTAGACGTCGAATTGGCGAAAGTTTGAAACCACAGTGCGTTTTAAAAACTCTTAAACATGGTGGTGGAAGCGTTATGGTGTGGACGTGTTTCTCTCGAGGCGGCCCTGGTCCGATATGTCGTATCAACGGAATTATGGACCGTTTTCAATACATAGACATACTCAAGCACACAATGTTGCCTTTTGCACGCAACAATATGAGTGATGATTTTATTTTTCAAAATGATAATGATCCGAAGCACACGGCTCGGGTTGTGAAACAGTTTCTTCAAGAAGAAAATATTACTGTGCTGGATTGGCCGTCGCAATCACCAGACATTAATCCAATCGAGAACTTGTGGAGCATCATAAAAAAGGCAGTACAACGTTATGAACCGAAAAATTTAAATGAACTTTACTCTACAATTGAAACAGCTTGGAGTAATATTACGGTGGATCAATGTAAAAAATTAATAGATTCTATGCCAAGAAGATGTGCCGAAGTGATACAAAATAATGGATATTGGACAAAATATTGAATTTAAACAAATATTGTGTATATTTTTTTACTAAAAATACATATTTTTTGTGTAGTCTTAAACTTTTGACCGTCGAAATATTATACAGATTTCGTTTCTTTTTTTGTAACTTCGCTACTGAGCAAAAGAACAAAATGAATTTTTTTTTGTAGGGGTATAAACAAATGTCTAATTAGTTAATACCAAAAGTAGAACACTGTATTTATATTTTTTATGTCAAATAAATCGATTATCTATTTTTTTCATTTCGTCTTAAACTTTTGTCCGCTACTGTACATACTGCGCGACGGCGAGCCACCGTCCTTGCGCCATCTCAGCCGCGAAATTTAAGTGACTACACAACGAATTCGCCCTTTGGGGCCATACAAATTCTATATGAATATTATTTATATCTTCAAAATTGTATATATGAAGCAATTTTTTACCTCTATGCACAGGGGTGAGTGAGGAAATTACGAACAGTTAAGGGCAAAATTGAATAAAATCTTATTGGATATGGTGTGTTAAATAAAATAACTATTATATTTTTCTAAATCCACGTATTCAAAATAGCTCAGAAGGAATGTCCTCTCTCTATAGATATTAGGAGGTTGCATTGAAAGCCGCTGTTTTTTCGTGTTTCAATAATAAAATGTATAAAAGAATCAGTCAAAGTATTTTCCCTCGAAAGATACTACTTTTTCCCACTTTTCTGGCAAAAGTTGAATTCCGCGATGAAAGAACTGTTTATTTTTCGAGCTTATCCATTCAGCAAACCAATTTTCAACTTCTTCGTAATTACGGAAATGTGTGTCTTCCAAACCGTGTTGCATCGATCTAAACAAATGATAATCACTTGGGGCCAGGTCTGGAGAGTAGGCTGGGTGAGGGAGAATCTCCCATTTGAACTCCATCAGTGTTTCTTTTACGGGTTTGGCAACATGAGGTCGAGCATTGTCGTGGAGCAGGATCACTTTTCGGCGATTTGATGCAATTGATGGTCGTTTTTGTATCAAATTCTCATGTAAACGCTGTTGAGCCAATTCTTTGAGAGTTTAAGTAGGGTTTTCTTCCAATAAATCTTGCAGCTGTTCATCTTCGAATTTTTTCGATTGACCTGGCCGTTGTTTGTCGTGAACGTCACAATCACCACTTTTGAATCGCCGAAACCAATCTCTGCACACTGTTTCTGATGGAGCAGATTCACCGTAGGTTTTCGCAAGCATTCGATGAGTTTCAGCTGCACTTTTCTTTAGATCCAAGTAGTGTAAAAGTACACATCGAAAAAATAACTTGTCGCGTTCCATTTTAACTCTGCTATAGAAATGAACTTGCGTAGTCAAAGACAGGCGTTTGATGACTGAAACTTAGGGGGAAATGCTTACACTTCAAAGTGAGATAAGAACCAGCTCTCACTATCTACGATATGCGTTATTAGATCCACGTGAACGTAAACAGCGGCTTTCAATGCAACCTCCTAATATAATGTCCTCTGTGGTAGTGTGGGACTCCCCTGTAGTAGGGTTTACCCACTAAAAACCCCTCCTCCATATTCTTACATAACTAAAGTAATACAATAACTGCACTTATACACTACACGTACACTGCACTTCCTACTGCGGAATAGAGGCTTCTGATCCCAGGGCTCTGAGTATTAATTGCACGTGCGGCGGACAATTTTTTGTCCCTCTTTGGAGTTATTTATTTGTTTTTATTATACGTTCTGTGGTCCGTTCCTCGTCTAGTTCTTTTTCTTCATCATTTTCTTCTTCCTGTTCTCCTGCCAGCGTTCTGGAAAGGACAGCTTTCCAAAGGAGACCACTTTCGTCCATATTATAAATATTATCCGACTCTATATTTTCTTCTTCCACTAGTTTCTTGAAGTCTTCCCCAAAAGTTTCTGCCGCATCGACATCAGCACTTGCCCTTTCGCAAGCATATTGTGGCGTTTTTTCACATTTGCAAGCCAGCCCATGCTGCATTTAAATTCCGAGCAAAATGGTACACTTTGCTTGATCTCCGCTGCCTTCTGTAACATTAAAGCGTCCGTGACGATATCTCCCAATGCTCTTCTTTCCAGAAACCATGTCACAAGCAGGTGTTCTATATCTTCGTACATTGGTGTCCTTATCCTTTGTCGCATTCTTTGTGCCTTATTTTTGAAGTTATACTTTTTTAGGCGCGTCATGGAGAAATGATGAGGAGTGAATTTTTTGCGATGCGCGCGCACCGCGTCAGAAAAAGTCTGCACCATGAAGCTGCTTGCTAAACCCCTTAAGAAAAAGGCTACCAACAAAATAACTTCAAAAAATAGAAGTAGAGATCTCCATTGCACGCGCATGTTGGCATGCGCGTCGCGTTTCATAGCTGTGTTCAACTGTAGTTATACTATTTGAATAGATGTTTCTGAATGCACAATACGTGTTTTATTTGAATACTAATAAAAATGATATATCTGTTTATTAATTATATACAGTAGTGATTGATATTGAATATTGGTAAATATTATTTAAATCATTCGATAGTATATTAACTAACTAAAAGAATTATAGAGTAATAAATCATATTCATTGCAGAGAATTTCGTGTTGTCATTAAATTATAAATTAATATTTCATACAAAAGAGACATTGAAATACAATTTTTCATTGAGGTTTATTTGATTATTTACAATTATTTATTTCTTTTCAGTATGAATTAATGTTTATCTCAGTTAATTTAATAAATATGTTCACATTAATATTGGATGCTGAATATTTATTTTAATTTATTTAATTTAATTTTTTGAAAAAATAAAAAAAATAGCGATCGATACGTTGTCGTGGTTCGTCGTCAAAACACGTGTATAGTTGACACGGGCCTTCGGAAAGTACCCCGAGTTTGAACGTTACGTCAAATTCTATTCGTTCGTATACGAAAGCTCAGTCGTCTGAAACTCTGAACCGTTTCGGTGCACCAAATGGGCCCGGGAAACAATACCAAGAATGGACCCTAGTAGCACAAAATATTGAATACATATTTATCCAATATTAAAAAGAGATTGGATCTCTTTTTAATATTTAAATATACATACAATATGTATTCTAGATTCAGAAAGAAATATTTTTTTCGAATATTTATATAATATTTATTTGATGTCACGGCAAAATATTTATTTCCTAATATAAAATATTCATTTAATATTTGAAACAAAATATTTTTTTCTAAAAGACTAATAAATATTCACTTTCTATTAGAAAAAAATATTTAATTTATACTAGATATGAAATATTTGTTTGTACTCTCTTTTCAATATATCGATTGAGATATTGATTGGAATGTATGGATTGCGAATCATTGCGTGACGAAATAATAATTAATAATTGACCGTTTGCGTTGTTTAGCAACAAGGCAATAATTCAAGCTCAAAGAGACATTAACGTTTCGAATAATTTTTAATATCGCTGGCATTCCAATTTCAAAAAGTTCGAATAATCAGTGTTGGCCCATTTTGTGCAAGCTAGTATTAAAAAATTGTACAGTGTCTCCTTTTCCAATAGTAATATATTATGGTAATGCAAAACCAAATTCCTTGGTTGATTACTTAAGTCTTAAGTGATTTTATATACGAATTAAATGATATTTTAGAGCATGGATTATTTTACACTAATACTCGAGACTGCTATCTAAAACTCGCTAGTCCGCAGGATGACCGTACCAGTACACAAGTTAGGTCCGGGTAACGATAATCTTTTGGCTTGTCGTTTTCGACTGCTTTACCAAAATGCAGCCCCTTTTATACAAATTTATGCACAACACGTGTTTTATTTGAATAATAATAAAAATTATATATGTGGTTTGTACCGGGGTGTTTCAATGATAGATGCTCTGGTTAGAGCACAGCGCAAGCGGGGGAGTTGACGCGCTCCGCTGTGCACTCGCACTTGAGAGTGCTATAAAAAACGGTTCCCGCTACCCGCTCGACGCTGATTGGTTGGGGTATGTGCCCAAAAATTATATAAAAGGAGCTGCATTTTGAACAAGTTACCGATGATTCTAAGTGGAGACTTCAACGTCAATTTTTCACGAGAAGATGCTGGTCCACTTATTGACTTTTTCCAAAAGTATGTGAATCTAACTATGAATAATAATCCCCTGACTTCAACAACACGACACGGTACCACCATAGATGCTGTATTTACACGATACCTCAACGACATTAGTACGAAACTATTTGTATCATATTTTAGTTATCATAAGCCACTGATAACTGATGTGCCGATTCAGTCACCACCTGAAGAAGCTATGATAATGGACATAATTTAAAAATGTTGTTAATTTCTTTTCTTATGCCGCTCCAATCCTTTTATTCTTTTATTTCAATAAATCTTTTTCGTGCAAATTAAAAATCGTTTTAATCACGTCAATGAAGTATAACTTCTAACGCGCGTACATAAGTACACGCACCATTTTTTTCCAATAAATGGTCTTATATTCGCGGCATTTCTTCTTACGCGTCTTATCGTTGTGGAATGGACACCATACTTCGCCGCTACTGCTGACACGGATTGCGACGATTCCAAGTCCTTGAGGATATCTAGCTGTTGTTGGATGGTTAAAACCAATTGCCTTCGACCTGCCATTTTCACTATTAATTATACACTTCGAATTTTGACTATTAATTAATCACTTTTTATGCTAATTTAATATCTACTATAATAAAACTATTTATGCTAATGCTTATGTAGCAAGAATTGTTACTATAAATAATTATAGTGCCCATGATTATTGTAGTATGCTTTTATGTTTTTAAAGAATCAGGCAATTAAAGAACCAGGTGGTCAAATGCGTTTCTCCTGTACCCGGAGGGTTCGAAAAGCGTCTCGCCTCCACTCGGAGTGATCGTTCGTTAGCGTTTCATGCTCGGTCTTTCTTTTGTTCTGCAAATTTTATTGAGACAACACGATCTAATTTGGATCATATTTGCTTCATATTGCAACCCGTTTTTGTAACTTATCAACGCAAATATTATCCAAATTATATCGCGTTCGGTGTTATTTTAATCACAACAGCCTCAGCAATATTTTAATAAAATTTGCAGAACGAAATAACTAATAATAAAGAAGTTTTATAGTTGCATTAGTGTTGTCTCACCGATACGTAGGTATCTGACCTTTCTTTCACTCTCTGTCCCTTTCAGCGGCCGCCGATGTCGGTGCCAAATTTCTAAAAAGGCAAAGTTATCCCTACCGTCTAAGTGAGCGCGGCCGGTCCCGACCTGCGATCCCTTATCCAGAAATTACTGTATTTCAATAATCAGCTTCAATAAAATTTGAAAATACGCGAAACGAGCTGTCACGTGGTAAGAGGGTGAGTTCCTCTGACGGTTCAAATAAATGACCCAGGTGGAAATCACAATTCCACCGTATTATTTAATTGTGGAATCCAAGAGCAGGTACAGCTGGGCCTATCCCCAAGTTTGGACGCGACGCTATTATCTACTCTGACAATCCGAAAGTTCCAGTAGTGTATTTCAATCAATTCAGGTGACATTTGTATACATTTTTTATTCAAATATACATGTATGTATCTAGATTTTGTATGTTAAAAAAGATATTGTGGAAACGATTGCAAATATTTTCGGCCTAACACTCCAATTGATTTTTATCAAAGACTTTTATAGCCTTCTCGTATTTTCATAGTTCTATTGTCAGTTTTCTTCCGACAGTATCATGGAGATGATTCGTCACAATTCGTTAATTTAATGGTTAATTGTGTGCAAACAAAAATGTTTATGCGATCTCTTAGCTCAGGGCTCGGAATTAAGTGAACTTTTGGGCCGATTTTCAGAGGCAACGCCCCCTTTCTCCGGCCGCACGTCTTGGCCCCCGCGATCGCCATGCAGTTCGAAGGTCCTCAGGCGCGTAACCGCGCGGGTCGCATTAGGGTGACACTCGTATCAATAGGATTCTACATCGTCCCATGGACCTGGTTCATATGCTACGCGCCTGAGGACCTTCGAGCCGATTGGTGATCGCGGGGCCAAGACGCGCGGCGGGAGAAAAGGGGCGTTGCCTCTGAAAATCGGCCCGAAAGTTCACTTAATTCCGAGCCCTGTCTTAGCTGATAGTAGTGGAAACTGTTGTTTGCGGATGTAGCGAATGGTCTCCTAATTAAGGCGATTAATGCTGATGTAGTCTCGCGACAGGTATAATTTCTATACGTCAATAAAAGTCTGTGTTCTATAGCCAAAGCGATCCTCTAGGTCAGGGCTCGGAATTAAGTGAACTTTCGGGCCGATTTTCAGAGGCAACGCCCCTTTTCTCCCGCCGCGCGTCTTGGCCCCGCGATCACCAATCGGCTCGAAGGTCCTCAGGCGCGTAGCATATGAACCAGGTCCATGGGACATGGGACGATGTAGAATCCTATTGATACGAGTGTCACCCTAATGCGACCCGCGCGGTTACGCGCCTGAGGACCTTCGAACTGCAGGGCGATCGCGGGGCCAAGACGTGTGGCCGGAGAAAGGGGGCGTTGCCTCTGAAAATCGGCCCAAAAGTTCACTTAATTCCGAGCCCTGCTCTAGGTCCTAGAGGATCCTAGAGTCTATGACCTGGAGTCCAGGTCATGGTTCTCAATTATTGTAAGCGCTAATGGTGGTATTGTGCTTCGAATACAATAATTACTTGAATCGCAAGCGTATTAAGAACAATGAAGGTTTGTCTAGGGGACCATTAATAGCCTCTGTAGCGGAATACAATACTTTGTAATAACTAAGCCGTATACTGATTGTCAGTGGAAAGGTTTAAAGAGTATCATCCAAACAAAGAGGATATAAAATACCTATTGCCTACATTCCGCAGGTATAAAGCATACATATCTATAGCTATAACAAAGAAAATGCAGTAAGAAGGGGCAGTTCATATTATACTATTCTAAATTGTAATTTGGAAGTAATCCCGAATAGTTGGGCAACAGTATAAATCAACAAAACTTCGATTATCATAATTTTTCCCGAATTTTCCATTATTTGGGCCCATCAACAGAAATTATACAGGGGGTCCTGTAACTACCCTCGCATCGGGAAATGGGAGGTAGCTGGGGTGATTCTGAACAACTTTTTCATTGACCATATGTTGTTTGAAGCTCCGTTTTTGAGTTATTATCGAAAAACACTGGCTAATCAGAGCGGCCGAAATCCACGGGATCAGGCGCGTAACGCACTGCGGCGCTTCGTCGTGTACGGGGGCCTCGACGGTATCGAGAGAATCGTACGGCAAATGTTACATCGTCTTTAAGCAGGGATAATGTGGAATATTTGGTTGTTTATTAATAAGAAATAAACTAATTATTCTTTTAATTAAGCGAGCAGAGTCGTGGTCGCGAAAGAACGCATTGACACGCCGTGTTACATCGTCTTTAAGCAGGGATAATGTGGAATATTTGGTTGTTTATTAATAAGAAATAAACTAATAAATCGTTTAATAACTGTGTCCGATACTTTTATTCGTCATCCGAAAGGAATAAAGTGTTTTAATACTTATGAAACACTTACCCATTCGTGCACGAATTAACCTGCTTCGACTGAACAGCTGATGTTACGGCCGGGTCGATGAACTCACTTCACTATCACTTTCATTGCACAGCCACTTTAATATCCAATGTAAGATTTTGAGATGGTGCGACAGGATTTATTATTCCCACGTGTAACGAAGTTGGTCACTCACTCACGAACGAATTCAGTACTGTGTAATGAAAAGTTGATCTCACGCGCGAATCAAGATTTATTCGATTTATTCCTCCGATCCGAACGTCTCTGCGGTCGATACAAAACTGATAGATTTGCTAAGCATTCGCTTGCACACGCACACGCACAGACACATGTTCGTTTCGGTAGCCCAGATTCTTGTGTCCACCGTA
Organism: Nomada hirtipes; assembly: GCA_951802735.1. NCBI lineage: Eukaryota > Metazoa > Arthropoda > Insecta > Hymenoptera > Apidae > Nomada > Nomada hirtipes. Next base: position 6,626,108 of record OX637921.1, on the reverse strand, counting down.
ATACCGCGTCGTAGGACACGGGCAGTTGTAAATAAACAGACGCCAGGGACAACGAAGTTTTTCTCTTCCAAAGACCACCAAGTCCTCACTACTAATTGAACGCGCCCTCCTTTTTTGCTAAACCAAGAAAAGTTAATTCACCGAAACGAACATGTGTCTGTGCGTGTGCGTGTGCAAGCGAATGCTTAGCAAATCTATCAGTTTTGTATCGACCGCAGAGACGTTCGGATCGGAGGAATAAATCGAATAAATCTTGATTCGCGCGTGAGATCAACTTTTCATTACACAGTACTGAATTCGTTCGTGAGTGAGTGACCAACTTCGTTACACGTGGGAATAATAAATCCTGTCGCACCATCTCAAAATCTTACATTGGATATTAAAGTGGCTGTGCAATGAAAGTGATAGTGAAGTGAGTTCATCGACCCGGCCGTAACATCAGCTGTTCAGTCGAAGCAGGTTAATTCGTGCACGAATGGGTAAGTGTTTCATAAGTATTAAAACACTTTATTCCTTTCGGATGACGAATAAAAGTATCGGACACAGTTATTAAACGATTTATTAGTTTATTTCTTATTCCCGAATAACCAAATATTCCACATTATCCCTGCTTAAAGACGATGTAACATTTGCCGTACGATTCTCTCGATACCGTCGAGGCCCCCGTACACGACGAAGCGCCACAAAACGTTGCGCGCCTGAGTCCCGGGATTTCGAGCGCTCTAATTGGGCAGTGTTTTTGGTTAATAACTCAAAAACGAAGCTTCAAACAACATTTTGGTCAAGGAAAAAGTTGTTCAGAATCACCTCAGCTACCCCCCATTTCCCGATGTTGCGGTAGTTACGGGACACCCTGTATAAACAATTCCCCTCTTCCACTCACAATTTCTAAACATACGCGATAGTCAGCAATCGAGGCCCCGCAGTTCATCTGTATCTATCGTTTGATAACAGTTCTTAGCAGTTCCCAGCATATTTTTTGTGACATTTTTCGTGTTGTATGTTGAATTCGTAATGGATTCAAGCATGAATCGTAAGTGTACATATCTTAAAACTCGAATTACTGACTCATTTGCTTATAGACAATAATATGTACTGAACTATTGTGCGACGTTTGTACTTTGATGGTCTCTAAAAAAAAAGTATTACTTTGTATTAACTTGAGACTTGTTGGAGTTACTTGATAAATGTGTATTGAATCTGAAAAACTTGGTCCCATTTGTAACTTTTTGCAACTCTGAAGCGGAGATCATTTTTAATAGGTGCAGAATAAAAGTGATGCAAAGATGTTTAAAATACGATACGTTCCTAAAAATTGGACCAAATTGGACCAATCTTCTTTAAAGCCAGCAAAATTAGTGTGCTATATAATTATATAAAAAATGTTTGGAGAAAATTCATTGCAAATACGTAATTTGTCGGAATCGCGATCATATCGGGGACACCACACACGAAAAATTTCACGACGGGCAACTAACCAAGGCTTGTTAAACAAGCATTTAATTTCAATTTCAATAATTCATCATTCCATTTATTTCTACCCTCAGACCACTCATAACAACTAGTAATTCGGAAATGCCTTCAGAAGTATTTTCTTTGGTACTCCTATAAGGTGAATATGTTTTATAATACTGAATTAATTCGTATTTCTGCGGCCCATTCAAGCAAATTCCATTTTTTTATATTTGATTTTCACCAAGGAAACGAATGTGTAAAATAAATACTTTATTTGCTTCCGTAGATTGATCGTAAGAGGTTTTGTCCATCTAAAAGGCCCGTTTGAACCACTGTGCGACGGTATCGAGGGAGTCGTGCGGCAAATGTTACACATCTTAAATTAAGAATTGTGCTGAATTTTTGGTTATTCCTTAATAAGAAATAAACTAATTACTTTTTTAATTAATCGCGCACGGTCGTGATCGATACATATGTACCTATGTTTATATTATTAGTATGAGGGTGTTACGAGCCGAGGGCTAAGGGGCACGGCTGCGGAGCCGAGGATCGGTTGTTTAAGAGTTTTGTTAGTTAAACGGTCGAGCCGTTTGATGGGAAATGTGTGGATGTGCCAATGCCTATTTCATCAATGGGTGCCACTGGAAGGTCAAGGTTTTTGTGGATGTGCCAGTGCCTATTTCATCACTGGGTGCCACTGGAGGGTTAGAGTTTGTGGATGTGCCAATGCTTATTTCATCAATGGGTGCCACTGGAAGGTTATTGTGGATGTGCCAGTGCTTATTTCATCACTGGGTGCCACTGGAATGTTAGTAATTATTGCCTCGTAACTATCGATACACCTTGAGCGGTTAAGATATATCTATTCGGTGGATTGATACTACTGCTTATGATTGGTACAGGAAACAGAATGAATTAAATACGTCTATAATCAAATAATAAAATGTCTATATTCTTTATCTTCTTTATTTTACTGTATTCGTCGGTATTCGAATTGTAGTAAAATTTAGCTGCGAATATCTGGGCTCCTGCCTGCCGTATTGTTTTAATGTTTTTGTAAATTTCGAGACATGCCACCACATTTTGTGATATAACTTAACAAAAGATGAAAATATGAGGGAAAATAGTTTGATACAGAATCAAAAATTGATCTGTAGATTGGTTTTACGAAATTTTATATACGTTTATACGAAAAACGGGGCTTTCGGCGTGGCCATACCCTACATCAGGGCTCGGAATTACGTGAACTTTCGGGCCGATTTTCAGAGGCAACGCCCCTTTTCTCCCGCCGCGCGTCTTGGCCCCGCGATCACCAATCGGCTCGAAGGTCCTCAGGCGCGTAGCATATGAACCAGGTCCATGGGACGATGTAGAATCCTATTGATACGAGTGTCACCCTAATGCGACCCGCGCGGTTACGCGCCTGAGGACCTTCGAACTGCAGGGCGATCGCGGGGCCAAGACGTGTGGCCGGAGAAAGGGGGCGTTGCCTCTGAAAATCGGCCCAAAAGTTCACTTAATTCCGAGCCCTGCCCTACATCAAACGGCACATATATTCAAACACCCTGTATATACACTTATTACGTACTAATTACATTATCTTTTCATATTATGTATTCATTTTATTTATATTTTATTATGTGCTATTTATTAAATTAAAAAAATTAAAATAAATGATAAATTAAAAATCTTGTATTTAATGTATGTAATTTATTTTTTAACATTAAAACCACTAGAAAACCATGTCCCAAGATTAAAAATAAAATTTCTACGTATTATGAACATCGTAAACCGATTTATGAATTTTTTCCACCTAGATTGGGCGTTTGGCCCACTGTGCACTGGGTGTCTCTGATTGGCGGGTTATCGACCCGTGGTTTGGGGGGGGGGATAGGGAGTCGCTTCTTCGACTCGATGACCCGCCAATTAGAAGCCCTCAGCATCGTGCATAGGATTAAAAAAGACTGGAGATCTCATTTCCGGCACCTATTACGACCCGGTTGCATATCTGCAACATTGTTCTATTTTTTGTACACGTAAATCCATATGAAAATATTGTATTGTCATCAGAAGTACGTATGTGTGCGAAATTTCGATTCGTTCGGATATGTGGAAGTGGGTCAAAATTAGCTTACTCACAAGCGAAGCGAAATAAACGCGTGGAAAATGGAAATCTTCCTTTCAACTTCAAGAAACTCTAAGTTCCATTTTACTGATGCCAATCTCACGCCTCATAAGGAAGTTTCATTGTTGAAACTAGCTCCTTGTGTAGACATTTTGCCAGGGCAGTATAAAACTGACGAAAGTAATCCCACGCTGCGTGTGAATGACAAAATCCAGCATAACAATGTGTCCGAATTACGGTTCATTGTCGCAATGCGTGTCGTAATAAGGTCCGTGCAAGGAGTACAGAGAAAACTGAGCGATGGGGTTAACGATTGAAAGTACCTACTTGATCTCTTTTAGGATCAGGAAAACATGTTTTTCACTTTCTTAAACTATAAACCAGAAAGATATGACGTGATTGTGATTTATACCCGTGAGATTATTTGAAGGGTCTATCAAAATTAGACGGACAATGGAATCTTATTTATGTTAATATCTTGTGTCAACAGAAGTATCAGGCTAGTATGAAAGCTTCGAAGTTAGTTGTACATTCGAATGTACACTTCAATTCGAAGGTCCTAGGTGTAGTGGAGGGGGCAGAAATATGAGACACCAAGGATTGATTTGTCTGTTAGCGTCAGCGTATTTTTTAAAGAAAGGAAAGGGACCGAGTATCGAAGTGCTATGCATTCGGTGAAGGATTTATGATAGGGACTTAGCCTGCGTACGTTTGGGAGTGTTTTGGAAATGGGCAATCTGGACGACGGACGATGGCTGGCGGCCCGACGCTATTCAACTATCGAATGTCCCAGGATTGACTGTTTATTAGGGGTGTTTGAAAGTGAATGAATGAGACTGAACATACTGTTGACCGACGATAGCTGGCGACCGCATTGGGTTTTCCAACTATCAGGTGTATAGAGATTGTTTATTTGAGTGTAGAGTGAGAGGCTAAATATGGCAATCGGCCTGTCGCCGTACTACCAAGGAATAGGGACTCTTTTCCTGGGGAAGGTTATACCTTTTGGTAAAAGAACTGTGATTGACCGCTCTGTCTTTACCCCAGAACTATCCTGAAAAGATCTACGCGTAAACTCAAATTCTTAACATGTCCATAATACTGACATCTTTGACAATGGCTGCAAATTAAGTATTATACAGAGTAGGTATAATATAATATCCGCCCAGAACAGCATTAATGTTTATTGTCGTCCTTTTGTTTAATGAACACTTTTTGCTCCGGCCGCAACGGAAAGCTTTTGCGCGTGCATAGCAAAGTGGAATTTACGTTGATTTATTTTATGATTTATGAAAGAAATAAAGGGGAAGCAAGTTATTTTGTAACAATCGTAGTTTGAAAATATTAATGAAGATTTGAACAACACTATATATTTCACACGTGTATACCATTAAAGCTGTAATGTAGTTTTATAACTTGCCTACTACTATCACCTAACACTATCTGATATAGTTACCCGAATTTTTGCTTCTCCGATTTTGTCTTCTGGTAAAAATAGAAGAATCAATTATATTGATGCAGCGCATTTCACATGAAATTGTCCAGAGTTATTCGTTCGACTTTGTTATTTATAAGTGTGGCTAATACATTGATTACTTGACTTCCTCTAACACATAAAGCAAACAATTTTGAATAACGATTAAAAAAATTGTTCAGAATATTAAATTCAAGGAGGTAGGTAAATGTATATCTGTCTTTGATATTATAAGACTCATTTTTCATTGTGGTATATGTATATTTTCGTTACTCATAATCAATAAGCAATTTCGTAGACCGGTGACTCGATTGGAATTCTGAGACCCTCTTGGTCAAAAGATATAACAATGGGTATGTAGAGAATTGTGTTTGCAATCAGGAATGCCGATTTTTGTATTTCTTGTTCAGACAACAGATACGAACAATCAGCTGCAGTAGAACCTCACATATCCGAATACCCTAATATCTGAACGTTCTGTTATCCGAACAGCGTTTCGCAGCGAAGTTTGCATACAATGTAGGTATAGTTTTGAATATTCGTTCGAACGAATTTTGTGCGAAGCTATTTTGAAAAATAAATGTGATTTAGCAGCCAAGAAGATTTGGGATTCTTAAATACTAGACAAATTGTAAAGTCCCTTGATTTTAATTTAAGTAAATGAAACGTAGCATCCAGAATGTGATTGTTCCGTTATACGAACGCTCTTGTCATTACAGTAATGTCTCGCACTGTGTCCAAAATCGTGATTCGATGGCTGTCCATTTCTATCCCCCCTACTTGGGGCCGCCACCCTTGGATTCGGGGAAGCGTCGTTCGGATCACTTTTGATGTTGTGATTTTCGCGAACCGTGGCAGCCCAGCGCAGAGTACGAGGAAGGGGCAAATTTAAATGTCCGTGTACGTGTGAGACAAACTAACGCAATCAAAATGTAATATTAAAACTTGCTTATTTTTTGTCCGTTTTAAATGAAATTTTACAAATATATTTGTTACAATCTCCTGATTAAAATGACACCAAACACGACATAGTTTGGACAATTTTTACTTATCATGGTATTAATAATTGTATTCCCCTTTATTATTGTGAGATCATGAATTTGGAAAAATTAAAATTTGATGTCTAATTACACTAAATTGTATTTTTTTATTATGTTTACTTAATATTTTGTATAGACGATAATTTTGATTGCGTTACTAGTATTGTCTCACACGTACAAAAGGATTTAAACGTGCATGTACGCATTCGGTCCCCAGCGAAGGGCATTCGAGACACTGGAATCGAGATTTTACTTCCAATTTATAATCTCACTACTAATTACCTTATTCTTAACAACTAATATACACATTCCGGTTGTTATCCGTAACAGTAGCAATGATTCGCACTGTGTCCATCGCTCGGGACCGAATGTGGACAGCCATCGTGTACAGACACGATTCTCGAGCGTCAGGTCACCTTCAATGTGTGGCAACAGAGACTCGAGGCAGCGACCAGGAAAGAAATCAGGCAAGTTTAAATACCCGTGTACGTGAGACAATACTAACGCGACCAAAATTTAAGAATTAAACTTGTTCATTTTTGGTCCGTTTTAAATGAAATTTTACCAACGTGTTCGTTACAATCTCCTGATTAAAATGACACCAAACACGACATAGATTGGTGCCATGGGACTGATTGTTTCGAAGACCATTCTTACTACCATGATAACTAAAAATTGTCCAAACCATGTCGTGTTTGGTGTCATTTTAATCAGGAGATTGTAACAAATATGTTGGTAAAATTTCATTGAAAACGGACCAAAAATGAAGAAGTTTTGTTCTTAAATTTTGATCGCGTTAGTATTGTCTCACGTACACGGGTATTTAAACTTGCCTCTTTCCTGGAACGCTGCCTCGAGCCTCGGCTGCCACAACATCAAAGGTGATCCGAACTCGCTCGAGAATCGTGTCTGTACACGATGGCTGTCCACATTCGGTCCCGAGCGATGGACACAGTGCGAATCATTACTGTAGTTCGAATAAGGGAGGTTCTACTGGATTTCATTTGTGTAAAAGCTATTAACAGTTCCTACCTGTATGCATTGAACCATGGCCAAAATGCGTTAACCGTTTGAGTGCCACGTGTCTTTGTTGTTTTCCCGTCCAAAAGTGCCAAGGAGCGCTTTTTCGCTTGTTTTATTCCCTCTCCAAAAGTGCCAACATTTGGATATGCATCCAAATGTTCGACTGAAATTAAAATTCGTTCTTTTACCAGCTGTCTCATTCTTTTCGTCTCATCGACGGAAACCGAACGTGTCGCGGTTATCGGCTTCGCAGCCTAGAGCGCTGGCACTGGTCGGGCGACACAGAAGAAGCGCAAAATCGCTCCTTGCCACTCAAACGGTTAAACTGAATTGTGACGTCTAAGCAATATTTAGAAGTCTAGTATTGCAAGTACTAAATATAATTTGGAAAATGAGTTTGTCTACGTAATTAAGTAATTGGTGGCCCTGAAAAGGGCCGGTTATGATTGTTTTGCATTCTCTGCGATCTGGTGTTTGTACATGTACGTTCGAATACATTACCGACGAAGCCGTGAAGCGACTTTCTCGCAGACATCCTCGAGAATTTTGGTGACGATCCTCGTGGTCCTTCTCGATATTCCCTTCCTGGGGTCGACGTTCTTCAACACAGCATAGGTGCGGATAACATAAGTATCCGTCCTCCACCTCCTTTTCTGTTTGATAGACTTCCTGAACAACTTTCGGACTTTGCCAGCTTTAATTCCGATCCTTCTTCTTGCGACACGTGTCATCCTGATAGGCATGTCCCACGATAAATTAGTAGTTCGACCTGACGGAGTTCAAGGCTATCTATAAATATAATAATGATGCGACTCCGGTTATATACTAGAGTTACCGATCGTTCGCCAGGAGATGGCTAGTGGCAGCATATTGTGTTCTCACTCTGATCCACCACTCCGGCACCACACGCGTGTCGTTATTGGCTATGGCCAGTGACAAAGAACGACGACGAGCATATCGAGACAAAGTGAGATAGAATGATGACTTTAGAGCATTGACGTAGCCTCCCACAATCAAAGTGTACACTATGTATTAAGAATTTGAATGATTTCCTGAGGCTACGCCAATGCTTTGGAATCATTCTATTTCACTCTGTCCCGATATGCCGATCGTCGACTTTTGTCACCGTCCTCAGCCAATAACAGCAAGGCATGCGGCAGCAGCAGAGTGAGTATTGCGCTTTAGGGTTGGGGGAGGAGCTGACGCGCCATTGGCCAGCCTATGCTTCGTCCGCCAATCAGAAGCGCCCAGCGTTGTGCATTCGATATAAAAGGACTGGAGACGTTACTGCCGGCACCTGTAGCGATCTGGCTGCACATGTTCGACATGTTCTTTTTTACCGTATTTGTAAAGAGATGGGTTTTAAGTCTAGCAATGCAACGGCTTGACGTAACCAACTGGCTGCCCAAGTTGGTTGAAAGGCTCGTCGCCATGGGCCCCACGATGAATCTGCTTTTGAAAGTCGAACATATCTAGTTGATGTGGAAACGATGTCGACTTGTTCCCAGTGTGGTTGAATACTTTCAGACCGATATTCTGGTTCTGCTTGAGTCAACAAAAGTAGACTTGAATAATATTCATTGATTTTCAATAAGCTGGCCATGATCTAGCTGAAAGGCTCTTTTCAGGGCCAAAATTGATTTTAACGTGGAAGCACCGAATTATCAACTATAAATATCCCTTGTATAGCCTTGACTCTTCCTTGCTCAAATTCCCTGCAACTTTCCGCCATACCTGCCCCTGATGAAAACTGCTATAAAATTCTAATTTTTCGTAATGAAAAGTTATCGAGGTAAATTTTTGAGTTCTGGTCGCGATGACTCTATCCATCGTGCATCTCCTCGTTCGTTGATGTCTTTTTTGAGTCGACGCTTGTTAAGTGCACGCATACTCGTTCAACTATAATCATTGGCTGTAGTTTCGGAAAGTACAAGTGACCGAGGGGTGCAGTGAGTAACTACGAAAGAGGGAATCAAAGTTGAAGCGGCCATACAAATATTATGTTCTTGGCATATTCATACTAGTACTTATATACATTTTTATCCTTTATTTTTATCCTAACTATACGATAGTGATCAATATTTGCTTCCCAATATTTTTAAAACATTTGTTAAATATTTCAATTTAATATACGTAATATCACGTAATAATAGGTCTCTGGTGCTAGGGATGTGGGGTAAGTATGATTCTTCAGGGTTGGTGGAGAAGGTGGCGCGCCAGCGCTTCGCCTGCGCTTCGACTGACACCTTATAAGAACCGCTCCACAAAGCTCCATAATTTGCTATAATTTATTGTTATACGTTTCGAGTACCGGATCGAAGTTTGCAAGGAAGATGGCTGGCCGTGTCGTAGCTGGAAGAAGCAAAGGAAAAGCGAGGTCCCATCCGCCATGACGAAGAGTTGACCAAATTACTCTCTGGAGTTACCATCGCGCAGGGTCGCGTACTGCCAGCAGTTGTCCAAGCAGCTTTACTGCCGAGGAAAGCTTAATTAACAATAAGCAGCAACCCAAATGACCCTTTTCAGGGCCACAAATTATTTAAGAACGACGGATTCATTCTTAGTTTCAATTTGGCACCCCAGTTTTGTTTTTCTTCCTAACAAATAAATAGTAAATAAAACGTTATCTCCACATTTTGTTTTTCTTCCTAATAAATAAATAGTAAATAAAACGTTATTACCACATTTTGTTTTTCTTCCTAATAAATAAATAGTAAATAAAACGTTATTGTAGTAATTACTTTGCTTATAAAATCTTCAATGAAAACAAACTGAAAGCAAAGGAAGTATACATATGTGAAGAAAGGGTACTTTCTTTCAAACCGGCCGCGCTTTACCTTAGCCCAGCGCGCCCTCTAATGGATACTTAACGAGGGAGACGAGGATAGACGGAGCGAGTTTTTGGAAGAGCACATGTGCGGAGATTAAGGAATTGTGGACGATAAATAGAACAAGAGACTTTAATTGTCGTTTCTTTTTAGGTAACTCATAAACCAATTTGTAAATTTGTAAATATTGTATATAGGTATATCAGATGAAAATTATAACCTTTTTTGACCAACACATTTTGGTTTCTTTGAGAGGAAAGTCCTCAATATTTCCCTTTGTCTTATACATACAGTCGGGGACAAAAATAAGGTGACAGGTAGAGAGAATAGATATCAATGAAATTTAATCGACCTTACATTATTGATATAAGCTTAACTTTTATTTGTCTTATATCCTTATAATACATAGATTATTTAGTGACAAATTCACACTAATATTCACATTTTTATGTGCGCAATCCACATTTAACGAAATATCAGCCATTTCTCGAGAGACAAAAATAAGTGGACGCCTACCAACAACGCTATAGTGGGGCAAGAAATCTAAACAAATTTTACAAATTGGTTATGCTTGCACGCAATAAACTCAAAGACGTCTATCGATAGCAATTTAGGCTTTTTGAGGATACACATCGCCTCTGAAATAATCTAAAAATGCCGAGAGGAACAGAAATTTGTAATCAAATTCGTAACTTAATTGTTTCGGACTGTCATAAGAAGTTGAGTTACCGCGAGATAGCCCAGAAGTATAGCGTTTCGAAAAGTGCAATAGAAAAAATTTATGAAAAGTATTTATTACACAATGCCGTGGAAAACTTAAGAGGGCGTGGGCGCAAACGATGTACGACTCTGCAAGAAGACCGTTGAATTGTCCGCAAATGTCGTAAAGATCCAACTATTCCATCAAGAAGCATTGAAGAAACGTTAGATGTAAACGTTTCAACAAAAACAATTAGAAGAAGATTGCACGAAGCTGGTTTAAAATATTGCAAGCCTAGGCGTAAGCCATTTATTAGTAAAACTAATGTGAAGAAACGTTTGGCATTTGCGAAAAATATGTAAATATGCCATTGTCATTTTGGAGAAACATAATATGGACTGATGAAAGCAAATTTGAGTTGCGGCAATTGAAAAAGAGGTACCAAGTATGGAGAAAAAAGATGAAGCATTTAAAAAATCGTTTATTACGCCAACAATTAAATTTAGCGGCGGATCGTTAATGGTGTGGGGGTGTTTTTCTTTGAATGGGATTGGTGCACTGGTACAAATTGACGGCATAATGACTGCGGATGATTACATCGATGTTATAAATGAAAATTTAGAGATGGCAGTAGCAAAGATGGGTCTCGACAACGGATTTGTATTCCAACAAGACAATGATCTCAAACACACAGCCAGAAAAAGTCAGAAATTTTTTAAGGATTCGAATATTCAATTGCTTAAATGGCCTCCACAGAGTCCTGACTTGAATCCGATTGAAAGCCTGTGGAGTTTGTTGGATACAAAAGTACCATTGGATAAGAGAACCAATAAAACCGAACTTTTCAGAAACCTACAGAGAGAATTTGAAAATATCGAAAAAGATTACGTTGAAATTTAATAACCAGTATTCCTAGACGGTTAGAAGCCGTAATCCAAGCAAAAGGCGGCAACACAAAGTACTAACTTCACTATGTATTCTATTTATCATGTAATTTATTGTGTGTCCACTTATTTTTGTCTCTCGAGAAATGGCTGATTATTTCGTTAAATGTGGATTGCGTACATAAAAATGTGAATATTAGTTTGAATTTGTCACTAAATAATCTATGTATTATAAGGATATAAGACGAATAAAAGTTAAGTTTATATCAATAATGTAAAGTCGATTAAATTTCATTGATATCTATTCTCTCTACCTGTCCACATATTTTTGTCCCCGACTGTATATGTACATGTTAAGGGGGTAAGCACGGCGCGTGACCTCGCCAATTTGGGAGGCCAGTATTACAGCAGCTTTTCCCTGCACAGAAATGGTAATACCGACAGGCGAGAGGGAGCTGCTTGTTATTTCGATATTCTATTCTGAATCTGGAAAGAAATTGTCAGCTCTTGTGTTGCAAGCGTACTGCTGGTAGTGCAAGCGTAGAAAATTCATTGCACATTTTAATTACTTGAAATGACAAATATTATACATAAACTTGTGTTGGATGTTGAAGGAAATGTGTAGGAGACGATACCACCGACGAGATATAAGAATAGACAAGACATGCAATGTATTGCAATGTAGAGAGAGGGAGAGAGAGAGAGAGAGGTGTTATATGTATGGTGTTATATGTATGAAGGTTGGTTGAAATCCTTGCTATTAAGTATAGAAGTAGATTTAAAGGAACCAATAACTATTTTTGAGGATAATAATGGTTGCATAGCTATTGCAAGTAATCCAACAGATAATAAGCGTTCAAAGCACATCGATATAAAATATCATTTTTGACGAGAAAAAATTGAACAAAAAATAATAATACTTAAATATATTCCTACAGGTAAACAGTTGGCGGACAGTCTCACTAAGTCAATACCAGCAGTTCAATTCTCGTATATTAGGAAGAACATTGGTTTAACGGGAATCTAATAATTTTAATATTAATAAACATAAGTTTTAATGTGAATATACTGGTCTGATTAGGTTTTTCTCTGGGTTTCCCTAATCCTTGCAACAAATGTTGGACCAGATGTAGTTCCCCAGAGAAGGCTGAGAGGGGATGTCTTTGATTCATTTTTGAGGAGGCGTATTGGTCTAAGAACAAAAATGAATCCAATATACATTTGGACATCCTAGATATCGGTTCTAAGAAGCAGGGGGCGATATGATCGCTAGTAAAAACAAATGAATCGAAATCGCGGGCTCGTCGGTTGTGACCCAGTTAGTCTATTGAAAACCTTAATGAAGAGGGGGTGTCGTTTCTCAGCTTTATTAAAGTATTGTTAAATAGAAACTTAATTGCCTTTTCACTTATTGCTTCCACCCTTTAACCTTTCCAATACTATCTTTTTCATTGTGGCAACTTTATTGTTTGTGTGTTAAAAAATATACATCTCTTAGCTCAATTTTGTAAGTAGTTCTACATCATTCATTGTCATTTATCAGAAAATAATGTAAAGTATAACTTTATAACGGGGCAAGTATAACGGGGCACAGACGAGATATATGAATAGACAAGTCATCTTATGGACTTTCGTGGCCCACCGTGACGGCCATACCGACTCAGAAATTCGACACTGATTTGAGCGTCCTCTGTTCATGAACAGTGAACAGTTGAAGAACTATTAACTATTAACTCTTTTTATTTTTTTCAGTAATAAATATGAAACCACAATTCATTAGGACCTATGAAGAACATGTTTTTGATATTCTTTACAGATGCCAGACAAGTGTTGTATCCCTAACTGTAATAGCAATTATGCAACCTCTGGTATAGGATATAGTTCTGTGTTTCGTTTTCCTCGAGATGAAAATCTAAGGAAAAAAAGGATAAAAAATATACCCCGCAAATATTGGCAATCCAATAAATTTTCTGTTGTCTGTGTAAAACATTTTCCTGAAGATATGATTTTAAATGAAGAAATAGTGAAAGACAGGGATGGAAATTGTAGAAAAATATTTAGAAGTAAGGTGACATTAAAAACAGGTGCTGTTTTTCTTATATTTCCTGGGTTACCATCCTATTTAACGCCCCAAAAAATAAGGGAACGAATTAATCCAGATATTCGTCGAAAAAAGTTTAAGGGTTCCCAAGAAAGAAAAAACAATGATTGGTTAGATAGAGATTTAATAAAGGATTTTGGAAAATTATGCGAAGAGATAAAAAAAAAAAAAAATATAGATATATCTTGGAATGTACATATAGATAATAATTTTGTTCTATTTTTTAGCTGTGATTTTAATGATGTAGTACCAAAGATAGTGAGTAGTGTAAAAATATCAAAGGACATGACGTGCAATATAGTTATAAACAATAACATATTGTCCAAGTCACAATTAAAATGGATTTTACCACAGAATTTAAAGATTACCCGTTTATCTCAATTAGAAAACATTTTGTCCCGTTATAAGAAAGAAAATATTGAATCATTTTCTGAAACAGTGGAAGATATAGTTTCATTGATTAATAATAAATTTTGTCGATTAATTGATATAATAAAATTTGATGATAAATATTCAGAGACAAACATTCAAACTCACAAGGGAACATATTCAGATGTTAATCTCCGATTTTGATGAAACTTATGTGAGATATAGTTCTTTGAAAAATATTTGACACGTATTTTTTTTTATCGGCAACCATCCACTTTGAAGGGGTGAAAACAGCCCTCAAAGTTGGGGGTCAAAACCATATTTTTTGAGATATCTCGGAAACCAGAGGTCGAAAAAATTTAATTTTTTTTTAAATTGTGTGTTTTTCAATGGGAAATGTAGTCGCGCAAGAAAATTTTAACAAAAGTTTTTTGTTTAAACAATATATTAAAAATTTGCTTTTTTTTGTAGTTTCTCGTATTTATTGTTAGTTCATTTTAATGTAAACTTGGGTGTGTGATCTTTGATCCAAAATAGGGGATACATGTTTCAGGATTTTCTTTTTTTTTACCATTTAACAATAATTATACATAATGGAAGATAGTCTTGCACCTGGCGTGCGTAGGAAGGAATTCTGGCTTGTTTTATCGAAATATAAGCATTTAGTATAAACGTGTATAGTATTTTAAACAATACCACTGGGTTATGTGTCGTTTATTGTTTTATTGGTAGGTAAAGAAGGTGGCGCAGGTAGCAGCGTGACGCGGTGCTAATTACCGCGGCGGAGTAAGGGTACAGACTTTTGTAGCCAATTCGCCTGTGAATTTCTGCAGTCGTTGGGCCCTCGGTCAAAATATACCTGCAGCCTTTTTAAACTGTGAATCCTCGGAGCTAGAGTTTCCTTCGTCGTTTATGGTAGCTCTGAAAAGAGCTGATTTTGAAAGAAGAGCTGTCCGTAAAGATTATTCTACATAATTCTGGCAATAATGATACTCAAGGATAAAATGAGAAAAACATAAATGTTCTTTGCACCAAGAACATTTAAGTACAACTACATTTGAACAATGGAAACACGTTAGACCATCTAATTTTGTAAAGCAGAACTCTACGGGATTTTCAAATTCTCCTGGTCGTTCTTCTATATATCCTTTGCGGAACCAAGCATATTGAAACAGCCGTTTATAACGCACAGCTGATAATTGGTTGTGGATTAATGATTGTACTTTAATAATATTATCTCTTGCGTGTAGATTGATATCAATATTTAATAATATTGCAAGATCGGAAAGTTTTCGTGCAAAATTCTTCCAAATGCGGAACCCATACACGTCAAGTGGTTGAATTAATGGCGTCGTACTTTTTGGTATCGTTAATACCTCTAATTGTTTGTTCTCTGGCAGGGCGTTACGTATGATCTCGTCGTTATATCCATTCCATGAGTCAAGAAGTAAAACAGAATTTTTTTTTTACTATACACGTTTATACTAAATGCTTATATTTCGATAAAACAAGCCAGAATTCCTTCCTACGCACGCCAGGTGCAAGACTATCTTCCATTATGTATAATTATTGTTAAATAGTAAAAAAAAAAGCAAATTTTTAATATATTGTTTAAACAAAAAACTTTTGTTAAAATTTTCTTGCGCGACTACATTTCCCATTGAAAAACACACAACTTAAAAAAAAATTAAATTTTTTCGACCTCTGGTTTCCGAGATATCTCAAAAAATATGGTTTTGACCCCCAACTTTGAGGGCTGTTTTCACCCCTTCAAAGTGGATGGTTGCCGATAAAAAAAAATACGTGTCAAATATTTTTCAAAGAACTATATCTCACATAAGTTTCATCAAAATCGGAGATTAACATCTGAATATGTTCCCTTGTCAGTTAAATTTTCTATTGGAGCAATTCAATTTATTTTTTTTAAATTCATATACATATGCTGCAGAAACAAAAATATGGGCTTTTATGATATACATATATGCATTCCGTAAGTGCCTATCAGGCAATTAGAGAAACTAAATTACTTACTTTGCCACATTTAAAACACTTGCAGAGATTAATTTCTGAATTGTATTTCACCTTCAGCAATTTCACAAAATAATAATTTTTTAAAAATTCGTCCCAAACAATTATCTGATAGGGAGAAATATGTTATTCTTCAACTAGATGAAATTTATGTACATCCTCACATAGAATTTAAGGGTGGAAAATTAGTTGGTTTTGCTGAAAATAATACTAATACTCCAGCAAGAACAGTGCAAACATTTCTAATTTCTTCTGCATTTGGGAAATTCAAGGAAGTTGTTACTTTACATCCAGTACAAAATATGAAGAGTACTGAACTATATGATCTTGTGCAAAATGTATATAATTTAGTGACAAAGTGTAATTTTTATGTAATTGCAATTATTTCAGATAACAATAGAATTAATAAAAATATGTTTAATTGTTTGTTAAATAATAATGGGATAAACACTAATGACAACTTTACATTAAAATTTGAGCAATCTGTTACAGAAACTTTTTTAACTCATGATTTTGTTCATGTTTTTAAAAATATAAGTAATAATTGGATTAATTTAAAAAATGATAATAAATGTTTCATTTTTCCAAATTTTGAAGATTTAGAAGAAGCACCTTTAAAAGCATCATTCATAGATATTAGAAATGTTTCTCACGCAAAATGTGAAAATTTTATACTAAAAACAGCTTATAAACTTAATTATAAAACATTATACCCTAATAATATTGAACGACAAAAAGTTAGTCTAGTATGTAACCTTTTTCATGAATCAACTCATAGTGCAATAAAATGCGAATACGAAAGTAATTCAGAAATTGTTAAACACAGTGGCACTCATGAATTTTTAAAAATTATTTGGTGTTGGTGGTCCATTGTAAATACGAAATCTAAATATGAAGGTGTTATAAAAAGAAATGATTTCTCAAAGCCATTTTACTGCATGGATGATTCAAGATTTATCTTTCTAAAACGATTTTTAAAATGGTTAGAAAAGTGGAAAAGCTTTAATGACGGGTGCTTAACTGCTGATACATTTTCTGCTTTGTTTCAATGCACATCAGTTTTATTAATGTTCATTGAGTATAGTCTATGCGATTTAAAGATAGAATATGTATTGCCAGGTAAACTACAAACAGATAACTTAGAAAGTCGTTTTAGCATGTATAGACAGTTATCTGGTGGAAATTATCACGTGTCTGTTACCCAAATCCTAGAGTCTGAAAAGAAGTTAAGGATTAAGAGTATGTTAGGATTAAAATCTGCTCGCTATGGTATACTGCCACTTTATCCTGAGTCACTAATTAATGAAGAAAATGAATATACTGAAGAAATATCAAAGTATGATCAATTTGATACAATTTTTGAAAGTGACTATCTATCAGCTGAAGTAGATAATTCTAGCTTATTATATATATCAGGTTACATTGCTTTTAAGATGTCGACAAAAATTAATTGTTCATCTTGTATGTCACTCCTATTATCCGCCGATTGTTGTATAAATGATAAATATTTTAAAGAAATATCCAGGGGTGGCTTAAAAGTCCCCTCAGAAGTGCTGATATTAATAGGAAAACAGATGTTTTGGCTAATGAATATACTAATTTCAGAAAAATTTGAAACACTTTTCCTCTCTGTAATAAATCAAAGAAATGTATTGATAAGTTTAGGACATCGCAGCATTTTGCAAGAATGTAATATAGTATGTGTGATTAAAGAACTTTGTGGCTGTGGAATGCAAACTGTGAAAATGATAAAAATTGTGTTGCAACATTTTTCTAATATATTACTCAATAATTACGTTAAGTTAAAAAATAATACAAATATTGGTTCCTCAATGAAGAAAAGAAAATTACAAACATTACAAAATCATTAAATTTTTGTTAGTGTAAACTTCTTAAGGCGCGCCACGCACAGAATTTTGCTGGGGAGTGAATGAGTCTGATGCGTCACGCTCGGCGCGTCACGCTTTCGGGTAAACTCGGGAGCCGAAGCGCGTCACGCTTTCGGGTAAACTCGGGAGTCGAAGCGCGTCACGCTCGGCGCGACACGGTCAGCGCGATACGCTCATTCGGGTAAACTGGAGGAGACGAGATCGTCAAGCACACGAGGTAGAACAAGAGAGCCGGGTTTATCCGAGCGTCGCAGTTTAATTGTATTGCTTTGGTGGAAAATCGACGATAAGTATCTAAAGTTATGTAAGGTGGGTTTATATAAAAACTCGCTATTATCCTGACTCGCGTTTATTTGCGGGATACGTTATATATATAATCTACAATATTCCGAGGATCGCTATGCGTTTGCCCTATGCAATGGCTTTCCCAAGAATGCCCCGACGCTGCATCCTTGCCGCCTCGAAGGCGGGCTCCTCGGTCCCACGTCGCAGCGCCTTCAAGGGCCTCTTTATGGCACCCCCAACGTTTCCTGTCCCGCTCGCCTGTCGGCCTCGTGGTGACCGTTGCCAGATGGGCGGACGAGGCGCTCTGAACCCTCGAGTATTCTTACAGTTATTTTATTTTTGAGTTATTAACAGTTCATTTTATACCACGTGCAAAGCGCTTTCGCGTAAAAGTGGGCACATCACCCAACAATTTAAATTATTAAAAGACAATTTCGCAACTCTCTTCTGTGTTTTTATTTTATTATTAGTTATTATTATTATTATTATTACTAGCTTGTATTAAGTTTCTTTAATTTTTGAGTTATTGAGTTACTTTATTATCAGTTCATTTTATACCACGTGCGGAGCGCTTTCGCGTAAAAGCGGGTACATAACCCCACACTTTAAAATTATTAAAAGACAATTTCGCAACACCGTGCTGTGATTAGTGTATAAATA
This sequence comes from Nomada hirtipes, assembly GCA_951802735.1. Taxonomy (NCBI): domain Eukaryota; kingdom Metazoa; phylum Arthropoda; class Insecta; order Hymenoptera; family Apidae; genus Nomada; species Nomada hirtipes. The sequence continues at coordinate 6,607,247 of OX637921.1, read as the reverse complement.
TTTGTTAAAGTGTAATCTTTTTTAATATAGCTCTTTATAATTTTGAAAATCGAAGATGGATCAAAATTGCCAGTTCGACGATGAATTAAAAGAGTGTAACAGAGAGCGACAAGAAGTTCAACAGCAGAATTTAGTCTCGCAGGATGAAGAAAAGAAACAACTTGAAGAAGAAGAACAAATTGAACAAAATGCATTGGAACAACAGAGAGAATTAGCAAGGGAGCGCTCTAGACGATATCGTGATAACAAACATCTTTGTCCAATGAAAACTATTCAACGTGTGATTCATAATTCACAGATCCCAGGGACATCCACAAACATGAACGTACCTTTTGTTGTAAATGATTATTCAGCAAATATAAATGATTAACAAATGTTGGACCATGTATAGTTGACCCCAGAGAAAGTAAGAGGAAGGTGCGTTCTTATATAAACGAATAATTTCTTAGAAGGCATGTTGGTTTAATGCATTGTGTAAAACCCAGTTAAATAAACAAATAGTTATCTCTTATAGTTCTGAGAATATATTGGGGGGGGGGGGGGTACAGAATTCCAATGCTTGTACAAAAGTGTTTATATTAAGAGGGACGGATAGGGTCCGAATGCTCCACGCTTCTCTTCTATATTCATTCGTTAGAGTTTCTCGTCTGAGTAAGGACGTGCCTTCTTTTACTGTATAAAATAAATTACTTTTAGTAAACTGAACTGTGCATTATATATTATCACATATCCTCATAATCTAGTTTCCCAACAGATTCGTCCAAGTAATAAGATCCGTAATAATAATATTCATGTTATTCATGTATATATTAATTAGAATAGATTAAAATCGCCATCGAAGTTTACACTTCGGACGTGCGGTCTTAAGCGCACACTAGTTTTTTATTTAATACATGATATGCGCATCTTTGTTTTAATGGTAATTATTTAGAAAAGGGGGGGTCTCACCGATTTCGATGATTTTTTAATATGTTGTAGAACTCAGTATTCTGAACAACTTTTTCCTATGCATATAACTGCCGCTCGGCCTTAGTTTTCGAGATATTTGCAAAAAACTATAGCTACTACTACATTGAATTTTGTCTATACGTGCACGCTCGGGGCAACGTGTGTGACCGCCGCTTTTCCGGCAGCCAGCGAAGAATCTGTATACCGGGTGGACTGATCAAAATTGTATCTCTAGAAGTAGATATACTATATCAGATTTGGTATTGGCGGGGGAGGGGCTCTGCCCCTCCCCCTGCACCCCCTCCCCGTAAATTTCTAACCAAACCTAACCCCAATCTAATTTTTATTTAATTAGATATGAGTTTGGGTTAGGTTTGGGTTAGATTTTTCTTTTTCTCATATAACTCATATTTAACTAAATAAAAATTAGATTCAGGTTAGGTTTGGTTAGAAATTTACGGGGAGGGGGTGCAGGGGGAGGGGCAGAGCCAATACCAAATCTGATATGATATATGTAGTTCTTGAGGTACAATTTTTTTTCACGTATACACAAAATTCAATGTAGCAGTAGCTATAGTTTTTTGCAAATATCTCGAAAACTAAGGCCGAGCGGCGGTTATATGCATAGGAAAGAGTTGTTCAGAATACTGAGTTCTACAACATATTCAAAAACCATCGAAATCGGTGAGGTCTGGCCTCTTCCCTAGATTTACCAAATTTGCTTTACACATTGTATAATGTTCGTCGCTGGACGCTACGCTGTTATATACAGGGTGGCCCGGAACTCGCGCGGTATTTTTAAAAAAGGGGTAGCTGAGGTGATTCTGAACAACTTTTTCCTTGACCAAAATATTGTTTGAAGCTTCGTTTTTTAGTTATTAACGAAAAACACTGGCCAATGCGAGCGCCCGTATAGCGCGAGCTCAGTCACAATTGCGCGCGGCCGAGATCGGGTGCATCGAGGGGCAACGTACGGCAAATATTACAATCGTCTTACATTAAGAATAGTGTGTAATTCTTCGTTATTCATCAATAACAATTTAATTAACAAGTCGTTTAATAACTGTCCCATACTTTTATTCGTTTTCCGAAACGAATAAAGTGTTTTATTAATTATGAAAAAAGTGTTTGGATGATTAATGTTAGAAAAGGGTAGTTAAATAAACTTATCCATTCGACCGCGAATTTACCTACTTCGACGGTGTCTTGCCATATGGTCATTGTACCGATCCTGACCTATTTTTACAATTTAAATGCCACGTCCCGGCGATCGATACAGATCTGATTCGCACTTGTTTCCACACGCACATGACACACACATTAACTTTCGTAATGTTCGTAAGTGCGTGTCCTGTGCGTGTGGAAACAAGTGCGAATCAGATCGTATCGATCGCCGGGACGTGGCATTTAAATTGTAAAAATAGGTCAGGATCGGTACAATGACCATATGGCAAGACACCGTCGAAGCAGGTAAATTCGCGGTCGAATGGATAAGTTTATTTAACTACCCTTTTCTAACATTAATCATCCAAACACTTTTTTCATAATTAATAAAACACTTTATTCGTTTCGGAAAACGAATAAAAGTATGGAACAGTTATTAAACGACTTGTTAATTAAATTGTTATTCATGAATAACGAAGAATTACACATTATTCTTAATGTAAGACGATTGTAATATTTGCCGTACGTTGCCCCTCGATGCACCCGATAACGGCCGCGCGCGATTGTGACTGAGCTCGCGCTATACGGGCGCTGTAATTGGCCAGTGTTTTTCGTTAATAACTAAAAAACGAAGCTTCAAACAATATTTTGGTCAAGGAAAAAGTTGTTCAGAATCACCTCAGCTACCCCTTTTTTAAAAATACCGCGCGAGTTCCGGGCCACCCTGTATAGAAACGATGGACAATTGCCGATCAAACGCTAACGCATACGCTTTCACGGACGCGTGCGTATAGGCAGAATTCAATGGTGTAGTACCGATCTTTTTTGGGAAAAATCTCGGAAACTAAGGCCGAGCGGCACTTATATGTATAGGAAAAAGTTGTTCAAAATGTTGATTTCTATAACATACTCGAAAATCATCGAAATCGGTGAGACCCCCCCTTTTCTAAATAATTACCGTTTTAATTTCAATGTGTTTCAATTGTGCAAAGTGTTATCTGTTTGGTTGTTTTTGTTCTTTTTAAAAATGTATGAAACTTACTTTGAAATTTTAATAAAATGCATATTTAAAAAATATGTCTATTTAATTTAATCCCTTTATAAATTTAGTCCCTTTTAATTTAATCCCTTTTAATCCCTAATTAATTTAATCCCTTTATAAAAATCCTTCATCCACAAGTAAATATGTCTAGCAGGTTATCCTATTGTATACAGTAAATTAGTATTAATATCTATATAAAACAGCAAATAATAATATTACGTTACTTGCTAGATAAATTAAGAGATAATAAATTCATACATAATAATTAATGAGTAAACTCACTCTTTTATTAAATAGAATGTATCATACATATGTATGTACTCATAGTATAATCGGACTGATGATTATACTGACGATTCGATCGGACTGATAATTTTCCCCTAGGCGGTGTTGCCATATCACATGTTCCGGCCTGTACTAGAGATGGCCGTGGTATGACTATCAATTTTCGATTATCTTTCTGCTTCATTATTATATCATTTTCTACGAAATAATCTTCGTACGGTTCCTTTTGAAGGATGGTTCTAATCGCATGTAATTTCTAGTCCTCTACCTGTTTCTTTTTTATCATCGCATGTAATTGATTCGCTATTACCAATACGGCCCACCTACTAAGCGCATCTGCGTGTTTCAGTCACGACCCGTTGCGATGCTCGATTGTATATTCGAATTCTCCGAGAATGAAGGTCCAACGCGTTACTTTCGGAGTGAGATCCTTTTTCAACAACGCCTTCTTAAATGCTTCGCAGTCTGTAACAATCTTAAACTTAATACCGAACAAATATACACGTAATTTCTTAACCGCATTAATTATTGCTAAAACTTCCAGCTCATAAGAATGGTACTTTTTCTGGGCGTCTGTAATTTTTTTGCTATAATAATAAACCGAATGAAATTTATCCTCTCCATCGTTCTTTTGCAAAAGTTCCGCGCCGTACCCCTCCTTACTCGCATCGGTATGCAATTCTGTAATTTCTTCCGGATCGTATATGCGCAGAACCGGTTTCGCCGATAAAACTATTTTCAATTTTGCAAACGCTTCGCTTTGGCTGTTGCCCCATACAAACGGTTGTTCTTTCTTTATCGAATCGGACAATGGTCGAGCTATTTCGGAATATTTGTAAACAAATTTCCGAAAATATCCCGTCAGTCCCAAGAAACTTTGTATGCCTTTCTTATTTCCGGGCGTCGGAAATTTGGTTAGCACTTTAATCCTTGCCGCGCCTGGGAACACGTGTCCGTTTTCAATCTCCAGTCCGAGATATTCTATTCGCGTTTTTAGAAATTTGCACTTGCGCCAGTTAACCGTCAACCCACTACGTTCCGCTACTTTCAACGTTTTCAGTAAATTACCGAACCCCTCTTCCTCGTTCTCTCCTGGAACAATTATGTCGTCCACATATGTAAAGACTATTTTACTTCTTATCAAGTCTCTAAATACCTCGTCTATGAATCTAAGAAAACTCATAGGACTGACCGAAAGACCGAAAGGTGTTTTCAGAAACTCGTACTGTCCTTCAGGCGTCACGAATGATGTATATTTCTGACTTTCCTTTGCCACCGGTACATGAAAGAAACCATTTTTCAGATCTATTACTGAGAAAACACGAGCTTTTCTTAATTCATCTATCCTGTCCTCAATCAGTGGCATCGGAAAATGATCTCGTTTCATTAGTTTATTTAGTTCGCGAAAATCAATACAAACTCTGTACGCTCCGTCTCGCTTCGGAACTATAGCTGCTCTACTCGCATATTCGCTAGTACTCGGTTGAATCACGCCTTCTTTCAACCACTCGTCTATCTGCTCGTTTAAAATCTTTTTCTCCCTCGGAGCTAATCTACGCGGTTTCGCCGTGACTGGTCTTTCGTCGATTACCGTTATTTCAGTTTTAACATTTGTGCTCACCTTCTTTGACGGCGTGTATTCCGCAATTATCGTGTCTAATCTGTTTTTGTACTCACGCTTAACATCCAGTTTGCTCACATCGACGCACAACACACTCACCAGCTCCTCGCATCCTTCTTTACGCGTGTCCTCCTCGTTTCGGTCGAACTCCTCTTTCATCTCCTTGCCGCCGCCGACTTCACTGGAACTACCATTCGTGTCCTGCGACGCAGACGGTATCTTCACTATTTTTATTATTTCTCACTGCCGTAGTCGCACCTCGACACTGTTCAAAAAGTCTTGACCCAACACTGTTGCGTACTGGATCGCGCCTGTCGGCACCACAAAGAATCCTAGCTTGTACCACTCGTCGCTTACCCACACGTTCTCTTCAAAGGTGCCGATGACTTTCGTGATCGCGTTGTCGACTCCCGTGATACTTGTCAACGTCGTTTTCAATGGAGGACCGCCAACCTCGCGGTATTTCTTCTCATCCATTAACGACAGCCCACTCCCGGAATCGATTAACGCATCACACTTCACATTCCTGATTTTAATTTCACAAATTGTCTTATTTCTCGTTATGCAGTTCACTTTCGCCGTATTGTCTTGTGCGGCGCTCGGACAGAGCTTCGCAATGTGTCCGAAGTTGTTGCATCTGTAGCATTTCGGGCCTTTACCTCGATCTGGGCAGCTCTTCGCGCCGTGATCGCGTATCCCACAGGTGTTGCACTGCGACGATTTGCCCGCTGCATTTGATCTTTCTTTTCTTCCTATCCCTTTCGGTTCCGACTTCTCTTTCGTGTGCGTGGTGTATTGCACCTTTTCCTTAATACGGTCGTAGACGTCCAGATTAATTTTCAATTGTTCTAACGTAGACGCTTGATATTGTAGGAGGTGGACTCAATGAAACTCACAGGAAAAGTAATATATTGTAGTTTATTAAAAGTAGACGTACACTGTTCTCAGTCTCGAAGTCAATCGAACTGACTTGTCCCGAAGGATTCCAGGACAAGTCAAGCTTGCCCTGTTTACGTTACGTGACCAAGGCGGGAGGGCCGTATCCGCACGAGCACTCTGCCCTACGACGCCATAGGCATCTGGACAGTGTCACAGGCCCAAAAGGCCTATCGTCCAAAGCCAAACAGTCTACAATATAAAATCATTTTGTTATACTCCCTATCTGGGATTCCGTTGATGATATGTTCCATTAATGCCCTTTCTTCCACGTTTCCCTCGCTGGCTATCTCCATCATCGCATACACATATTGTCTCCCAGTCTCTTTTGCTTTTCTCTGCCGCTTTGACAATTGTGCATGTATTTGGGCGCTGTTTACTACCGTCTCAAATTCTTTTTTCAACTTCTTTCTTAAAATTGCCCACGACGTAATACCTCTCTGCGCCGTCACGTATTGTTTAGCCGATCCTTTCAGCATTCGCTTTCCATAGATAAACATTTGCAGGTCGTTCCACTGTAATAACGTACCTGTTCCCTCGAATTCTTCGATCCACTTACGTACCGATAATTTATCATCGCCCGTGAAATACGGAAGTGATTCTTCTACATCTTTCATCGTGAACATGCTTTTCTCCACCACCGCTTCCTTTCTATGCTTCTTCATCTTTCTGTCTGAATCTGTATCCTCCTCGGATCCAGCTTCGTCTTCCTCCTCTTCCGTTTGGTTATCCTTCTCTTCCGTTTGGTCATCCTTCTCTTCCGTTTCGTCATCCTCTTCTTCCGCTTCGTCATCCTCTTCTTCCGCTTTGTCATCCTCTTTTTTCATGTGTCGTCTCAGCCTGTCTCGCAGCTCTGCCTTCTTACCAGTCGTTTTTAAATGTAATTCTTCTAGTCTCTCACTTAACTCAGCTACCTTCATCTTATCTAATTTCTTCACTTCTGTCTTGCTTGTCACTTCTACGATGGTCCTGTCAAGTTCACTGTCCTCTGCGTGCGAGTTCACCGATTGCCTTCGTGCACTCGTCGCTGCTGTCTCTTTTCCCGTAGCCATCCTTACTTGCCTTCTTCGGTTTTTTCCCTTGCCTATCTCTTCACCGATGTCACGTTCGTGATTCCTTTCGCACCGCCAGCTATCACTCACTTTATCTTTTTCACTTTCACTTTTCGTGAAAACTGCACGATTTCACTGAACACGTAGCTTCGCCCGTGTCGACTGCGTCTCACGCGACAGACCCGATTATCACTAATTTTGGCTTCTGATCTCGGCTGAGCCCCCAAGTTGTGGGATTGTCGGGGTTCCGCTAATCAAACTCCTTTCGTTAATATAAAAACAATTTAATGAATAGGATATAGAAAAATACATATGTTCCAGTCCTGCAGCGTCGAATGCTCGTTAGCAACTGACTTCTTTTTTCACGCCCGATCGGCGATCGGCTATTCGCCGAACTTCCTCGCACGTCGCGGCGTCTTCCGTCTTCCGCGCGGCAAGGTATTCCCCCAAACCCCTTTTTTTTTTTTTTTTTTTTACGAGTTGGAAATCTTCGAAAGACACCTCCTGCCCTGGGGGAGAGCAGGAGGTAGTGTCGGATTTCTACCGACTAAAGCCACCCCGGTTACCTTTCCTCGGCGCCCGGCCATTGCGGCCCCATCCTCGGGAGGGTCAGAGGGACCCTCCGAAAAACTCCGCTGTAGTAGCACCTGGCCGCGCCAGGGGCAACAGCCAGCGCGGCCCACCCTCTCCAGGCCGTGACAAGGACGACTCGGGCCCCCACCCGAGCCGCCCACGGCTCTCCGACGGCCCTGCGGGATTGGGGGGATTGTTCCTCCCCGGCAGGACCGCCCGTATACGGGGTATTGGCGAGGTCAACCAGCAGGGGGTGAGGGGGAACACCTCAGTGCCCCTCGGGTCCATCAGCCATTCACACCGCGGGAGGGGGGGATCTCGCCAGCGGTAAATGGCCAGCGAGCCCGCCCCTCTTTTATTTTCGACGCCGTTTCCGGCTGTCGGGCAGCCCTGCGGGATACCGGGAGGACATAATCCTCCAACAGCAGGGCCGCCCGTCCACTGAGACAGCGGTGACAGTCATCTGAGAGACGGGAGGGGGGACACCTCCAATCGCCCCTCGGACCGTCACCGCTTTTACACCACGGGAAGGGGGGACCTCGCCAGCCTGCGCGAACGCAGCCGGCGAGCCCCGACCCTCCGTCTTTCGCGTCGGACGGGATCGGTCAACTCCCGATCCCGCTCCGATGCCTCCTTTCTGCGAAGTACATCCTCGCAGAAGGAGGCCACCGCTGCCCAGGCCCTCTCGCTGCCCAGCATCATACTAACGATGCCTGGCAGCGAGAGATCCGCCCCCACTTGGCACTCCTCCAATGTGTGCTGCGCTGTGTCCAGCGCAGCCCCACACTCGTGGCACTCCGTCGTCGCCTCCGCCTGTATCCGGCACAGGTACTCACCGAAGCATTCATGCCCGGTGAGCACCTGCGTGACTCGGTAGGTGAGCGTCCCCCTACCGCGGTCCAGCCATTCGTCCAGGCTGGGCAGAACCGCCCCGACCGCTCGCTGCGCGACTCCTCGATGTAGGAGCTCCATCCTCCATTTATTTCGCGCAGCTAGCCGGGCCTGGCATCTCACATCCACTTCCTCCTCAGCGGACACCTTCGCGCCCCCCCGGCGGGGTTCTCGGAGACGCTCATAAATCGAACCGTCTCCCTCCGCCAGGAGATCGAAGGGCACGCTGCCCGCCAAGATCAGCGCCGCCTCGTGGGATATCGTACGGTATCCCCTGACCACCCTGATGGCCATCCTCCTCTGCACCCGGCGCAGCGATGTTTTGCTGCGCCGCGCGACCATCAGGGCCGACGCCCATATCGGGGCGCAGTACAGGGCCATGGACCGCACGATACCAAGGTATAGGCGGCGCACCCTCTCATCTGGTCCCCCGATGTTTGGGAGGAGGCGACCAAGACCAGTCGCCGCCCTCTCCAAACGGGGAGCCAGTCGGTCGAAGTGGACCGTGAATCGCCAGTGGCTGTCCAGGAGGAGACCGAGATAATTCATTCGGTCCCCAACCTGAACATACTCACCCCCTATCATAATCCAGGACCGGGGCGGTCCCCCGCTCCGAGGCCTGTCGTGAAACCACATGGCCTCGGTATTCAGCGGGGAGATCCGCAACCCCAGCCCCCGGATACCGTCGACGACGGAGGCCAGTCCCGTCTTCGCTAGACGGATCGTCCTCTTCCAATCCCTCCCGACGGCCATCAGCAGCGTGTCATCCGCGTAGCACGTCAGACTGACGCCGTCTGGGAGGGCAGCCCGCAGCACCCGATCGTACCCGATGTCCCACAACATAGGCCCAGGACCGACCCCTGTGGGACACCACGATCAACCTCCCTCGTGCACAACCGGCCACCTCTGCCCGGATATTCGACCCACCTGTCCCTCAGGTAGACGATTTTTACAATTTAAATGCCACGTCCCGGCGATCGATACAGATGTGATTCGCACTTGTTTCCACACGCACATGACACACACATTAACTTTCGTAATGTTCGTAAGGGCGTGTCCTGTGCGTGTGGAAACAAGTGCGAATCAGATCGTATCGATCGCCGGGACGTGGCATTTAAATTGTAAAAATAGGTCAGGATCGGTACAATGACCATATGGCAAGACACCGTCGAAGCAGGTAAATTCGCGGTCGAATGGATAAGTTTATTTAACTACCCTTTTCTAACATTAATCATCCAAACACTTTTTTCATAATTAATAAAACACTTTATTCGTTTCGGAAAACGAATAAAAGTATGGAACAGTTATTAAACGACTTGTTAATTAAATTGTTATTGATGAATAACGAAGAATTACACACTATTCTTAATGTAAGACGATTGTAATATTTGCCGTACGTTGCCCCTCGATGCACCCGATCTCGGCCGCGCGCAATTGTGACTGAGCTCGCGCTATACGGGCGCTCGCATTGGCCAGTGTTTTTCGTTATAACTAAAAACCGAAGCTTCAAACAATATTTTGGTCAAGGAAAAAGTTGTTCAGAATCACCTCAGCTACCCCTTTTTTAAAAATACCGCGCGAGTTCCGGGCCACCCTGTATAGTCCCGAAATGTATGGTGGGGCTCATTAGAAGCCTCCATACATGGTAAGGACACACAGTCTTCGTCGGGTCACGTTTGCACTTAATCGGTCACGATGCAGTTGGTCGGTACCAAAAGGGTTATTCTTCGTGTGGTAGCGAGATAAATCTTTAGACGTCTTCCGTTCCTACGCAAGATAGAACGACGCGTGCGAGCGCAGCGTAAGAGAATATTATTCATACGTAACACACTACTCTTTCGGTAAGTGAGCTATCGCCCACAGGTACCACCCAAGGGAGGGTGGCGTAAAAACAAAAAGGATGATACTTCCCCCCCTCCCAGGCATCGCCACAAACAAAACAAAAAATTAGGATTCAATTTTCCACGAACAATCGTAAGCAGCTACGTTGAAGCCTTTAATAAATATCTTATCTGCTTTTAACCATTTCATACAAATGGAAGACAAGGCGAATTCTGGAAATACTGTAGTTGAGACTGCAGGAAAGGCAACAGCCTCTACGAAGAAGATAACGAAAACTAAAGCGAAGATACCTGCGGAAAAGTCTTCGCATCCACCGACATCTCAGATGGTCACCGCTGCCATCAAGGAGTTGAAGGATCGAAAAGGAAATCGGCTCCATTCATTAAACGGTACTTGAAGGCTGCTGTTACATCTGGTGCCATCGTGCAAACGAAAGGCAAGGGGGCATCTGGATCCTTTAAACTTTCCACTAGGAAGAGTTCGGAGGGTCTTAAACCCAAGAAAGCAACGCGTGCAGCGAAGAAGGCTGCTTCAAAGAAAACGCAGTCAGTCGAAAAGAAGACTGCCCCCAAGAAAAGTGCAGCCACTAAAAAGCCAGCGCAAGCAAAGAAAGCGGTGGCCGAGAAGAAAACAGCTGCGCCCAAAAAGACCGCAGTCAAGCCTGCTGCAAAATCTAAAACTACCACGGAAACCAAGAGCATGTCGAAGACGAAGAGGAGTGCTAAGGCACCTGCAGCCAAAATCAAGAACCCTAAGCTTGACTATTGCTTAAAATTAAAATTGACTCATGAACATAGTAAAACATTACGTTGAAGTTTACAAGAATTTAAATTTGCAATTAGGTTGCATTATAAATATAAAAGAACATGTTATAGGTAATTGAATTAAGCATGGACGTGATTGCTACGCTAATACATAAAGTAAATTAACGGTAGGAACAAAATGTGTACTTAATTTTCATTGGATAAACTGTTCTTTGAGCGTTATAAACAATTTTCAGGTAGCATAGGATACTTACCATATTTGCAAATGCAGTGAAATCACGCCTTTATTACTTTTATTTGTTTGTCGTGTCCTCATATAGAAATGGATAATATTAATGGGATCATGGAAAAAGGTGCAATCTAATGTATTATCTAGAAATGGGTCGTAGACCGGGTAGATCTCACAATATTGTTAGTAAGTTTATTAACATTCTGCAAAAACACTTAAAGTTTTATGAACAGAGTAACAATAAAAAAAACTAAGACCGTACACATCATGTAATAGAATATAAACTTGATATTCCATATAAGGCCAATTACATATCATACATATCACCTACATACTATTTAAAACTTACAATTAATCATTGTATTCCACTGACAATGTTCATTGGTCAATTAGGTTGCTATAATTCTGATGGACTTCAGAAATTTCTTGGATTTGAAAAAAAAAATTAATGGAGCTTACCTGATTGTGTTCGTGTAATAGACTAACGTTTAACAGTCATTTCAGTTTCATAAAAAACGTGAAGCCAAAGCAAATATTTAAAGTTTAATCATTTCATTTCTTGGTTTTAATATTGTAGAGATAGGTACACCGATTTTACTAATACTATAGAATTTTTCATTCCTTAGTTTTTAAAGGGCCATAATGTCAATTTATTTTAATTCGAATAAATAATGTGTGTTGAATTATACAGACTGTAGAAGTCTGTAAAATAACTGCGTTTTTAAAATTGATTTAATTAGCAGTCAGAATGCATGATATTGTATGGGCTAATGTGATGGCTTGTGCGTTTATAGCGTTGTTATATCATGAAAAGGGCGCAATTACAATAACAAGTTCTCTTGAACTACAATATAGTAGTTTTAACATAATTACTTATAAATTTTCAATAATTTTGCATTCTGTAGCCTTAACGTTTTAGACTGAAAATTGAATAGAATTGTTTACGCTTTAATATAACTAAATATATATAGATCAAACAGCATTGACATACTTTTTGTATTGTGGGATCTTATTTAAGGAAAATAACTAAATATCGGTGATTATAAGAATATGCAAATGTATATATATTTTATTGAAAGTGACACTATAAACTACGGAGTAATACTAAAATAAACTGATAATTAAAATACACTTTACTAAGCACACAAATTAAAGGCTCAAGACCGCACCTGGCAGGTCAGAGTTTTCTCGGTCACAGTTCGCCTTCGACTGTCCCAAAAAGCTATTTGTTCTTAGCCTAAACTTTCACTCCCATGTCGGCTGCATCGCATGCGTCTGGAAAATTTCGCTGGCGACCGACATGGACGCACACGCTATCTTAACCTATGTAAGGCCCTTTTTAACGATGGCCCCTTGGCCCGAGCTACGGTCAAAATGACTCTACAGTATTTATACATTTAAAGAATTAATAAAACTAGCATTGAGCGTTGCCCTTAAAGGCGGGTATAGGCGAGCGCGCCGCGGCTGCAACGTGGCTACAACGCGGCATTACAAGTGTGCGCGGTGTTTCGTTTTTACCACGAACACGCGCCGCGCATGGAACGAACCATGAATTTGAACGGGCATTCGCCACCAGTTCAGTGTTCGGTGTTACTTGGTTTTATAATTTAGTTGTTTACTAGGTAAAATGTCGTAGAGTATTGCGGTTCTACTGACTATTCGCTGTACTTTTTCTACTGAACTGTTAGTAGTAACTACATTTTTAATGCTGGACCGACTGTGTCTCGTGAGTTCCCTTTTTATATTAGAGGATATATTATTTATATTATTTTAAATTAGAATTTGGAAAAGGGGGAAAACTATATTCGATTGCCCAAGAATAGGTACAGGTGTGGTAAGGATTCGTGTGGGAGATACCCTAGGACAGATTTGAGATGTCGTAGGTCACATGTCCAAATATGCTGTTGGGGTCGTGTGGGGGAAATAAGATGGGAGGAAAATCGACCACACTGCGGCAACGAATCCCTTTGTGTTCGCGCAAAAACCGACAGAAATTGGTTCGTTGCACGGCATTACAGTATTGGCGCGTGACATGTTCGCGCTAGCGTCCAAACGAACGAATATTCGCCCAAATACGTTCGCTCTATGCCGCGTTGCAGCCGCGGCGCGCTCATTTATACCCACCTTAACGAATATTCGGTAAAAGGGATGGTATGAAAATAATGGTGCACGAACAAGACGCTGGAACGGCAGTTTGCGAATCAAGAGTTCAGTGCTCTTCTGGTAGCGACGAATTTCACGAAGGGCTACAGTTCCAGGCCTGTACCGATGAGGCTTCTTCACTCCACCAGTGGCAGGCGCACTTTTGCGAGCAGCTTTGGTAGCCAGCTGTTTACGTGGAGCTTTTCCACCAGTCGACTTGCGAGCAGTTTGCTTGGTACGAGCCATTGCTTCTCAAAAGTATCAGCACGCAACAACCAGTTCTATGTATAGTCAGAACGAAAAATACAGTCTGGCAGCAGTTGCCAGTCATTTTATATCTTCCGTTTGGCTCTGAGCGTCTCTGATTGGCGGAGCGAGGAAGAGGGAGGGGGCGCTCGGGAAGGTATAAAAGAGGGGCAACCGGATTTCGATTCACATTTAGTTTCGGCTTTCTGACTAGAATTAGCTGAAGTGCATCATGACGGGACGTGGAAAAGGAGGAAAGGGATTGGGAAAAGGAGGAGCCAAGCGTCACAGGAAGGTTCTTCGTGACAACATCCAGGGTATAACAAAGCCGGCCATTCGTCGTCTTGCTCGCCGTGGTGGTGTCAAGCGTATATCTGGATTGATCTACGAAGAAACCCGTGGTGTTCTGAAAGTTTTTCTGGAAAATGTTATCCGAGATGCTGTGACCTACACCGAACATGCCAAGAGGAAGACAGTTACGGCCATGGACGTTGTCTACGCTCTGAAACGTCAAGGAAAAACTCTGTACGGTTTTGGAGGATAAGCGTTGCGAGTTTCGACAGAAGTTACAAACGGCCCTTTTCAGGGCCACCAAATATTTAAATCGTATTAACTCTCCGTTTACTCACATCAATAAGCATCATCGTTGTTTTATAATATGAGATACCTGCAGCTTTTGATTTTATCCGATTATTGTTATACTCATAACGTCTTATATTAAATGCGTGTATATCTGCATTTAAGCGGTCCGTTATTCATTTAAGTTCTGTAGTCGTTGAAATATTGCTCTTCAAAGCAAGGTTCGCTCTAGACAATGGTCGCAAAAAGAGTGTTCAGACCCCCCATCGTGTCCGCTGGTTACGTGCGCTATGGGGTGCCGCAGTGACATAGACCAGATGCCCGGCTAGAACGCTCCTAACCTTAATGTTAACCTAATCTATACGTATAGAAGATTAGTTCTGATTAGGAATGGCAACGGCAAATACATATATCGGTATTCTTATCATCGATGTTCTTTTATGGATTTCGGTATTTTTATATAGTTGACAATTTGAGGTCTATTCGATTCGATTAGCGATGCCTTTGAAAACTTTAAAAGATAACGCAGACTATCTGCTTCGGTATTGTATTACTCTTAACGTGAATGCATCCACGTCAATATGTAATACAAACAACTGAATATCTTACAGTGCATTGTCGAGTATGCAGTCATGTTCAAAGTCAGGTATAGCGTTGATCGGATAATACAAATGGACAAGGGTAATATAAAAGATTTAAGTTATATATTGTGGGAGTGCGAAGCGTCCAACGTCCGGGCACAGGACATTTTTGACCGGACTACCTGGGACACAGATGTTCTGCAGGCGAATAGCGGTGGCCTGCAGAACCGTGTACCTTATTTTCTATATTTTAAGGATACGAGAGAGAGAGAGAGAGACGAGGATGAATGAAAATGAACGGAGTAGAGTCGAGAGCGGAAGTAGTGTAGATCGAGGAGCAGCGTAGAGTAAACTCAGTGTAGAAGTGTGTAGTACTGTTGTTAATAAATATATAATAATCCCCTTCTGTTAATTATATTACACTTACAACGGCTTGATTTCATTAAAACTTCCAATCCCACAATATTGATATCGGTAAAGCTACAATAAGCATTAGTAAGAATTTTGGTACATAGTCTGAATATTGTTGTTGTATATTCGTTAATCTTATAACAAATTGATAATAGGAAATCAAACTTAACCCAATAAATGTAGTTATACATTGAGTTTTTAATCATCTTCCCCTTAATATTAATCCAGTTATCAATCCAGTTATCAATTAAAAAAAAAATTAACATATATGACAACAGATTTACAAAATTGACACTTAGCCAACCCAATGGGGAGATCTCCCCGCTTTGAAGTAAGTCGCTGGATGACCGATCGGGGAGATCTCCCACTTTTGCTTAACAACGCGTGTCCTCGATCTTGTTTATTTTTTCTTTTGTTATTAATCAGTATTGAATATTGAAATAGAGTTATTTACAATTGACTGGATAACTTTATGCTGTTATAAAACATAATTGTTTAATCAAATCGGTTAAATAAGTTTGTTCTGGATTCGCTTGTGGGAAGGGCGCTCGTTCGCTTCGCGCCTAGCGCTGTTCCGTGGCGACAAGCGCGAGCGTTCTTCCCCACTTATCTCCGCATGCCCTTTGCCACGCGCAGCGATATAAATACCGCTGCGCGACTACATTATTCGTCGGTTTTCACACTCAACAAAAGAGATAACAGGTATTTAGAGAGAATTGCGATACGAGTTTAAACGATTTACAACCGTTTAAACTATTTCTAAGATAAGAGCTAAAAGGCGTGCGGAGAGACTTTACATAATCATCTGTTACTAGTGCTTCATTGTTTCTGTGACTTTATTGTACATTATTGTTTTGTTCGGTAACGTTAAATATATGTGAGTCGTGCTAAACGTGGATTGTTCTTAATTTATAACAAATTCCTAATCCGTTACGTGTTAATTAAAAATCTAACGAGCTATCCGAAACAAAGTTCAGTTAAAATTAATAAAAAAAGGTATAGCTCCCAACTGAAACTAAGTAAAGTTGTATAAGGTATAAAAAATACCGTTAAAAATGATAGAGGGCAATAATAAAAGCTTGAGTGAATTGTACATGAATACAGCATCAGACTGTCCTGAAGATTGCACTTTTAACACACGTTATAATGTGTTTAGCGACAATGAAACTATTATTGTTCTCGTACGTAGAGGTAATTGTCGAATACTGTAAAGTACCAAAAATAATTGTTATATATTTTTCATTTTATGTTTTGTATAAACTACATGCAATACAAGATCGTTAGCACCAAATATAATTGATCAATTAAATTCAATTCTATGTGTTCTTTGTCTTTCAAGTAGTGAATACTAGTCTGCGTTACCTGCGAAAAATGCGCGGTGGACAGGGCGCTGTACGCGCTGTGGACAGTACGCTGCAGCGTACAGTTAGGTTTGGCGCGGCGGTTGGCTAACATAAGTGTTAAGTATAGTGGAACCTCGGTATACGTCCTTAATCCATTCCAGATCCATGGACTTATACCAAACAGGATATATACCAAACAGGATGTATACCAAACGAATTTTTCCCATAAGAAATAAAAGATAAATGATTAATCTGTTTCGATGAAAAAAAATCCTATTGTTACGGACATATTATAGATTGATGGGAATGTATTGTTGGGATTCATTGTTCTAAATAAAGGAAAAAACTAATCTATTATTCCGTATATGGATCAGTCGATTTATTTTAGTCTTGCCAGGTATATATGTACATTGTACATATAATGTCCGCGTCATAGGTGCGTCCCTCCTTTGTTTGTTGACTCGTGCGACTCTCACTTGTAAGAGATTTCGGACTACGTGCGCTCTACCTGGGCATATGGGTAACGTCAATGCGGGCCCCGAAAGAGCACGTACCCGGCGGACACCAAGTACCAAAACTGTTTTTGAGGAAATCGTTTTATTTCCGTCATAAACGTGGATTCCCAAAAGGGGGTTCGACGCTGGTCCCCAACAGATGTCGACCAGGTCAGGCGTCGAGACCCCGGCCGATATTCCCCTGAATCGCCAAAATCGACGGCAACTATCGAAGACGGTGCGTCCCTCCTTCGAGAACCGCCCTTCGGGGGCAAAGGAAGGGTGCGACTCGCCTTCAAAGCACGCTGATTGGTAATTAGACATTTTTCCAAAACGTCCAATCAGCGTGCATAAAAAACACTTCCGAGCCTACGTTTGAGGAAACGCTCGACGAGGAAGTTAGTCTAAAATCTCCAGCCTCAAGTCTGGCCAACAGTCCCGAGTCTTAAGTCTCAAGTCTCAAGTCAACAGTCTTAGGTTGACCATGTTCTCGAACATAACCAACCGAGTCTAGGTCTCACCTATCTCAATAGTGATTCGTTACAGTTAATATTTGTAACGAGACGGTATACCGACGTATTACCGTATCCCAAACTGTCGCATACGACGACATTCAACATGAATCAATAATGTACTAATAGATCCTATTATTGACTCTTTCCCTACCGCGGGTATGGCCGCCTTAGGGTACGATCAGCATGGCTCCGTTCGACAGACGACCGGCATGCCGGGCAAAGTCGTCCGATGCGTGCATTCGTGTTAGTGCATGTGTGTGAGCCATAGATTGCCCTCCGACACGCGGTGCAGTACACAAGTTGCCTGTGAAAGGCACAAAAAACTATTTTCTGACTCAAATCATATGTTCAACCCTTATTTATTTCAACTTATATTTTTAACTAATTGTAACAATTTCAGATTCTATGTTAATTTTTTGTTACTTCATTTTAATTTTAAAACTTAATTGAAAAAAAGGATGGCGATGGTCTGGAGGTAATATTATATATAATATAATATATATAAGGTAATGTTAATATTATTGTTACAATTTGAAAAGCGTCACCTGTCGTTTGTCGCGAAGGTGGGTCGCGAGAGGGGACAGTCGCAGATAGAGAGCCGTGCCGAATAGACGAATTAACAATTGAGAGTTTATTGTAACACCCTTGTTTCTTCATTTAATAAACGTAAAGTTATACAACATTATATATAAAATATTATTTGAAATACTCAAATTATGTCATCTTTGGACTCATTTTAATCGGAATAATATCACAAATATGTTGATCAAAATTGTATAAAAAAAGGACTGAAAATAAAAAAGATTGCAATGCATTGGTGTCTTGATCAGTACAAAAACGCATCTGGTCTTTGCCGATTGTCACAGTCGCAGCTTCTCTTTCTTTTTCACGCGTCATCATTTTCTGCGTCCGAAACTTATTACCATCAATTAAACCAGCAAATGTAGTCAAAATTATATCGTGTTTGGTGTCATTGTAATCAGAAAAATGTCACTAATGTCTGGGTATAAGTTTCACAACAAAAGAATGAGCAATAGCAAAGTTTCATTGTTCTTATCAGCGGGCCCATAGTTCAAGTGTTTAAGTGCGGGCCCTCGAGAACCCCAACGCCTATCGACCTGGCCGTGGAAAGGTTTGTTTTTGTAGTAACGGGAACCAGGAGGCGTCTCAAGTGTATGTACGACATCTACGACAAAATTCAAAATAGTTTGAGTTTGTCCGGCTTTCGACTTGCCCGACGAAAACGGTTACACCGATAGACCACACACATGCTTCTCAATACATCGAAACGCTCACACATGTAGCTGACGTAACATGTCGGGTTAATCGCCCGATATCGGTGCCACTCTAACCACGAAGTCGGATGAAAAGACACACACACATGCATCCCAAGGCATCGTGCATGTGAGCCCGTTGCCGGTCGTCTGTCGAACGGACGGAAAACGGAGCCAAGCTGATCGTACCCTTACCATACCTGCGGAAGACGGTGGTATGTAAGAACCATCGTGGCGAGGGATTGGATTGGATTCATTGGAATGAATCATACAACTTTTGTCCATTCACTTTCTACCTGATCCCAAGCTTAATCCCATTGATCCCATTGTTTAAAATGTATGTGAATCTGAAGTAGAGTTCGTCGAATTAAACAGTTAGTGGCCCTGAAAAGGGCCATTTTAGGTTGTTGAATAGAATCGTTGAAGAACGATTATTTCTTGGCTGCAGATTTCGCGGCCTTTGGAGCCGCAGCCTTCTTTGGCTTAGGGGTTTTGGTTTTGGCTGCAGGTGCCTTGGCACTTTTCTTCGTCTTCGACATGCTCTTGGTTTCCGTGGCAGTTTTAGATTTTGCAGCAGGCTTGACTGCGGTCTTTTTCGGCGCAGCTGTTTTCTTTTCGGCCACCGCTTTCTTTGCTTGTGCTGGCTTTTTAGTGGCTGCACTTTTCTTGGGGGCAGTCTTCTTTTCGACTGACTGCGTTTTCTTTGGAGCAGCCTTCTTCGCTGCACGCGTTGCTTTCTTGGGTTTAAGACCCTCCGAACTCTTCCCAGTGGAAAGTTTAAAGGATCCAGATGCCCCCTTGCCTTTCGTTTGCACGATGGCACCAGATGTAACAGCAGCCTTCAAGTACCGTTTAATTAATGGAGCCGATTTCCTTTTCGATCCTTCAACTCCTTGATGGCAGCGGTGACCATCTGAGATGTCGGTGGATGCGAAGACTTTTCCCCAGGTATCTTCGCTTTAGTTTTCGTTATCTTCTTCGTAGAGTATATCTATACTTCGCAGGTATATCGGTATGAACACTCGTAGAGAACTTAATCCAATGAGTGGGTTGAGGGGGGCACTGTCCGGCCACTCGCTTCTCTCATGAGTCGTACCTATGAGCTTGAGCCCATTTACCGCCAGAGTGGTGTAGAGGTGTTACCTACTTCAGAGCGGTTGATAAGGTGAGGTTGGCATGGGAAAATTTTCAAAAAACCCATGTGTAGATCAGTAAAATTGGTTATGAGTTGTTTTAGATAAGATAGTAGATGAGATGTGAGGAGTGAGTAGTGTGGAGGGTGCGGGAGAGAACGCTCCTCTTGGTCGCGGTTGGAGTAGGAGCTGCCTGTTGTCAGCTCGGTAGGGATGTTCAAGCTCAAGCTCCGGGTTTTGGTGTGTTAGCACAATGTCGGGTTAGGCCCTTAACATTGGGAATGGGATACGGTTGGAGAACGGGATTTGATCGGCTCGGAAGGATCCGGGGAGTCGTACGAGGGGGTTAACGTGGTCAGAAACGTTGTAGTTGGAGACTAGTTTTGTGATAAAGTTCTTGATTAGAGGAACTGAGGCCATTTCGTGTAGTTCTACCGTGGGGGTTAGTCTTGGTTTATGTAGAATTATTTTTAGCATTTTGTTTTGAATGATTTGGACTTTTTCGCACATGTATTTGGGGACAAGTGGCCACCAAATCTGGGCTCCGTATGTCAGAACTGGGCGAATACACATCTTGTAGATGTTGATTCGGAGTTCTACCTTGAGAGAGGATTTACGGTGTAGGTGAGGTGACAGAAAGCCGTAAACTTCTAACGCTTTTGAGATGCGGTCGTTAACGGCAGCAATCCAGTTCAAGCGCTCGTCAAGGACAATGCCGAGGTACCGCACGGTGCTTGACCATGGAACAGGGTGTGTGTGAATGAAGAATTGAAATAGTGGTTTGAGTTTGTATCGGGAGTAACGTCGCGAGAAGAGGATGGCCTCAGTTTTATCAGGATTAATCATTAGTTTCCAGGATTGAAAGAACTCGAGTATTTGGTTAAGGTAGTTCTGTAACCTTGATACTAGCGTTGGGAGTCGCGAAGAGGTGGAAAAAATCGCGGTGTCGTCGGCAAATAAGGCTAGAGAGCAATTGTTCGCGGATGGGATATCG
Organism: Nomada hirtipes; assembly: GCA_951802735.1. Lineage (NCBI taxonomy): Eukaryota > Metazoa > Arthropoda > Insecta > Hymenoptera > Apidae > Nomada > Nomada hirtipes. The sequence continues at coordinate 6,586,188 of OX637921.1, read as the reverse complement.
TTTATGAATAAGTTAAAGAGTGTAGGTCCCAGGATGGATCCCTGGGGCACTCCGGCGAGAATTTGGTATACCTAGAGTTTGAGCCATTGTAGCGCACGAACAGTTGTCTATTGGTCAAGTAAGAGCGAATTATATTATGTTTGTATATTAGGGCGTCATGCCAGACCGTATCAAAAGCCTTGGTAAGGTCAGGCAATATCATCGCTACGCAGCGTCGTACGTTGAGGGAAAACGAGATGTCCTGCGTAATGCGAACCACTTGCTGGATAGTGGAGTGGCGTTGCCGAAAACCGAATTGCTGGTCGATGATTATCTTATTTTCGGCGAGGTGCCTGGTGAAGTAAGTTGATATGCATTTTTCGAAAACTTTGCCCGTGATGGAGAGGAGGCTGTTCGGTCTGTAGCTGGAGATTGACTTGCGAGGTTTTCCTGGTTTTGGTATTGGGGTGACCTTTGCCACTTTCCATGCTTGTGGGAAATGACTTTTCAGTATGCAACCGCGAAAGATGTAGTAGAGTTGACAAGAGATTTTATTTGAGGCATGCTTCAACATCGGGGAAGATATTTTATCGGGGCCAGGGGCCTTTTTGTTGTCTAGTTTGGCAATGGTATCGGTGATAGTGGCGGGGGAGAACCACATCGCGCCTGGTACTTCGTCAGTGCTCTCGTCCAGGGTGGTCAGGAATTCGTTTATTGCGGGCGTGTGGGGGGAGGCCAACTGGAATGCATCGTAATGTATTTTGGCAAAGTTTTTTGCGAAGGCCTCTGCCTTGTCAATTTCTTTGTTTATAATGATGCCGCCGGAGTTTAGTGCGGGCAAGTGTCGAGGTTCGCGCCCGGAGTTGCAAATGCGGAATGTTGCCCAGAAGGTGGGATCGGAGTGCTTGAAGGAGCCGAGGGTGTTTTTTTTCCCATTTGGAGTGGCGCAGGTACGATATACGTTTTTTAATTGCTTTGGAAATATCACGGATAGGGTCCGAGCAATAGCGCCCCCGTACGTTTGCCCCCGTCGACGCAGCTGTCGCCTGAGGTGTATTAGGGACAGCAGTTCCCCGTCAGCTACAAGATGTAGGTGCTTGGTGACTGAGTTGTCAAATTTGGATGTTGCGCGTCGATGACAGGCATGCATGAATGAGGTCACTGTACGGACGGAGTTGTCAATGTCCTCTGCGGAGTTGAATTTAGTTTTTAGTTTGAGGTTGTTGGTGAGGTTTGAATACAGGTTCCAGTCCACTACCCTGTTGAGTCCTTCAGGGCGGGTGGAGTTTTTTGCGGTTAGGATAAGAGGCAGGTGATCAGTGCCGAAACTATCGTTTGTGATACAAGTGAGGTCGTGATGGTCGTTAGTTATGAAGAAATCTAGAGTGGAGGGTCTCCTGGTGGTGTCAAGGCGAGTGTGAGAGTCGGGATGAACAATTCTGTAGTCTGTTTTGGTCATGTGATTGTAAAGAGTTTTTCCTGATTGGTTTGTTGAGAAGCTGTTCTAGGATGTGTGTTTGGCATTCCAGTCGCCTCCTATTATGAATGGGGATCCGATTCTTACTAGGGGGTTCAGGATATTGGTAGTAATGCGTTGGTCGGGCGGGACGTAAACCACCCCCAACACCACGCTGGGACATGAGATTTTAATGAAGCATGCTTCTATGTTTACATTAGGCGGGTTGATGATAACAGTGAAGGCGATGGAGTTGTGAATCAACATGGTGACCCCCCTCCCCTGCGCGGGGGGCATCGATCGTGTCTAACCGTGGTGTAGCCTGGGATTGAAGAGAGGTTGCCTGGTTGGAGCCAGGTTTTCGTAATTAGCGCGATCTCAATTTGCAAATCGGCAATGGCAAGGATTAATTCGTTGCGTCTGGGTCCTAACGAGCGAGCATTCCTGAGTAGGATTTTCGGGCATTTTAATCAATGTTTTGGAATACTGACCAAAAGGCCTGGAACTTTTCGGCCGTGGAATGACATTTACGCAGCCGTTGTATCAGTGTTCGGGTCAAGTTCAGCATTTGGTCGACATTGACCAGTGAATTTAGTTCATTCATAGCTTCGGCTAGGTCGGCCATGGTGCTAGTGCCATCACCCATCGCGGGGGCGGGAAATGAATATTGGGATGGGGAGTGCAGCACACCGGCCGCTACGTTGGCGTACGTGCCACGCGAGGAAGTTGTGGTTGGGGGCGGTGCTGAGACAGTGGGAGGAAGTACCCGGGTAGGAGCGACAGTAGGGGGTTGGAGGGCTAGACCGCGCGGGCCCTAATCATTAGTCTGACGGGCCTGTAGGTACGATGCCAGAGATGGGCATTTTGAGTAATTTGCGGTGTGGGCGCCACCGCAGTTGATGCATTTTGGAGCTTCGCTCAGCGTTTTTTCGCACTCGGACGAGTGATGTTTCCCTGCGCATTTGACGCACCGGGGGGGGGGGGGTAGATTGCAATTTGTGGCAGAATGGCCGAATTTTTGACAACGGAAGCACTGGGTGTGCTTTCTGTTGGATAAGAATTTATCCCAGTAGATCCTAGCGCTAAAAAGATAGCTAGTTTTGCTCACTTCTTTTATTGGGGTGCCCGAGGGGAAGTTTACACGGTAGATCGCGAGGTCGCGGTTATTGGTTGAGCCGGGGCGGCGGATTTGGACGTAGGAAATCGGTTTAAGACCTTTGGCCTTAATTTCCTGGAGAACCTCTTCGGCAGGAGTGTTCGGCAATCCTTTAAGCACCATGCTGAGCGATTTCTCGGAATTGATGGTGAAAGTGAAGAACGGGATCTTGTCTTCGCGGAGGGAGGATTGAAAGTGTTTGAAGGACTCGACCTTTTCAAACTGGATCCGGATTTTTTCACGGAGGAACTTGACCTTGAAAGTTTGTCCGTACATTGCAACAAGCTCGCGTTCAAATTTCGCGATGTTGTATGAAAAATTTGAGATATAAATTGGAGGGGGTTTCATACTTACCCTTCTCTGGGACTGCTGGTCATCGGTGATGGTGTTCGGTGGGGCATGGCTGCGTCTTCCAGGATCGGTGGAGCCGCCAGTCCGGGTGGTTGATGTTAGGTTTGCATCTTCTGCCTGCTTGAATGCTGATAGTACCGAGAATCGGTTGGAGGTGGGTATGTCGAGGGTCGTTTCAACGTTCATGTTGAGTTTGGCACTGGAGTCTGCGGAGTTGGTCCCTCTGGAGCTGTTGATCGAGTTCCTTGATCGAGTTCCTTGTTGCTGGAGTGATGGAGCAGTCCGATTCAAGTGAACCCTGGGAGAAGGCCGGTGAGACCGGGCGGAGGTCGAGTTTGATGGGATGTTGAACCCTCAATTCTTCGACTCCTTTCGCGTTCTTTGAAGTCGCGGTGGTGTGGAGCCGGACATTCTCGGCCGTGAGCGAAGGACCGGATCGCGGACCCGGAGCACGGCGGAATAAATGGACCCTTTTCGGGTTTTTGCCCGGACGCAGCCGTGGCGGAGCCAGCCTGCGAAGTTACACTTACTGAGTGTGTAGTCAGGCGTACTATCACTGGAGAGTGGGTTACTAAGCTATGTACAGTGTGAGCTAGGAGCACTAGGAACACTAGGAACACTTGTCACGATGGAACGAGTAGTGCTGAGGACCAGCGCGGAGTGTGTCGAGACACGTGTGTCTCGATCGGCAGTCAGCGCTAGAATGTAACGAAATACCCGCAGTAAACTTGATATGTCATAGAAAAAGTTAAAAATCTATATAATGGCTCAAGATGTCTCATGATACAAACATATAAAAGTGTACTGTAGGGCGCGACGCTCATTTCTTTCACATTTTTTGCTCCATATCTGCAAGAAATGCAAAGAAAACGCGTATAATATTAGGCGGGATAGTGATGTACTTTGTAACGCCCAAATATTCTATCAGAGAATTAATATCAAATATCATGAATATGTGTAACATTCGGTTTACGTACTTTCTATAATATTTTATTGGGCATTTCATGTTGTGAGTAGCGCTTGGTACAATTTTAGTGCATGTTATTGTACTCCGGTGGAAACAGGTCTGCTGTCTACATCTCAAAAAGGTTTCTAATTTCCATAAATAATTTAATTTGGTATTTCACTTCTGTTTGTTACAAATAATATAAATTTAGCAATTTCGTCGTTTATATTTTTACCTTTGGTAAATGGACTGTAATATATTAAGCATGCAACGTTTTCCCTTAAAGTGGCATTTTCAATGATGTAGCATTACTCTACAATATTTTGACTACAATATTTATTTTGATTGTCGAATGTATATTGTGCATTGACACATTGCAAAATTGGCATTGAATAATATAATTCAAGGGGCGAAGTAATTATTAGACTAACTACGCACGAATTAAAAATGGCTTTAGCTTCTTGTGTATACGTATTTGACTGATAGAGTGAGTCACTGTTAGAGGAATGTAACCAATATGGAATACATTTTGTCTTTTGAATGCCATTGTTACAAATCAAACGCAATAAATGAAAGATTTTGAAGGTCACTCAGGCACATATTTACGCTTCAGTTTAGTTCAGCTTTCAATTTCTAACATGATAAATAATGGTCAATATTGAAGTAACATTAAAAAAAGATAAATTGGACCAAATATGGAATAGGTTCCCAAATATGGAATCCTTGACAATAGGTACAATAATTTCATACAAAACGAACAAAAAATTGTTTTTCTTATTTATTACAGCACTTTGGTTGTAATGTCGCATTTGAAATGATAGTAAATAAACAAATATCTAATTATTTGCAATAGTCATATATCCATGCGTTAAACTCTACACCAGCAAATTCGTTACGGGATTGGCTATGCCATTCGCACATGATCATTTTTATGGTTTCAACCATTTTTCTTCATCCCATAGCTTCCGCTGTGGCTTCGGTGCCATCCTAATAATAAATAAACCATAAGAAAAAAGTGTAACCCAATTAATGAATATTCCGTATTTGCCCCATATTTGTCCATATTTGCAACACAAAGTTAAAAACACACATTTCTTTGACAATAAAAGGAAACACAAATAAGCATTAATAATTAGAATTTTTATTTATACGCAATGATTGACGAAACAAACAATGAAGTACTTTATTGCAAATTATTCTTCTTGATTTAATGTTTAGCATATTTCTTTCGGCAAACTAATGACGAATAAGCTATATATGAATGAAGGATTCCAAGTTTATTGAATTTTTCAAAAAATACAATTATTTCGAACAATGTCGAAGCATGACGCATGAGATTCAACTATCGCATTACAGTATTGTCTCCATTAAGGCTACGTTTACAGTGGACCCGAATTTGAGCCGAAATGCTACGGACGTTTTCGGAAACCGAATCAACGCCATTAGAATAAATGGAAGCGGTGCCACTGCATGCGATCCGAATGCGTGCAAAGACGCGAGACACTTGACGGGTTTTGGATTTTTTCGTCCGAACTTGAGTGGCTCGCCCCCCTGTAGCGAGGGTCGTGACCCTTTTTTCATCATAGGTTCGTCCTAACTACAGTATTGTCTCCATTAAAGCGAAAATGATGTAGCGCATGCAAGCGAAAAGTTTATCCTCACTCCTGGGGGGTATACCCCCGGAGGGGTCGAGAAGCTCGCTTGCCGCCCAGTGTAACGCGATCCGGGTTCGGGTATATCAGTGAAGTAATACTAATTCAACGATGAAACTTTGCTATTTCTCATCCTTTCCTTATGAAACTTTTACATAGCATAGCTGACATTCTTCTGATTAAAATGACACCAAACACGATATAATTTGGATCATATTTACATTATTTAATAAGAGGTGTATAATGCATTGTGAGCAGTAAATATGGTCCAAATTGTATCGTGTTTGGTGTTAATTTAATCAGAAAAATGTCACAAAACTGTTGGATAAAGTTTGATAAAAAAAAATAAAAAATAAAAAAGTTTGATCGTTGCATTAGTGTTGTTTCACCGATTCGCTGGATTTCTTTTGCCACTTGGCTGCTCGGTCCTATATCTTTACTCGCTGTCCTTTTCTATGTTCGACGCTGTCGGCAAATTTCAAACAATGTAGGAAGTGTGCTATTCAAGCAAATGTTCAGACCCGAGGCTTTTGCTTTAATTTATAATAATATAATTAAATTAATTATAAAAATAATAAATTAATTAAATATCTCATTAATAATATAAAAAAAATTTGCAGAAATCTATACTATTGTAAGATCAAATATATGGTAGAACCGCTCAAATCTGGTTATTTACGTGTTTATTCGGCAGACACTATGATATCACAATATTTTACTGCACCACCAATTATCCGCCGTGATATTTGCCAGATGGCCACCCTAGGCGCTCTAAAACCTCGGATTTCCTTGCACTATTGTGAAAAGGGAAGAACTGATAACTGAGAGAGTCGATAATTTCGATTTCGATAACCACTGGGGTCAAATTTGTTTTACCATTAATATTAAAAACAAAAGTGACGTAATGCTGTCTTGGCATGTTTGCAATTCCTTTGTCTTAAACAATTTTATCAATTAAAGTGTATCATATTTGTACTTTTGGCACCACCCAAACAATTAGGTGAATTACATGATATAACAAAATTAATGAGATGAATCGCCGTTTTCTTATTAACGTCGTTTCTATTGGAACTAACCAGACGGGCACTCACTTCTCTCATGCATATTTGCGGTTTGAAAGAAAAACCGTTCCCAAGATTGAAGATAATGTGGAACGAATCACGTAGGAATTATTGTTAAACTTCGATTAAGGACTGTGTTCCCTATATATCTGTAGGAATATTGTAATAATTAATATTATTGTTTATTAATAAAGTACAGTATTATTATAATGATTACAACTAGAGATTATTATTATTAAAGTACAGAATTATTATAATGGTTAAAACTAGACGTTATTATTAAAACACACAAAAGAAAATATATCGCGTCTTTACGTTACGTCGTCCGTCGTGCTTCGTTGCTTCTTTATAACTATTCCTTCGACTTTCGATCAGTCGCACGCCACGCACACACACACACACACAGGCTACATCTTTCGCTCGCATCGTCCTTTGTTTCGGGCAGAAGCACATAGGCTCGCACACATACGCATACATACGCACACATACGTACAAGTTAGGACTATTCGGGTCCTACATTCGGCCATCCTGAAATTTATCATCTGTCCTCAGATGATGAGACGTCATCAACATCAGACAGGTCATACTCTTCTTCATTTGTCCAAAACTTCATATAGTCTGCTCAAGTTGACGTCTTATTAGGTCCTTCGTGGTCTCCTACTTTTTCTACCATGTATCTGTCGTAACGTAGAGATTTCGTAATACGATAAGGTCCGAAGTATTTTGGGTGTAGCTTAAGTCCAGGACCATATTGTGTTCGTTTTATAGCAACTAGGTCGTTTTCTTTGTAGCGTGTAGGTTTTTTCCGCTTTCGATAATAGATCTTTCTGTTTTCTTCCGAAATTTTAGAAATAGCTTCTGCTGCTTGTTGTCGTATCTCACTTCGTTTTTCCTGAAATATAATGGCTGCTTCTTGATCTAATATTTCCCGTATCTGAGGGTCTTCTTTTATGCGCATTCGTGTACCGATGCGAAGATGGAACGGCGAAAGTCCAGTGCTCCGGCTTGGTGTACTGTTTAAATATTGCTGAGTAATTTCGACGAATTTGTACCATGCCTCCGGATTGGGGTGTGACAGTTTCGATAGAATTGAAATTAAAATTCTGTTGATACTTTCGATTTTACCGTTACTTCTAGGTACTCCAGTCGTAATTTTGATATGTTGGATACCTTCCGTTGTGCAAAATTCCTGAAAAGACAAGGATGTAAAGGCCGTGCCTCGATCTGAGATAATGCTTTGTGGATTGCCGAAAACGGCGGCCTGCTTTTTTAATCGGTCTAGTACTTCAGCTGTATCGGTTGATTTCGTAGGATATAACCACGTAAACTTAGTAAGTCCGTCCACAATTGCAAATATGTAACGATATTTCTTCCTTGTCGACGTCATAGGACCTAAGTGATCAATATGGAATGTTTCTAGCGGGCGATCACCTTTATTGATTGAATGGTAAAATCCCTCCTGTTTTCCTCCTTTTCTTTCTATCAGAATACAATTAACACAATTTTTAATGACTTTTTCGATTTTCTGGCGCGTTTTTGCAAACCAGTAGTCTCGCCGAATCAAGTTTTCAGTTTTCGTCGTCGCAAAATGTCCACGGTCATGAACCTGCCTTATTATGTTTATTTGCATTCGTTTTGGTACCACAATTGCATGTTCATCCTCTACTTCTTTGTATAGAATACCGTTTTTGACCATGTATCCTTCGGATTTACCTTGTGATACCTTATGAAATATTGGTTTTAAATCGTTATCCTCTGATTGAGCTTCGCGAAGTATTTTTAAGATACTGTCATCATTTACATCAATCGACATCGTCGTAGGGCATCGGCGTGCGTCATATACTTTCCTGGTCGGTGCTCCACGCTATAAGTATTTTCTTCGAGAAAAAATGCCCATCTCGCAATACCCACGCTTAAATTACTTTTCCGCAGTGTTAAAGTAAATGCTTTACAATCTGTAATAATTGTAAATGGGATGCCTAAAAGATAAACTTTAAATTTCTTGACAGCTTTCACAACAGCGAGAACATCAAGTTCGTATCTGGTATAGCGTTCTTCGGCAGAAGTTGTTTTACCGCTCATGTAATATATGGGATAAAAAGTACCGTCTTCATTATCATTGAATCTGCTCCGCAGATCGGAGTACCATAATACACCACCATAAACAGTACCATAATTGACAAGATACATGGCAAGTGAAACGATAGCACAAAACGCGCTCTTAGTTCAGATATACGTCTAGTAAATTAAAATATTTGCACCGTGGATTATTCACTACATGTATACAATGTAATCATCCATAGCAAATACTGCATCTTTTGAATAAAACTTTTGTAAACAAAAAAAAACCTACTGATGAGTCTAGGAGGTCGATTCCGAGACGAAACGCACATCCAAATCCAAATATCCTTTTTCCTTCCTCGACATGCCTCCTCTACACGGAGAAATAACGGTCCTCAGGAAGTTGTTGCCGCGGCGGGCCGGGTCACGTGGCAAGATGCGTACATTAGGTCCCACCTTAGGGCTGGTATGACCGTCTCCGATTTTGATGAAACTTGGTGGATATATTAAGCAGGCGAATATAAGGCACACGTATTTTTTATAGCGGCCCAATCAGAAGTTTAGGGGTGCAATCACCCCTTGAAATTTCAGCAGAAAAATGGTATCACGAAAACTGACACAGATATAAGAACACTTCTTAAGCAAAAGTTTCATGGTTTCTTGAGGTAAAACAAAAAGTGGTGCCAGATTTGGGAGAAATTAATTTGTTTATAACGAACAAATTTATTGTTACATTATTTTAAGAGATACAACAATTTACATAGTAACAAAAAAGTCCCGAAATTTATTTCATAATGCATTGATATATAATATGATAGATTTGCAGCCTACAGCCTACGGCCGCACAAGTACACATTGCATATATTATTTTTTGCTCTTTTGCAATTATTATTGCTCGGCTCGGCTCGGCTCCGCTCGGCTCCGCTCGGCTCCGCTCGGCTCCGCTCGGCTCCGCTCGGCTCCGCTCGGCTCCGCTCGGCTCCGCTCGGCTCCGCTCGGCTCCGCTCGGCTCCGCTCGGCTCCGCTCGGCTCCGCTCGGCTCCGCTCGGCTCCGCTCGGCTCCGCTCGGCTCCGCTCGGCTCCGCTCGGCTCCGCTCGGCTCCGCTCGGCTCCGCTCGGCTCCGCTCGGCTCCGCTCGGCTCCGCTCGGCTCCGCTCGGCTCCGCTCGGCTCCGCTCGGCTCGGCTCGGCTCGGCTCGGCTCGGCTCGGCTCGGCTCGGCTCGGCTCGGCTCGGCTCGGCTCGGCTCGGCTCGGCTCGGCTCGGCTCGGCTCGGCTCGGCTCGGCTCGGCTCGGCTCGGCTCGGCTCGGCTCGGCTCGGCTCGGCTCGGCTCGGCTCGGCTCGGCTCGGCTCGGCTCGGCTCGGCTCGGCTCGGCTCGGCTCGGCTCGGCTCGGCTCGGCTCGGCTCGGCTCGGCTCGGCTCGGCTCGGCTCGGCTCGGCTCGGCTCGGCTCGGCTCGGCTCGGCTCGGCTCGGCTCGGCTCGGCTCGGCTCGGCTCGGCTCGGCTCGGCTCGGCTCGGCTCGGCTCGGCTCGGCTCGGCTCGGCTCGGCTCGGCTCGGCTCGGCTCGGCTCGGCTCGGCTCGGCTCGGCTCGGCTCGGCTCGGCTCCCGAGCTCGGCTCGGCTCGGCTCGGCTCCCGAGCTCGGCTCGGCTCGGCTCGGCTCCCGAGCTCGGCTCGGCTCGGCTCGGCTCCCGAGCTCGGCTCGGCTCGGCTCGGCTCCCGAGCTCGGCTCGGCTCGGCTCGGCTCGGCTCGGCTCCCGAGCTCGGCTCGGCTCGGCTCGGCTCCCGAGCTCGGCTCGGCTCGGCTCGGCTCCCGAGCTCGGCTCGGCTCGGCTCCCGAGCTCGGCTCGGCTCGGCTCGGCTCGGCTCGGCTCGGCTCGGCTCGGCTCCCGAGCTCGGCTCGGCTCGGCTCGGCTCCCGAGCTCGGCTCGGCTCGGCTCGGCTCGGCTCGGCTCGGCTCGGCTCCCGAGCTCGGCTCGGCTCGGCTCGGCTCGGCTCGGCTCGGCTCGGCTCGGCTCCCGAGCTCGGCTCGGCTCGGCTCGGCTCGGCTCGGCTCGGCTCGGCTCCCGAGCTCGGCTCGGCTCGGCTCGGCTCGGCTCGGCTCGGCTCGGCTCGGCTCCCGAGCTCGGCTCGGCTCGGCGCGGCTCGGCTCGGCTCGGCTCGGCTCGGCTCGGCTCCCGAGCTCGGCTCGGCTCGGCTCGGCTCGGCTCGGCTCGGCTCGGCTCGGCTCCCGAGCTCGGCTCGGCTCGGCTCGGCTCGGCTCGGCTCGGCTCGGCTCGGCTCCCGAGCTCGGCTCGGCTCGGCTCGGCTCGGCTCGGCTCGGCTCGGCTCGGCTCCCGAGCTCGGCTCGGCTCGGCTCGGCTCCCGAGCTCGGCTCGGCTCGGCTCGGCTCGGCTCGGCTCGGCTCGGCTCCCGAGCTCGGCTCGGCTCGGCTCGGCTCCCGAGCTCGGCTCGGCTCGGCTCGGCTCCCGAGCTCGGCTCGGCTCGGCTCGGCTCGGCTCGGCTCGGCTCGGCTCCCGAGCTCGGCTCGGCTCGGCTCGGCTCGGCTCGGCTCGGCTCGGCTCCCGAGCTCGGCTCGGCTCGGCTCGGCTCGGCTCGGCTCGGCTCCCGAGCTCGGCTCGGCTCGGCTCGGCTCGGCTCGGCTCGGCTCGGCTCGGCTCCCGAGCTCGGCTCGGCTCGGCGCGGCTCGGCTCGGCTCGGCTCGGCTCGGCTCCCGAGCTCGGCTCGGCTCGGCTCGGCTCGGCTCGGCTCGGCTCGGCTCGGCTCCCGAGCTCGGCTCGGCTCGGCTCGGCTCGGCTCGGCTCGGCTCGGCTCGGCTCCCGAGCTCGGCTCGGCTCGGCTCGGCTCGGCTCGGCTCGGCTCGGCTCGGCTCCCGAGCTCGGCTCGGCTCGGCTCGGCTCGGCTCGGCTCGGCTCGGCTCGGCTCCCGAGCTCGGCTCGGCTCGGCTCGGCTCGGCTCGGCTCGGCTCGGCTCGGCTCCCGAGCTCGGCTCGGCTCGGCTCGGCTCGGCTCGGCTCGGCTCGGCTCGGCTCCCGAGCTCGGCTCGGCTCGGCTCGGCTCGGCTCCCGAGCTCGGCTCGGCTCGGCTCGGCTCGGCTCCCGAGCTCGGCTCGGCTCGGCTCGGCTCGGCTCCCGAGCTCGGCTCGGCTCGGCTCGGCTCGGCTCCCGAGCTCGGCTCGGCTCGGCTCGGCTCGGCTCCCGAGCTCGGCTCGGCTCGGCTCGGCTCGGCTCCCGAGCTCGGCTCGGCTCGGCTCGGCTCGGCTCCCGAGCTCGGCTCGGCTCGGCTCGGCTCGGCTCCCGAGCTCGGCTCGGCTCGGCTCGGCTCGGCTCCGAGCTCGGCTCGGCTCGGCTCGGCTCGGCTCGGCTCGGCTCGGCTCGGCTCGGCTCGGCTCGGCTCGGCTCGGCTCGGCTCGGCTCGGCTCGGCTCGGCTCGGCTCGGCTCGGCTCGGCTCGGCTCGGCTCGGCTCGGCTCGGCTCGGCTCGGCTCGGCTCGGCTCGGCTCGGCTCGGCTCGGCTCGGCTCGGCTCGGCTCGGCTCGGCTCGGCTCGGCTCGGCTCGGCTCGGCTCGGCTCGGCTCGGCTCGGCTCGGCTCGGCTCGGCTCGGCTCGGCTCGGCTCGGCTCGGCTCGGCTCGGCTCGGCTCGGCTCGGCTCGGCTCGGCTCGGCTCGGCTCGGCTCGGCTCGGCTCGGCTCGGCTCGGCTCGGCTCGGCTCGGCTCGGCTCGGCTCGGCTCGGCTCGGCTCGGCTCGGCTCGGCTCGGCTCGGCTCGGCTCGGCTCGGCTCGGCTCGGCTCGGCTCGGCTCGGCTCGGCTCGGCTCGGCTCGGCTCGGCTCGGCTCGGCTCGGCTCGGCTCGGCTCGGCTCGGCTCGGCTCGGCTCGGCTCGGCTCGGCTCGGCTCGGCTCGGCTCGGCTCGGCTCGGCTCGGCTCGGCTCGGCTCGGCTCGGCTCGGCTCGGCTCGGCTCGGCTCGGCTCGGCTCGGCTCGGCTCGGCTCGGCTCGGCTCGGCTCGGCTCGGCTCGGCTCGGCTCGGCTCGGCTCGGCTCGGCTCGGCTCGGCTCGGCTCGGCTCGGCTCGGCTCGGCTCGGCTCGGCTCGGCTCGGCTCGGCTCGGCTCGGCTCGGCTCGGCTCGGCTCGGCTCGGCTCGGCTCGGCTCGGCTCGGCTCGGCTCGGCTCGGCTCGGCTCGGCTCGGCTCGGCTCGGCTCGGCTCGGCTCGGCTCGGCTCGGCTCGGCTCGGCTCGGCTCGGCTCGGCTCGGCTCGGCTCGGCTCGGCTCGGCTCGGCTCGGCTCGGCTCGGCTCGGCTCGGCTCGGCTCGGCTCGGCTCGGCTCGGCTCGGCTCGGCTCGGCTCGGCTCGGCTCGGCTCGGCTCGGCTCGGCTCGGCTCGGCTCGGCTCGGCTCGGCTCGGCTCGGCTCGGCTCGGCTCGGCTCGGCTCGGCTCGGCTCGGCTCGGCTCGGCTCGGCTCGGCTCGGCTCGGCTCGGCTCGGCTCGGCTCGGCTCGGCTCGGCTCGGCTCGGCTCGGCTCGGCTCCGCTCGGCTCCGCTCGGCTCCGCTCGACTCGGCTCTGCTCCGCAGAGCGGAGTACCATAATACACCGCCATAAACAGTACCGTAATTGACAAGATACATGGCAAGTGAAACGATAGCACAAAACGCGCTCTTAGTTCAGATTTATGTGTAGTAAATTAAAATATTTGCACCGTGGATTATTCACTACATGTATACAATGTAATCATCCATAGCTAATACTGCATCTTTTGAATAAAACTTTTGTAAACAAAAAAAAACCTACTGATGAGTCTAGGAGGTCGATTCCGAGCCGAAACGCACATCCAAATCCAAATATCCTTTTTCCTTCCTCGACATGCCTCCTCTCAACGGAGAAATTACGGTCCTCAGCAAGTTGTTGCCGCGGCGGGCCGGGTCAAGTGGCAAGATGCGTACATTAGGTCCCACCTTAGGGCTGGTAAGACCGTCTCCGATTTTGATGAAACTTGGTAGATATATTAAGCAGGCGAAAATAAGGCACACGTATTTTTATAGCGGCCCAATCGCAAGTTTAGGCCGGCTCGGCTCGGCTCGGCTCGGCTCGGCTCGGCTCGGCTCGGCTCGGCTCGGCTCGGCTCGGCTCGGCTCGGCTCGGCTCGGCTCGGCTCGGCTCGGCTCGGCTCGGCTCGGCTCGGCTCGGCTCGGCTCGGCTCGGCTCGGCTCGGCTCGGCTCGGCTCGGCTCGGCTCGGCTCCGCTCGGCACCGCTCGGCTCCGCTCGGCTCCGCTCGGCTCCGCTCGGCTCCGCTCGGCTCCGCTCGGCTCCGCTCGGCTCCGCTCGGCTCCGCTCGGCTCCGCTCGGCTCCGCTCGGCTCCGCTCGGCTCCGCTCGGCTCCGCTCGGCTCCGCACGGCTCTGCTCGGCTCCGCACGGCTCCGCTCGGCTCCGCTCGGCTCCGCTCGGCTCCGCTCGGCTCGGCTCGGCTCCGCTCGGCTCCGCTCGGCTCCGCTCGGCTCCGCTCGGCTCCGCTCGGCTCGGCTCGGCTCGGCTCTGCTCCGCTCGGCTCCGCTCGGCTCCGCTCGACTCGGCTCTGCTCCGCAGATCGGAGTACCATAATACACCGCCATAAACATTACCGTAATTGACAAGATACATGGCAAGTGAAACGATAGCACAAAACGCGCTCTTAGTTCAGATTTACGTCTAGTAAATTAAAATATTTGCACCGTGGATTATTCACTACATGTATACAATGTAATCATCCATAGCTAATACTGCATCTTTTGAATAAAACTTTTGTAAACAAAAAAAAACCTACTGATGAGTCTAGGAGGTCGATTCCGAGCCGAAACGCACATCCAAATCCAAATATCCTTTTTCCTTCCTCGACATGCCTCCTCTCAACGGAGAAATTACGGTCCTCAGCAAGTTGTTGCCGCGGCGGGCCGGGTCAAGTGGCAAGATGCGTACATTAGGTCCCACCTTAGGGCTGGTAAGACCGTCTCCGATTTTGATGAAACATGGTAGATATATTAAGCAGGCGAAAATAAGGCACACGTATTTTTATAGCGGCCCAATCGCAAGTTTAGGCCGGCTCGGCTCGGCTCGGCTCGGCTCGGCTCGGCTCGGCTCGGCTCGGCTCGGCTCGGCTCGGCTCGGCTCGGCACGGCTCGGCTCGGCTCGGCTCGGCTCGGCTCGGCTCGGCTTGGCACGGCTCGGCTCGGCTCGGCTCGGCTCGGCTCGGCTCGGCTCGGCTCGGCTCGGCTCGGCTCGGCTCGGCTCGGCTCGGCTCGGCTCGGCTCGGCTCGGCTCGGCTCCGCTCGGCTCCGCTCGGCTCCGCTCGGCTCCGCTCGGCTCCGCTCGGCTCCGCTCGGCTCCGCTCGGCTCGGCTCGGCTCGGCTCGGCTCGGCTCCGCTCGGCTCCGCTCGGCTCCGCTCGGCTCCGCTCGGCTCCGCTCGGCTCCGCTCGGCTCCGCTCGGCTCCGCTCGGCTCCGCTCGGCTCCGCTCGGCTCCGCTCGGCTCCGCTCGGCTCCGCTCGGCTCCGCTCGGCTCCGCTCGGCTCCGCTCGGCTCCGCTCGGCTCCGCTCGGCTCCGCTCGGCTCCGCTCGGCTCCGCTCGATTCGGCTCTGCTCCGCAGATCGGAGTACCATAATACACCGCCATAAACAGTACCGTAATTGACAAGATACATGGCAAGTGAAACGATAGCACAAAACGCGCTCTTAGTTCAGATTTACGTCTAGTAAATTAAAATATTTGCACCGTGGATTATTCACTACATGTATACAATGTAATCATCCATAGCTAATACTGCATCTTTTGAATAAAACTTTTGTCAACAAAAAAAAACCTACTGATGAGTCTAGGAGGTCGATTCCGAGCCGAAACGCACATCCAAATCCAAATATCCTTTTTCCTTCCTCGACATGCCTCCTCTCCACGGAGAAATTACGGTCCTCAGCAAGTTGTTGCCGCGGCGGGCCGGGTCAAGTGGCAAGATGCGTACATTAGGTCCCACCTTAGGGCTGGTAAGACCGTCTCCGATTTTGATGAAACTTGGTGGATATATTAAGCAGGCGAAAATAAGGCACACGTATTTTTTTAGCGGCCCAATCGCAAGTTTATGCTCGGCTCGGCTCGGCTCGGCTCGGCTCGGCTCGGCTCGGATCGGCTCGGCTCGGCTCGGCTCGGCTCGGCTCGGCTCGGCTCGGCTCGGCTCGGCTCGGCTCGGCTCGGCTCGGCTCGGCTCGGCTCGGCTCGGCTCGGCTCGGCTCGGCTCGGCTCGGCTCGGCTCGGCTCGGCTCGGCTCGGCTCGGCTCGGCTCGGCTCGGCTCGGCTCGGCTCGGCTCGGCTCGGCTCGGCTCGGCTCGGCTCGGCTCGGCTCGGCTCGGCTCGGCTCGGCTCGGCTCGGCTCGGCTCGGCTCGGCTCGGCTCGGCTCGGCTCGGCTCGGCTCGGCTCGGCTCGGCTCGGCTCGGCTCGGCTCGGCTCGGCTCGGCTCGGCTCGGCTCGGCTCGGCTCGGCTCGGCTCGGCTCGGCTCGGCTCGGCTCGGCTCGGCTCGGCTCGGCTCGGCTCGGCTCGGCTCGGCTCGGCTCGGCTCGGCTCGGCTCGGCTCGGCTCGGCTCGGCTCGGCTCGGCTCGGCTCGGCTCGGCTCGGCTCGGCTCGGCTCGGCTCGGCTCGGCTCGGCTCGGCTCGGCTCGGCTCGGCTCGGCTCGGCTCCGCTCGGCTCCGCTCGGCTCCTTTCGACTCCGCTCTACTCGGCTCTGCTCCGCAGATCGGAGTACCATAATACACCGCCATAAACATTACCGTAATTGACAAGATACATGGCAAGTGAAACGATAGCACAAAACGCGCTCTTAGTTCAGATTTACGTCTAGTAAATTAAAATATTTGCACCGTGGATTATTCACTACATGTATACAATGTAATCATCCATAGCTAATACTGCATCTTTTGAATAAAACTTTTGTAAACAAAAAAAAACCTACTGATGAGTCTAGGAGGTCGATTCCGAGCCGAAACGCACATCCAAATCCAAATATCCTTTTTCCTTCTTCGACATGCCTCCTCTCAACGGAGAAATTACGGTCCTCAGCAAGTTGTTGCCGCGGCGGGCCGGGTCAAGTGGCAAGATGCGTACATTAGGTCCCACCTTAGGGCTGGTAAGACCGTCTCCGATTTTGATGAAACTTGGTGGATATATTAAGCAGGCGAAAATAAGGCACACGTATTTTTATAGCGGCCCAATCGCAAGTTTAGGCTCGGCTCGGCTCTGCTCGGCTCGGCTCGGCTCCGCTCGGCTCCGCTCGGCTCCGCTCGGCTCCGCTCGGCTCCGCTCGGCTCCGCTCGGCTCCGCTCGGCTCCGCTCGGCTCCGCTCGGCTCCGCTCGGCTCGGCTCGGCTCGGCTCGGCTCGGCTCGGCTCGGCTCGGCTCGGCTCGGCTCGGCTCGGCTCGGCTCGGCTCGGCTCGGCTCGGCTCGGCTCGGCTCGGCTCGGCTCGGCTCGGCTCGGCTCGGCTCGGCTCGGCTCGGCTCGGCTCGGCTCGGCTCGGCTCGGCTCGGCTCGGCTCGGCTCGGCTCGGCTCGGCTCGGCTCGGCTCGGCTCGGCTCGGCTCGGCTCGGCTCGGCTCGGCTCGGCTCGGCTCGGCTCGGCTCGGCTCGGCTCGGCTCGGCTCGGCTCGGCTCGGCTCGGCTCGGCTCGGCTCGGCTCGGCTCGGCTCGGCTCGGCTCGGCTCGGCTCGGCTCGGCTCGGCTCGGCTCGGCTCGGCTCGGCTCGGCTCGGCTCGGCTCGGCTCGGCTCGGCTCGGCTCGGCTCGGCTCGGCTCGGCTCGGCTCGGCTCGGCTCGGCTCGGCTCGGCTCGGCTCGGCTCGGCTCGGCTCGGCTCGGCTCGGCTCGGCTCGGCTCGGCTCGGCTCCGCTCGGCTCCGCTCGGCTCCGCTCGTCTCCGCTCGGCTCCGCTCGGCTCCGCTCGGCTCCGCTCGTCTCCGCTCGGCTCCGCTCGGCTCCGCTCGGCTCCGCTCGGCTCCGCTCGGCTCCGCTCGTCTCCGCTCGGCTCCGCTCGGCTCCGCTCGGCTCCGCTCGGCTCCGCTCGGCTCCGCTCGGCTCCGCTCGGCTCCGCTCGGCTCCGCTCGGCTCCGCTCGGCTCCGCTCGGCTCGGCTCGGCTCGGCTCGGCTCGGCTCGGCTCGGCTCGGCTAGGCTCCGCTCGGCTCCGCTCGGCTCCGCTCGGCTCCGCTCGGCTCCGCTCGGCTCCGCTCGGCTCCGCTCGGCTCGTCTCGGCTCCGCTCGGCTCCGCTCGGCTCCGCTCGGCTCCGCTCGACTCGGCTCTGCTCCGCAGAGCGGAGTACCATAATACACCGCCATAAACAGTACCGTAATTGACAAGATACATGGCAAGTGAAACGATAGCACAAAACGCGCTCTTAGTTCAGATTTATGTGTAGTAAATTAAAATATTTGCACCGTGGATTATTCACTACATGTATACAATGTAATCATCCATAGCTAATACTGCATCTTTTGAATAAAACTTTTGTAAACAAAAAGAAACCTACTGATGAGTCTAGGAGGTCGATTCCGAGCCGAAACGCACATCCAAATCCAAATATCCTTTTTCCTTCCTCGACATGCCTCCTCTCAACGGAGAAATTACGGTCCTCAGCAAGTTGTTGCCGCGGCGGGCCGGGTCAAGTGGCAAGATGCGTACATTAGGTCCCACCTTAGGGCTGGTAAGACCGTCTCCGATTTTGATGAAACTTGGTAGATATATTAAGCAGGCGAAAATAAGGCACACGTATTTTTATAGCGGCCCAATCGCAAGTTTAGGCCGGCTCGGCTCGGCTCGGCTCGGCTCGGCTCGGCTCGGCTCGGCTCGGCTCGGCTCGGCTCGGCTCGGCTCGGCTCGGCTCGGCTCGGCTCGGCTCGGCTCGGCTCGGCTCGGCTCGGCTCGGCTCGGCTCGGCTCGGCTCCGCTCGGCACCGCTCGGCTCCGCTCGGCTCCGCTCGGCTCCGCTCGGCTCCGCTCGGCTCCGCTCGGCTCCGCTCGGCTCCGCTCGGCTCCGCTCGGCTCCGCTCGGCTCCGCTCGGCTCCGCTCGGCTCCGCTCGGCTCCGCTCGGCTCCGCTCGGCTCCGCTCGGCTCCGCTCGGCTCCGCACGGCTCTGCTCGGCTCCGCACGGCTCCGCTCGGCTCCGCTCGGCTCCGCTCGGCTCCGCTCGGCTCGGCTCGGCTCCGCTCGGCTCCGCTCGGCTCCGCTCGGCTCCGCTCGGCTCCGCTCGGCTCCGCTCGGCTCCGCTCGGCTCGGCTCGGCTCGGCTCTGCTCCGCTCGGCTCCGCTCGGCTCCGCTCGACTCGGCTCTGCTCCGCAGATCGGAGTACCATAATACACCGCCATAAACATTACCGTAATTGACAAGATACATGGCAAGTGAAACGATAGCACAAAACGCGCTCTTAGTTCAGATTTACGTCTAGTAAATTAAAATATTTGCACCGTGGATTATTCACTACATGTATACAATGTAATCATCCATAGCTAATACTGCATCTTTTGAATAAAACTTTTGTAAACAAAAAAAAACCTACTGATGAGTCTAGGAGGTCGATTCCGAGCCGAAACGCACATCCAAATCCAAATATCCTTTTTCCTTCCTCGACATGCCTCCTCTCAACGGAGAAATTACGGTCCTCAGCAAGTTGTTGCCGCGGCGGGCCGGGTCAAGTGGCAAGATGCGTACATTAGGTCCCACCTTAGGGCTGGTAAGACCGTCTCCGATTTTGATGAAACATGGTAGATATATTAAGCAGGCGAAAATAAGGCACACGTATTTTTATAGCGGCCCAATCGCAAGTTTAGGCCGGCTCGGCTCGGCTCGGCTCGGCTCGGCTCGGCTCGGCTCGGCTCGGCTCGGCTCGGCTCGGCACGGCTCGGCTCGGCTCGGCTCGGCTCGGCTCGGCTCGGCTCGGCACGGCTCGGCTCGGCTCGGCTCGGCTCGGCTCGGCTCGGCTCGGCTCGGCTCGGCTCGGCTCGGCTCGGCTCGGCTCGGCTCGGCTCGGCTCGGCTCGGCTCGGCTCGGCTCGGCTCGGCTCGGCTCGGCTCGGCTCGGCTCGGCTCGGCTCGGCTCGGCTCGGCTCGGCTCGGCTCGGCTCGGCTCGGCTCGGCTCGGCTCGGCTCGGCTCGGCTCGGCTCGGCTCGGCTCGGCTCGGCTCGGCTCGGCTCGGCTCGGCTCGGCTCGGCTCGGCTCGGCTCGGCTCGGCTCGGCTCGGCTCGGCTCGGCTCGGCTCGGCTCGGCTCGGCTCGGCTCCGCTCGGCTCCGCTCGGCTCCGCTCGGCTCCTTTCGACTCCGCTCTACTCGGCTCTGCTCCGCAGATCGGAGTACCATAATACACCGCCATAAACAGTACCGTAATTGACAAGATACATGGCAAGTGAAACGATAGCACAAAACGCGCTCTTAGTTCAGATTTACGTCTAGTAAATTAAAATATTTGCACCGTGGATTATTCACTACATGTATACAATGTAATCATCCATAGCTAATACTGCATCTTTTGAATAAAACTTTTGTAAACAAAAAAAAACCTAGTGATGAGTCTAGGAGGTCGATTCCGAGCCGAAACGCACATCCTAATCCAAATATCCTTTTTCCTTCCTCGACGTGCCTCCTCTCCACGGAGAAATTACGGTCCTCAGCAAGTTGTTGCCGCGGCGGGCCGGGTCAAGTGGCAAGATGCGTACATTAGGTCCCACCTTAGGGCTGGTAAGACCGTCTCCGATTTTGATGAAACTTGGTGGATATATTAAGCAGGCGAAAATAAGGCACACGTATTTTTATAGCGGCCCAATCGCAAGTTTAGGCTCGGCTCGGCTCGGCTCGGCTCGGCTCGGCTCGGCTCGGCTCGGCTCGGCTCGGCTCGGCTCGGCTCGGCTCGGCTCGGCTCGGCTCGGCTCGGCTCGGCTCGGCTCGGCTCCGCTCGGCTCCGCTCGGCTCCGCTCGGCTCCGCTCGGCTCCGCTCGGCTCCGCTCGGCTCCGCTCGGCTCCGCTCGGCTCCGCTCGGCTCCGCTCGGCTCCGCTCGGCTCCGCTCGGCTCCGCTCGGCTCCGCTCGGCTCCGCTCGGCTCCGCTCGGCTCCGCACGGCTCCGCTCGGCTCCGCTCGGCTCCGCTCGGCTCCGCACGGCTCCGCTCGGCTCCGCACGGCTCCGCTCGGCTCCGCTCGGCTCGGCTCGGCTCGGCTCGGCTCGGCTCGGCTCGGCTCGGCTCGGCTCGGCTCGGCTCGGCTCGGCTCGGCTCGGCTCGGCTCGGCTCGGCTCGGCTCGGCTCGGCTCGGCTCGGCTCGGCTCGGCTCGGCTCGGCTCGGCTCGGCTCGGCTCGGCTCGGCTCGGCTCGGCTCGGCTCGGCTCGGCTCGGCTCGGCTCGGCTCGGCTCGGCTCGGCTCGGCTCGGCTCGGCTCGGCTCGGCTCGGCTCGGCTCGGCTCGGCTCGGCTCGGCTCGGCTCGGCTCGGCTCGGCTCGGCTCGGCTCGGCTCGGCTCGGCTCGGCTCGGCTCGGCTCGGCTCGGCTCGGCTCGGCTCCGCTCGGCTCCGCTCGGCTCCGCTCGGCTCCGCTCGGCTCCGCTCGGCTCCGCTCGGCTCCGCTCGGCTCCGCTCGGCTCCGCTCGGCTCCGCTCGGCTCCGCTCGGCTCCGCTCGGCTCCGCTCGGCTCCGCTCGGCTCCGCTCGGCTCCGCTCGGCTCCGCTCGGCTCCGCTCGGCTCCGCTCGGCTCCGCTCGGCTCCGCTCGGCTCCGCTCGGCTCCGCTCGGCTCCGCTCGGCTCCGCTCGGCTCCGCTCGGCTCCGCTCGGCTCCGCTCGGCTCCGCTCGGCTCCGCTCGGCTCCGCTCGGCTCCGCTCGGCTCCGCTCGGCTCCGCTCGGCTCCGCTCGGCTCCGCTCGGCTCCGCTCGGCTCCGCTCGGCTCCGCTCGGCTCCGCTCGGCTCCGCTCGGCTCCGCTCGGCTCCGCTCGGCTCCGCTCGGCTCCGCTCGGCTCCGCTCGGCTCCGCTCGGCTCCGCTCGGCTCCGCTCGGCTCCGCTCGGCTCCGCTCGGCTCCGCTCGGCTCCGCTCGGCTCCGCTCGGCTCCGCCCTACTCCGCTCGACTCGGCTCTGCTCCGCAGATCGGAGTACCATAATACACCGCCATAAACAGTACCGTAATTGACAAGATACATGGCAAGTGAAACGGTAGCACAAAACGCGCTCTTAGTTCAGATTTACGTCTAGTAAATTAAAATATTTGCACCGTGGATTATTCACTACATGTATACAATGTAATCATCCATAGCTAATACTGCATCTTTTGAATAAAACTTTTGTAAACAAAAAAATCCTACTGATGAGTCTAGGAGGTCGATTCCGAGCCGAAACGCACATCCAAATCCAAATATCCTTTTTCCTTCCTCGACATGCCTCCTCTCCACGGAGAAATTACGGTCCTCAGCAAGTTGTTGCCGCGGCGGGCCGGGTCAAGTGGCAAGATGCGTACATTAGGTCCCACCTTAGGGCTGGTAAGACCGTCTCCGATTTTGATGAAACTTGGTGGATATATTAAGCAGGCGAAAATAAGGCACACGTATTTTTATAGCGGCCCAATCGCAAGTTTAGGCTCGGCTCGGCTCGGCTCGGCTCGGCTCGGCTCGGCTCGGCTCGGCTCGGCTCGGCTCGGCTCGGCTCCGCTCGGCTCCGCTCGGCTCCGCTCGGCTCCGCTCGGCTCCGCTCGGCTCCGCTCGGCTCCGCTCGGCTCCGCTCGGCTCCGCTCGGCTCCGCTCGGCTCCGCTCGGCTCCGCTCGCCTCGGCTCGGCTCGGCTCGGCTCGGCTCGGCTCGGCTCGGCTCGGCTCGGCTCGGCTCGGCTCGGCTCGGCTCGGCTCGGCTCGGCTCGGCTCGGCTCGGCTCGGCTCGGCTCGGCTCGGCTCGGCTCGGCTCGGCTCGGCTCGGCTCGGCTCGGCTCGGCTCGGCTCGGCTCGGCTCGGCTCGGCTCGGCTCGGCTCGGCTCGGCTCGGCTCGGCTCGGCTCGGCTCGGCTCGGCTCGGCTCGGCTCGGCTCGGCTCGGCTCGGCTCCGCTCGGCTCCGCTCGGCTCCGCTCGGCTCCGCTCGGCTCCGCTCGGCTCCGCTCGGCTCCGCTCGGCTCCGCTCGGCTCCGCTCGGCTCCGCTCGGCTCCGCTCGGCTCCGCTCGGCTCCGCTCGGCTCCGCTCGGCTCCGCTCGGCTCCGCTCGGCTCCGCTCGGCTCCGCTCGGCTCCGCTCGGCTCCGCTCGGCTCCGCTCGGCTCCGCTCGGCTCCGCTCGGCTCCGCTCGGCTCCGCTCGGCTCCGCTCGGCTCCGCTCGGCTCCGCTCGGCTCCGCTCGGCTCCGCTCGGCTCCGCTCGGCTCCGCTCGGCTCCGCTCGGCTCCGCTCGGCTCCGCTCGGCTCCGCTCGGCTCCGCTCGGCTCCGCTCGGCTCCGCTCGGCTCCGCTCGGCTCCGCTCGGCTCCGCTCGGCTCCGCTCGGCTCCGCTCGGCTCCGCTCGGCTCCGCTCGGCTCCGCTCGGCTCCGCTCGGCTCCGCCCTACTCCGCTCGACTCGGCTCTGCTCCGCAGATCGGAGTACCATAATACACCGCCATAAACAGTACCGTAATTGACAAGATACATGGCAAGTGAAACGGTAGCACAAAACGCGCTCTTAGTTCAGATTTACGTCTAGTAAATTAAAATATTTGCACCGTGGATTATTCACTACATGTATACAATGTAATCATCCATAGCTAATACTGCATCTTTTGAATAAAACTTTTGTAAACAAAAAAATCCTACTGATGAGTCTAGGAGGTCGATTCCGAGCCGAAACGCACATCCAAATCCAAATATCCTTTTTCCTTCCTCGACATGCCTCCTCTCCACGGAGAAATTACGGTCCTCAGCAAGTTGTTGCCGCGGCGGGCCGGGTCAAGTGGCAAGATGCGTACATTAGGTCCCACCTTAGGGCTGGTAAGACCGTCTCCGATTTTGATGAAACTTGGTGGATATATTAAGCAGGCGAAAATAAGGCACACGTATTTTTATAGCGGCCCAATCGCAAGTTTAGGCTCGGCTCGGCTCGGCTCGGCTCGGCTCGGCTCGGCTCGGCTCGGCTCGGCTCGGCTCGGCTCGGCTCGGCTCGGCTCGGCTCGGCTCGGCTCGGCTCGGCTCGGCTCGGCTCCGCTCGGCTCCGCTCGGCTCCGCTCGGCTCCGCTCGGCTCCGCTCGGCTCCGCTCGGCTCCGCTCGGCTCCGCTCGGCTCCGCTCGGCTCCGCTCGGCTCCGCTCGCCTCGGCTCGGCTCGGCTCGGCTCGGCTCGGCTCGGCTCGGCTCGGCTCGGCTCGGCTCGGCTCGGCTCGGCTCGGCTCGGCTCGGCTCGGCTCCGCTCGGCTCCGCTCGGCTCCGCTCGGCTCCGCTCGACTCCGCTCGGCTCGGCTCGGCTCGGCTCGGCCCGGCTCGGCTCGGCTCGGCTCGGCTCCGCTCGGCTCCGCTCGGCTCCGCTCGGCTCCGCTCGGCTCCGCTCGGCTCCGCTCGGCTCCGCTCGGCTCCGCTCGGCTCCGCTCGGCTCCGCTCGGCTCCGCTCGGCTCCGCTCGGCTCCGCTCGGCTCCGCTCGGCTCCGCTCGGCTCCGCTCGGCTCCGCTCGGCTCCGCTCGACTCCGCTCGACTCGGCTCTGCTCCGCAGATCGCAGTACCATAATACACCGCCATAAACAGTACCGTAATTGACAAGATACATGGCAAGTGAAACGATAGCACAAAATGCGCTCTTAGTTCAGATTTACGTCTAGTAAATTAAAATATTTGCACCGTGGTTTATTCACTACATGTATACAATGTACTCATCCATAGCTAATACTGCATCTTTTGAATAAAACTTTTGTAAACAAAAAAAAACCTACTGATGAGTCTAGGAAGTCGATTCCGAGCCGAAACGCACATCCAAATCCAAATATCCTTTTTCCTTCCTCGACATGCCACCTCTACACGGAGAAATTACGGTCCTCAGCAAGTTGTTGCCGCGGCGGGCCGGGTCAAGTGGCAAGATGCGTACATTAGGTCCCATCTTAGGGCTGGTAAGACGGTCTCCGATTTTGAAGAAACTTCGTGGATATATTAAGCAGGCGAAAATAAGGCACACGTATTTTTATAGCGGCCCAATCGCAAGTTTAGGCTCGGCTCGGCTCGGCTCGGCTCGGCTCGGCTCGGCTCGGCTCGGCTCGGCTCGGCTCGGCTCCGCTCGGCTCCGCTCGGCTCCGCTCGACTCCGCTCGGCTCCGCTCGGCTCCGCTCGGCTCCGCTCGGCTCCGCTCGGCTCCGCTCGGCTCCGCTCGGCTCCGCTCGACTCGGCTCTGCTCCGCAGATCGCAGTACCATAATACACCGCCATAAACAGTACCGTAATTGACAAGATACATGGCAAGTGAAACGATAGCACAAAACGCGCTCTTTGTTCAGATTTACGTCTAGTAAATTAAAATATTTGCACCGTGGATTATTCACTACATGTATACAATGTAATCATCCATAACTAATACTGCATCTTTTGAATAAAACTTTTGTAAACAAAAAAAAACCTACTGATGAGTCTAGGAGGTCGATTCCGAGCCGTAACGCACATCCAAATCCAAATATCCTTTTTCCTTCCTCGACATGCCTCCTCTCCACGGAGAAATTACGGTCCCCAGCAAGTTGTTGCCGCGGCGGGCCGGGACACGTGGCAAGATGCATACATTAGGTCCCACCTTAGGGCTGGTAAGACCGTCTCCGATTTTGATGAAACTTGGTGGATATATTAAGCAGGCGAAAATAAGGCACACGTATTTTTATAGCGCCCCAATCGCAAGTTTAGGCTCGGCTCGGCTCGGCTCGGCTCGGCTCGGCTCGGCTCGGCTTGGCTCGGCTCGGCTCGGCTCGGCTCGGCTCGGCTCGGCTCGGCTCCGCTCGGCTCCGCTCGGCTCCGCTCGGCTCCGCTCGGCTCCGCTCGGCTCCGCTCGGCTCCGCTCGGCTCCGCTCGGCTCCGCTCGGCTCCGCTCGGCTCCGCTCGGCTCCGCTCGGCTCCGCTCGGCTCCGCTCGGCTCCGCTCGGCTCCGCTCGGCTCCGCTCGGCTCCGCTCGGCTCCGCTCGGCTCCGCTCGGCTCCGCTCGGCTCCGCTCGGCTCCGCTCGGCTCCGCTCGGCTCCGCTCGGCTCCGCTCGGCTCCGCTCGGCTCCGCTCGGCTCCGCTCGGCTCCGCTCGGCTCCGCTCGGCTCCGCTCGGCTCCGCTCGGCTCCGCTCGGCTCCGCCCGGCTCGGCTCGGCTCGGCTCGGCTCCGCTCGGCTCCGCTCGGCTCGGCTCGGCTCCGCTCGGCTCCGCTCGGCTCCTCTCGGCTCCGCTCGGCTCCGCTCGACTCCGCTCGACTCGGCTCTGCTCCGCAGATCGGAGTACCATAATACACCGCCATAAACAGTACCGTAATTGACAAGATACATGGCAAGTGAAACGATAGCACAAAATGCGCTCTTAGTTCAGATTTACGTCTAGTAAATTAAAATATTTGCACCGTGGATTATTCACTACATGTATACAATGTACTCATCCATAGCTAATACTGTATCTTTTGAATAAAACTTTTGTAAACAAAAAAAAACCTACTGATGAGTCTAGGAGGTCGATTCCGAGCCGAAACGCACTTCCAAATCCAAATATCCTTTTTCCTTCCTCGACATGCCACCTCTCCACGGAGAAATTACGGTCCTCAGCAAGTTGTTGCCGCGGCGGGCCGGGTCAAGTGGCAAGATGCGTACATTAGGTCCCATCTTAGGGCTGGTAAGACGGTCTCCGATTTTGAAGAAACTTCGTGGATATATTAAGCAGGCGAAAATAAGGCACACGTATTTTTATAGCGGCCCAATCGCAAGTTTAGGCTCGGCTCGGCTCGGCTCGGCTCGGCTCGGCTCCACTCGGCTCGGCTCGGCTCGGCTCCGCTCGGCTCCGCTCGGCTCCGCTCGGCTCCGCTCGGCTCCGCTCGGCTCCGCTCGGCTCCGCTCGGCTCCGCAGATCGGAGTACCATAATACACCGCCATAAACAGTACCGTAATTGACAAGATACATGGCAAGTGAAACGATAGCACAAAATGCGCTCTTAGTTCAGATTTACGTCTAGTAAATTAAAATATTTGCACCGTGGATTATTCACTACATGTATACAATGTAATCATCCATAGCTAATACTGCATCTTTTGAATAAAACTTTTGTAAACAAAAAAAAACCTACTGATGAGTCTAGGAGGTCGATTCCGAGCCGAAACGCACATCCAAATCCAAATATCCTTTTTCCTTCCTCGACATGCCTCCTCTCCACGGGGAAATTACGGTCCTCAGCAAGTTGTTGCCGCGGCGGGCCGGGTCAAGTGGTCAGACGCGTACATTAGGTCCCACCTTAGGGCTGGTAAGACCGTCTCCGATTTTGATGAAACTTGGTGGATATATTAAGCAGGCGAAAATAAGGCACACGTATTTTTATAGCGCCCCAATCGCAAGTTTAGGCTCGGCTCGGCTCGGCTCGGCTCGGCTCGGCTCGGCTCGGCTCGGCTCGGCTCGGCTCGGCTCGGCTCGGCTCGGCTCGGCTCGGCTCGGCTCGGCTCGGCTCGGCTCGGCTCGGCTCGGCTCGGCTCGGCTCGGCTCGGCTCGGCTCGGCTCGGCTCGGCTCGGCTCGGCTCGGCTCGGCTCGGCTCGGCTCGGCTCGGCTCGGCTCGGCTCGGCTCGGTTCCGCTCGGCTCCGCTCGGCTCCGCTCGGCTCCGCTCGGCTCCGCTCGGCTCCGCTCGGCTCCGCTCGGCTCCGCTCGGCTCCGCTCGGCTCCGCTCGGCTCCGCTCGGCTCCGCTCGGCTCCGCTCGGCTCCGCTCGGCTCCGCTCGGCTCCGCTCGGCTCCGCTCGGCTCCGCTCGGCTCCGCTCGGCTCGGCTCGGCTCGGCTCGGCTCGGCTCGGCTCGGCTCGGCTCGGATCCGCTCGGCTCCGCTCGGCTCCGCTCGGTTCCGCTCGGCTCCGCTCGGCTCCGCTCGACTCCGCTCGACTCGGCTCTGCTCCGCTGATCGGAGTACCATAATACACCGCCATAAACAGTACCGTAATTGACAAGATACATGGCAAGTGAAACGATAGCACAAAATGCGCTCTTAGTTCAGATTTACGTCTAGTAAATTAAAATATTTGCACCGTGGATTATTCACTACATGTATACAATGTACTCATCCATAGCTAATACTGTATCTTTTGAATAAAACTTTTGTAAACAAAAAAAAACCTACTGATGAGTCTAGGAGGTCGAATCCGAGCCGAAACGCACATCCAAATCCAAATATCCTTTTTCCTTCCTCGACATGCCTCCTCTCCACGGAGAAATTACGGTCCTCAGCAAGTTGTTGCCGCGGCGGGCCGGGTCAAGTGGCAAGATGCGTACATTAGGTCCCACCTTAGGGCTGGTAAGACGGTCTCCGATTTTGATGAAACTTCGTGGATATATTAAGCAGGCGAAAATAAGGCACACGTATTTTTATAGCGCCCCAATCGCAAGTTTAGGCTCGGCTCGGCTCGGCTCGCTCGGCTCGGCTCGGCTCGGCTCGGCTCGGCTCGGCTCGGCTCGGCTCGACTCGGCTCGGCTCGGCTCGGCTCGGCTCGGCTCGGCTCGGCTCGGCTCGGCTCGGCTCGGCTCGGCTCGGCTCGGCTCGGCTCGGCTCGTCTCGGCTCGGCTCGGCTCGGCTCGGCTCGACTCGGCTCGGCTCGGCTCGGCTCGGCTCGGCTCGGCTCGGCTCGGCTCGGCTCGGCTCGGCTCGGCTCGGCTCGGCTCGGCTCGTCTCGGCTCGGCTCGGCTCGGCTCCGCTCGGCTCCGCTCGGCTCCGCTCGGCTCCGCTCGGCTCCGCTCGGCTCCGCTCGGCTCCGCTCGGCTCCGCTCGGCTCCGCTCGGCTCCGCTCGGCTCCGCTCGGCTCCGCTCGGCTCCGCTCGGCTCCGCTCGACTCCGCTCGACTCGGCTCTGCTCCGCTGATCGGAGTACCATAATACACCGCCATAAACAGTACCGTAATTGACAAGATACATGGCAAGTGAAACGATAGCACAAAATGCGCTCTTAGTTCAGATTTACGTCTAGTAAATTAAAATATTTGCACCGTGGATTATTCACTACATGTATACAATGTACTCATCCATAGCTAATACTGTATCTTTTGAATAAAACTTTTGTAAACAAAAAAAAACCTACTGATGAGTCTAGGAGGTCGAATCCGAGCCGAAACGCACATCCAAATCCAAATATCCTTTTTCCTTCCTCGACATGCCTCCTCTCCACGGAGAAATTACGGTCCTCAGCAAGTTGTTGCCGCGGCGGGCCGGGTCAAGTGGCAAGATGCGTACATTAGGTCCCACCTTAGGGCTGGTAAGACGGTCTCCGATTTTGATGAAACTTCGTGGATATATTAAGCAGGCGAAAATAAGGCACACGTATTTTTATAGCGCCCCAATCGCAAGTTTAGGCTCGGCTCGGCTCGGCTCGGCTCGGCTCGGCTCGGCTCGGCTCGGCTCGGCTCGGCTCCGCTCGGCTCCGCTCGGCTCCGCTCGGCTCCGCTCGGCTCCGCTCGGCTCCGCTCGGCTCCGCTCGGCTCCGCTCGGCTCCGCCCGGCTCCGCCCGGCTCGGCTCGGCTCGGCTCGGCTCCGCTCGGCTCCGCTCGGCTCGGCTCGGCTCCGCTCGGCTCCGCTCGGCTCCTCTCGGCTCCGCTCGGCTCCGCTCGACTCCGCTCGACTCGGCTCTGCTCCGCAGATCGGAGTACCATAATACACCGCCATAAACAGTACCGTAATTGACAAGATACATGGCAAGTGAAACGATAGCACAAAATGCGCTCTTAGTTCAGATTTACGTCTAGTAAATTAAAATATTTGCACCGTGGATTATTCACTACATGTATACAATGTACTCATCCATAGCTAATACTGTATCTTTTGAATAAAACTTTTGTAAACAAAAAAAAACCTACTGATGAGTCTAGGAGGTCGATTCCGAGCCGAAACGCACATCCAAATCCAAATATCCTTTTTCCTTCCTCGACATGCCTCCTCTCCACGGGGAAATTACGGTCCTCAGCAAGTTGTTGCCGCGGCGGGCCGGGTCAAGTGGTCAGACGCGTACATTAGGTCCCACCTTAGGGCTGGTAAGACCGTCTCCGATTTTGATGAAACTTGGTGGATATATTAAGCAGGCGAAAATAAGGCACACGTATTTTTATAGCGCCCCAATCGCAAGTTTAGGCTCGGCTCGGCTCGGCTCGGCTCGGCTCGGCTCGGCTCGGCTCGGCTCGGCTCGGCTCGGCTCGGCTCGGCTCGGCTCGGCTCGGCTCGGCTCGGCTCGGCTCGGCTCGGCTCGGCTCGGCTCGGCTCGGCTCGGCTCGGCTCGGCTCGGCTCGGCTCGGCTCGGTTCCGCTCGGCTCCGCTCGGCTCCGCTCGGCTCCGCTCGGCTCCGCTCGGCTCCGCTCGGCTCCGCTCGGCTCCGCTCGGCTCCGCTCGGCTCCGCTCGGCTCCGCTCGGCTCCGCTCGGCTCCGCTCGGCTCCGCTCGGCTCCGCTCGGCTCCGCTCGGCTCCGCTCGGCTCCGCTCGGCTCCGCTCGGCTCGGCTCGGCTCGGCTCGGCTCGGCTCGGCTCGGCTCGGCTCGGCTCGGCTCGGCTCGGCTCGGCTCGGCTCGGCTCGGATCCGCTCGGCTCCGCTCGGCTCCGCTCGGTTCCGCTCGGCTCCGCTCGGCTCCGCTCGACTCCGCTCGACTCGGCTCTGCTCCGCTGATCGGAGTACCATAATACACCGCCATAAACAGTACCGTAATTGACAAGATACATGGCAAGTGAAACGATAGCACAAAATGCGCTCTTAGTTCAGATTTACGTCTAGTAAATTAAAATATTTGCACCGTGGATTATTCACTACATGTATACAATGTACTCATCCATAGCTAATACTGTATCTTTTGAATAAAACTTTTGTAAACAAAAAAAAACCTACTGATGAGTCTAGGAGGTCGAATCCGAGCCGAAACGCACATCCAAATCCAAATATCCTTTTTCCTTCCTCGACATGCCTCCTCTCCACGGAGAAATTACGGTCCTCAGCAAGTTGTTGCCGCGGCGGGCCGGGTCAAGTGGCAAGATGCGTACATTAGGTCCCACCTTAGGGCTGGTAAGACGGTCTCCGATTTTGATGAAACTTCGTGGATATATTAAGCAGGCGAAAATAAGGCACACGTATTTTTATAGCGCCCCAATCGCAAGTTTAGGCTCGGCTCGGCTCGGCTCGGCTCGGCTCGGCTCGGCTCGGCTCGACTCGGCTCGGCTCGGCTCGGCTCGGCTCGGCTCGGCTCGGCTCGGCTCGGCTCGGCTCGGCTCGGCTCGGCTCGGCTCGGCTCGGCTCGGCTCGGCTCGGCTCGGCTCGGCTCGGCTCGGCTCGGCTCGGCTCGGCTCCGCTCGGCTCCGCTCGGCTCCGGTCGGCTCCGCTCGGCTCCGCTCGGCTCCGCTCGGCTCCGCTCGGCTCCGCTCGGCTCCGCTCGGCTCCGCTCGGCTCCGCTCGGCTCCGCTCGGCTCCGCTCGGCTCCGCTCGGCTCCGCTCGGCTCCGCTCGGCTCCGCTCGGCTCCGCTCGGCTCCGCTCGGCTCCGCTCGGCTCCGCTCGGCTCCGCTCGGCTCCGCTCGGCTCCGCTCGGCTCCGCTCGGCTCCGCTCGACTCCGCTCGACTCGGCTCTGCTCCGCTGATCGGAGTACCATAATACACCGCCATAAACAGTACCGTAATTGACAAGATACATGGCAAGTGAAACGATAGCACAAAATGCGCTCTTAGTTCAGATTTACGTCTAGTAAATTAAAATATTTGCACCGTGGATTATTCACTACATGTATACAATGTACTCATCCATAGCTAATACTGTATCTTTTGAATAAAACTTTTGTAAACAAAAAAAAACCTACTGATGAGTCTAGGAGGTCGAATCCGAGCCGAAACGCACATCCAAATCCAAATATCCTTTTTCCTTCCTCGACATGCCTCCTCTCCACGGAGAAATTACGGTCCTCAGCAAGTTGTTGCCGCGGCGGGCCGGGTCAAGTGGCAAGATGCGTACATTAGGTCCCACCTTAGGGCTGGTAAGACGGTCTCCGATTTTGATGAAACTTCGTGGATATATTAAGCAGGCGAAAATAAGGCACACGTATTTTTATAGCGCCCCAATCGCAAGTTTAGGCTCGGCTCGGCTCGGCTCGGCTCGGCTCGGCTCGGCTCGGCTCGGCTCGGCTCGGCTCGGCTCGGCTCGGCTCGGCTCGGCTCGGCTCGGCTCGGCTCGGCTCGGCTCGGCTCGGCTCGGCTCGGCTCGGCTCGGCTCGGCTCGGCTCGGCTCGGCTCGGCTCGGCTCGGCTCGGCTCGGCTCCGCTCGGCTCCGCTCGGCTCCGGTCGGCTCCGCTCGGCTCCGCTCGGCTCCGCTCGGCTCCGCTCGGCTCCGCTCGGCTCCGCTCGGCTCCGCTCGGCTCCGCTCGGCTCCGCTCGGCTCCGCTCGGCTCCGCTCGGCTCCGCTCGGCTCCGCTCGGCTCCGCTCGGCTCCGCTCGGCTCCGCTCGGCTCCGCTCGGCTCCGCTCGGCTCCGCTCGGCTCCGCTCGGCTCCGCTCGGCTCCGCTCGGCTCCGCTCGGCTCCGCTCGGCTCCGCTCGGCTCCGCTCGGCTCCGCTCGGCTCCGCTCGGCTCCGCTCGGCTCCGCTCGGCTCCGCTCGGCTCCGCTCGGCTCCGCTCGGCTCCGCTCGGCTCCGCTCGGCTCCGCTCGGCTCCGCTCGGCTCCGCTCGGCTCCGCTCGGCTCCGCTCGGCTCCGCTCGGCTCCGCTCGGCTCGGCTCCGCTCGGCTCCGCTCGGCTCCGCTCGGCTCCGCTCGGCTCCGCTCGGCTCCGCTCGGCTCCGCTCGGCTCCGCTCGACTCCGCTCGACTCGGCTCTGCTCCGCAGATCGGAGTACCATAATACACCGCCATAAACAGTACCGTAATTGACAAGATACATGGCAAGTGAAACGATAGCACAAAATGCGCTCTTAGTTCAGATTTACGTCTAGTAAATTAAAATATTTGCACCGTGGATTATTCACTACATGTATACAATGTACTCATCCATAGCTAATACTGTATCTTTTGAATAAAACTTTTGTAAACAAAAAAAAACCTACTGATGAGTCTAGGAGGTCGATTCCGAGCCGAAACGCACATCCAAATCCAAATATCCTTTTTCCTTCCTCGACATGCCACCTCTCCACGGAGAAATTACGGTCCTCAGCAAGTTGTTGCCGCGGCGGGCCGGGTCAAGTGGCAAGATGCGAACATTAGGTCAAACCTTAGGGCTGGTAAGACCGTCTCCGATTTTGATGAAACTTGGTGGATATATTAAGCAGGCGAAAATAAGGCACACGTATTTTTATAGCGGCCCAATCGCAAGTTTAGGCTCGGCTCGGCTCCGCTCGGGTCCGCTCGGGTCCGCTCGGCTCGGCTCGGCTCCGCTCGGCTCCGCTCGGCTCCGCTCGGCTCCGCTCGGCTCCGCTCGGCTCCGCTCGGCTCCGCTCGGCTCCGCTCGGCTCCGCTCGGCTCCGCTCGGCTCCGCTCGGCTCCGCTCGGCTCCGCTCGGCTCCGCTCGGCTCCGCTCGGCTCCGCTCGGCTCCGCTCGGCTCCGCTCGGCTCCGCTCGGCTCCGCTCGGCTCCGCTCGGCTCCGCTCGGCTCCGCTCGGCTCCGCTCGGCTCCGCTCGGCTCCGCTCGGCTCCGCTCGGCTCCGCTCGGCTCCGCTCGGCTCCGCTCGGCTCCGCTCGGCTCCGCTCGGCTCCGCTCGGCTCCGCTCGGCTCCGCTCGGCTCCGCTCGGCTCCGCTCGGCTCCGCTCGGCTCCGCTCGGCTCCGCTCGGCTCCGCTCGGCTCCGCTCGGCTCCGCTCGGCTCGGCTCGGCTCGGCTCGGCTCGGCTCGGCTCGGCTCGGCTCGGTTCGGCTCGGCTCGGCTCGGCTCGGCTCCGCTCGGCTCCGCTCGGCTCCGCTCGGTTCCGCTCGGCTCCGCTCGGCTCCGCTCGACTCCGCTCGACTCGGCTCTGCTCCGCTGATCGGAGTACCATAATACACCGCCATAAACAGTACCGTAATTGACAAGATACATGGCAAGTGAAACGATAGCACAAAATGCGCTCTTAGTTCAGATTTACGTCTAGTAAATTAAAATATTTGCACCGTGGATTATTCACTACATGTATACAATGTACTCATCCATAGCTAATACTGTATCTTTTGAATAAAACTTTTGTAAACAAAAAAAAACCTACTGATGAGTCTAGGAGGTCGAATCCGAGCCGAAACGCACATCCAAATCCAAATATCCTTTTTCCTTCCTCGACATGCCTCCTCTCCACGGAGAAATTACGGTCCTCAGCAAGTTGTTGCCGCGGCGGGCCGGGTCAAGTGGCAAGATGCGTACATTAGGTCCCACCTTAGGGCTGGTAAGACCGTCTCCGATTTTGATGAAACGTGGTGGATATATTAAGCAGGCGAAAATAAGGCACACGTATTTTTATAGCGGCCCAATCGCAAGTTTAGGCTCGGCTCGGCTCGGCTCGGCTCGGCTCGGCTCCGCTCCGCTCGGCTCCGCTCGGCTCCGCTCGGCTCCGCTCGGCTCCGCTCGGCTCCGCTCGGCTCCGCTCGGCTCCGCTCGGCTCCGCTCGGCTCCGCTCGGCTCCGCTCGGCTCCGCTCGGCTCCGCTCGGCTCCGCTCGGCTCCGCTCGGCTCGGCTCCGCTCGGCTCGGCTCCGCTCGGCTCGGCTCCGCTCGGCTCGGCTCCGCTCGGCTCCGCTCGGCTCCGCTCGGCTCCGCTCGGCTCCGCTCGGCTCCGCTCGGCTCCGCTCGGCTCCGCTCGGCTCCGCTCGGCTCCGCTCGGCTCCGCTCGGCTCCGCTCGGCTCCGCTCGGCTCCGCTCGGCTCCGCTCGGCTCCGCTCGACTCCGCTCGGCTCCGCTCGGCTCCGCTCGGCTCGGCTCGGCTCCGCTCGGCTCCGCTCGGCTCCGCTCGGCTCCGCTCGGCTCCGGTCGGCTCCGCTCGGCTCCGCTCGGCTCCGCTCGGCTCGGCTCGGCTCGGCTCGGCTCCGCTCGGCTCCGCTCGGCTCCGCTCGGCTCCGCTCGGCTCCGCTCGGCTCCGCTCGGCTCCGCTCGGCTCCGCTCGGCTCCGCTCGGCTCCGCTCGGCTCCGCTCGGCTCCGCTCGGCTCCGCTCGGCTCCGCTCGGCTCCGCTCGGCTCCGCTCGGCTCCGCTCGGCTCCGCTCGGCTCCGCTCGGCTCCGCTCGGCTCCGCTCGGCTCCGCTCGGCTCCGCTCGGCTCGGCTCGGCTCGGCTCCGCTCGGCTCCGCTCGGCTCCGCTCGGCTCCGCTCGACTCCGCTCGACTCGGCTCTGCTCCGCAGATCGGAGTACCATAATACACCGCCATAAACTGTACCGTAATTGACAAGATACATGGCAAGTGAAACGATAGCACAAAATGCGCTCTTAGTTCAGATTTACGTCTAGTAAATTAAAATATTTGCACCGTGGATTATTCACTACATGTATACAATGTACTCATCCATAGCTAATACTGTATCTTTTGAATAAAACTTTTGTAAACAAAAAAAAACCTACTGATGAGTCTAGGAGGTCGATTCCGAGCCGAAACGCACATCCAAATCCAAATATCCTTTTTCCTTCCTCGACATGCCACCTCTCCACGGAGAAATTACGGTCCTCAGCAAGTTGTTGCCGCGGCGGGCCGGGTCAAGTGGCAAGATGCGTACATTAGGTCCCATCTTAGGGCTGGTAAGACGGTCTCCGATTTTGATGAAACTTCGTGGATATATTAAGCAGGCGAAAATAAGGCACACGTATTTTTATAGCGCCCCAATCGCAAGTTTAGGCTCGGCTCGGCTCGGCTCGGCTCGGCTCGGCTCGGCTCGGCTCGGCTCGGCTCGGCTCGGCTCGGCTCGACTCGGCTCGGCTCGGCTCGGCTCGGCTCGGCTCGGCTCGGCTCGGCTCGGCTCGGCTCGGCTCGGCTCGGCTCGGCTCGGCTCGGCTCGGCTCGGCTCGGCTCGGCTCGGCTCGGCTCGGCTCGGCTCCGCTCGGCTCCGCTCGGGTCCGCTCGGGTCCGCTCGGCTCGGCTCGGCTCCGCTCGGCTCCGCTCGGCTCCGCTCGGCTCCGCTCGGCTCCGCTCGGCTCCGCTCGGCTCCGCTCGGCTCCGCTCGGCTCCGCTCGGCTCCGCTCGGCTCCGCTCGGCTCCGCTCGGCTCCGCTCGGCTCCGCTCGGCTCCGCTCGGCTCCGCTCGGCTCCGCTCGGCTCCGCTCGGCTCCGCTCGGCTCCGCTCGGCTCCGCTCGGCTCCGCTCGGCTCCGCTCGGCTCCGCTCGGCTCCGCTCGGCTCCGCTCGGCTCCGCTCGGCTCCGCTCGGCTCCGCTCGGCTCCGCTCGGCTCCGCTCGGCTCCGCTCGGCTCCGCTCGGCTCCGCTCGGCTCCGCTCGGCTCCGCTCGGCTCGGCTCGGCTCGGCTCGGCTCGGCTCGGCTCGGCTCGGCTCGGCTCGGCTCGGCTCGGCTCGGCTCGGCTCGGCTCGGCTCGGCTCGGCTCGGCTCGGCTCGGCTCGGCTCGGTTCGGCTCGGCTCGGCTCGGCTCGGCTCCGCTCGGCTCCGCTCGGCTCCGCTCGGTTCCGCTCGGCTCCGCTCGGCTCCGCTCGACTCCGCTCGACTCGGCTCTGCTCCGCTGATCGGAGTACCATAATACACCGCCATAAACAGTACCGTAATTGACAAGATACATGGCAAGTGAAACGATAGCACAAAATGCGCTCTTAGTTCAGATTTACGTCTAGTAAATTAAAATATTTGCACCGTGGATTATTCACTACATGTATACAATGTACTCATCCATAGCTAATACTGTATCTTTTGAATAAAACTTTTGTAAACAAAAAAAAACCTACTGATGAGTCTAGGAGGTCGAATCCGAGCCGAAACGCACATCCAAATCCAAATATCCTTTTTCCTTCCTCGACATGCCTCCTCTCCACGGAGAAATTACGGTCCTCAGCAAGTTGTTGCCGCGGCGGGCCGGGTCAAGTGGCAAGATGCGTACATTAGGTCCCACCTTAGGGCTGGTAAGACCGTCTCCGATTTTGATGAAACGTGGTGGATATATTAAGCAGGCGAAAATAAGGCACACGTATTTTTATAGCGGCCCAATCGCAAGTTTAGGCTCGGCTCGGCTCGGCTCGGCTCGGCTCGGCTCGGCTCGGCTCCGCTCCGCTCGGCTCCGCTCGGCTCCGCTCGGCTCCGCTCGGCTCCGCTCAGCTCCGCTCGGCTCCGCTTGGCTCCGCTCGGCTCCGCTCGGCTCCGCTCGGCTCGGCTCCGCTCGGCTCGGCTCCGCTCGGCTCGGCTCCGCTCGGCTCCGCTCGGCTCCGCTCGGCTCCGCTCGGCTCCGCTCGGCTCCGCTCGGCTCCGCTCGGCTCCGCTCGGCTCCGCTCGGCTCCGCTCGGCTCCGCTCGGCTCCGCTCGGCTCCGCTCGGCTCCGCTCGGCTCCGCTCGGCTCCGCTCGACTCCGCTCGGCTCCGCTCGGCTCCGCTCGGCTCCGCTCGGCTCCGCTCGGCTCCGCTCGGCTCCGCTCGGCTCCGCTCGGCTCCGCTCGGCTCCGCTCGGCTCCGCTCGGCTCCGCTCGGCTCCGCTCGGCTCCGCTCGGCTCCGCTCGGCTCCGCTCGGCTCCGCTCGGCTCCGCTCGACTCGGCTCTGCTCCGCAGGTCGCAGTACCATAATACACCGCCATAAACAGTACCGTAATTGACAAGATACATGGCAAGTGAAACGATAGCACAAACCGCGCTCTTAGTTCAGATTTACGTCTAGTAAATTAAAATATTTGCACCGTGGATTATTCACTACATGTATACAATGTAATCATCCATAACTAATACTGCATCTTTTGAATAAAACTTTTGTAAACAAAAAAAAACCTACTGATGAGTCTAGGAGGTCGATTCCGAGCCGTAACGCACATCCAAATCGAAATATCCTTTTTCCTTCCTCGACATGCCTCCTCTCCACGGAGAAATTACGGTCCTCAGCAAGTTGTTGCCGCGGCGGGCCGGGTCAAGTGGCAAGATGCGTACATTAGGTCCCACCTTAGGGCTGGTAAGACCGTCTCCGATTTTGATGAAACTTGGTGGATATATTAAGCAGGCGAAAATAAGGCACACGTATTTTTATAGCGCCCCAATCGCAAGTTTAGGCTCGGCTCGGCTCGGCTCGGCTCGGCTCGGCTCGGCTCGGCTCGGCTCGGCTCGGCTCGGCTCGGCTCGGCTCGGCTCGGCTCGGCTCGGCTCGGCTCGGCTCGGCTCGGCTCGGCTCGGCTCGGCTCGGCTCGGCTCGGCTCGGCTCGGCTCGGCTCGGCTCGGCTCGGCTCGGCTCGGCTCGGCTCGGCTCGGCTCGGCTCGGCTCGGCTCGGCTCGGCTCGGCTCGGCTCGGCTCGGCTCGGCTCGGCTCGGCTCGGCTCGGCTCGGCTCGGCTCGGCTCGGCTCGGCTCGGCTCGGCTCGGCTCGGCTCGGCTCGGCTCGGCTCGGCTCGGCTCGGCTCGGCTCGGCTCGGCTCGGCTCGGCTCGGCTCGGCTCGGCTCGGCTCGGCTCGGCTCGGCTCGGCTCGGCTCGGCTCGGCTCGGCTCGGCTCGGCTCGGCTCCGCTCGGCTCCGCTCGGCTCCGCTCGGCTCCGCTCGGCTCCGCTCGGCTCCGCTCGGCTCCGCTCGGCTCCGCTCGGCTCCGCTCGGCTCCGCTCGGCTCCGCTCGGCTCCGCTCGGCTCCGCTCGGCTCCGCTCGGCTCCGCTCGGCTCCGCTCGGCTCCGCTCGGCTCCGCTCGGCTCGGCTCGGCTCGGCTCGGCTCGGCTCGGCTCGGCTCCGCTCGGCTCCGCTCGGCTCCGCTCGGCTCCGCTCGGCTCCGCTCGGCTCCGCTCGGCTCCGCTCGGCTCCGCTCGGCTCCGCTCGACTCCGCTCGACTCGGCTCTGCTCCGCAGATCGGAGTAC
The DNA here is from genome assembly GCA_951802735.1 of Nomada hirtipes. Taxonomy (NCBI): domain Eukaryota; kingdom Metazoa; phylum Arthropoda; class Insecta; order Hymenoptera; family Apidae; genus Nomada; species Nomada hirtipes. The sequence continues at coordinate 6,547,457 of OX637921.1, read as the reverse complement.
CATAATACACCGCCATAAACAGTACCGTAATTGACAAGATACATGGCAAGTGAAACGATAGCACAAAATGCGCTCTTAGTTCAGATTTACGTCTAGTAAATTAAAATATTTGCACCGTGGATTATTCACTACATGTATACAATGTACTCATCCATAGCTAATACTGTATCTTTTGAATAAAACTTTTGTAAACAAAAAAAAACCTACTGATGAGTCTAGGAGGTCGATTCCGAGCCGAAACGCACATCCAAATCCAAATATCCTTTTTCCTTCCTCGACATGCCACCTCTCCACGGAGAAATTACGGTCCTCAGCAAGTTGTTGCCGCGGCGGGCCGGGTCAAGTGGCAAGATGCGTACATTAGGTCCCATCTTAGGGCTGGTAAGACGGTCTCCGATTTTGATGAAACTTGGTGGATATATTAAGCAGGCGAAAATAAGGCACACGTATTTTTATAGCGGCCCAATCGCAAGTTTAGGCTCGGCTCGGCTCGGCTCGGCACGGCTCGGCTCGGCTCGGCTCGGCTCGGCTCGGCTCCGCTCGGCTCCGCTCGGCTCCGCTCGGCTCCGCTCGGCTCCGCTCGGCTCCGCTCGGCTCCGCTCGGCTCCGCTCGGCTCCGCTCGGCTCCGCTCGGCTCCGCTCGGCTCCGCTCGACTCCGCTCGGCTCCGCTCGGCTCCGCTCGGCTCCGCTCGGCTCCGCTCGGCTCCGCTCGGCTCCGCTCGGCTCCGCTCGGCTCCGCTCGGCTCCGCTCGGCTCGGCTCGGCTCGGCTCGGCTCGGCTCGGCTCGGCTCGGCTCGTCTCGGCTCGGCTCGGCTCGGCTCGGCTCGGCTCGGCTCGGCTCGGCTCGGCTCCGCTCCGCTCCGCTCCGCTCCGCTCCGCTCCGCTCCGCTCCGCTCGGCTCCGCTCGGCTCCGCTCGGCTCCGCTCGGCTCGGCTCGGCTCGGCTCGGCTCGGCTCGGCTCGGCTCGGCTCGGCTCGGCTCGGCTCGGCTCGGCTCGGCTCGGCTCGGCTCGGCTCGGCTCGGCTCGGCTCGGCTCGGCTCGGCTCGGCTCGGCTCGGCTCGGTTCGGCTCGGCTCGGCTCGGTTCGGCTCGGCTCGGCTCGGCTCGGCTCGGCTCGGCTCGGCTCGGCTCGGCTCGGCTCGGCTCGGCTCGGCTCGGCTCGGCTCCGCTCGGCTCCGCTCGGCTCCGCTCGGCTCCGCTAGGCTCCGCTCGGCTCCGCTAGGCTCCGCTCGGCTCCGCTCGGCTCCGCTCGGCTCCGTTCGGCTCCGCTCGGCTCCGCTCGGCTCCGCTCGGCTCCGCTCGGCTCCGCTCGGCTCCGCTCGGCTCCGCTCGGCTCCGCTCGGCTCCGCTCGGCTCCGCTCGGCTCCGCTCGGCTCCGCTCGGCTCCGCTCGGCTCCGCTCGGCTCCGCTCGGCTCCGCTCTGCTCCGCTCGGCTCCGCTCTGCTCCGCTCGGCTCCGCTCTGCTCCGCTCGGCTCCGCTCTGCTCCGCTCGGCTCCGCTCTGCTCCGCTCGGCTCCGCTCTGCTCCGCTCGGCTCCGCTCTGCTCCGCTCGGCTCCGCTCTGCTCCGCTCGGCTCCGCTCTGCTCCGCTCGGCTCCGCTCTGCTCCGCTCGGCTCCGCTCTGCTCCGCTCGGCTCCGCTCTGCTCCGCTCGGCTCCGCTCTGCTCCGCTCGGCTCCGCTCTGCTCCGCTCGGCTCCGCTCGGCTCCGCTCGACTCGGCTCTGCTCCGCAGATCGGTGTACCATAATACACCGCCATAAACAGTACCGTAATTGACAAGATACATGGCAAGTGAAACGATAGCACAAAATGCGCTCTTAGTTCAGATTTACGTCTAGTAAATTAAAATATTTGCACCGTGGATTATTCACTACATGTATACAATGTAATCATCCATAGCTAATACTGCATCTTTTGAATAAAACTTTTGTAAACAAAAAAAAACCTACTGATGAGTCTAGGAGGTCGATTCCGAGCCGAAACGCACATCCAAATCCAAATATCCTTTTTCCTCCCTCGACATGCCTCCTCTCCACGGAGAAATTACGGTCCTCAGCAAGTTGTTGCCGCGGCGGGCCGGGTCAAGTGGCAAGATGCGAACATTAGGTCAAACCTTAGGGCTGGTAAGACCGTCTCCGATTTTGATGAAACTTGGTGGATATATTAAGCAGGCGAAAATAAGGCACACGTATTTTTATAGCGGCCCAATCGCAAGTTTAGGCTCGGCTCGGCTCCGCTCGGGTCCGCTCAGCTCCGCTCGGCTCCGCTCGGCTCCGCTCGGCTCCGCTCGGCTCCGCTCGGCTCCGCTCGGCTCCGCTCGGCTCCGCTCGGCTCCGCTCGGCTCCGCTCGGCTCCGCTCGGCTCCGCTCGGCTCCGCTCGGCTCCGCTCGGCTCCGCTCGGCTCCGCTCGGCTCAGCTCGGCTACGCTCGGCTCCGCTCGGCTCCGCTCGGCTCCGCTCGGCTCCGCTCGGCTCCGCTCGGTTCCGCTCGGCTCCGCTCGGCTCCGCTCTGCTCCGCTCTGCTCCGCTCTGCTCCGCTCGGCTCCGCTCTGCTCCGCTCGGCTCCGCTCTGCTCCGCTCGGCTCCGCTCGGCTCCGCTCTGCTCCGCTCGGCTCCGCTCGGCTCCGCTCGGCTCCGCTCGGCTCCGCTCGACTCGGCTCTGCTCCGCAGATCGGTGTACCATAATACACCGCCATAAACAGTACCGTAATTGACAAGATACATGGCAAGTGAAACGATAGCACAAAATGCGCTCTTAGTTCAGATTTACGTCTAGTAAATTAAAATATTTGCACCGTGGATTATTCACTACATGTATACAATGTAATCATCCATAGCTAATACTGCATCTTTTGAATAAAACTTTTGTAAACAAAAAAAAACCTACTGATGAGTCTAGGAGGTCGATTCCGAGCCGAAACGCACATCCAAATCCAAATATCCTTTTTCCTCCCTCGACATGCCTCCTCTCCACGGAGAAATTACGGTCCTCAGCAAGTTGTTGCCGCGGCGGGCCGGGTCAAGTGGCAAGATGCGAACATTAGGTCAAACCTTAGGGCTGGTAAGACCGTCTCCGATTTTGATGAAACTTGGTGGATATATTAAGCAGGCGAAAATAAGGCACACGTATTTTTATAGCGGCCCAATCGCAAGTTTAGGCTCGGCTCGGCTCCGCTCGGCTCCGCTCGGGTCCGCTCGGGTCCGCTCGGCTCCGCTCGGCTCCGCTCGGCTCCGCTCGGCTCCGCTCGGCTCCGCTCGGCTCCGCTCGGCTCCGCTCGGCTCCGCTCGGCTCCGCTCGGCTCCGCTCGGCTCCGCTCGGCTCCGCTCGGCTCCGCTCGGCTCCGCTCGGCTCCGCTCGGCTCCGCTCGGCTCCGCTCGGCTCCGCTCGGCTCCGCTCGGCTCCGCTCGGCTCCGCTCGGCTCCGCTCGGCTCCGCTCGGCTCCGCTCGGCTCCGCTCGGCTCCGCTCGACTCGGCTCTGCTCCGCAGATCGGTGTACCATAATACACCGCCATAAACAGTACCGTAATTGACAAGATACATGGCAAGTGAAACGATAGCACAAAATGCGCTCTTAGTTCAGATTTACGTCTAGTAAATTAAAATATTTGCACCGTGGATTATTCACTACATGTATACAATGTAATCATCCATAGCTAATACTGCATCTTTTGAATAAAACTTTTGTAAACAAAAAAAACCTACTGATGAGTCTAGGAGGTCGATTCCGAGCCGAAACGCACATCCAAATCCAAATATCCTTTTTCCTCCCTCGACATGCCTCCTCTCCACGGAGAAATTACGGTCCTCAGCAAGTGTTGCCGCGGCGGGCCGGGTCAAGTGGCAAGATGCGTACATTAGGTCCCACCTTAGGGCTGGTAAGACCGTCTCCGATTTGGATGAAACTTGGTGGATATATTAAGCAGGCGAAAATAAGGCACACGTATTTTTATAGCGGCCCAATCGTAAGTTTAGGCTCGGCTCGGCTCGGCTCCGCTCGGCTCCGCTCGGCTCCGCTCGGCTCCGCTCGGCTCCGCTCGGCTCCGCTCGGCTCCGCTCGGCTCCGCTCGGCTCCGCTCGGCTCCGCTCGGCTCCGCTCGGCTCCGCTCGGCTCCGCTCGGCTCCGCTCGGCTCCGCTCGGCTCCGCTCGGCTCCGCCTCGGCTCCGCTCGGCTCCGCTCGGCTCCGCTCGGCTCCGCTCGGCTCCGCTCGGCTCCGCTCGGCTCCGCTCGGCTCCGCTCGGCTCCGCTCGGCTCCGCTCGGCTCCGCTCGGCTCGCTCGGCTCCGCTCGGCTCCGCTCGGCTCCGCTCGGCTCCGCTCGGCTCCGCTCTGCTCCGCTCGGCTCCGCTCTGCTCCGCTCGGCTCCGCTCTGCTCCGCTCGGCTCCGCTCTGCTCCGCTCGGCTCCGCTCTGCTCCGCTCGGCTCCGCTCGGCTCCGCTCGACTCGGCTCTGTTCCGCAGATCGGTGTACCATAATACACCGCCATAAACAGTACCGTAATTGACAAGATACATGGCAAGTGAAACGATAGCACAAAATGCGCTCTTAGTTCAGATTTACGTCTAGTAAATTAAAATATTTGCACCGTGGATTATTCACTACATGTATACAATGTAATCATCCATAGCTAATACTGCATCTTTTGAATAAAACTTTTGTAAACAAAAAAAAACCTACTGATGAGTCTAGGAGGTCGATTCCGAGCCGAAACGCACATCCAAATCCAAATATCCTTTTTCCTCCCTCGACATGCCTCCTCTCCACGGAGAAATTACGGTCCTCAGCAAGTGTTGCCGCGGCGGGCCGGGTCAAGTGGCAAGATGCGTACATTAGGTCCCACCTTAGGGCTGGTAAGACCGTCTCCGATTTGGATGAAACTTGGTGGATATATTAAGCAGGCGAAAATAAGGCACACGTATTTTTATAGCGGCCCAATCGTAAGTTTAGGCTCGGCTCGGCTCGGCTCCGCTCGGCTCCGCTCGGCTCCGCTCGGCTCCGCTCGGCTCCGCTCGGCTCCGCTCGGCTCCGCTCGGCTCCGCTCGGCTCCGCTCGGCTCCGCTCGGCTCCGCTCAGCTCCGCTCGGCTCCGCTCGGCTCCGCTCGGCTCCGCTCGGCTCGGCTCCGCTCGGCTCGGCTCCGCTCGGCTCGGCTCCGCTCGGCTCCGCTCGGCTCCGCTCGGCTCCGCTCGGCTCCGCTCGGCTCCGCTCGGCTCCGCTCGGCTCCGCTCGGCTCCGCTCGGCTCCGCTCGGCTCCGCTCGGCTCCGCTCGGCTCCGCTCGGCTCCGCTCGGCTCCGCTCGGCTCCGCTCGGCTCCGCTCGGCTCCGCTCGGCTCCGCTCGGCTCCGCTCGACTCCGCTCGGCTCCGCTCGGCTCCGCTCGGCTCCGCTCGGCTCCGCTCGGCTCCGCTCGGCTCCGCTCGGCTCCGCTCGGCTCCGCTCGGCTCCGCTCGGCTCCGCTCGGCTCCGCTCGGCTCCGCTCGGCTCCGCTCGGCTCCGCTCGACTCGGCTCTGCTCCGCAGGTCGCAGTACCATAATACACCGCCATAAACAGTACCGTAATTGACAAGATACATGGCAAGTGAAACGATAGCACAAACCGCGCTCTTAGTTCAGATTTACGTCTAGTAAATTAAAATATTTGCACCGTGGATTATTCACTACATGTATACAATGTAATCATCCATAACTAATACTGCATCTTTTGAATAAAACTTTTGTAAACAAAAAAAAACCTACTGATGAGTCTAGGAGGTCGATTCCGAGCCGTAACGCACATCCAAATCGAAATATCCTTTTTCCTTCCTCGACATGCCTCCTCTCCACGGAGAAATTACGGTCCTCAGCAAGTTGTTGCCGCGGCGGGCCGGGTCAAGTGGCAAGATGCGTACATTAGGTCCCACCTTAGGGCTGGTAAGACCGTCTCCGATTTTGATGAAACTTGGTGGATATATTAAGCAGGCGAAAATAAGGCACACGTATTTTTATAGCGCCCCAATCGCAAGTTTAGGCTCGGCTCGGCTCGGCTCGGCTCGGCTCGCTCGGCTCGGCTCGGCTCGGCTCGGCTCGGCTCGGCTCGGCTCGGCTCGACTCGGCTCGGCTCGGCTCGGCTCGGCTCGGCTCGGCTCGGCTCGGCTCGGCTCGGCTCGGCTCGGCTCGGCTCGACTCGGCTCGGCTCGGCTCGGCTCGGCTCGGCTCGGCTCGGCTCGGCTAGGCTCGGCTCGGCTAGGCTCGGCTCGGCTCGGCTCGGCTCGGCTCGGCTCGGCTCGGCTCGGCTCGGCTCGGCTCGGCTCGGCTCGGCTCGGCTCGGCTCGGCTCGGCTCGGCTCGGCTCGGCTCGGCTCGGCTCGGCTCGGCTCGGCTCGGCTCGGCTCGGCTCGGCTCGGCTCGGCTCGGCTCGGCTCGGCTCGGCTCCGCTCGGCTCCGCTCGGCTCCGCTCGGCTCCGCTCGGCTCCGCTCGGCTCCGCTCGGCTCCGCTCGGCTCCGCTCGGCTCCGCTCGGCTCCGCTCGGCTCCGCTCGGCTCCGCTCGGCTCCGCTCGGCTCCGCTCGGCTCCGCTCGGCTCCGCTCGGCTCCGCTCGGCTCCGCTCGGCTCCGCTCGGCTCCGCTCGGCTCCGCTCGGCTCCGCTCGGCTCCGCTCGGCTCCGCTCGGCTCGGCTCGGCTCGGCTCGGCTCGGCTCGGCTCGGCTCCGCTCGGCTCCGCTCGGCTCCGCTCGGCTCCGCTCGGCTCCGCTCGGCTCCGCTCGGCTCCGCTCGGCTCCGCTCGGCTCCGCTCGGCTCCGCTCGGCTCCGCTCGGCTCCGCTCGGCTCCGCTCGGCTCCGCTCGACTCCGCTCGACTCGGCTCTGCTCCGCAGATCGGAGTACCATAATACACCGCCATAAACAGTACCGTAATTGACAAGATACATGGCAAGTGAAACGATAGCACAAAATGCGCTCTTAGTTCAGATTTACGTCTAGTAAATTAAAATATTTGCACCGTGGATTATTCACTACATGTATACAATGTACTCATCCATAGCTAATACTGTTATCTTTTGAATAAAACTTTTGTAAACAAAAAAAAACCTACTGATGAGTCTAGGAGGTCGATTCCGAGCCGAAACGCACATCCAAATCCAAATATCCTTTTTCCTTCCTCGACATGCCACCTCTCCACGGAGAAATTACGGTCCTCAGCAAGTTGTTGCCGCGGCGGGCCGGGTCAAGTGGCAAGATGCGTACATTAGGTCCCATCTTAGGGCTGGTAAGACGGTCTCCGATTTTGATGAAACTTGGTGGATATATTAAGCAGGCGAAAATAAGGCACACGTATTTTATTAGCGTGCCCAATCGCAAGTTTAGGCTCGGCTCGGCTCGGCTCGGCACGGCTCGGCTCGGCTCGGCTCGGCTCCGCTCGGCTCCGCTCGGCTCCGCTCGGCTCCGCTCGGCTCCGCTCGGCTCCGCTCGGCTCCGCTCGGCTCCGCTCGGCTCCGCTCGGCTCCGCTCGGCTCCGCTCGGCTCCGCTCGCTCCGCTCGGCTCCGCTCGACTCCGCTCGGCTCCGCTCGGCTCCGCTCGGCTCCGCTCGGCTCCGCTCGGCTCCGCTCGGCTCCGCTCGCTCCGCTCGGCTCCGCTCGGCTCCGCTCGGCTCCGCTCGGCTCCGCTCGGCTCCGCTCGGCTCCGCTCGGCTCCGCTCGGCTCCGCTCGCTCGGCTCGGCTCGGCTCGGCTCGGCTCGGCTCGGCTCGGCTCGTCTCGGCTCGGCTCGGCTCGGCTCGGCTCGGCTCGGCTCGGCTCGGCTCGGCTCGGCTCGGCTCCGCTCCGCTCCGCTCCGCTCCGCTCCGCTCGGCTCCGCTCGGCTCCGCTCGGCTCCGCTCGGCTCCGCTCGGCTCGGCTCGGCTCGCTCGGCTCGGCTCGGCTCGGCTCGGCTCGGCTCGGCTCGGCTCGGCTCGGCTCGGCTCGGCTCGGCTCGGCTCGGCTCGGCTCGGCTCGGCTCGGCTCGGCTCGGCTCGGCTCGGCTCGGCTCGGCTCGGCTCGGCTCGGCTCGGCTCGGCTCGGCTCGGCTCGGCTCGGCTCGGCTCGGCTCGGCTCGCGCTCGGCTCGGCTCGGCTCGGCTCGGCTCCGCTCGGCTCCGCTCGGCTCCGCTCGGCTCCGCTAGGCTCCGCTCGGCTCCGCTAGGCTCCGCTCGGCTCCGCTAGGCTCCGCTCGGCTCCGCTAGGCTCCGCTCGGCTCCGCTCGGCTCCGCTCGGCTCCGCTCGGCTCCGCTCGGCTCCGCTCGGCTCCGCTCGGCTCCGCTCGGCTCCGCTCGGCTCCGCTCGGCTCCGCTCGGCTCCGCTCGGCTCCGCTCGGCTCCGCTCGGCTCCGCTCTGCTCCGCTCGGCTCCGCTCTGCTCCGCTCGGCTCCGCTCTGCTCCGCTCGGCTCCGCTCTGCTCCGCTCGGCTCCGCTCTGCTCCGCTCGGCTCCGCTCTGCTCCGCTCGGCTCCGCTCGGCTCCGCTCGACTCGGCTCTGCTCCGCAGATCGGTGTACCATAATACACCGCCATAAACAGTACCGTAATTGACAAGATACATGGCAAGTGAAACGATAGCACAAAATGCGCTCTTAGTTCAGATTTACGTCTAGTAAATTAAAATATTTGCACCGTGGATTATTCACTACATGTATACAATGTAATCATCCATAGCTAATACTGCATCTTTTGAATAAAACTTTTGTAAACAAAAAAAAACCTACTGATGAGTCTAGGAGGTCGATTCCGAGCCGAAACGCACATCCAAATCCAAATATCCTTTTTCCTCCCTCGACATGCCTCCTCTCCACGGAGAAATTACGGTCCTCAGCAAGTTGTTGCCGCGGCGGGCCGGGTCAAGTGGCAAGATGCGAACATTAGGTCAAACCTTAGGGCTGGTAAGACCGTCTCCGATTTTGATGAAACTTGGTGGATATATTAAGCAGGCGAAAATAAGGCACACGTATTTTTATAGCGGCCCAATCGCAAGTTTAGGCTCGGCTCGGCTCCGCTCGGGTCCGCTCGGGTCCGCTCAGCTCCGCTCGGCTCCGCTCGGCTCCGCTCGGCTCCGCTCGGCTCCGCTCGGCTCCGCTCGGCTCCGCTCGGCTCCGCTCGGCTCCGCTCGGCTCCGCTCGGCTCCGCTCGGCTCCGCTCGGCTCCGCTCGGCTCCGCTCGGCTCCGCTCGGCTACGCTCGGCTCCGCTCGGCTCCGCTCGGCTCCGCTCGGCTCCGCTCGGCTCCGCTCGGCTCCGCTCGGTTCCGCTCGGCTCCGCTCGGCTCCGCTCTGCTCCGCTCGGCTCCGCTCTGCTCCGCTCGGCTCCGCTCTGCTCCGCTCGGCTCCGCTCTGCTCCGCTCGGCTCCGCTCGGCTCCGCTCTGCTCCGCTCGGCTCCGCTCGGCTCCGCTCGGCTCCGCTCGGCTCCGCTCGACTCGGCTCTGCTCCGCAGATCGGTGTACCATAATACACCGCCATAAACAGTACCGTAATTGACAAGATACATGGCAAGTGAAACGATAGCACAAAATGCGCTCTTAGTTCAGATTTACGTCTAGTAAATTAAAATATTTGCACCGTGGATTATTCACTACATGTATACAATGTAATCATCCATAGCTAATACTGCATCTTTTGAATAAAACTTTTGTAAACAAAAAAAAACCTACTGATGAGTCTAGGAGGTCGATTCCGAGCCGAAACGCACATCCAAATCCAAATATCCTTTTTCCTCCCTCGACATGCCTCCTCTCCACGGAGAAATTACGGTCCTCAGCAAGTTGTTGCCGCGGCGGGCCGGGTCAAGTGGCAAGATGCGAACATTAGGTCAAACCTTAGGGCTGGTAAGACCGTCTCCGATTTTGATGAAACTTGGTGGATATATTAAGCAGGCGAAAATAAGGCACACGTATTTTTATAGCGGCCCAATCGCAAGTTTAGGCTCGGCGCGGCTCCGCTCGGCTCCGCTCGGGTCCGCTCGGGTCCGCTCGGCTCCGCTCGGCTCCGCTCGGCTCCGCTCGGCTCCGCTCGGCTCCGCTCGGCTCCGCTCGGCTCCGCTCGGCTCCGCTCGGCTCCGCTCGGCTCCGCTCGGCTCCGCTCGGCTCCGCTCGGCTCCGCTCGGCTCCGCTCGGCTCCGCTCGGCTCCGCTCGGCTCCGCTCGGCTCCGCTCGGCTCCGCTCGGCTCCGCTCGGCTCCGCTCGGCTCCGCTCGACTCGGCTCTGCTCCGCAGATCGGTGTACCATAATACACCGCCATAAACAGTACCGTAATTGACAAGATACATGGCAAGTGAAACGATAGCACAAAATGCGCTCTTAGTTCAGATTTACGTCTAGTAAATTAAAATATTTGCACCGTGGATTATTCACTACATGTATACAATGTAATCATCCATAGCTAATACTGCATCTTTTGAATAAAACTTTTGTAAACAAAAAAAACCTACTGATGAGTCTAGGAGGTCGATTCCGAGCCGAAACGCACATCCAAATCCAAATATCCTTTTTCCTCCCTCGACATGCCTCCTCTCCACGGAGAAATTACGGTCCTCAGCAAGTGTTGCCGCGGCGGGCCGGGTCAAGTGGCAAGATGCGTACATTAGGTCCCACCTTAGGGCTGGTAAGACCGTCTCCGATTTGGATGAAACTTGGTGGATATATTAAGCAGGCGAAAATAAGGCACACGTATTTTTATAGCGGCCCAATCGTAAGTTTAGGCTCGGCTCGGCTCGGCTCCGCTCGGCTCCGCTCGGCTCCGCTCGGCTCCGCTCGGCTCCGCTCGGCTCCGCTCGGCTCCGCTCGGCTCCGCTCGGCTCCGCTCGGCTCCGCTCGGCTCCGCTCGGCTCCGCTCGGCTCCGCTCGGCTCCGCTCGGCTCCGCTCGGCTCCGCTCGGCTCCGCTCGGCTCCGCTCGGCTCCGCTCGGCTCCGCTCGGCTCCGCTCGGCTCCGCTCGGCTCCGCTCGGCTCCGCTCGGCTCCGCTCGGCTCCGCTCGGCTCCGCTCGGCTCCGCTCGGCTCCGCTCGGCTCCGCTCGGCTCCGCTCGGCTCCGCTCGGCTCCGCTCGGCTCCGCTCGGCTCCGCTCGGCTCCGCTCGGCTCCGCTCGGCTCCGCTCGGCTCCGCTCGGCTCCGCTCGGCTCCGCTCGGCTCCGCTCGGCTCCGCTCGGCTCCGCTCTGCTCCGCTCGGCTCCGCTCTGCTCCGCTCGGCTCCGCTCTGCTCCGCTCGGCTCCGCTCTGCTCCGCTCGGCTCCGCTCTGCTCCGCTCGGCTCCGCTCGGCTCCGCTCGACTCGGCTCTGTTCCGCAGATCGGTGTACCATAATACACCGCCATAAACAGTACCGTAATTGACAAGATACATGGCAAGTGAAACGATAGCACAAAATGCGCTCTTAGTTCAGATTTACGTCTAGTAAATTAAAATATTTGCACCGTGGATTATTCACTACATGTATACAATGTAATCATCCATAGCTAATACTGCATCTTTTGAATAAAACTTTTGTAAACAAAAAAAAACCTACTGATGAGTCTAGGAGGTCGATTCCGAGCCGAAACGCACATCCAAATCCAAATATCCTTTTTCCTCCCTCGACATGCCTCCTCTCCACGGAGAAATTACGGTCCTCAGCAAGTGTTGCCGCGGCGGGCCGGGTCAAGTGGCAAGATGCGTACATTAGGTCCCACCTTAGGGCTGGTAAGACCGTCTCCGATTTGGATGAAACTTGGTGGATATATTAAGCAGGCGAAAATAAGGCACACGTATTTTTATAGCGGCCCAATCGTAAGTTTAGGCTCGGCTCGGCTCGGCTCCGCTCGGCTCCGCTCGGCTCCGCTCGGCTCCGCTCGGCTCCGCTCGGCTCCGCTCGGCTCCGCTCGGCTCCGCTCGGCTCCGCTCAGCTCCGCTCGGCTCCGCTCGGCTCCGCTCGGCTCCGCTCGGCTCGGCTCCGCTCGGCTCGGCTCCGCTCGGCTCGGCTCCGCTCGGCTCCGCTCGGCTCCGCTCGGCTCCGCTCGGCTCCGCTCGGCTCCGCTCGGCTCCGCTCGGCTCCGCTCGGCTCCGCTCGGCTCCGCTCGGCTCCGCTCGGCTCCGCTCGGCTCCGCTCGGCTCCGCTCGGCTCCGCTCGGCTCCGCTCGGCTCCGCTCGGCTCCGCTCGACTCCGCTCGGCTCCGCTCGGCTCCGCTCGGCTCCGCTCGGCTCCGCTCGGCTCCGCTCGGCTCCGCTCGGCTCCGCTCGGCTCCGCTCGGCTCCGCTCGGCTCCGCTCGGCTCCGCTCGGCTCCGCTCGGCTCCGCTCGGCTCCGCTCGGCTCCGCTCGGCTCCGCTCGACTCGGCTCTGCTCCGCAGGTCGCAGTACCATAATACACCGCCATAAACAGTACCGTAATTGACAAGATACATGGCAAGTGAAACGATAGCACAAACCGCGCTCTTAGTTCAGATTTACGTCTAGTAAATTAAAATATTTGCACCGTGGATTATTCACTACATGTATACAATGTAATCATCCATAACTAATACTGCATCTTTTGAATAAAACTTTTGTAAACAAAAAAAAACCTACTGATGAGTCTAGGAGGTCGATTCCGAGCCGTAACGCACATCCAAATCGAAATATCCTTTTTCCTTCCTCGACATGCCTCCTCTCCACGGAGAAATTACGGTCCTCAGCAAGTTGTTGCCGCGGCGGGCCGGGTCAAGTGGCAAGATGCGTACATTAGGTCCCACCTTAGGGCTGGTAAGACCGTCTCCGATTTTGATGAAACTTGGTGGATATATTAAGCAGGCGAAAATAAGGCACACGTATTTTTATAGCGCCCCAATCGCAAGTTTAGGCTCGGCTCGGCTCGGCTCGGCTCGGCTCGGCTCGGCTCGGCTCGGCTCGGCTCGGCTCGGCTCGGCTCGGCTCGGCTCGACTCGGCTCGGCTCGGCTCGGCTCGGCTCGGCTCGGCTCGGCTCGGCTCGGCTCGGCTCGGCTCGGCTCGGCTCGACTCGGCTCGGCTCGGCTCGGCTCGGCTCGGCTCGGCTCGGCTCGGCTAGGCTCGGCTCGGCTAGGCTCGGCTCGGCTCGGCTCGGCTCGGCTCGGCTCGGCTCGGCTCGGCTCGGCTCGGCTCGGCTCGGCTCGGCTCGGCTCGGCTCGGCTCGGCTCGGCTCGGCTCGGCTCGGCTCGGCTCGGCTCGGCTCGGCTCGGCTCGGCTCGGCTCGGCTCGGCTCGGCTCGGCTCGGCTCGGCTCGGCTCGGCTCGGCTCGGCTCCGCTCGGCTCCGCTCGGCTCCGCTCGGCTCCGCTCGGCTCCGCTCGGCTCCGCTCGGCTCCGCTCGGCTCCGCTCGGCTCCGCTCGGCTCCGCTCGGCTCCGCTCGGCTCCGCTCGGCTCCGCTCGGCTCCGCTCGGCTCCGCTCGGCTCCGCTCGGCTCCGCTCGGCTCCGCTCGGCTCCGCTCGGCTCCGCTCGGCTCCGCTCGGCTCCGCTCGGCTCCGCTCGGCTCCGCTCGGCTCCGCTCGGCTCCGCTCGGCTCGGCTCGGCTCGGCTCGGCTCGGCTCGGCTCGGCTCCGCTCGGCTCCGCTCGGCTCCGCTCGGCTCCGCTCGGCTCCGCTCGGCTCCGCTCGGCTCCGCTCGGCTCCGCTCGGCTCCGCTCGGCTCCGCTCGGCTCCGCTCGGCTCCGCTCGGCTCCGCTCGGCTCCGCTCGGCTCCGCTCGGCTCCGCTCGACTCCGCTCGACTCGGCTCTGCTCCGCAGATCGGAGTACCATAATACACCGCCATAAACAGTACCGTAATTGACAAGATACATGGCAAGTGAAACGATAGCACAAAATGCGCTCTTAGTTCAGATTTACGTCTAGTAAATTAAAATATTTGCACCGTGGATTATTCACTACATGTATACAATGTACTCATCCATAGCTAATACTGTATCTTTTGAATAAAACTTTTGTAAACAAAAAAAAACCTACTGATGAGTCTAGGAGGTCGATTCCGAGCCGAAACGCACATCCAAATCCAAATATCCTTTTTCCTTCCTCGACATGCCACCTCTCCACGGAGAAATTACGGTCCTCAGCAAGTTGTTGCCGCGGCGGGCCGGGTCAAGTGGCAAGATGCGTACATTAGGTCCCATCTTAGGGCTGGTAAGACGGTCTCCGATTTTGATGAAACTTGGTGGATATATTAAGCAGGCGAAAATAAGGCACACGTATTTTTATAGCGGCCCAATCGCAAGTTTAGGCTCGGCTCGGCTCGGCTCGGCACGGCTCGGCTCGGCTCGGCTCGGCTCGGCTCGGCTCCGCTCGGCTCCGCTCGGCTCCGCTCGGCTCCGCTCGGCTCCGCTCGGCTCCGCTCGGCTCCGCTCGGCTCCGCTCGGCTCCGCTCGGCTCCGCTCGGCTCCGCTCGGCTCCGCTCGGCTCCGCTCGGCTCCGCTCGACTCCGCTCGGCTCCGCTCGGCTCCGCTCGGCTCCGCTCGGCTCCGCTCGGCTCCGCTCGGCTCCGCTCGGCTCCGCTCGGCTCCGCTCGGCTCCGCTCGGCTCCGCTCGGCTCCGCTCGGCTCCGCTCGGCTCCGCTCGGCTCCGCTCGGCTCCGCTCGGCTCGGCTCGGCTCGGCTCGGCTCGGCTCGGCTCGGCTCGGCTCGTCTCGGCTCGGCTCGGCTCGGCTCGGCTCGGCTCGGCTCGGCTCGGCTCGGCTCGGCTCGGCTCCGCTCCGCTCCGCTCCGCTCCGCTCCGCTCGGCTCCGCTCGGCTCCGCTCGGCTCCGCTCGGCTCGGCTCGGCTCGGCTCGGCTCGGCTCGGCTCGGCTCGGCTCGGCTCGGCTCGGCTCGGCTCGGCTCGGCTCGGCTCGGCTCGGCTCGGCTCGGCTCGGCTCGGCTCGGCTCGGCTCGGCTCGGCTCGGCTCGGCTCGGCTCGGCTCGGCTCGGCTCGGCTCGGCTCGGCTCGGCTCGGCTCGGCTCGGCTCGGCTCGGCTCGGCTCGGCTCGGCTCGGCTCGGCTCGGCTCCGCTCGGCTCCGCTCGGCTCCGCTCGGCTCCGCTAGGCTCCGCTCGGCTCCGCTAGGCTCCGCTCGGCTCCGCTAGGCTCCGCTCGGCTCCGCTAGGCTCCGCTCGGCTCCGCTCGGCTCCGTTCGGCTCCGCTCGGCTCCGCTCGGCTCCGCTCGGCTCCGCTCGGCTCCGCTCGGCTCCGCTCGGCTCCGCTCGGCTCCGCTCGGCTCCGCTCGGCTCCGCTCGGCTCCGCTCGGCTCCGCTCGGCTCCGCTCTGCTCCGCTCGGCTCCGCTCTGCTCCGCTCGGCTCCGCTCTGCTCCGCTCGGCTCCGCTCTGCTCCGCTCGGCTCCGCTCTGCTCCGCTCGGCTCCGCTCGGCTCCGCTCGACTCGGCTCTGCTCCGCAGATCGGTGTACCATAATACACCGCCATAAACAGTACCGTAATTGACAAGATACATGGCAAGTGAAACGATAGCACAAAATGCGCTCTTAGTTCAGATTTACGTCTAGTAAATTAAAATATTTGCACCGTGGATTATTCACTACATGTATACAATGTAATCATCCATAGCTAATACTGCATCTTTTGAATAAAACTTTTGTAAACAAAAAAAAACCTACTGATGAGTCTAGGAGGTCGATTCCGAGCCGAAACGCACATCCAAATCCAAATATCCTTTTTCCTCCCTCGACATGCCTCCTCTCCACGGAGAAATTACGGTCCTCAGCAAGTTGTTGCCGCGGCGGGCCGGGTCAAGTGGCAAGATGCGAACATTAGGTCAAACCTTAGGGCTGGTAAGACCGTCTCCGATTTTGATGAAACTTGGTGGATATATTAAGCAGGCGAAAATAAGGCACACGTATTTTTATAGCGGCCCAATCGCAAGTTTAGGCTCGGCTCGGCTCCGCTCGGGTCCGCTCAGCTCCGCTCGGCTCCGCTCGGCTCCGCTCGGCTCCGCTCGGCTCCGCTCGGCTCCGCTCGGCTCCGCTCGGCTCCGCTCGGCTCCGCTCGGCTCCGCTCGGCTCCGCTCGGCTACGCTCGGCTCCGCTCGGCTCCGCTCGGCTCCGCTCGGCTCCGCTCGGCTCCGCTCGGCTCCGCTCGGTTCCGCTCGGCTCCGCTCGGCTCCGCTCTGCTCCGCTCGGCTCCGCTCTGCTCCGCTCGGCTCCGCTCTGCTCCGCTCGGCTCCGCTCTGCTCCGCTCGGCTCCGCTCGGCTCCGCTCTGCTCCGCTCGGCTCCGCTCGGCTCCGCTCGGCTCCGCTCGGCTCCGCTCGACTCGGCTCTGCTCCGCAGATCGGTGTACCATAATACACCGCCATAAACAGTACCGTAATTGACAAGATACATGGCAAGTGAAACGATAGCACAAAATGCGCTCTTAGTTCAGATTTACGTCTAGTAAATTAAAATATTTGCACCGTGGATTATTCACTACATGTATACAATGTAATCATCCATAGCTAATACTGCATCTTTTGAATAAAACTTTTGTAAACAAAAAAAAACCTACTGATGAGTCTAGGAGGTCGATTCCGAGCCGAAACGCACATCCAAATCCAAATATCCTTTTTCCTCCCTCGACATGCCTCCTCTCCACGGAGAAATTACGGTCCTCAGCAAGTTGTTGCCGCGGCGGGCCGGGTCAAGTGGCAAGATGCGAACATTAGGTCAAACCTTAGGGCTGGTAAGACCGTCTCCGATTTTGATGAAACTTGGTGGATATATTAAGCAGGCGAAAATAAGGCACACGTATTTTTATAGCGGCCCAATCGCAAGTTTAGGCTCGGCGCGGCTCCGCTCGGCTCCGCTCGGGTCCGCTCGGGTCCGCTCGGCTCCGCTCGGCTCCGCTCGGCTCCGCTCGGCTCCGCTCGGCTCCGCTCGGCTCCGCTCGGCTCCGCTCGGCTCCGCTCGGCTCCGCTCGGCTCCGCTCGGCTCCGCTCGGCTCCGCTCGGCTCCGCTCGGCTCCGCTCGGCTCCGCTCGGCTCCGCTCGGCTCCGCTCGGCTCCGCTCGGCTCCGCTCGGCTCCGCTCGGCTCCGCTCGGCTCCGCTCGGCTCCGCTCGGCTCCGCTCGGCTCCGCTCGGCTCCGCTCGGCTCGGCTCGGCTCCGCTCGGCTCCGCTCGGCTCCGCTCGGCTCCGCTCGGCTCCGCTCGGCTCCGCTCGGCTCCGCTCGGCTCCGCTCGGCTCCGCTCGGCTCCGCTCGGCTCCGCTCGGCTCCGCTCGGCTCCGCTCGGCTCCGCTCGGCTCCGCTCGGCTCCGCTCGACTCGGCTCTGCTCCGCAGATCGGTGTACCATAATACACCGCCATAAACAGTACCGTAATTGACAAGATACATGGCAAGTGAAACGATAGCACACAATGCGCTCTTAGTTCAGATTTACGTCTAGTAAATTAAAATATTTGCACCGTGGATTATTCACTACATGTATACAATGTAATCATCCATAGCTAATACTGCATCTTTTGAATAAAACTTTTGTAAACAAAAAAAAACCTACTGATGAGTCTAGGAGGTCGATTCCGAGCCGAAACGCACATCCAAATCCAAATATCCTTTTTCCTCCCTCGACATGCCTCCTCTCCACGGAGAAATTACGGTCCTCAGCAAGTTGTTGCCGCGGCGGGCCGGGTCAAGTGGCAAGATGCGTACATTAGGTCCCACCTTAGGGCTGGTAAGACCGTCTCCGATTTTGATGAAACTTGGTGGATATATTAAGCAGGCGAAAATAAGGCACACGTATTTTTATAGCGGCCCAATCGCAAGTTTAGGCTCGGCTCGGCTCGGCTCGGCTCGGCTCCGCTCGGCTCGGCTCGGCTCGGCTCCGCTCGGCTCCGCTCGGCTCCGCTCGGCTCCGCTCGGCTCTGGTCCGCAGATCGGTGTACCATAATACACCGCCATAAACAGTACCGTAATTGACAAGATACATGGCAAGTGAAACGATAGCACAAAATGCGCTCTTAGTTCAGATTTACGTCTAGTAAACTAAAATATTTGCACCGTGGATTATTCACTACATGTATACAATGTAATCATCCATAGCTAATACTGCATCTTTTGAATAAAACTTTTGTAAACAAAAAAAAACCTACTGATGAGTCTAGGAGGTCGATTCCGAGCCGAAACGCACATCCAAATCCAAATATCCTTTTTCCTTCCTCGACATGCCTCCTCTCCACGGAGAAATTACGGTCCTCAGCAAGTTGTTGCCGCGGCGGGCCGGGTCAAGTGGCAAGATGCGTACATTAGGTCCCACCTTAGGGCTGGTAAGACCGTCTCCGATTTTGATGAAACTTGGTGGATATATTAGGCAGGCGAAAATAAGGCACACGTATTTTTATAGCGGCCCAATCGCAAGTTTAGGCTCGGCTCGGCTCGGCTCCGCTCGGCTCCGCTCGGCTCCGCTCGGCTCCGCTCGGCTCCGCTCGGCTCCGCTCGGCTCCGCTCGGCTCCGCTCGGCTCCGCTCGGCTCCGCTCGGCTCCGCTCGGCTCCGCTCGGCTCCGCTCGGCTCCGCTCGGCTCCGCTCGGCTCCGCTCGGCTCCGCTCGGCTCCGCTCGGCTCCGCTCGGCTCCGCTCGGCTCCGCTCGGCTCCGCTCGGCTCCGCTCGGCTCCGCTCGGCACCGCTCGGCTCCGCTCGGCACCGCTCGGCTCCGCTCGGCTCCGCTCGGCTCCGCTCGGCTCCGCTCGGCTCCGCTCGGCTCCGCTCGGCTCCGCTCGGCTCCGCTCGGCTCCGCTCGGCTCCGCTCGGCTCCGCTCGGCTCCGCTCGGCTCCGCTCGGCTCCGCTCGGCTCCGCTCGGCTCCGCTCGGCTCCGCTCGGCTCCGCTCGGCTCCGCTCGGCTCCGCTCGGCTCCGCTCGGCTCCGCTCGGCTCCGCTCGGCTCCGCTCGGTTCCGCTCGGCTCCGCTCGGCTCCGCTCTGCTCCGCTCGGCTCCGCTCTGCTCCGCTCGGCTCCGCTCGGCTCCGCTCGACTCGGCTCTGCTCCGCAGATCGGTGTACCATAATACACCGCCATAAACAGTACCGTAATTGACAAGATACATGGCAAGTGAAACGATAGCACAAAATGCGCTCTTAGTTCAGATTTACGTCTAGTAAATTAAAATATTTGCACCGTGGATTATTCACTACATGTATACAATGTAATCATCCATAGCTAATACTGCATCTTTTGAATAAAACTTTTGTAAACAAAAAAAAACCTACTGATGAGTCTAGGAGGTCGATTCCGAGCCGAAACGCACATCCAAATCCAAATATCCTTTTGCCTCCCTCGACATGCCTCCTCTCCACGGAGAAATTACGGTCCTCAGCAAGTTGTTGCCGCGGCGGGCCGGGTCAAGTGGCAAGATGCGAACATTAGGTCAAACCTTAGGGCTGGTAAGACCGTCTCCGATTTTGATGAAACTTGGTGGATATATTAAGCAGGCGAAAATAAGGCACACGTATTTTTATAGCGGCCCAATCGCAAGTTTAGGCTCGGCTCGGCTCCGCTCTGCTCCGCTCGGCTCCGCTCTGCTCCGCTCGGCTCCGCTCTGCTCCGCTCGGCTCCGCTCGGCTCCGCTCGACTCGGCTCTGCTCCGCAGATCGGTGTACCATAATACACCGCCATAAACAGTACCGTAATTGACAAGATACATGGCAAGTGAAACGATAGCACAAAATGCGCTCTTAGATCAGATTTACGTCTAGTAAATTAAAATATTTGCACCGTGGATTATTCACTACATGTATACAATGTAATCATCCATAGCTAATACTGCATCTTTTGAATAAAACTTTTGTAAACAAAAAAAAACCTACTGATGAGTCTAGGAGGTCGATTCCGAGCCGAAACGCACATCCAAATCCAAATATCCTTTTTCCTCCCTCGACATGCCTCCTCTCCACGGAGAAATTACGGTCCTCAGCAAGTGTTGCCGCGGCGGGCCGGGTCAAGTGGCAAGATGCGTACATTAGGTCCCACCTTAGGGCTGGTAAGACCGTCTCCGATTTGGATGAAACTTGGTGGATATATTAAGCAGGCGAAAATAAGGCACACGTATTTTTATAGCGGCCCAATCGTAAGTTTAGGCTCGGCTCGGCTCGGCCTCGCTCGGCTCCGCTCGGCTCCGCTCGGCTCCGCTCGGCTCCGCTCGGCTCCGCTCGGCTCCGCTCGGCTCCGCTCGGCTCCGCTCGGCTCCGCTCGGCTCCGCTCGGCTCCGTTCGGCTCCGCTCGGCTCCGCTCGGCTCCGCTCGGCTCCGCTCGGCTCCGCTCGGCTCCGCTCGGCTCCGCTCGGCTCCGCTCGGCTCCGCTCGGCTCCGCTCGGCTCCGCTCGGCTCCGCTCGGCTCCGCTCGGCTCCGCTCGGCTCCGCTCGGCTCCGCTCGGCTCCGCTCGGCTCCGCTCGGCTCCGCTCGGCTCCGCTCGGCTCCGCTCGGCTCCGCTCGGCTCCGCTCGGCTCCGCTCGGCTCCGCTCGGCACCGCTCGGCTCCGCTCGGCTCCGCTCGGCTCCGCTCGGCTCCGCTCGGTTCCGCTCGGCTCCGCTCGGCTCCGCTCGGTTCCGCTCGGCTCCGCTCGGCTCCGCTCTGCTCCGCTCGGCTCCGCTCTGCTCCGCTCGGCTCCGCTCTGCTCCGCTCGGCTCCGCTCTGCTCCGCTCGGCTCCGCTCTGCTCCGCTCGGCTCCGCTCTGCTCCGCTCGGCTCCGCTCGGCTCCGCTCGGCTCCGCTCGGCTCCGCTCGACTCGGCTCTGTTCCGCAGATCAGTGTACCATAATACACCGCCATAAACAGTACCGTAATTGACAAGATACATGGCAAGTGAAACGATAGCACAAAATGCGCTCTTAGTTCAGATTTAGGTCTAGTAAATTAAAATATTTGCACCGTGGATTATTCACTACATGTATACAATGTAATCATCCATAGCTAATACTGCATCTTTTGAATAAAACTTTTGTAAACAAAAAAAACCTACTGATGAGTCTAGGAGGTCGATTCCGAGCCGAAACGCACATCCAAATCCAAATATCCTTTTTCCTCCCTCGACATGCCTCCTCTCCACGGAGAAATTACGGTCCTCAGCAAGTTGTTGCCGCGGCGGGCCGGGTCAAGTGGCAAGATGCGAACATTAGGTCAAACCTTAGGGCTGGTAAGACCGTCTCCGATTTTGATGAAACTTGGTGGATATATTAAGCAGGCGAAAATAAGGCACACGTATTTTTATAGCGGCCCAATCGCAAGTTTAGGCTCGGCTCGGCTCCGCTCGGCTCCGCTCGGGTCCGCTCGGCTCCGCTCGGCTCCGCTCGGCTCCGCTCGGCTCCGCTCGGCTCCGCTCGGCTCCGCTCGGCTCCGCTCGGCTCCGCTCGGCTCCGCTCGGCTCCGCTCGGCTCCGCTCGGCTCCGCTCGGCTCCGCTCGGCTCCGCTCGGCTCCGCTCGGCTCGGCTCGGCTCGGCTCGGCTCGGCTCGGCTCCGCTCGGCTCGGCTCGGCTCGGCTCGGCTCCGCTCGGCTCGGCTCGGCTCGGCTCGGCTCCGCTCGGCTCGGCTCGGCTCCGCTCGGCTCCGCTCGGCTCGGCTCGGCTCCGCTCGGCTCCGCTCGGCTCCGCTCGGCTCCGCTCGGCTCCGCTCGGCTCCGCTCGGCTCCGCTCGGCTCGGCTCGGCTCCGCTCGGCTCCGCTCGGCTCGGCTCGGCTCCGCTCGGCTCCGCTCGGCTCCGCTCGACTCGGCTCTGCTCCGCAGATCGGTGTACCATAATACACCGCCATAAACAGTACCGTAATTGACAAGATACATGGCAAGTGAAACGATAGCACAAAATGCGCTCTTAGTTCAGATTTACGTCTAGTAAATTAAAATATTTGCACCGTGGATTATTCACTACATGTATACAATGTAATCATCCATAGCTAATACTGCATCTTTTGAATAAAACATTTGTAAACAAAAAAAACCTACTGATGAGTCTAGGAGGTCGATTCCGAGCCGAAACGCACATCCAAATCCAAATATCCTTTTTCCTCCCTCGACATGCCTCCTCTCCACGGAGAAATTACGGTCCTCAGCAAGTTGTTGCCGCGGCGGGCCGGGTCAAGTGGCAAGATGCGTACATTAGGTCCCACCTTAGGGCTGGTAAGACCGTCTCCGATTTTGATGAAACTTGGTGGATATATTAATCAGGCGAAAATAAGGCACACGTATTTTTATAGCGGCTCAATCGCAAGTTTTGGCTCGGCTCGGCTCGGCTCCGCTCGGCTCCGCTCGGCTCCGCTCGGCTCCGCTCGGCTCCGCTCGGCTCCGCTCGGCTCCGCTCGGCTCCGCTCGGCTCCGCTCGGCTCCGCTCGGCTCCGCTCGGCTCCGCTCGGCTCCGCTCGTCTCCGCTCGGCTCCGCTCGGCTCCGCTCGGCTCCGCTCGGCTCCGCTCGGCTCCGCTCGGCTCCGCTCGGCTCCGCTCGGCTCCGCTCGGCTCCGCTCGGCTCCGCTCGGCTCTGCTCCGCAGATCGGTGTACCATAATACACCGCCATAAACAGTACCGTAATTGACAAGATACATGGCAAGTGAAACGATAGCACAAAATGCGCTCTTAGTTCAGATTTACGTCTAGTAAATTAAAATATTTGCACCGTGGATTATTCACTACATGTATACAATGTAATCATCCATAGCTAATACTGCATCTTTTGAATAAAACTTTTGTAAACAAAAAAAAACCTACTGATGAGTCTAGGAGGTCGATTCCGAGCCGAAACGCACATCCAAATCCAAATATCCTTTTTCCTTCCTCGACATGCCTCCTCTCCACGGAGAAATTACGGTCCTCAGCAAGTTGTTGCCGCGGCTGGCCGGGTCAAGTGGCAAGATGCGTACATTAGGTCCCACCTTAGGGCTGGTAAGACCGTCTGCGATTTTGATGAAACTTGGTGGATATATTAAGCAGGCGAAAATAAGGCACACGTATTTTTATAGCGGCCCAATCGCAAGTTTAGGCTCGGCGCGGCTCGGCTCGGCTCGGCTCCGCTCGGCTCCGCTCGGCTCCGCTCGGCTCCGCTCGGCTCCGCTCGGCTCCGCTCGGCTCCGCTCGGCTCCGCTCGGCTCCGCTCGGCTCCGCTCGGCTCCGCTCGGCTCCGCTCGGCTCCGCTCGGCTCCGCTCGGCTCCGCTCGGCTCCGCTCGGCTCCGCTCGGCTCCGCTCGGCTCCGCTCGGCTCCGCTCGGCTCCGCTCGGCTCCGCTCGGCTCCGCTCGGCTCCGCTCGGCTCCGCTCGGCTCCGCTCGGCTCCGCTCGGCTCCGCTCGGCTCCGCTCGGCTCCGCTCGGCTCCGCTCGGCTCCGCTCGGCTCCGCTCGGCTCCGCTCGGCTCCGCTCGGCTCCGCTCGGCTCCGCTCGGCTCCGCTCGGCTCCGCTCGGCTCCGCTCGGCTCCGCTCGGCTCGGCTCGGCTCGGCTCGGCTCGGCTCGGCTCCGCTCGGCTCGGCTCGGCTCGGCTCGGCTCCGCTCGGCTCGGCTCGGCTCGGCTCGGCTCCGCTCGGCTCGGCTCGGCTCCGCTCGGCTCCGCTCGGCTCGGCTCGGCTCCGCTCGGCTCCGCTCGGCTCCGCTCGGCTCCGCTCGGCTCCGCTCGGCTCCGCTCGGCTCCGCTCGGCTCGGCTCGGCTCCGCTCGGCTCCGCTCGGCTCGGCTCGGCTCCGCTCGGCTCCGCTCGGCTCCGCTCGACTCGGCTCTGCTCCGCAGATCGGTGTACCATAATACACCGCCATAAACAGTACCGTAATTGACAAGATACATGGCAAGTGAAACGATAGCACAAAATGCGCTCTTAGTTCAGATTTACGTCTAGTAAATTAAAATATTTGCACCGTGGATTATTCACTACATGTATACAATGTAATCATCCATAGCTAATACTGCATCTTTTGAATAAAACATTTGTAAACAAAAAAAACCTACTGATGAGTCTAGGAGGTCGATTCCGAGCCGAAACGCACATCCAAATCCAAATATCCTTTTTCCTCCCTCGACATGCCTCCTCTCCACGGAGAAATTACGGTCCTCAGCAAGTTGTTGCCGCGGCGGGCCGGGTCAAGTGGCAAGATGCGTACATTAGGTCCCACCTTAGGGCTGGTAAGACCGTCTCCGATTTTGATGAAACTTGGTGGATATATTAATCAGGCGAAAATAAGGCACACGTATTTTTATAGCGGCTCAATCGCAAGTTTTGGCTCGGCTCGGCTCGGCTCCGCTCGGCTCCGCTCGGCTCCGCTCGGCTCCGCTCGGCTCCGCTCGGCTCCGCTCGGCTCCGCTCGGCTCCGCTCGGCTCCGCTCGGCTCCGCTCGGCTCCGCTCGGCTCCGCTCGTCTCCGCTCGGCTCCGCTCGGCTCCGCTCGGCTCCGCTCGGCTCCGCTCGGCTCCGCTCGGCTCCGCTCGGCTCCGCTCGGCTCCGCTCGGCTCTGCTCCGCAGATCGGTGTACCATAATACACCGCCATAAACAGTACCGTAATTGACAAGATACATGGCAAGTGAAACGATAGCACAAAATGCGCTCTTAGTTCAGATTTACGTCTAGTAAATTAAAATATTTGCACCGTGGATTATTCACTACATGTATACAATGTAATCATCCATAGCTAATACTGCATCTTTTGAATAAAACTTTTGTAAACAAAAAAAAACCTACTGATGAGTCTAGGAGGTCGATTCCGAGCCGAAACGCACATCCAAATCCAAATATCCTTTTTCCTTCCTCGACATGCCTCCTCTCCACGGAGAAATTACGGTCCTCAGCAAGTTGTTGCCGCGGCTGGCCGGGTCAAGTGGCAAGATGCGTACATTAGGTCCCACCTTAGGGCTGGTAAGACCGTCTGCGATTTTGATGAAACTTGGTGGATATATTAAGCAGGCGAAAATAAGGCACACGTATTTTTATAGCGGCCCAATCGCAAGTTTAGGCTCGGCGCGGCTCGGCTCGGCTCGGCTCCGCTCGGCTCCGCTCGGCTCCGCTCGGCTCCGCTCGGCTCCGCTCGGCTCCGCTCGGCTCCGCTCGGCTCCGCTCGGCTCCGCTCGGCTCCGCTCGGCTCCGCTCGGCTCCGCTCGGCTCCGCTCGGCTCCGCTCGGCTCCGCTCGGCTCCGCTCGGCTCCGCTCGGCTCCGCTCGGCTCCGCTCGGCTCCGCTCGGCTCCGCTCGGCTCCGCTCGGCTCCGCTCGGCTCCGCTCGGCTCCGCTCGGCTCCGCTCGGCTCCGCTCGGTTCCGCTCGGCTCCGCTCGGCTCCGCTCTGCTCCGCTCGGCTCCGCTCTGCTCCGCTCGGCTCCGCTCTGCTCCGCTCGGCTCCGCTCTGCTCCGCTCGGCTCCGCTCTGCTCCGCTCGGCTCCGCTCGGCTCCGCTCGACTCGGCTCTGTTCCGCAGATCGGTGTACCATAATACACCGCCATAAACAGTACCGTAATTGACAAGATACATGGCAAGTGAAACGATAGCACAAAATGCGCTCTTAGTTCAGATTTACGTCTAGTAAATTAAAATATTTGCACCGTGGATTATTCACTACATGTATACAATGTAATCATCCATAGCTAATACTGCATCTTTTGAATAAAACATTTGTAAACAAAAAAAAACCTACTGATGAGTCTAGGAGGTCGATTCCGAGCCGAAACGCACATCCAAATCCAAATATCCTTTTTCCTCCCTCGACATGCCTCCTCTCCACGGAGAAATTACGGTCCTCAGCAAGTTGTTGCCGCGGCGGGCCGGGTCAAGTGGCAAGATGCGTACATTAGGTCCCACCTTAGGGCTGGTAAGACCGTCTCCGATTTTGATGAAACTTGGTGGATATATTAATCAGGCGAAAATAAGGCACACGTATTTTTATAGCGGCTCAATCGCAAGTTTTGGCTCGGCTCGGCTCGGCTCCGCTCGGCTCCGCTCGGCTCCGCTCGGCTCCGCTCGGCTCCGCTCGGCTCCGCTCGGCTCCGCTCGGCTCCGCTCGGCTCCGCTCGGCTCCGCTCGTCTCCGCTCGGCTCCGCTCGGCTCCGCTCGGCTCCGCTCGGCTCCGCTCGGCTCCGCTCGGCTCCGCTCGGCTCCGCTCGGCTCCGCTCGGCTCCGCTCGGCTCCGCTCGGCTCCGCTCGGCTCCGCTCGGCTCCGCTCGGCTCCGCTCGGCTCCGCTCGGCTCCGCTCGGCTCCGCTCGGCTCCGCTCGGCTCCGCTCGGCTCCGCTCGGCTCCGCTCGGCTCCGCTCGGCTCCGCTCGGCTCCGCTCGGCTCCGCTCGGCTCCGCTCGGCTCCGCTCGGCTCCGCTCGGCTCCGCTCGGCTCCGCTCGGCTCCGCTCGGCTCCGCTCGGCTCCGCTCGGCTCCGCTCGGCTCCGCTCGGCTCCGCTCGGCTCCGCTCGGCTCTGCTCCGCAGATCGGTGTACCATAATACACCGCCATAAACAGTACCGTAATTGACAAGATACATGGCAAGTGAAACGATAGCACAAAATGCGCTCTTAGTTCAGATTTACGTCTAGTAAATTAAAATATTTGCACCGTGGATTATTCACTACATGTATACAATGTAATCATCCATAGCTAATACTGCATCTTTTGAATAAAACTTTTGTAAACAAAAAAAAACCTACTGATGAGTCTAGGAGGTCGATTCCGAGCCGAAACGCACATCCAAATCCAAATATCCTTTTTCCTTCCTCGACATGCCTCCTCTCCACGGAGAAATTACGGTCCTCAGCAAGTTGTTGCCGCGGCGGGCCGGGTCAAGTGGCAAGATGCGTACATTAGGTCCCACCTTAGGGCTGGTAAGACCGTCTGCGATTTTGATGAAACTTGGTGGATATATTAAGCAGGCGAAAATAAGGCACACGTATTTTTATAGCGGCCCAATCGCAAGTTTAGGCTCGGCGCGGCTCGGCTCGGCTCGGCTCCGCTCGGCTCCGCTCGGCTCCGCTCGGCTCCGCTCGGCTCCGCTCGGCTCCGCTCGGCTCCGCTCGGCTCCGCTCGGCTCCGCTCGGCTCCGCTCGGCTCCGCTCGGCTCCGCTCGGCTCCGCTCGGCTCCGCTCGGCTCCGCTCGGCTCCGCTCGGCTCCGCTCGGCTCCGCTCGGCTCCGCTCGGCTCCGCTCGGCTCCGCTCGGCTCCGCTCGGCTCCGCTCGACTCGGCTCTGCTCCGCAGATCGGTGTACCATAATACACCGCCATAAACAGTACCGTAATTGACAAGATACATGGCAAGTGAAACGATAGCACACAATGCGCTCTTAGTTCAGATTTACGTCTAGTAAATTAAAATATTTGCACCGTGGATTATTCACTACATGTATACAATGTAATCATCCATAGCTAATACTGCATCTTTTGAATAAAACTTTTGTAAACAAAAAAAAACCTACTGATGAGTCTAGGAGGTCGATTCCGAGCCGAAACGCACATCCAAATCCAAATATCCTTTTTCCTCCCTCGACATGCCTCCTCTCCACGGAGAAATTACGGTCCTCAGCAAGTGTTGCCGCGGCGGGCCGGGTCAAGTGGCAAGATGCGTACATTAGGTCCCACCTTAGGGCTGGTAAGACCGTCTCCGATTTGGATGAAACTTGGTGGATATATTAAGCAGGCGAAAATAAGGCACACGTATTTTTATAGCGGCCCAATCGTAAGTTTAGGCTCGGCTCGGCTCGGCTCCGCTCGGCTCCGCTCGGCTCCGCTCGGCTCCGCTCGGTTCCGCTCGGCTCCGCTCGGCTCCGCTCGGCTCCGTTCGGCTCCGCTCGGCTCCGCTCGGCTCCGCTCGGCTCCGCTCGGCTCCGCTCGGCTCCGCTCGGCTCCACTCGGCTCCGCTCGGCTCCGCTCGGCTCCGCTCGGCTCCGCTCGGCTCCGCTCGGTTCCGCTCGGCTCCGCTCGGCTCCGCTCTGCTCCGCTCGGCTCCGCTCTGCTCCGCTCGGCTCCGCTCTGCTCCGCTCGGCTCCGCTCTGCTCCGCTCGGCTCCGCTCTGCTCCGCTCGGCTCCGCTCTGCTCCGCTCGGCTCCGCTCTGCTCCGCTCGGCTCCGCTCGGCTCCGCTCGGCTCCGCTCGGCTCCGCTCGACTCGGCTCTGTTCCGCAGATCGGTGTACCATAATACACCGCCATAAACAGTACCGTAATTGACAAGATACATGGCAAGTGAAACGATAGCACAAAATGCGCTCTTAGTTCAGATTTACGTCTAGTAAATTAAAATATTTGCACCGTGGATTATTCACTACATGTATACAATGTAATCATCCATAGCTAATACTGCATCTTTTGAATAAAACTTTTGTAAACAAAAAAAACCTACTGATGAGTCTAGGAGGTCGATTCCGAGCCGAAACGCACATCCAAATCCAAATATCCTTTTTCCTCCCTCGACATGCCTCCTCTCCACGGAGAAATTACGGTCCTCAGCAAGTTGTTGCCGCGGCGGGCCGGGTCAAGTGGCAAGATGCGAACATTAGGTCAAACCTTAGGGCTGGTAAGACCGTCTCCAATTTTGATGAAACTTGGTGGATATATTAAGCAGGCGAAAATAAGGCACACGTATTTTTATAGCGGCCCAATCGCAAGTTTAGGCTCGGCTCGGCTCCGCTCGGCTCCGCTCGGGTCCGCTCGGGTCCGCTCGGCTCCGCTCGGCTCCGCTCGGCTCCGCTCGGCTCCGCTCGGCTTCGCTCGGCTCCGCTCGGCTCCGCTCGGCTCCGCTCGGCTCCGCTCGGCTCCGCTCGGCTCCGCTCGGCTCCGCTCGGCTCCGCTCGGCTCCGCTCGGCTCCGCTCGGCTCCGCTCGGCTCCGCTCGGCTCCGCTCGGCTCCGCTCGGCTCCGCTCGGCTCCGCTCGGCTCCGCTCGGCTCCGCTCGGCTCCGCTCGGCTCCGCTCGGCTCCGCTCGGCTCCGCTCGGCTCCGCTCGGCTCCGCTCGGCTCCGCTCGGCTCCGCTCGGCTCCGCTCGGCTCCGCTCGGCTCCGCTCGGCTCCGCTCGGCTCCGCTCGGCTCCGCTCGGCTCCGCTCGGCTCCGCTCGGCTCCGCTCGGCTCCGCTCGGCTCCGCTCGGCTCCGCTCGGCTCCGCTCGGCTCCGCTCGGCTCGGCTCGGCTCCGCTCGGCTCGGCTCGGCTCGGCTCGGCTCGGCTCGGCTCGGCTCGGCTCGGCTCGGCTCGGCTCGGCTCGGCTCCGCTCGGCTCGGCTCGGCTCGGCTCGGCTCCGCTCGGCTCGGCTCGGCTCGGCTCGGCTCCGCTCGGCTCGGCTCGGCTCCGCTCGGCTCGGCTCGGCTCCGCTCGGCTCCGCTCGGCTCGGCTCGGCTCCGCTCGGCTCCGCTCGGCTCCGCTCGGCTCCGCTCGGCTCGGCTCGGCTCCGCTCGGCTCCGCTCGGCTCGGCTCGGCTCCGCTCGGCTCCGCTCGGCTCGGCTCGGCTCCGCTCGGCTCCGCTCGGCTCCGCTCGGCTCCGCTCGGCTCCGCTCGACTCGGCTCTGCTCCGCAGATCGGTGTACCATAATACACCGCCATAAACAGTACCGTAATTGACAAGATACATGGCAAGTGAAACGATAGCACAAAATGCGCTCTTAGTTCAGATTTACGTCTAGTAAATTAAAATATTTGCACCGTGGATTATTCACTACATGTATACAATGTAATCATCCATAGCTAATACTGCATCTTTTGAATAAAACTTTTGTAAACAAAAAAAAACCTACTGATGAGTCTAGGAGGTCGATTCCGAGCCGAAACGCACATCCAAATCCAAATATCCTTTTTCCTCCCTCGACATGCCTCCTCTCCACGGAGAAATTACGGTCCTCAGCAAGTTGTTGCCGCGGCGGGCCGGGTCAAGTGGCAAGATGCGTACATTAGGTCCCACCTTAGGGCTGGTAAGACCGTCTCCGATTTTGATGAAACTTGGTGGATATATTAAGCAGGCGAAAATAAGGCACACGTATTTTTATAGCGGCCCAATCGCAAGTTTAGGCTCGGCTCGGCTCCGCTCTGCTCCGCTCGGCTCCGCTCTGCTCCGCTCGGCTCCGCTCTGCTCCGCTCGGCTCCGCTCTGCTCCGCTCGGCTCCGCTCGGCTCCGCTCGACTCGGCTCTGCTCCGCAGATCGGTGTACCATAATACACCGCCATAAACAGTACCGTAATTGACAAGATACATGGCAAGTGAAACGATAGCACAAAATGCGCTCTTAGTTCAGATTTACGTCTAGTAAATTAAAATATTTGCACCGTGGATTATTCACTACATGTATACAATGTAATCATCCATAGCTAATACTGCATCTTTTGAATAAAACTTTTGTAAACAAAAAAAAACCTACTGATGAGTCTAGGAGGTCGATTCCGAGCCGAAACGCACATCCTAATCCAAATATCCTTTTTCCTCCCTCGACATGCCTCCTCTCCACGGAGAAATTACGGTCCTCAGCAAGTGTTGCCGCGGCGGGCCGGGTCAAGTGGCAAGATGCGTACATTAGGTCCCACCTTAGGGCTGGTAAGACCGTCTCCGATTTGGATGAAACTTGGTGGATATATTAAGCAGGCGAAAATAAGGCACACGTATTTTTATAGCGGCCCAATCGTAAGTTTAGGCTCGGCTCGGCTCGGCTCCGCTCGGCTCCGCTCGGCTCCGCTCGGCTCCGCTCGGCTCCGCTCGGTTCCGCTCGGCTCCGCTCGGCTCCGCTCGGCTCCGTTCGGCTCCGCTCGGCTCCGCTCGGCTCCGCTCGGCTCCGCTCGGCTCCGCTCGGCTCCGCTCGGCTCCGCTCGGCTCCGCTCGGCTCCGCTCGGCTCGGCTCGGCTCCGCTCGGCTCCGCTCGGCTCGGCTCGGCTCCGCTCGGCTCCGCTCGGCTCCGCTCGGCTCCGCTCGGCTCCGCTCGGCTCCGCTCGGCTCCGCTCGGCTCCGCTCGGCTCCGCTCGGCTCCGCTCGGCTCCGCTCGGCTCCGCTCGGCTCCGCTCGGCTCCGCTCGGCTCCGCTCGGCTCCGCTCGGCTCCGCTCGGCTCCGCTCGGCTCCGCTCGGCTCCGCTCGGCTCCGCTCGGCTCCGCTCGGCTCCGCTCGGCTCCGCTCGGCTCCGCTCGGCTCCGCTCGGCTCCGCTCGGCTCCGCTCGGCTCCGCTCGGCTCGGCTCGGCTCGGCTCGGCTCGGCTCGGCTCGGCTCGGCTCGGCTCGGCTCCGCTCGGCTCGGCTCGGCTCGGCTCGGCTCGGCTCCGCTCGGCTCCGCTCGGCTCCGCTCGGCTCGGCTCGGCTCCGCTCGGCTCCGCTCGGCTCGGCTCGGCTCCGCTCGGCTCCGCTCGGCTCCGCTCGACTCGGCTCTGCTCCGCAGATCGGTGTACCATAATACACCGCCATAAACAGTACCGTAATTGACAAGATACATGGCAAGTGAAACGATAGCACAAAATGCGCTCTTAGTTCAGATTTACGTCTAGTAAATTAAAATATTTGCACCGTGGATTATTCACTACATGTATACAATGTAATCATCCATAGCTAATACTGCATCTTTTGAATAAAACATTTGTAAACAAAAAAAACCTACTGATGAGTCTAGGAGGTCGATTCCGAGCCGAAACGCACATCCAAATCCAAATATCCTTTTTCCTCCCTCGACATGCCTCCTCTCCACGGAGAAATTACGGTCCTCAGCAAGTTGTTGCCGCGGCGGGCCGGGTCAAGTGGCAAGATGCGTACATTAGGTCCCACCTTAGGGCTGGTAAGACCGTCTCCGATTTTGATGAAACTTGGTGGATATATTAATCAGGCGAAAATAAGGCACACGTATTTTTATAGCGGCTCAATCGCAAGTTTTGGCTCGGCTCGGCTCGGCTCGGCTCGGCTCCGCTCGGCTCCGCTCGGCTCCGCTCGGCTCCGCTCGGCTCCGCTCGGCTCCGCTCGGCTCCGCTCGGCTCCGCTCGGCTCCGCTCGGCTCTGCTCCGCAGATCGGTGTACCATAATACACCGCCATAAACAGTACCGTAATTGACAAGATACATGGCAAGTGAAACGATAGCACAAAATGCGCTCTTAGTTCAGATTTACGTCTAGTAAATTAAAATATTTGCACCGTGGATTATTCACTACATGTATACAATGTAATCATCCATAGCTAATACTGCATCTTTTGAATAAAACTTTTGTAAACAAAAAAAAACCTACTGATGAGTCTAGGAGGTCGATTCCGAGCCGAAACGCACATCCAAATCCAAATATCCTTTTTCCTTCCTCGACATGCCTCCTCTCCACGGAGAAATTACGGTCCTCAGCAAGTTGTTGCCGCGGCGGGCCGGGTCAAGTGGCAAGATGCGTACATTAGGTCCCACCTTAGGGCTGGTAAGACCGTCTGCGATTTTGATGAAACTTGGTGGATATATTAAGCAGGCGAAAATAAGGCACACGTATTTTTATAGCGGCCCAATCGCAAGTTTAGGCTCGGCGCGGCTCGGCTCGGCTCGGCTCCGCTCGGCTCCGCTCGGCTCCGCTCGGCTCCGCTCGGCTCCGCTCGGCTCCGCTCGGCTCCGCTCGGCTCCGCTCGGCCCCGCTCGGCTCCGCTCGGCCCCGCTCGGCTCCGCTCGGCTCCGCTCGGCTCCGCTCGGCTCCGCTCGGCTCCGCTCGGCTCCGCTCGGCTCGGCTCTGCTCCGCAGATCGGTGTACCATAATACACCGCCATAAACAGTACCGTAATTGACAAGATACATGGCAAGTGAAACGATAGCACAAAATGCGCTCTTAGTTCAGATTTACGTCTAGTAAATTAAAATATTTGCACCGTGGATTATTCACTACATGTATACAATGTAATCATCCATAGCTAATACTGCATCTTTTGAATAAAACATTTGTAAACAAAAAAAAACCTACTGATGAGTCTAGGAGGTCGATTCCGAGCCGAAACGCACATCCAAATCCAAATATCCTTTTTCCTCCCTCGACATGCCTCCTCTCCACGGAGAAATTACGGTCCTCAGCAAGTTGTTGCCGCGGCGGGCCGGGTCAAGTGGCAAGATGCGTACATTAGGTCCCACCTTAGGGCTGGTAAGACCGTCTCCGATTTTGATGAAACTTGGTGGATATATTAATCAGGCGAAAATAAGGCACACGTA
This sequence comes from Nomada hirtipes, assembly GCA_951802735.1. Taxonomy (NCBI): domain Eukaryota; kingdom Metazoa; phylum Arthropoda; class Insecta; order Hymenoptera; family Apidae; genus Nomada; species Nomada hirtipes. The sequence goes on along the minus strand of OX637921.1, from coordinate 6,514,515 downwards.
TTTTTATAGCGGCCCAATCGCAAGTTTTGGCTCGGCTCGGCTCGGCTCGGCTCGGCTCGGCTCCGCTCGGCTCCGCTCGGCTCCGCTCGGCTCCGCTCGGCTCCGCTCGGCTCCGCTCGGCTCCGCTCGGCTCCGCTCGGCTCCGCTCGGCTCCGCTCGGCTCCGCTCGGCTCCGCTCGGCTCCGCTCGGCTCCGCTCGGCTCCGCTCGGCTCCGCTCGGCTCCGCTCGGCTCCGCTCGGCTCCGCTCGGCTCCGCTCGGCTCCGCTCGGCTCCGCTCGGCTCCGCTCGGCTCCGCTCGGCTCCGCTCGGCTCCGCTCGGCTCCGCTCGGCTCCGCTCGGCTCCGCTCGGCTCCGCTCGGCTCCGCTCGGCTCCGCTCGGCTCCGCTCGGCTCCGCTCGGCTCCGCTCGGCTCCGCTCGGCTCCGCTCGGCTCCGCTCGGCTCCGCTCGGCTCCGCTCGGCTCCGCTCGGCTCCGCTCGGCTCCGCTCGTCTCCGCTCGGCTCCGCTCGGCTCCGCTCGGCTCCGCTCGGCTCCGCTCGGCTCCGCTCGGCTCCGCTCGGCTCCGCTCGGCTCCGCTCGGCTCTGCTCCGCAGATCGGTGTACCATAATACACCGCCATAAACAGTACCGTAATTGACAAGATACATGGCAAGTGAAACGATAGCACAAAATGCGCTCTTAGTTCAGATTTACGTCTAGTAAATTAAAATATTTGCACCGTGGATTATTCACTACATGTATACAATGTAATCATCCATAGCTAATACTGCATCTTTTGAATAAAACTTTTGTAAACAAAAAAAAACCTACTGATGAGTCTAGGAGGTCGATTCCGAGCCGAAACGCACATCCAAATCCAAATATCCTTTTTCCTCCCTCGACATGCCTCCTCTCCACGGAGAAATTACGGTCCTCAGCAAGTTGTTGCCGCGGCGGGCCGGGTCAAGTGGCAAGATGCGTACATTAGGTCCCACCTTAGGGCTGGTAAGACCGTCTCCGATTTTGATGAAACTTGGTGGATATATTAAGCAGGCGAAAATAAGGCACACGTATTTTTATAGCGGCCCAATCGCAAGTTTAGGCTCGGCTCGGCTCGGCTCGGCTCGGCTCGGCTCGGCTCGGCTCCGCTCGGCTCCGCTCGGCTCCGCTCGGCTCCGCTCGGCTCCGCTCGGCTCCGCTCGGCTCCGCTCGGCTCCGCTCGGCTCCGCTCGGCTCCGCTCGGCTCCGCTCGGCTCCGCTCGGCTCCGCTCGGCTCCGCTCGGCTCCGCTCGGCTCGGCTCGGCTCCGCTCGGCTCGGCTCGGCTCCGCTCGGCTCCGCTCGGCTCCGCTCGGCTCCGCTCGGCTCCGCTCGGCTCCGCTCGGCTCCGCTCGGCTCCGCTCGGCTCCGCTCGGCTCCGCTCGGCTCCGCTCGGCTCCGCTCGGCTCCGCTCGGCTCCGCTCGGCTCCGCTCGGCTCCGCTCGGCTCCGCTCGGCTCCGCTCGGCTCCGCTCGGCTCCGCTCGGCTCCGCTCGGCTCGGCTCGGCTCCGCTCGGCTCCGCTCGGCTCGGCTCGGCTCCGCTCGGCTCCGCTCGGCTCCGCTCGACTCGGCTCTGCTCCGCAGATCGGTGTACCATAATACACCGCCATAAACAGTACCGTAATTGACAAGATACATGGCAAGTGAAACGATAGCACAAAATGCGCTCTTAGTTCAGATTTACGTCTAGTAAATTAAAATATTTGCACCGTGGATTATTCACTACATGTATACAATGTAATCATCCATAGCTAATACTGCATCTTTTGAATAAAACATTTGTAAACAAAAAAAAACCTACTGATGAGTCTAGGAGGTCGATTCCGAGCCGAAACGCACATCCAAATCCAAATATCCTTTTTCCTCCCTCGACATGCCTCCTCTCCACGGAGAAATTACGGTCCTCAGCAAGTTGTTGCCGCGGCGGGCCGGGTCAAGTGGCAAGATGCGTACATTAGGTCCCACCTTAGGGCTGGTAAGACCGTCTCCGATTTTGATGAAACTTGGGGGATATATTAATCAGGCGAAAATAAGGCACACGTATTTTTATAGCGGCCCAATCGCAAGTTTTGGCTCGGCTCGGCTCGGCTCGGCTCGGCTCGGCTCCGCTCGGCTCCGCTCGGCTCCGCTCGGCTCCGCTCGGCTCCGCTCGGCTCCGCTCGGCTCCGCTCGGCTCCGCTCGGCTCCGCTCGGCTCCGCTCGGCTCCGCTCGGCTCCGCTCGGCTCCGCTCGGCTCCGCTCGGCTCCGCTCGGCTCCGCTCGGCTCCGCTCGGCTCCGCTCGGCTCCGCTCGGCTCCGCTCGGCTCCGCTCGGCTCCGCTCGGCTCCGCTCGGCTCCGCTCGGCTCCGCTCGTCTCCGCTCGGCTCCGCTCGGCTCCGCTCGGCTCCGCTCGGCTCCGCTCGGCTCCGCTCGGCTCCGCTCGGCTCCGCTCGGCTCCGCTCGGCTCTGCTCCGCAGATCGGTGTACCATAATACACCGCCATAAACAGTACCGTAATTGACAAGATACATGGCAAGTGAAACGATAGCACAAAATGCGCTCTTAGTTCAGATTTACGTCTAGTAAATTAAAATATTTGCACCGTGGATTATTCACTACATGTATACAATGTAATCATCCATAGCTAATACTGCATCTTTTGAATAAAACTTTTGTAAACAAAAAAAAACCTACTGATGAGTCTAGGAGGTCGATTCCGAGCCGAAACGCACATCCAAATCCAAATATCCTTTTTCCTTCCTCGACATGCCTCCTCTCCACGGAGAAATTACGGTCCTCAGCAAGTTGTTGCCGCGGCGGGCCGGGTCAAGTGGCAAGATGCGTACATTAGGTCCCACCTTAGGGCTGGTAAGACCGTCTGCGATTTTGATGAAACTTGGTGGATATATTAAGCAGGCGAAAATAAGGCACACGTATTTTTATAGCGGCCCAATCGCAAGTTTAGGCTCGGCGCGGCTCGGCTCGGCTCGGCTCCGCTCGGCTCCGCTCGGCTCCGCTCGGCTCCGCTCGGCTCCGCTCGGCTCCGCTCGGCTCCGCTCGGCTCCGCTCGGCTCCGCTCGGCTCCGCTCGGCTCCGCTCGGCTCCGCTCGGCTCCGCTCGTCTCCGCTCGGCTCCGCTCGGCTCCGCTCGGCTCCGCTCGGCTCCGCTCGGCTCCGCTCGGCTCCGCTCGGCTCCGCTCGGCTCCGCTCGGCTCCGCTCGGCTCCGCTCGGCTCTGCTCCGCAGATCGGTGTACCATAATACACCGCCATAAACAGTACCGTAATTGACAAGATACATGGCAAGTGAAACGATAGCACAAAATGCGCTCTTAGTTCAGATTTACGTCTAGTAAATTAAAATATTTGCACCGTGGATTATTCACTACATGTATACAATGTAATCATCCATAGCTAATACTGCATCTTTTGAATAAAACTTTTGTAAACAAAAAAAAACCTACTGATGAGTCTAGGAGGTCGATTCCGAGCCGAAACGCACATCCAAATCCAAATATCCTTTTTCCTTCCTCGACATGCCTCCTCTCCACGGAGAAATTACGGTCCTCAGCAAGTTGTTGCCGCGGCGGGCCGGGTCAAGTGGCAAGATGCGTACATTAGGTCCCACCTTAGGGCTGGTAAGACCGTCTGCGATTTTGATGAAACTTGGTGGATATATTAAGCAGGCGAAAATAAGGCACACGTATTTTTATAGCGGCCCAATCGCAAGTTTAGGCTCGGCGCGGCTCGGCTCGGCTCGGCTCCGCTCGGCTCCGCTCGGCTCCGCTCGGCTCCGCTCGGCTCCGCTCGGCTCCGCTCGGCTCCGCTCGGCTCCGCTCGGCTCCGCTCGGCTCCGCTCGGCTCCGCTCGGCTCCGCTCGACTCGGCTCTGCTCCGCAGATCGGTGTACCATAATACACCGCCATAAACAGTACCGTAATTGACAAGATACATGGCAAGTGAAACGATAGCACACAATGCGCTCTTAGTTCAGATTTACGTCTAGTAAATTAAAATATTTGCACCGTGGATTATTCACTACATGTATACAATGTAATCATCCATAGCTAATACTGCATCTTTTGAATAAAACTTTTGTAAACAAAAAAAAACCTACTGATGAGTCTAGGAGGTCGATTCCGAGCCGAAACGCACATCCAAATCCAAATATCCTTTTTCCTCCCTCGACATGCCTCCTCTCCACGGAGAAATTACGGTCCTCAGCAAGTTGTTGCCGCGGCGGGCCGGGTCAAGTGGCAAGATGCGTACATTAGGTCCCACCTTAGGGCTGGTAAGACCGTCTCCGATTTTGATGAAACTTGGTGGATATATTAAGCAGGCGAAAATAAGGCACACGTATTTTTATAGCGGCCCAATCGCAAGTTTAGGCTCGGCTCGGCTCGGCTCGGCTCGGCTCGGCTCCGCTCGGCTCGGCTCGGCTCGGCTCGGCTCGGCTCGGCTCGGCTCCGCTCGGCTCGGCTCGGCTCGGCTCCGCTCGGCTCCGCTCGGCTCCGCTCGGCTCCGCTCGGCTCCGCTCGGCTCCGCTCGGCTCCGCTCGGCTCCGCTCGGCTCCGCTCGGCTCCGCTCGGCTCCGCTCGGCTCCGCTCGGCTCCGCTCGGCTCTGGTCCGCAGATCGGTGTACCATAATACACCGCCATAAACAGTACCGTAATTGACAAGATACATGGCAAGTGAAACGATAGCACAAAATGCGCTCTTAGTTCAGATTTACGTCTAGTAAATTAAAATATTTGCACCGTGGATTATTCACTACATGTATACAATGTAATCATCCATAGCTAATACTGCATCTTTTGAATAAAACTTTTGTAAACAAAAAAAAACCTACTGATGAGTCTAGGAGGTCGATTCCGAGCCGAAACGCACATCCAAATCCAAATATCCTTTTTCCTTCCTCGACATGCCTCCTCTCCACGGAGAAATTACGGTCCTCAGCAAGTTGTTGCCGCGGCGGGCCGGGTCAAGTGGCAAGATGCGTACATTAGGTCCCACCTTAGGGCTGGTAAGACCGTCTCCGATTTTGATGAAACTTGGTGGATATATTAGGCAGGCGAAAATAAGGCACACGTATTTTTATAGCGGCCCAATCGCAAGTTTAGGCTCGGCTCGGCTCCGCTCGGCTCCGCTCGGCTCCGCTCGGCTCCGCTCGGCTCCGCTCGGCTCCGCTCGGCTTCGCTCGGCTCCGCTCGGCTCCGCTCGGCTCCGCTCGGCTCCGCTCCGCAGATCGGTGTACCATAATACACCGCCATAAACAGTACCGTAATTGACAAGATACATGGCAAGTGAAACGATAGCACAAAATGCGCTCTTAGTTCAGATTTACGTCTAGTAAATTAAAATATTTGCACCGTGGATTATTCACTACATGTATACAATGTAATCATCCATAGCTAATACTGCATCTTTTGAATAAAACTTTTGTAAACAAAAAAAAACCTACTGATGAGTCTAGGAGGTCGATTCCGAGCCGAAACGCACATCCAAATCCAAATATCCTTTTTCCTCCCTCGACATGCCTCCTCTCCACGGAGAAATTACGGTCCTCAGCAAGTGTTGCCGCGGCGGGCCGGGTCAAGTGGCAAGATGCGTACATTAGGTCCCACCTTAGGGCTGGTAAGACCGTCTCCGATTTGGATGAAACTTGGTGGATATATTAAGCAGGCGAAAATAAGGCACACGTATTTTTATAGCGGCCCAATCGTAAGTTTAGGCTCGGCTCGGCTCGGCTCCGCTCGGCTCCGCTCGGCTCCGCTCGGCTCCGCTCGGCTCCGCTCGGCTCCGCTCGGCTCCGCTCGGCTCCGCTCGGCTCCGCTCGGCTCCGCTCGGCTCCGCTCGGCTCCGTTCGGCTCCGCTCGGCTCCGCTCGGCTCCGCTCGGCTCCGCTCGGCTCCGCTCGGCTCCGCTCGGCTCCGCTCGGCTCCGCTCGGCTCCGCTCGGCTCCGCTCGGCTCCGCTCGGTTCCGCTCGGCTCCGCTCGGCTCCGCTCTGCTCCGCTCGGCTCCGCTCTGCTCCGCTCGGCTCCGCTCTGCTCCGCTCGGCTCCGCTCTGCTCCGCTCGGCTCCGCTCTGCTCCGCTCGGCTCCGCTCTGCTCCGCTCGGCTCCGCTCTGCTCCGCTCGGCTCCGCTCTGCTCCGCTCGGCTCCGCTCTGCTCCGCTCGGCTCCGCTCGGCTCCGCTCGACTCGGCTCTGTTCCGCAGATCGGTGTACCATAATACACCGCCATAAACAGTACCGTAATTGACAAGATACATGGCAAGTGAAACGATAGCACAAAATGCGCTCTTAGTTCAGATTTAGGTCTAGTAAATTAAAATATTTGCACCGTGGATTATTCACTACATGTATACAATGTAATCATCCATAGCTAATACTGCATCTTTTGAATAAAACTTTTGTAAACAAAAAAAACCTACTGATGAGTCTAGGAGGTCGATTCCGAGCCGAAACGCACATCCAAATCCAAATATCCTTTTTCCTCCCTCGACATGCCTCCTCTCCACGGAGAAATTACGGTCCTCAGCAAGTTGTTGCCGCGGCGGGCCGGGTCAAGTGGCAAGATGCGAACATTAGGTCAAACCTTAGGGCTGGTAAGACCGTCTCCGATTTTGATGAAACTTGGTGGATATATTAAGCAGGCGAAAATAAGGCACACGTATTTTTATAGCGGCCCAATCGCAAGTTTAGGCTCGGCTCGGCTCCGCTCGGGTCCGCTCGGCTCCGCTCGGCTCCGCTCGGCTCCGCTCGGCTCCGCTCGGCTCCGCTCGGCTCCGCTCGGCTCCGCTCGGCTCCGCTCGGCTCCGCTCGGCTCCGCTCGGCTCCGCTCGGCTCCGCTCGGCTCCGCTCGGCTCCGCTCGGCTCCGCTCGGCTTCGCTCGGCTCCGCTCGGCTCCGCTCGGCTCCGCTCGGCTCCGCTCGGCTCCGCTCGGCTCCGCTCGGCTCCGCTCGGCTCCGCTCGGCTCCGCTCGGCTCCGCTCGGCTCCGCTCGGCTTCGCTCGGCTCCGCTCGGCTCCGCTCGGCTCCGCTCGGCTCCGCTCGGCTCCGCTCGGCTCCGCTCGGCTCCGCTCGGCTCCGCTCGGCTCCGCTCGGCTCCGCTCGGCTCCGCTCGGCTCCGCTCGGCTCCGCTCGGCTCCGCTCGGCTCCGCTCGGCTCCGCTCGGCTCCGCTCGGCTCCGCTCGGCTCCGCTCGGCGTCGCTCGGCTCCGCTCGGCTCCGCTCGGCTCCGCTCGGCTCCGCTCGGCTCCGCTCGGCTCCGCTCGGCTCCGCTCGGCTACGCTCGGCTCCGCTCGGCTCCGCTCGGCTCCGCTCGGCTCCGCTCGGCTCCGCTCGGCTCCGCTCGGCTCCGCTCGGCTCCGCTCGGCTCGGCTCGGCTCGGCTCGGCTCGGCTCGGCTCGGCTCCGCTCGGCTCGGCTCGGCTCGGCTCGGCTCCGCTCGGCTCGGCTCGGCTCGGCTCGGCTCCGCTCGGCTCGGCTCGGCTCCGCTCGGCTCCGCTCGGCTCGGCTCGGCTCCGCTCGGCTCCGCTCGGCTCCGCTCGGCTCCGCTCGGCTCGGCTCGGCTCCGCTCGGCTCCGCTCGGCTCGGCTCGGCTCCGCTCGGCTCCGCTCGGCTCCGCTCGACTCGGCTCTGCTCCGCAGATCGGTGTACCATAATACACCGCCATAAACAGTACCGTAATTGACAAGATACATGGCAAGTGAAACGATAGCACAAAATGCGCTCTTAGTTCAGATTTACGTCTAGTAAATTAAAATATTTGCACCGTGGATTATTCACTACATGTATACAATGTAATCATCCATAGCTAATACTGCATCTTTTGAATAAAACATTTGTAAACAAAAAAAAACCTACTGATGAGTCTAGGAGGTCGATTCCGAGCCGAAACGCACATCCAAATCCAAATATCCTTTTTCCTCCCTCGACATGCCTCCTCTCCACGGAGAAATTACGGTCCTCAGCAAGTTGTTGCCGCGGCGGGCCGGGTCAAGTGGCAAGATGCGTACATTAGGTCCCACCTTAGGGCTGGTAAGACCGTCTCCGATTTTGATGAAACTTGGTGGATATATTAATCAGGCGAAAATAAGGCACACGTATTTTTATAGCGGCTCAATCGCAAGTTTTGGCTCGGCTCGGCCCGGCTCGGCTCGGCTCCGCTCGGCTCCGCTCGGCTCCGCTCGGCTCCGCTCGGCTCCGCTCGTCTCCGCTCGGCTCCGCTCGGCTCCGCTCGGCTCCGCTCGGCTCCGCTCGGCTCCGCTCGGCTCCGCTCGGCTCCGCTCGGCTCCGCTCGGCTCCGCTCGGCTCCGCTCGGCTCCGCTCGGCTCCGCTCGGCTCCGCTCGGCTCCGCTCGGCTCCGCTCGGCTCCGCTCGGCTCCGCTCGGCTCCGCTCGGCTCCGCTCGGCTCCGCTCGGCTCCGCTCGGCTCTGCTCCGCAGATCGGTGTACCATAATACACCGCCATAAACAGTACCGTAATTGACAAGATACATGGCAAGTGAAACGATAGCACAAAATGCGCTCTTAGTTCAGATTTACGTCTAGTAAATTAAAATATTTGCACCGTGGATTATTCACTACATGTATACAATGTAATCATCCATAGCTAATACTGCATCTTTTGAATAAAACTTTTGTAAACAAAAAAAACCTACTGATGAGTCTAGGAGGTCGATTCCGAGCCGAAACGCACATCCAAATCCAAATATCCTTTTTCCTCCCTCGACATGCCTCCTCTCCACGGAGAAATTACGGTCCTCAGCAAGTTGTTGCCGCGGCGGGCCGGGTCAAGTGGCAAGATGCGAACATTAGGTCAAACCTTAGGGCTGGTAAGACCGTCTCCGATTTTGATGAAACTTGGTGGATATATTAAGCAGGCGAAAATAAGGCACACGTATTTTTATAGCGGCCCAATCGCAAGTTTAGGCTCGGCTCGGCTCCGCTCGGCTCCGCTCGGGTCCGCTCGGCTCCGCTCGGCTCCGCTCTGCTCCGCTCGGCTCCGCTCGGCTCCGCTCGGCTCCGCTCGGCTCCGCTCGGCTCCGCTCGGCTCCGCTCGGCTCCGCTCGGCTCCGCTCGGCTCCGCTCGGCTTCGCTCGGCTCCGCTCGGCTCCGCTCGGCTCCGCTCGGCTCCGCTCGGCTCCGCTCGGCTCCGCTCGGCTCCGCTCGGCTCCGCTCGGCTCCGCTCGGCTCCGCTCGTCTCCGCTCGGCTCCGCTCGGCTCCGCTCGGCTCCGCTCGGCTCCGCTCGGCTCCGCTCGGCTCCGCTCGGCTCCGCTCGGCTCCGCTCGGCTCCGCTCGGCTCCGCTCGGCTCCGCTCGGCTCCGCTCGGCTCCGCTCGGCTCCGCTCGGCTCCGCTCGGCTCCGCTCCGCAGATCGGTGTACCATAATACACCGCCATAAACAGTACCGTAATTGACAAGATACATGGCAAGTGAAACGATAGCACAAAATGCGCTCTTAGTTCAGATTTACGTCTAGTAAATTAAAATATTTGCACCGTGGATTATTCACTACATGTATACAATGTAATCATCCATAGCTAATACTGCATCTTTTGAATAAAACTTTTGTAAACAAAAAAAAACCTACTGATGAGTCTAGGAGGTCGATTCCGAGCCGAAACGCACATCCAAATCCAAATATCCTTTTTCCTCCCTCGACATGCCTCCTCTCCACGGAGAAATTACGGTCCTCAGCAAGTGTTGCCGCGGCGGGCCGGGTCAAGTGGCAAGATGCGTACATTAGGTCCCACCTTAGGGCTGGTAAGACCGTCTCCGATTTGGATGAAACTTGGTGGATATATTAAGCAGGCGAAAATAAGGCACACGTATTTTTATAGCGGCCCAATCGTAAGTTTAGGCTCGGCTCGGCTCGGCTCCGCTCGGCTCCGCTCGGCTCCGCTCGGCTCCGCTCGGCTCCGCTCGGCTCCGCTCGGCTCCGCTCGGCTCCGCTCGGCTCCGCTCGGCTCCGCTCGGCTCCGCTCGGCTCCGCTCGGCTTCGCTCGGCTCCGCTCGGCTCCGCTCGGCTCCGCTCGGCTCCGCTCGGCTCCGCTCGGCTCCGCTCGGCTCCGCTCGGCTCCGCTCGTCTCCGCTCGGCTCCGCTCGGCTCCGCTCGGCTCCGCTCGGCTCCGCTCGGCTCCGCTCGGCTCCGCTCGGCTCCGCTCGGCTCCGCTCGGCTCCGCTCGGCTCCGCTCGGCTCCGCTCGGCTCCGCTCGGCTCCGCTCGGCTCCGCTCGGCTCCGCTCGGCTCCGCTCGGCTCCGCTCGGCTCCGCTCCGCAGATCGGTGTACCATAATACACCGCCATAAACAGTACCGTAATTGACAAGATACATGGCAAGTGAAACGATAGCACAAAATGCGCTCTTAGTTCAGATTTACGTCTAGTAAATTAAAATATTTGCACCGTGGATTATTCACTACATGTATACAATGTAATCATCCATAGCTAATACTGCATCTTTTGAATAAAACTTTTGTAAACAAAAAAAAACCTACTGATGAGTCTAGGAGGTCGATTCCGAGCCGAAACGCACATCCAAATCCAAATATCCTTTTTCCTCCCTCGACATGCCTCCTCTCCACGGAGAAATTACGGTCCTCAGCAAGTGTTGCCGCGGCGGGCCGGGTCAAGTGGCAAGATGCGTACATTAGGTCCCACCTTAGGGCTGGTAAGACCGTCTCCGATTTGGATGAAACTTGGTGGATATATTAAGCAGGCGAAAATAAGGCACACGTATTTTTATAGCGGCCCAATCGTAAGTTTAGGCTCGGCTCGGCTCGGCTCCGCTCGGCTCCGCTCGGCTCCGCTCGGCTCCGCTCGGCTCCGCTCGGCTCCGCTCGGCTCCGCTCGGCTCCGCTCGGCTCCGCTCGGCTCCGCTCGGCTCCGCTCGGCTCCGCTCGGCTCCGCTCGGCTCCGCTCGGCTCCGCTCGGCTCCGCTCGGCTCCGCTCGGCTCCGCTCGGCTCCGCTCGGCTCCGCTCGGCTCCGCTCGGCTCCGCTCGGCTCCGCTCGGCTCCGCTCGGTTCCGCTCGGCTCCGCTCGGCTCCGCTCTGCTCCGCTCGGCTCCGCTCTGCTCCGCTCGGCTCCGCTCTGCTCCGCTCGGCTCCGCTCTGCTCCGCTCGGCTCCGCTCTGCTCCGCTCGGCTCCGCTCTGCTCCGCTCGGCTCCGCTCTGCTCCGCTCGGCTCCGCTCTGCTCCGCTCGGCTCCGCTCTGCTCCGCTCGGCTCCGCTCGGCTCCGCTCGACTCGGCTCTGTTCCGCAGATCGGTGTACCATAATACACCGCCATAAACAGTACCGTAATTGACAAGATACATGGCAAGTGAAACGATAGCACAAAATGCGCTCTTAGTTCAGATTTAGGTCTAGTAAATTAAAATATTTGCACCGTGGATTATTCACTACATGTATACAATGTAATCATCCATAGCTAATACTGCATCTTTTGAATAAAACTTTTGTAAACAAAAAAAACCTACTGATGAGTCTAGGAGGTCGATTCCGAGCCGAAACGCACATCCAAATCCAAATATCCTTTTTCCTCCCTCGACATGCCTCCTCTCCACGGAGAAATTACGGTCCTCAGCAAGTTGTTGCCGCGGCGGGCCGGGTCAAGTGGCAAGATGCGAACATTAGGTCAAACCTTAGGGCTGGTAAGACCGTCTCCGATTTTGATGAAACTTGGTGGATATATTAAGCAGGCGAAAATAAGGCACACGTATTTTTATAGCGGCCCAATCGCAAGTTTAGGCTCGGCTCGGCTCCGCTCGGCTCCGCTCGGCTCCGCTCGGCTCGGCTCGGCTCCGCTCGGCTCCGCTCGGCTCCGCTCGACTCGGCTCTGCTCCGCAGATCGGTGTACCATAATACACCGCCATAAACAGTACCGTAATTGACAAGATACATGGCAAGTGAAACGATAGCACAAAATGCGCTCTTAGTTCAGATTTACGTCTAGTAAATTAAAATATTTGCACCGTGGATTATTCACTACATGTATACAATGTAATCATCCATAGCTAATACTGCATCTTTTGAATAAAACATTTGTAAACAAAAAAAAACCTACTGATGAGTCTAGGAGGTCGATTCCGAGCCGAAACGCACATCCAAATCCAAATATCCTTTTTCCTCCCTCGACATGCCTCCTCTCCACGGAGAAATTACGGTCCTCAGCAAGTTGTTGCCGCGGCGGGCCGGGTCAAGTGGCAAGATGCGTACATTAGGTCCCACCTTAGGGCTGGTAAGACCGTCTCCGATTTTGATGAAACTTGGTGGATATATTAATCAGGCGAAAATAAGGCACACGTATTTTTATAGCGGCTCAATCGCAAGTTTTGGCTCGGCTCGGCCCGGCTCGGCTCGGCTCCGCTCGGCTCCGCTCGGCTCCGCTCGGCTCCGCTCGGCTCCGCTCGGCTCCGCTCGGCTCCGCTCGTCTCCGCTCGGCTCCGCTCGGCTCCGCTCGGCTCCGCTCGGCTCCGCTCGGCTCCGCTCGGCTCCGCTCGGCTCCGCTCGGCTCCGCTCGGCTCCGCTCGGCTCCGCTCGGCTCCGCTCGGCTCCGCTCGGCTCCGCTCGGCTCCGCTCGGCTCCGCTCGGCTCCGCTCGGCTCCGCTCGGCTCCGCTCGGCTCCGCTCGGCTCCGCTCGGCTCCGCTCGGCTCCGCTCGGCTCCGCTCGGCTCCGCTCGGCTCCGCTCGGCTCCGCTCGGCTCTGCTCCGCAGATCGGTGTACCATAATACACCGCCATAAACAGTACCGTAATTGACAAGATACATGGCAAGTGAAACGATAGCACAAAATGCGCTCTTAGTTCAGATTTACGTCTAGTAAATTAAAATATTTGCACCGTGGATTATTCACTACATGTATACAATGTAATCATCCATAGCTAATACTGCATCTTTTGAATAAAACTTTTGTAAACAAAAAAAACCTACTGATGAGTCTAGGAGGTCGATTCCGAGCCGAAACGCACATCCAAATCCAAATATCCTTTTTCCTCCCTCGACATGCCTCCTCTCCACGGAGAAATTACGGTCCTCAGCAAGTTGTTGCCGCGGCGGGCCGGGTCAAGTGGCAAGATGCGAACATTAGGTCAAACCTTAGGGCTGGTAAGACCGTCTCCGATTTTGATGAAACTTGGTGGATATATTAAGCAGGCGAAAATAAGGCACACGTATTTTTATAGCGGCCCAATCGCAAGTTTAGGCTCGGCTCGGCTCCGCTCGGCTCCGCTCGGGTCCGCTCGGCTCCGCTCGGCTCCGCTCGGCTCCGCTCGGCTCCGCTCGGCTCCGCTCGGCTCCGCTCGGCTCCGCTCGGCTCCGCTCGGCTCCGCTCGGCTCCGCTCGGCTCCGCTCGGCTCCGCTCGGCTCCGCTCGGCTCCGCTCGGCTCCGCTCGGCTCCGCTCGGCTCCGCTCGGCTCCGCTCGGCTCCGCTCGGCTTCGCTCGGCTCCGCTCGGCTCCGCTCGGCTCCGCTCGGCTCCGCTCGGCTCCGCTCGGCTCCGCTCGGCTCCGCTCGGCTCCGCTCGGCTCGGCTCGGCTCGGCTCGGCTCGGCTCGGCTCGGCTCGGCTCGGCTCCGCTCGGCTCGGCTCGGCTCGGCTCGGCTCCGCTCGGCTCGGCTCGGCTCGGCTCGGCTCCGCTCGGCTCGGCTCGGCTCCGCTCGGCTCCGCTCGGCTCGGCTCGGCTCCGCTCGGCTCCGCTCGGCTCCGCTCGGCTCCGCTCGGCTCGGCTCGGCTCCGCTCGGCTCCGCTCGGCTCGGCTCGGCTCCGCTCGGCTCGGCTCGGCTCCGCTCGGCTCCGCTCGGCTCCGCTCGACTCGGCTCTGCTCCGCAGATCGGTGTACCATAATACACCGCCATAAACAGTACCGTAATTGACAAGATACATGGCAAGTGAAACGATAGCACAAAATGCGCTCTTAGTTCAGATTTACGTCTAGTAAATTAAAATATTTGCACCGTGGATTATTCACTACATGTATACAATGTAATCATCCATAGCTAATACTGCATCTTTTGAATAAAACATTTGTAAACAAAAAAAAACCTACTGATGAGTCTAGGAGGTCGATTCCGAGCCGAAACGCACATCCAAATCCAAATATCCTTTTTCCTCCCTCGACATGCCTCCTCTCCACGGAGAAATTACGGTCCTCAGCAAGTTGTTGCCGCGGCGGGCCGGGTCAAGTGGCAAGATGCGTACATTAGGTCCCACCTTAGGGCTGGTAAGACCGTCTCCGATTTTGATGAAACTTGGTGGATATATTAATCAGGCGAAAATAAGGCACACGTACTTTTATAGCGGCTCAATCGCAAGTTTTGGCTCGGCTCGGCCCGGCTCGGCTCGGCTCCGCTCGGCTCCGCTCGGCTCCGCTCGGCTCCGCTCGGCTCCGCTCGGCTCCGCTCGGCTCCGCTCGTCTCCGCTCGGCTCCGCTCGGCTCCGCTCGGCTCCGCTCGGCTCCGCTCGGCTCCGCTCGGCTCCGCTCGGCTCCGCTCGGCTCCGCTCGGCTCCGCTCGGCTCCGCTCGGCTCCGCTCGGCTCCGCTCGGCTCCGCTCGGCTCCGCTCGGCTCCGCTCGGCTCCGCTCGGCTCCGCTCGGCTCCGCTCGGCTCCGCTCGGCTCCGCTCGGCTCCGCTCGGCTCCGCTCGGCTTCGCTCGGCTCCGCTCGGCTCCGCTCGGCTCCGCTCGGGTCCGCTCGGCTCCGCTCGGGTCCGCTCGGGTCCGCTCGGGTCCGCTCGGCTCCGCTCGGCTCCGCTCGGCTCCGCTCGGCTCCGCTCGGCTCCGCTCGGCTCCGCTCGGCTCCGCTCGGCTCCGCTCGGCTCCGCTCGGCTCCGCTCGGCTCCGCTCGGCTCCGCTCGGCTCCGCTCGGCTCCGCTCGGCTCCGCTCGGCTCCGCTCGGCTCCGCTCGGCTCCGCTCGGCTCCGCTCGGCTCCGCTCGGCTCCGCTCGGCTCCGCTCGGCTCCGCTCGGCTCCGCTCGGCTCCGCTCGGCTCCGCTCGGCTCCGCTCGGCTCCGCTCGGCTCCGCTCGGCTCCGCTCGGCTCCGCTCGGCTCCGCTCGGCTCCGCTCGGCTCGGCTCGGCTCGGCTCGGCTCGGCTCCGCTCGGCTCGGCTCGGCTCGGCTCGGCTCCGCTCGGCTCGGCTCGGCTCGGCTCGGCTCCGCTCGGCTCGGCTCGGCTCCGCTCGGCTCCGCTCGGCTCGGCTCGGCTCCGCTCGGCTCCGCTCGGCTCCGCTCGGCTCCGCTCGGCTCGGCTCGGCTCCGCTCGGCTCCGCTCGGCTCGGCTCGGCTCCGCTCGGCTCCGCTCGGCTCCGCTCGACTCGGCTCTGCTCCGCAGATCGGTGTACCATAATACACCGCCATAAACAGTACCGTAATTGACAAGATACATGGCAAGTGAAACGATAGCACAAAATGCGCTCTTAGTTCAGATTTACGTCTAGTAAATTAAAATATTTGCACCGTGGATTATTCACTACATGTATACAATGTAATCATCCATAGCTAATACTGCATCTTTTGAATAAAACATTTGTAAACAAAAAAAAACCTACTGATGAGTCTAGGAGGTCGATTCCGAGCCGAAACGCACATCCAAATCCAAATATCCTTTTTCCTCCCTCGACATGCCTCCTCTCCACGGAGAAATTACGGTCCTCAGCAAGTTGTTGCCGCGGCGGGCCGGGTCAAGTGGCAAGATGCGTACATTAGGTCCCACCTTAGGGCTGGTAAGACCGTCTCCGATTTTGATGAAACTTGGTGGATATATTAATCAGGCGAAAATAAGGCACACGTATTTTTATAGCGGCTCAATCGCAAGTTTTGGCTCGGCTCGGCCCGGCTCGGCTCGGCTCCGCTCGGCTCCGCTCGGCTCCGCTCGGCTCCGCTCGGCTCCGCTCGGCTCCGCTCGGCTCCGCTCGGCTCCGCTCGGCTCCGCTCGGCTCCGCTCGGCTCCGCTCGGCTCCGCTCGGCTCCGCTCGGCTCCGCTCGGCTCCGCTCGGCTCCGCTCGGCTCCGCTCGGCTCCGCTCGGCTCCGCTCGGCTTCGCTCGGCTCCGCTCGGCTCCGCTCGGCTCCGCTCGGCTCCGCTCGGCTCCGCTCGGCTCCGCTCGGCTCCGCTCGGCTCCGCTCGGCTCCGCTCGGCTCCGCTCGGCTCCGCTCGGCTCCGCTCGGCTCCGCTCGGCTCCGCTCGGCTCCGCTCGGCTCCGCTCGGCTCCGCTCGGCTCCGCTCGGCTCCGCTCGGCTCCGCTCGGCTCCGCTCGGCTCCGCTCGGCTCCGCTCGGCTCCGCTCGGCTCCGCTCGGCTCCGCTCGGCTCCGCTCGGCTCCGCTCGGCTCCGCTCGGCTCCGCTCGGCTCCGCTCGGCTCCGCTCGGCTCCGCTCGGCTCCGCTCGGCTCCGCTCGGCTCCGCTCGGCTCCGCTCGGCTCCGCTCGGCTCGGCTCGGCTCGGCTCCGCTCGGCTCGGCTCGGCTCGGCTCGGCTCCGCTCGGCTCGGCTCGGCTCGGCTCGGCTCCGCTCGGCTCGGCTCGGCTCCGCTCGGCTCCGCTCGGCTCGGCTCGGCTCCGCTCGGCTCCGCTCGGCTCCGCTCGGCTCCGCTCGGCTCGGCTCGGCTCCGCTCGGCTCCGCTCGGCTCGGCTCGGCTCCGCTCGGCTCCGCTCGGCTCCGCTCGACTCGGCTCTGCTCCGCAGATCGGTGTACCATAATACACCGCCATAAACAGTACCGTAATTGACAAGATACATGGCAAGTGAAACGATAGCACAAAATGCGCTCTTAGTTCAGATTTACGTCTAGTAAATTAAAATATTTGCACCGTGGATTATTCACTACATGTATACAATGTAATCATCCATAGCTAATACTGCATCTTTTGAATAAAACATTTGTAAACAAAAAAAAACCTACTGATGAGTCTAGGAGGTCGATTCCGAGCCGAAACGCACATCCAAATCCAAATATCCTTTTTCCTCCCTCGACATGCCTCCTCTCCACGGAGAAATTACGGTCCTCAGCAAGTTGTTGCCGCGGCGGGCCGGGTCAAGTGGCAAGATGCGTACATTAGGTCCCACCTTAGGGCTGGTAAGACCGTCTCCGATTTTGATGAAACTTGGTGGATATATTAATCAGGCGAAAATAAGGCACACGTATTTTTATAGCGGCTCAATCGCAAGTTTTGGCTCGGCTCGGCCCGGCTCGGCTCGGCTCCGCTCGGCTCCGCTCGGCTCCGCTCGGCTCCGCTCGGCTCCGCTCGGCTCCGCTCGTCTCCGCTCGGCTCCGCTCGGCTCCGCTCGGCTCCGCTCGGCTCCGCTCGGCTCCGCTCGGCTCCGCTCGGCTCCGCTCGGCTCCGCTCGGCTCCGCTCGGCTCCGCTCGGCTCCGCTCGGCTCCGCTCGGCTCCGCTCGGCTCCGCTCGGCTCCGCTCGGCTCCGCTCGGCTCCGCTCGGCTCCGCTCGGCTCCGCTCGGCTCCGCTCGGCTCCGCTCGGCTCCGCTCGGCTCCGCTCGGCTCCGCTCGGCTTCGCTCGGCTCCGCTCGGCTCCGCTCGGCTCCGCTCGGGTCCGCTCGGCTCCGCTCGGCTCCGCTCGGCTCCGCTCGGCTCCGCTCGGCTCCGCTCGGCTCCGCTCGGCTCCGCTCGGCTCCGCTCGGCTCCGCTCGGCTCCGCTCGGCTCCGCTCGGCTCCGCTCGGCTCCGCTCGGCTCCGCTCGGCTCCGCTCGGCTCCGCTCGGCTCCGCTCGGCTCCGCTCGGCTCCGCTCGGCTCCGCTCGGCTCCGCTCGGCTCCGCTCGGCTCCGCTCGGCTCCGCTCGGCTCCGCTCGGCTCCGCTCGGCTCCGCTCGGCTCCGCTCGGCTCCGCTCGGCTCCGCTCGGCTCCGCTCGGCTCCGCTCGGCTACGCTCGGCTCCGCTCGGCTCCGCTCGGCTCCGCTCGGCTCCGCTCGGCTCCGCTCGGCTCCGCTCGGCTCCGCTCGGCTCCGCTCGGCTCCGCTCGGCTCCGCTCGGCTCCGCTCGGCTCCGCTCGGCTCGGCTCGGCTCGGCTCGGCTCGGCTCGGCTCGGCTCGGCTCGGCTCCGCTCGGCTCGGCTCGGCTCGGCTCGGCTCCGCTCGGCTCGGCTCGGCTCGGCTCGGCTCCGCTCGGCTCGGCTCGGCTCCGCTCGGCTCCGCTCGGCTCGGCTCGGCTCCGCTCGGCTCCGCTCGGCTCCGCTCGGCTCCGCTCGGCTCGGCTCGGCTCCGCTCGGCTCCGCTCGGCTCGGCTCGGCTCCGCTCGGCTCGGCTCGGCTCCGCTCGGCTCCGCTCGGCTCCGCTCGACTCGGCTCTGCTCCGCAGATCGGTGTACCATAATACACCGCCATAAACAGTACCGTAATTGACAAGATACATGGCAAGTGAAACGATAGCACAAAATGCGCTCTTAGTTCAGATTTACGTCTAGTAAATTAAAATATTTGCACCGTGGATTATTCACTACATGTATACAATGTAATCATCCATAGCTAATACTGCATCTTTTGAATAAAACATTTGTAAACAAAAAAAAACCTACTGATGAGTCTAGGAGGTCGATTCCGAGCCGAAACGCACATCCAAATCCAAATATCCTTTTTCCTCCCTCGACATGCCTCCTCTCCACGGAGAAATTACGGTCCTCAGCAAGTTGTTGCCGCGGCGGGCCGGGTCAAGTGGCAAGATGCGTACATTAGGTCCCACCTTAGGGCTGGTAAGACCGTCTCCGATTTTGATGAAACTTGGTGGATATATTAATCAGGCGAAAATAAGGCACACGTACTTTTATAGCGGCTCAATCGCAAGTTTTGGCTCGGCTCGGCCCGGCTCGGCTCGGCTCCGCTCGGCTCCGCTCGGCTCCGCTCGGCTCCGCTCGGCTCCGCTCGGCTCCGCTCGGCTCCGCTCGTCTCCGCTCGGCTCCGCTCGGCTCCGCTCGGCTCCGCTCGGCTCCGCTCGGCTCCGCTCGGCTCCGCTCGGCTCCGCTCGGCTCCGCTCGGCTCCGCTCGGCTCCGCTCGGCTCCGCTCGGCTCCGCTCGGCTCCGCTCGGCTCCGCTCGGCTCCGCTCGGCTCCGCTCGGCTCCGCTCGGCTCCGCTCGGCTCCGCTCGGCTCCGCTCGGCTCCGCTCGGCTCCGCTCGGCTCCGCTCGGCTCCGCTCGGCTCCGCTCGGCTTCGCTCGGCTCCGCTCGGCTCCGCTCGGCTCCGCTCGGGTCCGCTCGGCTCCGCTCGGGTCCGCTCGGGTCCGCTCGGGTCCGCTCGGGTCCGCTCGGCTCCGCTCGGCTCCGCTCGGCTCCGCTCGGCTCCGCTCGGCTCCGCTCGGCTCCGCTCGGCTCCGCTCGGCTCCGCTCGGCTCCGCTCGGCTCCGCTCGGCTCCGCTCGGCTCCGCTCGGCTCCGCTCGGCTCCGCTCGGCTCCGCTCGGCTCCGCTCGGCTCCGCTCGGCTCCGCTCGGCTCCGCTCGGCTCCGCTCGGCTCCGCTCGGCTCCGCTCGGCTCCGCTCGGCTCCGCTCGGCTCCGCTCGGCTCCGCTCGGCTCCGCTCGGCTCCGCTCGGCTCCGCTCGGCTCCGCTCGGCTCCGCTCGGCTCCGCTCGGCTCCGCTCGGCTCGGCTCGGCTCGGCTCGGCTCGGCTCCGCTCGGCTCGGCTCGGCTCGGCTCGGCTCCGCTCGGCTCGGCTCGGCTCGGCTCGGCTCCGCTCGGCTCGGCTCGGCTCCGCTCGGCTCCGCTCGGCTCGGCTCGGCTCCGCTCGGCTCCGCTCGGCTCCGCTCGGCTCCGCTCGGCTCGGCTCGGCTCCGCTCGGCTCCGCTCGGCTCGGCTCGGCTCCGCTCGGCTCCGCTCGGCTCCGCTCGACTCGGCTCTGCTCCGCAGATCGGTGTACCATAATACACCGCCATAAACAGTACCGTAATTGACAAGATACATGGCAAGTGAAACGATAGCACAAAATGCGCTCTTAGTTCAGATTTACGTCTAGTAAATTAAAATATTTGCACCGTGGATTATTCACTACATGTATACAATGTAATCATCCATAGCTAATACTGCATCTTTTGAATAAAACATTTGTAAACAAAAAAAAACCTACTGATGAGTCTAGGAGGTCGATTCCGAGCCGAAACGCACATCCAAATCCAAATATCCTTTTTCCTCCCTCGACATGCCTCCTCTCCACGGAGAAATTACGGTCCTCAGCAAGTTGTTGCCGCGGCGGGCCGGGTCAAGTGGCAAGATGCGTACATTAGGTCCCACCTTAGGGCTGGTAAGACCGTCTCCGATTTTGATGAAACTTGGTGGATATATTAATCAGGCGAAAATAAGGCACACGTATTTTTATAGCGGCTCAATCGCAAGTTTTGGCTCGGCTCGGCCCGGCTCGGCTCGGCTCCGCTCGGCTCCGCTCGGCTCCGCTCGGCTCCGCTCGGCTCCGCTCGTCTCCGCTCGGCTCCGCTCGGCTCCGCTCGGCTCCGCTCGGCTCCGCTCGGCTCCGCTCGGCTCCGCTCGGCTCCGCTCGGCTCCGCTCGGCTCCGCTCGGCTCCGCTCGGCTCCGCTCGGCTCCGCTCGGCTCCGCTCGGCTCCGCTCGGCTCCGCTCGGCTCCGCTCGGCTCCGCTCGGCTTCGCTCGGCTCCGCTCGGCTTCGCTCGGCTCCGCTCGGCTCCGCTCGGCTCCGCTCGGGTCCGCTCGGGTCCGCTCGGCTCCGCTCGGCTCCGCTCGGCTCCGCTCGGCTCCGCTCGGCTCCGCTCGGCTCCGCTCGGCTCCGCTCGGCTCCGCTCGGCTCCGCTCGGCTCCGCTCGGCTCCGCTCGGCTCCGCTCGGCTCCGCTCGGCTCCGCTCGGCTCCGCTCGGCTCCGCTCGGCTCCGCTCGGCTCCGCTCGGCTCCGCTCGGCTCCGCTCGGCTCCGCTCGGCTCCGCTCGGCTCCGCTCGGCTCCGCTCGGCTCCGCTCGGCTCCGCTCGGCTCCGCTCGGCTCCGCTCGGCTCCGCTCGGCTCCGCTCGGCTCCGCTCGGCTCCGCTCGGCTCCGCTCGGCTCCGCTCGGCTCCGCTCGGCTCCGCTCGGCTCCGCTCGGCTCCGCTCGGCTCCGCTCGGCTCGGCTCGGCTCGGCTCGGCTCGGCTCCGCTCGGCTCGGCTCGGCTCGGCTCGGCTCCGCTCGGCTCGGCTCGGCTCGGCTCGGCTCCGCTCGGCTCGGCTCGGCTCCGCTCGGCTCCGCTCGGCTCGGCTCGGCTCCGCTCGGCTCCGCTCGGCTCCGCTCGGCTCCGCTCGGCTCGGCTCGGCTCCGCTCGGCTCCGCTCGGCTCGGCTCGGCTCCGCTCGGCTCCGCTCGGCTCCGCTCGACTCCGCAGATCGGTGTACCATAATACACCGCCATAAACAGTACCGTAATTGACAAGATACATGGCAAGTGAAACGATAGCACAAAATGCGCTCTTAGTTCAGATTTACGTCTAGTAAATTAAAATATTTGCACCGTGGATTATTCACTACATGTATACAATGTAATCATCCATAGCTAATACTGCATCTTTTGAATAAAACATTTGTAAACAAAAAAAAACCTACTGATGAGTCTAGGAGGTCGATTCCGAAACGAAACGCACATCCAAATCCAAATATCCTTTTTCCTCCCTCGACATGCCTCCTCTCCACGGAGAAATTACGGTCCTCAGCAAGTTGTTGCCGCGGCGGGCCGGGTCAAGTGGCAAGATGCGTACATTAGGTCCCACCTTAGGGCTGGTAAGACCGTCTCCGATTTTGATGAAACTTGGTGGATATATTAATCAGGCGAAAATAAGGCACACGTATTTTTATAGCGGCTCAATCGCAAGTTTTGGCTCGGCTCGGCCCGGCTCGGCTCGGCTCCGCTCGGCTCCGCTCGGCTCCGCTCGGCTCCGCTCGGCTCCGCTCGGCTCCGCTCGGCTCCGCTCGGCTCCGCTCGTCTCCGCTCGGCTCCGCTCGGCTCCGCTCGGCTCCGCTCGGCTCCGCTCGGCTCCGCTCGGCTCCGCTCGGCTCCGCTCGGCTCCGCTCGGCTCCGCTCGGCTCCGCTCGGCTCCGCTCGGCTCCGCTCGGCTCCGCTCGGCTCCGCTCGGCTCCGCTCGGCTCCGCTCGGCTTCGCTCGGCTCCGCTCGGCTCCGCTCGGCTCCGCTCGGGTCCGCTCGGCTCCGCTCGGCTCCGCTCGGCTCCGCTCGGCTCCGCTCGGCTCCGCTCGGCTCCGCTCGGCTCCGCTCGGCTCCGCTCGGCTCCGCTCGGCTCCGCTCGGCTCCGCTCGGCTCCGCTCGGCTCCGCTCGGCTCCGCTCGGCTCCGCTCGGCTCCGCTCGGCTCCGCTCGGCTCCGCTCGGCTCCGCTCGGCTCCGCTCGGCTCCGCTCGGCTCCGCTCGGCTCCGCTCGGCTCCGCTCGGCTCCGCTCGGCTCCGCTCGGCTCCGCTCGGCTCCGCTCGGCTCCGCTCGGCTCCGCTCGGCTCCGCTCGGCTCCGCTCGGCTCCGCTCGGCTCCGCTCGGCTCCGCTCGGCTCCGCTCGGCTCCGCTCGGCTCCGCTCGGCTCCGCTCGGCTCCGCTCGGCTCCGCTCGGCTCCGCTCGGCTCCGCTCGGCTCCGCTCGGCTCCGCTCGGCTCCGCTCGGCTCCGCTCGGCTCCGCTCGGCTCCGCTCGGCTCCGCTCGGCTCCGCTCGGCTCCGCTCGGCTCCGCTCGGCTCCGCTCGGCTCCGCTCGGCTCCGCTCGGCTCCGCTCGGCTCCGCTCGGCTCCGCTCGGCTCCGCTCGGCTCCGCTCGGCTCCGCTCGGCTCCGCTCGGCTCCGCTCGGCTCCGCTCGGCTCCGCTCGGCTCCGCTCGGCTCGGCTCCGCTCGGCTCGGCTCGGCTCGGCTCGGCTCCGCTCGGCTCGGCTCGGCTCGGCTCGGCTCCGCTCGGCTCGGCTCGGCTCCGCTCGGCTCCGCTCGGCTCGGCTCGGCTCCGCTCGGCTCCGCTCGGCTCCGCTCGGCTCCGCTCGGCTCGGCTCGGCTCCGCTCGGCTCCGCTCGGCTCGGCTCGGCTCCGCTCGGCTCCGCTCGGCTCCGCTCGACTCGGCTCTGCTCCGCAGATCGGTGTACCATAATACACCGCCATAAACAGTACCGTAATTGACAAGATACATGGCAAGTGAAACGATAGCACAAAATGCGCTCTTAGTTCAGATTTACGTCTAGTAAATTAAAATATTTGCACCGTGGATTATTCACTACATGTATACAATGTAATCATCCATAGCTAATACTGCATCTTTTGAATAAAACATTTGTAAACAAAAAAAAACCTACTGATGAGTCTAGGAGGTCGATTCCGAGCCGAAACGCACATCCAAATCCAAATATCCTTTTTCCTCCCTCGACATGCCTCCTCTCCACGGAGAAATTACGGTCCTCAGCAAGTTGTTGCCGCGGCGGGCCGGGTCAAGTGGCAAGATGCGTACATTAGGTCCCACCTTAGGGCTGGTAAGACCGTCTCCGATTTTGATGAAACTTGGTGGATATATTAATCAGGCGAAAATAAGGCACACGTATTTTTATAGCGGCTCAATCGCAAGTTTTGGCTCGGCTCGGCTCGGCTCCGCTCGGCTCCGCTCGGCTCCGCTCGGCTCCGCTCGGCTCCGCTCGGCTCCGCTCGGCTCCGCTCGGCTCCGCTCGGCTCCGCTCGGCTCCGCTCGGCTCCGCTCGGCTCCGCTCGGCTCCGCTCGGCTCCGCTCGGCTCCGCTCGGCTCCGCTCGGCTCCGCTCGGCTCCGCTCGGCTCCGCTCGGCTCCGCTCGGCTCCGCTCGGCTCCGCTCGGCTCCGCTCGGCTCCGCTCGGCTCCGCTCGGCTCCGCTCGGCTCCGCTCGGCTCCGCTCGGCTCCGCTCGGCTCCGCTCGGCTCCGCTCGGCTCCGCTCGGCTCCGCTCGGCTCCGCTCGGCTCCGCTCGGCTCCGCTCGGCTCCGCTCGGCTCCGCTCGGCTCCGCTCGGCTCCGCTCGGCTCCGCTCGGCTCCGCTCGGCTCCGCTCGGCTCCGCTCGGCTCCGCTCGGCTCCGCTCGGCTCCGCTCGGCTCGGCTCCGCTCGGCTCGGCTCGGCTCGGCTCGGCTCCGCTCGGCTCGGCTCGGCTCGGCTCGGCTCCGCTCGGCTCGGCTCGGCTCCGCTCGGCTCCGCTCGGCTCGGCTCGGCTCCGCTCGGCTCCGCTCGGCTCCGCTCGGCTCCGCTCGGCTCGGCTCGGCTCCGCTCGGCTCCGCTCGGCTCGGCTCGGCTCCGCTCGGCTCCGCTCGGCTCCGCTCGACTCGGCTCTGCTCCGCAGATCGGTGTACCATAATACACCGCCATAAACAGTACCGTAATTGACAAGATACATGGCAAGTGAAACGATAGCACAAAATGCGCTCTTAGTTCAGATTTACGTCTAGTAAATTAAAATATTTGCACCGTGGATTATTCACTACATGTATACAATGTAATCATCCATAGCTAATACTGCATCTTTTGAATAAAACATTTGTAAACAAAAAAAAACCTACTGATGAGTCTAGGAGGTCGATTCCGAGCCGAAACGCACATCCAAATCCAAATATCCTTTTTCCTCCCTCGACATGCCTCCTCTCCACGGAGAAATTACGGTCCTCAGCAAGTTGTTGCCGCGGCGGGCCGGGTCAAGTGGCAAGATGCGTACATTAGGTCCCACCTTAGGGCTGGTAAGACCGTCTCCGATTTTGATGAAACTTGGTGGATATATTAATCAGGCGAAAATAAGGCACACGTATTTTTATAGCGGCTCAATCGCAAGTTTTGGCTCGGCTCGGCTCGGCTCGGCTCGGCTCCGCTCGGCTCCGCTCGGCTCCGCTCGGCTCCGCTCGGCTCCGCTCGGCTCCGCTCGGCTCCGCTCGGCTCCGCTCGGCTCCGCTCGGCTCCGCTCGGCTCCGCTCGGCTCCGCTCGTCTCCGCTCGGCTCCGCTCGGCTCCGCTCGGCTCCGCTCGGCTCCGCTCGGCTCCGCTCGGCTCCGCTCGGCTCCGCTCGGCTCCGCTCGGCTCCGCTCGGCTCCGCTCGGCTCCGCTCGGCTCCGCTCGGCTCCGCTCGGCTCCGCTCGGCTCCGCTCGGCTCCGCTCGGCTCCGCTCGGCTCCGCTCGGCTCCGCTCGGCTCCGCTCGGCTCTGCTCCGCAGATCGGTGTACCATAATACACCGCCATAAACAGTACCGTAATTGACAAGATACATGGCAAGTGAAACGATAGCACAAAATGCGCTCTTAGTTCAGATTTACGTCTAGTAAATTAAAATATTTGCACCGTGGATTATTCACTACATGTATACAATGTAATCATCCATAGCTAATACTGCATCTTTTGAATAAAACTTTTGTAAACAAAAAAAAACCTACTGATGAGTCTAGGAGGTCGATTCCGAGCCGAAACGCACATCCAAATCCAAATATCCTTTTTCCTTCCTCGACATGCCTCCTCTCCACGGAGAAATTACGGTCCTCAGCAAGTTGTTGCCGCGGCGGGCCGGGTCAAGTGGCAAGATGCGTACATTAGGTCCCACCTTAGGGCTGGTAAGACCGTCTGCGATTTTGATGAAACTTGGTGGATATATTAAGCAGGCGAAAATAAGGCACACGTATTTTTATAGCGGCCCAATCGCAAGTTTAGGCTCGGCGCGGCTCGGCTCGGCTCGGCTCCGCTCGGCTCCGCTCGGCTCCGCTCGGCTCCGCTCGGCTCCGCTCGGCTCCGCTCGGCTCCGCTCGGCTCCGCTCGGCTCCGCTCGGCTCCGCTCGGCTCCGCTCGGCTCCGCTCGGCTCCGCTCGGCTCCGCTCGGCTCCGCTCGGCTCCGCTCGGCTCCGCTCGGTTCCGCTCGGCTCCGCTCGGCTCCGCTCTGCTCCGCTCGGCTCCGCTCTGCTCCGCTCGGCTCCGCTCGGCTCCGCTCGACTCGGCTCTGCTCCGCAGATCGGTGTACCATAATACACCGCCATAAACAGTACCGTAATTGACAAGATACATGGCAAGTGAAACGATAGCACAAAATGCGCTCTTAGTTCAGATTTACGTCTAGTAAATTAAAATATTTGCACCGTGGATTATTCACTACATGTATACAATGTAATCATCCATAGCTAATACTGCATCTTTTGAATAAAACTTTTGTAAACAAAAAAAAACCTACTGATGAGTCTAGGAGGTCGATTCCGAGCCGAAACGCACATCCAAATCCAAATATCCTTTTGCCTCCCTCGACATGCCTCCTCTCCACGGAGAAATTACGGTCCTCAGCAAGTTGTTGCCGCGGCGGGCCGGGTCAAGTGGCAAGATGCGAACATTAGGTCAAACCTTAGGGCTGGTAAGACCGTCTCCGATTTTGATGAAACTTGGTGGATATATTAAGCAGGCGAAAATAAGGCACACGTATTTTTATAGCGGCCCAATCGCAAGTTTAGGCTCGGCTCGGCTCCGCTCTGCTCCGCTCGGCTCCGCTCTGCTCCGCTCGGCTCCGCTCGGCTCCGCTCGACTCGGCTCTGCTCCGCAGATCGGTGTACCATAATACACCGCCATAAACAGTACCGTAATTGACAAGATACATGGCAAGTGAAACGATAGCACAAAATGCGCTCTTAGTTCAGATTTACGTCTAGTAAATTAAAATATTTGCACCGTGGATTATTCACTACATGTATACAATGTAATCATCCATAGCTAATACTGCATCTTTTGAATAAAACTTTTGTAAACAAAAAAAAACCTACTGATGAGTCTAGGAGGTCGATTCCGAGCCGAAACGCACATCCAAATCCAAATATCCTTTTTCCTCCCTCGACATGCCTCCTCTCCACGGAGAAATTACGGTCCTCAGCAAGTTGTTGCCGCGGCGGGCCGGGTCAAGTGGCAAGATGCGAACATTAGGTCAAACCTTAGGGCTGGTAAGACCGTCTCCGATTTTGATGAAACTTGGTGGATATATTAAGCAGGCGAAAATAAGGCACACGTATTTTTATAGCGGCCCAATCGCAAGTTTAGGCTCGGCTCGGCTCCGCTCTGCTCCGCTCGGCTCCGCTCTGCTCCGCTCGGCTCCGCTCTGCTCCGCTCGGCTCCGCTCGGCTCCGCTCGACTCGGCTCTGCTCCGCAGATCGGTGTACCATAATACACCGCCATAAACAGTACCGTAATTGACAAGATACATGGCAAGTGAAACGATAGCACAAAATGCGCTCTTAGTTCAGATTTACGTCTAGTAAATTAAAATATTTGCACCGTGGATTATTCACTACATGTATACAATGTAATCATCCATAGCTAATACTGCATCTTTTGAATAAAACTTTTGTAAACAAAAAAAACCTACTGATGAGTCTAGGAGGTCGATTCCGAGCCGAAACGCACATCCAAATCCAAATATCCTTTTTCCTCCCTCGACATGCCTCCTCTCCACGGAGAAATTACGGTCCTCAGCAAGTTGTTGCCGCGGCGGGCCGGGTCAAGTGGCAAGATGCGAACATTAGGTCAAACCTTAGGGCTGGTAAGACCGTCTCCGATTTTGATGAAACTTGGTGGATATATTAAGCAGGCGAAAATAAGGCACACGTATTTTTATAGCGGCCCAATCGCAAGTTTAGGCTCGGCTCGGCTCCGCTCGGCTCCGCTCGGGTCCGCTCGGCTCCGCTCGGCTCCGCTCGGCTCCGCTCGGCTCCGCTCGGCTCCGCTCGGCTCCGCTCGGCTCCGCTCGGCTCCGCTCGGCTCCGCTCGGCTCCGCTCGGCTCCGCTCGGCTCCGCTCGGCTCCGCTCGGCTCCGCTCGGCTTCGCTCGGCTCCGCTCGGCTCCGCTCGGCTCCGCTCGGCTCCGCTCGGCTCCGCTCGGCTCCGCTCGGCTCCGCTCGGCTCCGCTCGGCTCCGCTCGGCTCCGCTCGGCTCCGCTCGGCTCCGCTCGGCTCCGCTCGGCTCCGCTCGGCTCCGCTCGGCTCCGCTCGGCTCCGCTCGGCTCCGCTCGGCTCCGCTCGGCTCCGCTCGGCTCCGCTCGGCTCCGCTCGGCTCCGCTCGGCTCCGCTCGGCTCCGCTCGGCTCCGCTCGGCTCCGCTCGGCTCCGCTCGGCTCCGCTCGGCTCCGCTCGGCTCCGCTCGGCTCCGCTCGGCTCCGCTCGGCTCCGCTCGGCTCCGCTCGGCTCCGCTCGGCTCCGCTCGGCTCCGCTCGGCTCCGCTCGGCTCCGCTCGGCTCCGCTCGGCTCGGCTCGGCTCGGCTCCGCTCGGCTCGGCTCGGCTCCGCTCGGCTCGGCTCGGCTCCGCTCGGCTCCGCTCGGCTCGGCTCGGCTCCGCTCGGCTCCGCTCGGCTCCGGTCGGCTCCGCTCGGCTCGGCTCGGCTCCGCTCGGCTCCGCTCGGCTCGGCTCGGCTCCGCTCGGCTCCGCTCGGCTCCGCTCGACTCGGCTCTGCTCCGCAGATCGGTGTACCATAATACACCGCCATAAACAGTACCGTAATTGACAAGATACATGGCAAGTGAAACGATAGCACAAAATGCGCACTTAGTTCAGATTTACGTCTAGTAAATTAAAATATTTGCACCGTGGATTATTCACTACATGTATACAATGTAATCATCCATAGCTAATACTGCATCTTTTGAATAAAACATTTGTAAACAAAAAAAAACCTACTGATGAGTCTAGGAGGTCGATTCCGAGCCGAAACGCACATCCAAATCCAAATATCCTTTTTCCTCCCTCGACATGCCTCCTCTCCACGGAGAAATTACGGTCCTCAGCAAGTTGTTGCCGCGGCGGGCCGGGTCAAGTGGCAAGATGCGTACATTAGGTCCCACCTTAGGGCTGGTAAGACCGTCTCCGATTTTGATGAAACTTGGTGGATATATTAATCAGGCGAAAATAAGGCACACGTATTTTTATAGCGGCTCAATCGCAAGTTTTGGCTCGGCTCCGCTCGGCTCCGCTCGGCTCCGCTCGGCTCCGCTCGGCTCCGCTCGGCTCCGCTCGGCTCCGCTCGTCTCCGCTCGGCTCCGCTCGGCTCCGCTCGGCTCCGCTCGGCTCCGCTCGGCTCCGCTCGGCTCCGCTCGGCTCCGCTCGGCTCCGCTCGGCTCCGCTCGGCTCCGCTCGGCTCCGCTCGGCTCCGCTCGGCTCCGCTCGGCTCCGCTCGGCTCCGCTCGGCTCCGCTCGGCTCCGCTCGGCTCCGCTCGGCTCCGCTCGGCTCCGCTCGGCTCCGCTCGGCTCCGCTCGGCTCTGCTCCGCAGATCGGTGTACCATAATACACCGCCATAAACAGTACCGTAATTGACAAGATACATGGCAAGTGAAACGATAGCACAAAATGCGCTCTTAGTTCAGATTTACGTCTAGTAAATTAAAATATTTGCACCGTGGATTATTCACTACATGTATACAATGTAATCATCCATAGCTAATACTGCATCTTTTGAATAAAACTTTTGTAAACAAAAAAAAACCTACTGATGAGTCTAGGAGGTCGATTCCGAGCCGAAACGCACATCCAAATCCAAATATCCTTTTTCCTTCCTCGACATGCCTCCTCTCCACGGAGAAATTACGGTCCTCAGCAAGTTGTTGCCGCGGCGGGCCGGGTCAAGTGGCAAGATGCGTACATTAGGTCCCACCTTAGGGCTGGTAAGACCGTCTGCGATTTTGATGAAACTTGGTGGATATATTAAGCAGGCGAAAATAAGGCACACGTATTTTTATAGCGGCCCAATCGCAAGTTTAGGCTCGGCGCGGCTCGGCTCGGCTCGGCTCCGCTCGGCTCCGCTCGGCTCCGCTCGGCTCCGCTCGGCTCCGCTCGGCTCCGCTCGGCTCCGCTCGGCTCCGCTCGGCTCCGCTCGGCTCCGCTCGGCTCCGCTCGGCTCCGCTCGGCTCCGCTCGGCTCCGCTCGGCTCCGCTCGGCTCCGCTCGGCTCCGCTCGGCTCCGCTCGGCTCGGCTCTGCTCCGCAGATCGGTGTACCATAATACACCGCCATAAACAGTACCGTAATTGACAAGATACATGGCAAGTGAAACGATAGCACACAATGCGCTCTTAGTTCAGATTTACGTCTAGTAAATTAAAATATTTGCACCGTGGATTATTCACTACATGTATACAATGTAATCATCCATAGCTAATACTGCATCTTTTGAATAAAACTTTTGTAAACAAAAAAAAACCTACTGATGAGTCTAGGAGGTCGATTCCGAGCCGAAACGCACATCCAAATCCAAATATCCTTTTTCCTCCCTCGACATGCCTCCTCTCCACGGAGAAATTACGGTCCTCAGCAAGTTGTTGCCGCGGCGGGCCGGGTCAAGTGGCAAGATGCGTACATTAGGTCCCACCTTAGGGCTGGTAAGACCGTCTCCGATTTTGATGAAACTTGGTGGATATATTAAGCAGGCGAAAATAAGGCACACGTATTTTTATAGCGGCCCAATCGCAAGTTTAGGCTCGGCTCGGCTCCGCTCTGCTCCGCTCGGCTCCGCTCTGCTCCGCTCGGCTCCGCTCTGCTCCGCTCGGCTCCGCTCGGCTCTCCGCTCGACTCGGCTCTGCTCCGCAGATCGGTGTACCATAATACACCGCCATAAACAGTACCGTAATTGACAAGATACATGGCAAGTGAAACGATAGCACAAAATGCGCTCTTAGTTCAGATTTACGTCTAGTAAATTAAAATATTTGCACCGTGGATTATTCACTACATGTATACAATGTAATCATCCATAGCTAATACTGCATCTTTTGAATAAAACTTTTGTAAACAAAAAAAAACCTACTGATGAGTCTAGGAGGTCGATTCCGAGCCGAAACGCACATCCAAATCCAAATATCCTTTTTCCTCCCTCGACATGCCTCCTCTCCACGGAGAAATTACGGTCCTCAGCAAGTGTTGCCGCGGCGGGCCGGGTCAAGTGGCAAGATGCGTACATTAGGTCCCACCTTAGGGCTGGTAAGACCGTCTCCGATTTGGATGAAACTTGGTGGATATATTAAGCAGGCGAAAATAAGGCACACGTATTTTTATAGCGGCCCAATCGTAAGTTTAGGCTCGGCTCGGCTCGGCTCCGCTCGGCTCCGCTCGGCTCCGCTCGGCTCCGCTCGGCTCCGCTCGGTTCCGCTCGGCTCCGCTCGGCTCCGCTCGGCTCCGCTCGGCTCCGCTCGGCTCCGCTCGGCTCCGCTCGGCTCCGCTCGGCTCCGCTCGGCTCCGCTCGGCTCCGCTCGGCTCCGCTCGACTCGGCTCTTCTCCGCAGATCGGTGTACCATAATACACCGCCATAAACAGTACCGTAATTGACAAGATACATGGCAAGTGAAACGATAGCACGAAATGCGCTCTTAGTTCAGATTTACGTCTAGTAAATTAAAATATTTGCACCGTGGATTATTCACTACATGTATACAATGTAATCATCCATAGCTAATACTGCATCTTTTGAATAAAACTTTTGTAAACAAAAAAAAACCTACTGATGAGTCTAGGAGGTCGATTCCGAGCCGAAACGCACATCCAAATCCAAATATCCTTTTTCCTCCCTCGACATGCCTCCTCTCCACGGAGAAATTACGGTCCTCAGCAAGTTGTTGCCGCGGCGGGCCGGGTCAAGTGGCAAGATGCGTACATTAGGTCCCACCTTAGGGCTGGTAAGACCGTCTCCGACTTTGATGAAACTTGGTGGATATATTAAGCAGGCGAAAATAAGGCACACGTATTTTTATAGCGGCCCAATCGCAAGTTTAGGCTCGGCTCGGCTCGGCTCCGCTCGGCTCCGCTCGGCTCCGCTCGGCTCCGCTCGGCTCCGCTCGGCTCCGCTCGGCTCCGCTCGGCTCCGCTCGACTCCGCTCGGCTCCGCTCGGCTCTGCTCCGCAGATCGGTGTACCATAATACACCGCCATAAACAGTACCGTAATTGACAAGATACATGGCAAGTGAAACGATAGCACAAAATGCGCTCTTAGTTCAGATTTACGTCTAGTAAATTAAAATATTTGCACCGTGGATTATTCACTACATATATGCAATGTAATCATCCATAGCTAATACTGCATCTTTTGAATAAAACTTTTGTAAACAAAAAAAAACCTACTGATGAGTCTAGGAGGTCGATTCCGAGCCGAAACGCACATCCAAATCCAAATATCCTTTTTCCTTCCTCGACATGCCTCCTCTCCACGGAGAAATTACGGTCCTCAGCAAGTTGTTGCCGCGGCGGGCCGGGTCAAGTGGCAAGATGCGTACATTAGGTCCCACCTTAGGGCTGGTAAGACCGTCTGCGATTTTGATGAAACTTGGTGGATATATTAAGCAGGCGAAAATAAGGCACACGTATTTTTATAGCGGCCCAATCGCAAGTTTAGGCTCGGCTCGGCTCGGCTCGGCTCGGCTCCGCTCGGCTCCGCTCGGCTCCGCTCGGCTCCGCTCGGCTCGGCTCGGCTCGGCTCGGCTCCGCTCGGCTCCGCTCGGCTCCGCTCGGCTCCGCTCGGCTCCGCTCGGCTCCGCTCGGCTCCGCTCGGCTCCGCTCGGCTCCGCTCGGCTCCGCTCGGCTCCGCTCGGCTCCGCTCGGCTCCGCTCGGCTCCGCTCGGCTCCGCTCGGCTCCGCTCGGCTCCGCTCGGCTCCGCTCGGCTCCGCTCGGCTCCGCTCGGCTCCGCTCGGCTCCGCTCGGCTCCGCTCGGCTCCGCTCGGCTCCGCTCGGCTCCGCTCGGCTCCGCTCGGCTCCGCTCGGCTCCGCTCGGCTCGGCTCGGCTCCGCTCGGCTCCGCTCGGCTCCGCTCGGCTCCGCTCGGCTCCGCTCGGCTCCGCTCGGCTCCGCTCGGCTCCGCTCGGCTCCGCTCGGCTCCGCTCGGCTCCGCTCGGCTCCGCTCGGCTCCGCTCGACTCGGCTCTTCTCCGCAGATCGGTGTACCATAATACACCGCCATAAACAGTACCGTAATTGACAAGATACATGGCAAGTGAAACGATAGCACGAAATGCGCTCTTAGTTCAGATTTACGTCTAGTAAATTAAAATATTTGCACCGTGGATTATTCACTACATGTATACAATGTAATCATCCATAGCTAATACTGCATCTTTTGAATAAAACTTTTGTAAACAAAAAAAAACCTACTGATGAGTCTAGGAGGTCGATTCCGAGCCGAAACGCACATCCAAATCCAAATATCCTTTTTCCTCCCTCGACATGCCTCCTCTCCACGGAGAAATTACGGTCCTCAGCAAGTTGTTGCCGCGGCGGGCCGGGTCAAGTGGCATGATGCGTACATTAGGTCCCACCTTAGGGCTGGTAAGACCGTCTCCGACTTTGATGAAACTTGGTGGATATATTAAGCAGGCGAAAATAAGGCACACGTATTTTTATAGCGGCCCAATCGCAAGTTTAGGCTCGGCTCGGCTCGGCTCCGCTCGGCTCCGCTCGGCTCCGCTCGGCTCCGCTCGGCTCCGCTCGGCTCCGCTCGGCTCCGCTCGGCTCCGCTCGGCTCCGCTCGGCTCCGCTCGGCTCCGCTCGGCTCCGCTCGGCTCCGCTCGGCTCCGCTCGGCTCCGCTCGGCTCCGCTCGGCTCCGCTCGGCTCCGCTCGGCTCCGCTCGGCTCCGCTCGGATCCGGTCGGCTCCGCTCGGCTCCGCTCGGATCCGCTCGGCTCCGCTCGGCTCCGCTCGGCTCCGCTCGGCTCCGCTCGGCTCCGCTCGGCTCCGCTCGGCTCCGCTCGACTCGGCTCTGCTCCGCAGATCGGTGTACCATAATACACCGCCATAAACAGTACCGTAATTGACAAGATACATGGCAAGAGAAACGATAACACAAAATGCGCTCTTAGTTCAAATTTACGTCTAGTAAATTAAAATATTTGCACCGTGGATTATTCACTACATGTATACAATGTAATCATCCATAGCTAATACTGCATCTTTTGAATAAAACTTTTGTAAACAAAAAAAAACCTACTGATGATTCTAGGAGGTCGATTCCGAGCCGAAACGCACATCCAAATCCAAATATCCTTTTTCCTCCCTCGACATGCCTCCTCTCCACGGAGAAATTACGGTCCTCAGCAAGTTGTTGCCGCGGCGGGCCGGGTCAAGTGGCAAGATGCGTACATTAGGTCCCACCTTAGGGCTGGTAAGACCGTCTCCGATTTTGATGAAACTTGGTGGATATATTAAGCAGGCGAAAATAAGGCACACGAATTTTTATAGCGGCCCAATCGCAAGTTTAGGCTCGGCTCGGCTCGGCTCGGCTCCGCGCGGCTCCGCTCGGCTCCGCGCGGCTCCGCTCGGCTCCGCTCGGCTCCGCTCGGCTCCGCTCGGCTCCGCTCGGCTCCGCTCGGCTCCGCTCGGCTCCGCTCGGCTCCGCTCGGCTCCGCTCGGCTCCGCTCGGCTCCGCTCGGCTCCGCTCGGCTCCGCTCGGCTCCGCTCGGCTCCGCTCGGCTCCGCTCGGCTCCGCTCGGCTCCGCTCGGCTCCGCTCGGCTCCGCTCGGCTCCGATCGGCTCCGCTCGGCTCCGCTCGGCTCCGCTCGGCTCCGCTCGGCTCCGCTCGGCTCCGCTCGGCTCTGCTCCGCAGATCGGTGTACCATAATACACCGCCATAAACAGTACCGTAATTGACAAGATACATGGCAAGTGAAACGATAGCACAAAATGCGCTCTTAGTTCAGATTTACGTCTAGTAAATTAAAATATTTGCACCGTGGATTATTCACTACATGTATACAATGTAATCATCCATAGCTAATACTGCATCTTTTGAATAAAACTTTTGTAAACAAAAAAAAACCTACTGATGAGTCTAGGAGGTCGATTCCGAGCCGAAACGCACATCCAAATCCAAATATCCTTTTTCCTTCCTCGACATGCCTCCTCTCCACGGAGAAATTACGGTCCTCAGCAAGTTGTTGCCGCGGCGGGCCGGGTCAAGTGGCAAGATGCGTACATTAGGTCCCACCTTAGGGCTGGTAAGACCGTCTGCGATTTTGATGAAACTTGGTGGATATATTAAGCAGGCGAAAATAAGGCACACGTATTTTTATAGCGGCCCAATCGCAAGTTTAGGCTCGGCGCGGCTCGGCTCGGCTCGGCTCCGCTCGGCTCCGCTCGGCTCCGCACGGCTCCGCTCGGCTCCGCTCGGCTCCGCTCGGCTCCGCTCGGCTCCGCTCGGCTCCGCTCGGCTCCGCTCGGCTCCGCTCGGCTCCGCTCGGCTCCGCTCGGCTCCGCTCGGCTCCGCTCGGCTCCGCTCGGCTCCGCTCGGCTCCGCTCGGCTCCGCTCGGCTCCGCTCGGCTCCGCTCGGCTCCGCTCGGCTCCGCTCGGCTCCGCTCGGCTCCGCTCGGCTCCGCTCGGCTCCGCTCGGCTCCGCTCGGCTCCGCTCGGCCCCGCTCGGCTCCGCTCGGCTCCGCTCGGCTCCGCTCGGCTCCGCTCGGCTCCGCTCGGCTCCGCTCGGCTCCGCTCGGCTCCGCTCGGCGCCGCTCGGCTCCGCTCGGCTCCGCTCGGCTCCGCTCGGCTCCGCTCGGCTCCGCTCGGCTCCGCTCGGCTCCGCTCGGCTCCGCTCGGCTCCGCTCGGCTCCGCTCGGCTCCGCTCGGCTCCGCTCGGCTCCGCTCGGCTCCGCTCGGCTCCGCTCGGCTCCGCTCGGTTCCGCTCGGCTCCGCTCGGCTCCGCTCGGCTCCGCTCGGCTCTGCTCCGCAGATCGGTGTACCATAATACACCGCCATAAACAGTACCGTAATTGACAAGATACATGGCAAGTGAAACGATAGCACAAAATGCGCTCTTAGTTCAGATTTACGTCTAGTAAATTAAAATATTTGCACCGTGGATTATTCACTACATATATGCAATGTAATCATCCATAGCTAATACTGCATCTTTTGAATAAAACTTTTGTAAACAAAAAAAAACCTACTGATGAGTCTAGGAGGTCGATTCCGAGCCGAAACGCACATCCAAATCCAAATATCCTTTTTCCTTCCTCGACATGCCTCCTCTCCACGGAGAAATTACGGTCCTCAGCAAGTTGTTGCCGCGGCGGGCCGGGTCAAGTGGCAAGATGCGTACATTAGGTCCCACCTTAGGGCTGGTAAGACCGTCTGCGATTTTGGTGAAACTTGGTGGATATATTAAGCAGGCGAAAATAAGGCACACGTATTTTTATAGCGGCCCAATCGCAAGTTTAGGCTCGGCTCGGCTCGGCTCCGCTCGGCTCGGCTCGGCTCGGCTCGGCTCCGCTCGGCTCCGCTCGGCTCCGCTCGGCTCCGCTCGGCTCCGCTCGGCTCCGCTCGGCTCCGCTCGGCTCCGCTCGGCTCCGCTCGGCTCCGCTCGGCTCCGCTCGGCTCCGCTCGGCTCCGCTCGGCTCCGCTCGGCTCCGCTCGGCTCCGCTCGGCTCCGCTCGGCTCGGCTCGGCTCCGCTCGGCTCCGCTCGGCCCCGCTCGGCTCCGCTCGGCTCCGCTCGGCTCCGCTCGGCTCCGCTCGGCTCCGCTCGGCTCCGCTCGGCTCCGCTCGGCTCCGCTCGGCTCCGCTCGGCTCCGCTCGGCTCCGCTCGGCTCCGCTC
The DNA here is from genome assembly GCA_951802735.1 of Nomada hirtipes. Taxonomy (NCBI): domain Eukaryota; kingdom Metazoa; phylum Arthropoda; class Insecta; order Hymenoptera; family Apidae; genus Nomada; species Nomada hirtipes. Next base: position 6,478,075 of record OX637921.1, on the reverse strand, counting down.
GGCTCCGCTCGGCTCCGCTCGGCTCCGCTCGGCTCCGCTCGGCTCCGCTCGGCTCCGCTCGGCTCCGCTCGGCTCCGCTCGGCTCCGCTCGGCTCCGCTCGGCTCCGCTCGGCTCCGCTCGGCTCCGCTCGGCTCCGCTCGGCTCCGCTCGGCTCCGCTCGACTCGGCTCTGCTCCGCAGATCGGTGTACCATAATACACCGCCATAAACAGTACCGTAATTGATAAGATACATGGCAAGTGAAACGATAGCACAAAATGCGCTCTTAGTTCAGATTTACGTCTAGTAAATTAAAATATTTGCACCGTGGATTATTCACTACATGTATACAATGTAATCATCCATAGCTAATACTGCATCTTTTGAATAGAACTTTTGTAAACAAAAAAAACCTACTGATGAGTCTAGGAGGTCGATTCCGAGCCGAAACGCACATCCAAGCACATCCAAATCCAAATATCCTTTTTCCTCCCTCGACATGCCTCCTCTCCACGGAGAAATTACGGACCTCAGCAAGTTGTTGCCGCGGCGGGCCGGGTCAAGTGGCAAGATGCGTACATTAGGTCCCACCTTAGGGCTGGTAAGACCGTCTGCGATTTTGATGAAACTTGGTGGATATATTAAGCAGGCGAAAATAAGGCACACGTATTTTTATAGCGGCCCAATCGCAAGTTTAGGCTCGGCTCGGCTCGGCTCCGTTCGGCTCCGCTCGGCTCCGCTCGGCTCCGCTCGGCTCCGCTCGGCTCCGCTCGGCTCCGCTCGGCTCCGCTCGGCTCCGCTCGGCTCCGCTCGGCTCCGCTCGGCTCCGCTCGGCTCGGCTCGGCTCCGCTCGGCTCCGCTCGGCTCCGCTCGGCTCCGCTCGGCTCCACTCGGCTCCGCTCGGCTCCGCTCGGCTCCGCTCGGCTCCGCTCGGCTCCGCTCGGCTGCGCTCGGCTCCGCTCGGCTCCGCTCGGCTCCGCTCGGCTCCGCTCGGCTCCGCTCGGCTCCGCTCGGCTCCGCTCGGCTCCGCTCGACTCGGCTCTGCTCCGCAGATCGGTGTACCATAATACACCGCCATAAACAGTACCGTAATTGATAAGATACATGGCAAGTGAAACGATAGCACAAAATGCGCTCTTAGTTCAGATTTACGTCTAGTAAATTAAAATATTTGCACCGTGGATTATTCACTACATGTATACAATGTAATCATCCATAGCTAATACTGCATCTTTTGAATAGAACTTTTGTAAACAAAAAAAAACCTACTGATGAGTCTAGGAGGTCGATTCCGAGCCGAAACGCACATCCAAATCCAAATATCCTTTTTCCTCCCTCGACATGCCTCCTCTCCACGGAGAAATTACGGTCCTCAGCAAGTTGTTGCCGCGGCGGGCCGGGTCAAGTGGCAAGATGCGTACATTAGGTCCCACCTTAGGGCTGGTAAGACCGTCTGCGATTTTGATGAAACTTGGTGGATATATTAAGCAGGCGAAAATAAGGCACACGTATTTTTATAGCGGCCCAATCGCAAGTTTAGGCTCGGCTCGGCTCGGCTCCGCTCGGCACCGCTCGGCTCCGCTCGGCTCCGCTCGGCTCCGCTCGGCTCCGCTCGGCTCCGCTCGGCTCCGCTCGGCTCCGCTCGGCTCCGCTCGGCTCCGCTCGGCTCCGCTCGGCTCCGCTCGGCTCCGCTCGGCTCCGCTCGGCTCCGCTCGGCTCCGCTCGGCTCCGCTCGGCTCCGCTCGGCTCCGCTCGGCTCCGCTCGGCTCCGCTCGGCTCCGCTCGGCTCCGCTCGGCTCCGCTCGGCTCCGCTCGGCTCCGCTCGGCTCCGCTCGGCTCCGCTCGGCTCCGCTCGGCTCCGCTCGGCTCCGCTCGGCTCCGCTCGGCTCCGCTCGGCTCCGCTCGACTCGGCTCTGCTCCGCAGATCGGTGTACCATAATACACCGCCATAAACAGTACCGTAATTGACAAGATACATGGCAAGTGAAACGATAACACAAAATGCGCTCTTAGTTCAGATTTACGTCTAGTAAATTAAAATATTTGCACCGTGGATTATTCACTACATGTATACAATGTAATCATCCATAGCTAATACTGCATCTTTTGAATAAAACTTTTGTAAACAAAAAAAAACCTACTGATGAGTCTACGAGGTCGATTCCGAGCCGAAACGCACATCCAAATCCAAATATCCTTTTTCCTTCCTCGACATGCCTCCTCTCCACGGAGAAATTACGGTCCTCAGCAAGTTGTTGCCGCGACGGGCCGGGTCAAGTGGCAAGATGCGTACATTAGGTCCCACCTTAGGGCTGGTAAGACCGTCTGCGATTTTGATGAAACTTGGTGGATATATTAAGCAGGCGAAAATAAGGCACACGTATTTTTATAGCGGCCCAATCGCAAGTTTAGGCTCGGCGCGGCTCGGCTCGGCTCGGCTCCGCTCGGCTCCGCTCGGCTCCGCTCGGCTCCGCTCGGCTCCGCTCGGCTCCGCTCGGCTCCGCTCGGCTCCGCTCGGCTCCGCTCGGCTCCGCTCGGCTCCGCTCGGCTCCGCTCGGCTCCGCTCGGCTCCGCTCGGCTCCGCTCGGCTCCGCTCGGCTCCGCTCGGCTCCGCTCGGCTCCGCTCGGCTCCGCTCGGCTCCGCTCGGCTCCGCTCGGCTCCGCTCGGCTCCGCTCGGCTCCGCTCGGCTCCGCTCGGCTCCGCTCGGCTCCGCTCGGCTCCGCTCGGCTCCGCTCGGCTCCGCTCGGCTCCGCTCGGCTCCGCTCGGCTCCGCTCGGCTCCGCTCGGCTCCGCTCGGCTCCGCTCGGCTCCGCTCGGCTCCGCTCGGCTCCGCTCGGCTCCGCTCGGCTCCGCTCGGCTCCGCTCGGCTCCGCTCGGCTCCGCTCGGCTCCGCTCGGCTCCGCTCGGCTCCGCTCGGCTCCGCTCGGCTCCGCTCGGCTCCGCTCGGCTCCGCTCGGCTCCGCTCGGCTCCGCTCGGTTCCGCTCGGCTCCGCTCGGCTCCGCTCGGCTCCGCTCGGCTCTGCTCCGCAGATCGGTGTACCATAATACACCGCCATAAACAGTACCGTAATTGGCAAGATACATGGCAAGTGAAACGATAGCACAAAATGCGCTCTTAGTTCAGATTTACGTCTTGTAAATTAAAATATTTGCTCCGTGGATTATTCACTACATGTATGCAATGTAATCATCCATAGCTAATACTGCATCTTTTGAATAAAACTTTTGTAAACAAAAAAAAACCTACTGATGAGTCTAGGAGGTCGATTCCGAGCCGAAACGCACATCCAAATCCAAATATCCTTTTTCCTTCCTCGACATGCCTCCTCTCCACGGAGAAATTACGGTCCTCAGCAAGTTGTTGCCGCGGCGGGCCGGGTCAAGTGGCAAGATGCGTACATTAGGTCCCACCTTAGGGCTGGTAAGACCGTCTGCGATTTTGATGAAACTTGGTGGATATATTAAGCAGGCGAAAATAAGGCACACTTATTTTTATAGCGGCCCAATCGCAAGTTTAGGCTCGGCTCGGCTCGGCTCGGCTCGGCTCCGCTCGGCTCCGCTCGGCTCCGCTCGGCTCCGCTCGGCTCCGCTCGGCTCCGCTCGGCTCCGCTCGGCTCCGCTCGGCTCCGCTCGGCTCCGCTCGGCTCCGCTCGGCTCCGCTCGGCTCCGCTCGGCTCCGCTCGGCTCCGCTCGACTCGGCTCTGCTCCGCAGATCGGTGTACCATAATACACCGCCATAAACAGTACCGTAATTGACAAGATACATGGCAAGTGAAACGATAGCACAAAATGCGCTCTTAGTTCAGATTTACGTCTAGTAAATTAAAATATTTGCACCGTGGATTATTCACTACATGTATACAATGTAATCATCCATAGCTAATACTGCATCTTTTGAATAAAACTTTTGTAAACAAAAAAAAACCTACTGATGAGTCTAGGAGGTCGATTCCGAGCCGAAACGCACATCCAAATCCAAATATCCTTTTTCCTTCCTCGACATGCCTCCTCTCCACGGAGAAATTACGGTCCTCAGCAAGTTGTTGCCGCGACGGGCCGGGTCAAGTGGCAAGATGCGTACATTAGGTCCCACCTTAGGGCTGGTAAGACCGTCTGCGATTTTGATGAAACTTGGTGGATATATTAAGCAGGCGAAAATAAGGCACACGTATTTTTATAGCGGCCCAATCGCAAGTTTAGGCTCGGCGCGGCTCGGCTCGGCTCGGCTCCGCTCGGCTCCGCTCGGCTCCGCTCGGCTCCGCTCGGCTCCGCTCGGCTCCGCTCGGCTCCGCTCGGCTCCGCTCGGCTCCGCTCGGCTCCGCTCGGCTCCGCTCGGCTCCGCTCGGCTCCGCTCGGCTCCGCTCGGCTCCGCTCGGCTCCGCTCGGCTCCGCTCGGCTCCGCTCGGCTCCGCTCGGCTCCGCTCGGCTCCGCTCGGCTCCGCTCGGCTCCGCTCGGCTCCGCTCGGCTCCGCTCGGCTCCGCTCGGCTCCGCTCGGCTCCGCTCGGCTCCGCTCGGCTCCGCTCGGCTCCGCTCGGCTCCGCTCGGCTCCGCTCGGCTCCGCTCGGCTCCGCTCGGCTCCGCTCGGCTCCGCTCGGCTCCGCTCGGCTCCGCTCGGCTCCGCTCGGCTCCGCTCGGCTCCGCTCGGCTCCGCTCGGCTCCGCTCGGCTCCGCTCGGCTCCGCTCGGCTCCGCTCGGCTCCGCTCGGCTCCGCTCGGCTCCGCTCGGCTCCGCTCGGTTCCGCTCGGCTCCGCTCGGCTCCGCTCGGCTCCGCTCGGCTCTGCTCCGCAGATCGGTGTACCATAATACACCGCCATAAACAGTACCGTAATTGGCAAGATACATGGCAAGTGAAACGATAGCACAAAATGCGCTCTTAGTTCAGATTTACGTCTTGTAAATTAAAATATTTGCTCCGTGGATTATTCACTACATGTATGCAATGTAATCATCCATAGCTAATACTGCATCTTTTGAATAAAACTTTTGTAAACAAAAAAAAACCTACTGATGAGTCTAGGAGGTCGATTCCGAGCCGAAACGCACATCCAAATCCAAATATCCTTTTTCCTTCCTCGACATGCCTCCTCTCCACGGAGAAATTACGGTCCTCAGCAAGTTGTTGCCGCGGCGGGCCGGGTCAAGTGGCAAGATGCGTACATTAGGTCCCACCTTAGGGCTGGTAAGACCGTCTGCGATTTTGATGAAACTTGGTGGATATATTAAGCAGGCGAAAATAAGGCACACTTATTTTTATAGCGGCCCAATCGCAAGTTTAGGCTCGGCTCGGCTCGGCTCGGCTCGGCTCCGCTCGGCTCCGCTCGGCTCCGCTCGGCTCCGCTCGGCTCCGCTCGGCTCCGCTCGGCTCCGCTCGGCTCCGCTCGGCTCCGCTCGGCTCCGCTCGGCTCCGCTCGGCTCCGCTCGGCTCCGCTCGGCTCCGCTCGGCTCCGCTCGACTCGGCTCTGCTCCGCAGATCGGTGTACCATAATACACCGCCATAAACAGTACCGTAATTGACAAGATACATGGCAAGTGAAACGATAGCACAAAATGCGCTCTTAGTTCAGATTTACGTCTAGTAAATTAAAATATTTGCACCGTGGATTATTCACTACATGTATACAATGTAATCATCCATAGCTAATACTGCATCTTTTGAATAAAACTTTTGTAAACAAAAAAAAACCTACTGATGAGTCTAGGAGGTCGATTCCGAGCCGAAACGCACATCCAAATCCAAATATCCTTTTTCCTTCCTCGACATGCCTCCTCTCCACGGAGAAATTACGGTCCTCAGCAAGTTGTTGCCGCGACGGGCCGGGTCAAGTGGCAAGATGCGTACATTAGGTCCCACCTTAGGGCTGGTAAGACCGTCTGCGATTTTGATGAAACTTGGTGGATATATTAAGCAGGCGAAAATAAGGCACACGTATTTTTATAGCGGCCCAATCGCAAGTTTAGGCTCGGCGCGGCTCGGCTCGGCTCGGCTCCGCTCGGCTCCGCTCGGCTCCGCTCGGCTCCGCTCGGCTCCGCTCGGCTCCGCTCGGCTCCGCTCGGCTCCGCTCGGCTCCGCTCGGCTCCGCTCGGCTCCGCTCGGCTCCGCTCGGCTCCGCTCGGCTCCGCTCGGCTCCGCTCGGCTCCGCTCGGCTCCGCTCGGCTCCGCTCGGCTCCGCTCGGCTCCGCTCGGCTCCGCTCGGCTCCGCTCGGCTCCGCTCGGCTCCGCTCGGCTCCGCTCGGCTCCGCTCGGCTCCGCTCGGCTCCGCTCGGCTCCGCTCGGCTCCGCTCGGCTCCGCTCGGCTCCGCTCGGTTCCGCTCGGCTCCGCTCGGCTCCGCTCGGCTCCGCTCGGCTCCGCTCGGCTCTGCTCCGCAGATCGGTGTACCATAATACACCGCCATAAACAGTACCGTAATTGGCAAGATACATGGCAAGTGAAACGATAGCACAAAATGCGCTCTTAGTTCAGATTTACGTCTTGTAAATTAAAATATTTGCTCCGTGGATTATTCACTACATGTATGCAATGTAATCATCCATAGCTAATACTGCATCTTTTGAATAAAACTTTTGTAAACAAAAAAAAACCTACTGATGAGTCTAGGAGGTCGATTCCGAGCCGAAACGCACATCCAAATCCAAATATCCTTTTTCCTTCCTCGACAGGCCTCCTCTCCACGGAGAAATTTCGGTCCTCAGCAAGTTGTTGCCGCGGCGGGCCGGGTCAAGTGGCAAGATGCGTACATTAGGTCCCACCTTAGGGCTGGTAAGACCGTCTGCGATTTTGATGAAACTTGGTGGATATATTAAGCAGGCGAAAATAAGGCACACTTATTTTTATAGCGGCCCAATCGCAAGTTTTGGCTCGGCTCGGCTCGGCTCGGCTCGGCTCGGCTCCGCTCGGCTCCGCTCGGCTCCGCTCGGCTCCGCTCGGCTCCGCTCGGCTCCGCTCGGCTCCGCTCGGCTCCGCTCGGCTCCGCTCGGCTCCGCTCGGCTCCGCTCGGCTCCGCTCGGCTCCGCTCGGCTCCGCTCGGCTCCGCTCGGCTCCGCTCGGCTCCGCTCGGCTCCGCTCGGCTCCGCTCGGCTCCGCTCGGCTCCGCTCGGCTCCGCTCGGCTCCGCTCGGCTCCGCTCGGCTCCGCTCGGCTCCGCTCGGCTCCGCTCGGCTCCGCTCGGCTCCGCTCGGCTCCGCTCGGCTCCGCTCGGCTCCGCTCGGCTCCGCTCGGCTCCGCTCGGCTCCGCTCGGCTCCGCTCGGCTCCGCTCGGCTCCGCTCGGCTCCGCTCGGCTCCGCTCGGCTCCGCTCGACTCGGCTCTGCTCCGCAGATCGGTGTACCATAATACACCGCCATAAACAGTACCGTAATTGACAAGATACATGGCAAGTGAAACGATAGCACAAAATGCGCTCTTAGTTCAGATTTACGTCTAGTAAATTAAAATATTTGCACCGTGGATTATTCACTACATGTATACAATGTAATCATCCATAGCTAATACTGCATCTTTTGAATAAAACTTTTGTAAACAAAAAAAAACCTACTGATGAGTCTAGGAGGTCGATTCCGAGCCGAAACGCACATCCAAATCCAAATATCCTTTTTCCTCCCTCGACATGCCTCCTCTCCACGGAGAAATTACGGTCCTCAGCAAGTTGTTGCCGCGGCGGGCCGGGTCAAGTGGCAAGATGCGTACATTAGGTCAAACCTTAGGGCTGGTAACACCGTCTCCGATTTTGATGAAACTTGGTGGATATATTAAGCAGGCGAAATTAAGGCACACGTATTTTTATAGCGGCCCAATCGCAAGTTTAGGCTCGGCTCGGCTCGGCTCCGCTCGGCTCCGCTCGGCTCCGCTCGGCTCGGCTCGGCTCGGCTCGGCTCGGCTCGGCTCGGCTCGGCTCGGCTCCGCTCGGCTCGGCTCGGCTCCGCTCGGCTCCGCTCGGCTCCGCTCGGCTCCGCTCGGCTCCGCTCGGCTCCGCTCGGCTCCGCTCGGCTCCGCTCGGCTCCGCTCGGCTCCGCTCGGCTCCGCTCGGCTCCGCTCGGCTCCGCTCGGCTCCGCTCGGCTCCGCTCGGCTCCGCTCGGCTCCGCTCGGCTCCGCTCGGCTCCGCTCGGCTCCGCTCGGCTCCGCTCGACTCGGCTCTGCTCCGCAGATCGGTGTACCATAATACACCGCCATAAACAGTACCGTAATTGACAAGATACATGGCAAGTGAAACGATAGCACAAAATGCGCTCTTAGTTCAGATTTACGTCTAGTAAATTAAAATAATTGCACCGTGGATTATTCACTACATGTATACAATGTAATCATCCATAGCTAATACTGCATCTTTTGAATAAAACTTTTGTAAACAAAAAAAAACCTACTGATGAGTCTAGGAGGTCGATTCCGAGCCGAAACGCACATCCAAATCCAAATATCCTTTTTCCTCCCTCGACATGCCTCCTCTCCACGGAGAAATTACGGTCCTCAGCAAGTTGTTGCCGCGGCGGGCCGGGTCAAGTTGCAAGATGCGTACATTAGGTCCCACCTTAGGGCTGGTAAGACCGTCTCCGATTTTGATGAAACTTGGTGGATATATTAAGCAGGCGAAAATAAGGCACACGTATTTTTATAGCGGCCCAATCGCAAGTTTAGGCTCGGCTCGGCTCCGCTCGGCTCGGCTCGGCTCCGCTCGGCTCCGCTCGGCTCCGCTCGGCTCCGCTCGGCTCCGCTCGGCTCCGCTCGGCTCCGCTCGGCTCCGCTCGGCTCCGCTCGGCTCCGCTCGGCTCCGCTCGGCTCCGCTCGGCTCCGCTCGGCTCCGCTCGGCTCCGCTCGGCTCCGCTCGGCTCCGCTCGGCTCCGCTCGGCTCCGCTCGGCTCCGCTCGGCTCCGCTCGGCTCCGCTCGGCTCCGCTCGGCTCCGCTCGGCTCCGCTCGGCTCCGCTCGGCTCCGCTCGGCTCCGCTCGGCTCCGCTCGGCTCCGCTCGGCTCCGCTCGGCTCCGCTCGACTCGGCTCTGCTCCGCAGATCGGTGTACCATAATACACCGCCATAAACAGTACCGTAATTGATAAGATACATGGCAAGTGAAACGATAGCACAAAATGCGCTCTTAGTTCAGATTTACGTCTAGTAAATTAAAATATTTGCACCGAGGATTATTCACTATATGTATACAATGTAATCATCCATAGCTAATACTGCATCTTTTGAATAGAACTTTTGTAAACAAAAAAAAACCTACTGATGAGTCTAGGAGGTCGATTCCGAGCCGAAACGCACATCCAAATCCAAATATCCTTTTTCCTCCCTCGACATGCCTCCTCTCCACGGAGAAATTACGGTCCTCAGCAAGTTGTTGCCGCGGCGGGCCGGGTCAAGTGGCAAGATGCGTACATTAGGTCCCACCTTAGGGCTGGTAAGACCGTCTGCGATTTTGATGAAACTTGGTGGATATATTAAGCAGGCGAAAATAAGGCACACGTATTTTTATAGCGGCCCAATCGCAAGTTTAGGCTCGGCTCGGCTCGGCTCCGCTCGGCTCCGCTCGGCTCCGCTCGGCTCCGCTCGGCTCCGCTCGGCTCCGCTCGGCTCCGCTCGGCTCCGCTCGGCTCCGCTCGGCTCCGCTCGGCTCCGCTCGGCTCCGCTCGGCTCCGCTCGGCTCCGCTCGGCTCCGCTCGGATCCGCTCGGCTCCGCTCGGCTCCGCTCGGCTCCGCTCGGCTCCGCTCGGCTCCGCTCGGCTCCGCTCGGCTCCGCTCGGCTCCGCTCGGCTCCGCTCGACTCGGCTCTGCTCCGCAGATCGGTGTACCATAATACACCGCCATAAACAGTACCGTAATTGACAAGATACATGGCAAGTGAAACGATAACACAAAATGCGCTCTTAGTTCAGATTTACGTCTAGTAAATTAAAATATTTGCACCGTGGATTATTCACTACATGTATACAATGTAATCATCCATAGCTAATACTGTATCTTTTGAATAAAACTTTTGTAAACAAAAAAAAACCTACTGATGAGTCTAGGAGGTCGATTCCGAGCCGAAACGCACATCCAAATCCAAATATCCTTTTTCCTCCCTCGACATGCCTCCTCTCCACGGAGAAATTACGGTCCTCAGCAAGTTGTTGCCGCGGCGGGCCGGGTCAAGTGGCAAGATGCGTACATTAGGTCCCACCTTAGGGCTGGTAAGACCGTCTCCGATTTTGATGAAACTTGGTGGATATATTAAGCAGGCGAAAATAAGGCACACGTATTTTTATAGCGGCCCAATCGCAAGTTTAGGCTCGGCTCGGCTCGGCTCGGCTCGGCTCCGCTCGGCTCGGCTCGGCTCCGCTCCGCTCGGCTCCGCTCGGCTCCGCTCGGCTCCGCTCGGCTCCGCTCGGGTCCGCTCGGCTCCGCTCGGCTCCGCTCGGCTCCGCTCGGGTCCGCTCGGCTCCGCTCGGCTCCGCTCGGCTCGGCTCGGCTCGGTTCGGCTCCGCTCGGCTCCGCTCGGCTCCGCTCGGCTCCGCTCGGCTCCGCTCGGCTCCGCTCGGCTCCGCTCGGCTCCGCTCGGCTCGGCTCGGCTCGGCTCCGCTCGGCTCCGCTCGGCTCCGCTCGGCTCCGCTCGGCTCCGCTCGGCTCCGCTCGGCTCCGCTCGGCTCCGCTCGGCTCCGCTCGGCTCCGCTCGGCTCGGCTCGGCTCGGCTCGGCTCGGCTCGTCTCGGCTCGGCTCGGCTCGTCTCGGCTCGGCTCGGCTCGGCTCGGCTCGGCTCGGCTCGGCTCGGCTCGGCTCGGCTCGGCTCGGCTCGGCTCGGCTCGGCTCGGCTCGGCTCGGCTCGGCTCGGCTCGGCTCGGCTCGGCTCGGCTCGGCTCGGCTCGGCTCGGCTCGGCTCGGCTCGGCTCGGCTCGGCTCGGCTCGGCTCGGCTCGGCTCGGCTCGGCTCGGCTCGGCTCGGCTCGGCTCGGCTCGGCTCGGCTCCGCTCCGCTCCGCTCGGCTCCGCTCGGCTCGGTTCGGCTCGGCTCGGCTCGGCTCGGCTCGGCTCGGCTCGGCTCGGCTCGGCTCGGCTCCGCTCGGCTCCGCTCGGCTCCGCTCGGCTCCGCTCGGCTCCGCTCGGCTCCGCTCGTCTCCGCTCGGCTCCGCTCGGCTCCGCTCGACTCGGCTCTGCTCCGCAGATCGGAGTACCATAATACACCGCCATAAACAGTACCGTAATTGACAAGATACATGGCAAGTGAAACGATAGCACAAAACGCGCTCTTAGTTCAGATTTACGTCTAGTAAATTAAAATATTTGCACCGTGGATTATTCACTACATGTATACAATGTAATCATCCATAGCTAATACTGCATCTTTTGAATAAAACTTTTGTAAACAAAAAAAATGGTGCGTGTACTTATGTACGCGCGTTAGAAGTTATACTTCATTGACGTGATTAAAATGATTTTTAATTTGCACGAAAAAGATTTATTGAAATAAAAGAATAAAAGGATTGGAGTGGCATAAGAAAAGAAATTAACAACATTTTTAAATTATGTCCACTATCATAGCTTCTTCAGGTGGTGACTGAACCGGCACATCAGTTATCAGTGGCTTATGATAACTAAAATATGATACAAATAGTTTCGTACTAACGTCGCACAGTGGTCCGAAACCGTAAAAACACGAACTAAATTCAATTTTTCGACCTCCTCCGAATTGCATGAAATTTTAGGCATAGTTTCTTATATGTATAGACTACATTTTGGCAAAAATGGATTGCCGCAGGGCACGGGTTATTGCCTGAGACACCTCCAAAGAGGGGGGAAATATGTCCACTTTGGAACGATCCCATTTCTTTCTGAATTTGCTATACTTTGCGGTGCTATATTTTTTTACAGAGTGGAGCTCACTCAAATCTGTTTATATATTTTTAAAGAGTGTTCTTCCAGGTACAAGTACATGTAACATGAAAGGTATCTAAGTATTTATACCCTTTGAAAAATACCTTTTCGCGAATCTCTATTTCCCCCCCGTTTTTCTACTTCAATGTGATTTATGAGGGTGATGGATTCGCGCGGATACGATAAAATTTATATAAAAGTATTTGTTATAACCTACTTAAGATGCCTGCATAAAAATTTCTTGCAACTATTTGCAACTCCGAAAGTTATAACAATATATGTGCAGTCAGGGCGCCGTTTTTCCACTTCAATGTGGTGACGGTCAAGTGACGTGACCTCATCACAAGATGAAATGTAGGGTAATGTAAATCTAGTCATAAACTTTTTCATTTTTTCAAACTTTTTTTATTTAATTCAATTTGTTTAAATAATTTTGTATATATTTTTTATTTTAAATCTTTTGCTAAAATGTTCGTTTCATTAAATAACATCATAAACGCGCATTTGGATGTGTAGATTCTACATCTCATTGTCGAATTATTTCCATATTAACTATATAATTTCCATTAAATGAAATATTTGAAAATTAAATTTCAACTAATGAAATCAGTTTTGTAAGAGTCGTTATATCGGCTGTAACAAATTTTATTTTCTGCTACCTGAGAGATAACTACACACCACAGAAAATATCAGAACCATTTCGACCAAACAACATTTTATCAAATATTATTGTTAAAATAATTATAATAAGAGAATCTTTTATCGCAATTATGTTCTATAACTCAAGAAGTACCTAAAATCTTTCTATTCATAACGAATAATGTGGAAATAACAGTGCTATGAATTTAGTTCGTGTTTTTACGGTTTCGGACCACTGTGCGTCGTTGAGGTATCGTGTAAATACAGCATCTATGGTGGTATCGCGTCGTGTTGTTGAAGTCAGGGGATTATTATTCAATCTAACTAGATTCACATACTTTTGGAAAAAGTCAATAAGTGGACCAGCATCTTCTCGTGAAAAATTGACTTTGAAGTCTCCACTTAGAATCATCGGTAACTTGTTCAAAATGCAGCCCCTTTTATATAATTTTTGGGCACATACCCCAACCAATCAGCGTCGAGCGGGTAGCGGGAACCGTTTTTTATGGCACTCTCAAGTGCGAGTGCACAGCCGAGCGCGCCAACTCCCCCGCTTGCGCTGTGCTCTAACCAGAGCATCTATCATTGAAACACCCCGGTACAAACCACATATATAATTTTTATTATTATTCAAATAAAACACGTGTTGTGCATAAATTTGTATAAAAGGGGCTGCATTTTGGTAAAGCAGTCAGTCGAAAACGACGAGCCAAAAGATTATCGTTACCCGGACCTAACTTGTGTACTGGTACGGTCATCCTGCGGACTAGCGAGTTTTAGATAGCAGTCTCAAGTATTAGTGTAAAATAATCCATGCTCTGAAATATCATTTAATTCGTATATAAAATCACTTAAGACTTAAGTAATCAACCAAGGAATTTGGTTTTGCATTACCATAATATATTGCTATTGGAAAAGGAGACACTGTACAATTTTTTAATACTAGTTTGCACAAAATGGGCCAAAACTGATTATTCGAACATTTTGAAATTGGAATGCCATCGATATTAAAAATTATTCGAAACGTTAAAGTCTCTTTGAGCTTGAATTATTGCCTTGTTGCTAAACAACGCAAACGGTCAATTATTAATTATTATTTCGCCACGCAATGATTCGCAATCCATACATTCCAATCAATATCTCAATCGATATATATTGAAAAGAGAGTACAAACATGTTAAGAATTTGTTGATATATTGAAGGTGAGGTGTAAGAGAGGTGTAAAATAGGTAGTTCTTTCCCGGTCAATTCTGGGGTAAAGACTGCGTGGTCAATCACAGTTCATTTACCAAAAGGCAGAACCTTCCCCACTCCGTGGCCAGATCCTCCAGGAAGAGAGTCCCTTGTTTCAAATATTAAATGAATATTTATTTGATATTAGGAAATAAATGTTTTGCCGTGACATCAAATAAATACTATATAAATATTCGAAAAAAAATATTTCTTTCTGAATCTAGAATACATATTGTATGCATATTTAAATATTAAAAAGAGATTCAATCTCTTTTTAATATTGGATAAATATGTACATCAATATTTTGTGCTACTAGGGTCCATTCTTGGAATTGTTCCCCGGGCCCATTTGGTGCACCGAAACGGTTCCGAGTTTCAGACGACTGAGCTTTCGCATACGAACGAATAGAATTTGACGTAACGTTCAAACTCGGGGTACGTTCCGAAAGCCCGTGTCAACTATACACGTGTTTTGACGACGAACTACGACAACGTATCGCTCGCTATTTTTTTTATTTTTTATTTTTTCAAAAAATTAAATTAAATAAATTAAAATAAATATTCAGCATCCAATATTAATGTGAACATATTTATTAAATTAACTGAGATAAACATTAATTCATACTGAAAAGAAATAAATAATTGTAAATAGTCAAATAAACCTCAACGAAAAATTCTATTTCAATGTCTCCTTTGTATGAAATATTAATTTATAATTTAATGACAACACGAAATTCTCTGCAATGAATATGATTTATTACTCTATAATTCTTTTAGTTAGTTAATATACTATCGAATGATTTAAATAATATTTACCAATATTGAATATCAATCACTACTGTATATAATTAATAAACAGATATATAATTTTTATTAGTATTCAAATAAAACACGTATTGTGCATTCAGAAACATGTATTCAAATAGTATAAATACAGTTGAACACAGCTATGAAACGCGACGCGCATGCCAACATGCGCGTGCAATGGAGATCTCTACATCTATTTTTTGAAGTTATTTTGTTGGTAGCCTTTTTCTTAAGAGGTTTAGCAAGCAGCTTCATGGTGTACACTTTTTCTCACATGGTGCGCGCGCATCGCAAAAATTCACTCCTCATCATTTCTCCATAACGCGCCTAAAGAAGTATAACTTCAAAAAAAACCTACTGATGAGTCTAGGAGGTCGATTCCGAGCCGAAACGCACATCCAAATCCAAATATCCTTTTTCCTTCCTCGATGTTACGTATGAATAATATTCTCCTACGCCGTGCTCGCACGCGTCGTTCGATCTCGCGTAGGAACGGAAGACGCCTAAAGATTTATCTCGCTACCACACGACGGTTAACCCTTTTAGCATCGACCAACTGCATCGCGACCGATTAAGTGCATTCGTGACCCGACGAAGACTCTGCGCTCTTGCCTTTTATGGAGGCTTCTAATTAGCCCCTCCATACATTTTGGGACTATATAAACCCTCCGTTTCTAATCATCTTCGGTTCATAACTACACAGCTACGCGCATTGTCACGTCGTGCTACGCTTGTACAGAGTCGGTTGCATTTCAGTAAGAATTGGGCTTGGGGCACCATTCAGATAAAGTTAACCCGTTAGAATCCGCATAGTCCGGTTGAAGTTCTTTCGGCATACTTTGTAACCGTTCTCAGACCCCGCATCGCCAGTGCGTCAACACCGTGCAGCTTAGGTAATAATTCACACACTATTTAACTATATCGCGACAATTACACTTGTACAAACAACTGGTTGCAATATAAACTTATTAACTGTTCACCATTAAATCGAGTAGATTCGTTAAAACCTATCTTTACTCCGTAATCCCTTATATTAGTAGTAACGTCCCACAGATACAACTTAACCGCTCGAGTTGTATCAAATATTTATTTACGAGTCAAATTAACATTTCCTGCGACTCCCTGATTTCGCATCAGGTTCGTTCGCACGCCTTATCCAAAACAAGGTAACTACTCCAACCTAGTGGCTCCCTGATTTCGCATCGGGTTCGTCCACGAAACCTAACCCATCCTACAGCTCCCTGGTTTCGCACCAGGTTCGTCTGTATCCTACGGCTCCCTGATTTCGCATCAGGTTCGTCCGTACGTTTACCAAACCTCCGAACAGCTCCCCGGTTTCGCTCCGGGTTCGTCTGTGAATAAACCAACCTCCCAGCAGCTCCCCGGTTTCGCACCGGGTTCGTCTGCGAACTCTTTCCTAGTGGCTCCCCGATTTCGCATCGGGTTCGTCCACGACGTTTCACCCTCCTGCGGCTCCCTGGTTTCGCACCAGGTTCGTCCGCGCTTGATTCTATTCCTGAGGCTCCCCGATTTCGCATCGGGTTCGTCCTCGCATACATCAATCCCAGCGGCTCCCTGATTTCGCATCAGGTTCGTCCGTGCACCTTACTAACAAATTCTCAACCATATTCCTTGGGTAATATAAACATCGCCGGTATAGGCGTTGCCCACAGCCCCGGCTCGTAACAAACTGGTGACAGCGGTGGGATACTGCTAATTTGGAATTACCGTAAATTTTGGTTTTTCAAAATACGTTCTATTACTCGTAGGTGAACATTTACAATATACTAGTTTTCTCTAGTTAGTTACTTTAGTATTTTTCAAAATGGCAAATCCACAAGCGAACGTCTCTGCTAGCGAGATGCTAAACTTGACAGCTTCGATTGCTAATACAATGACACTCTTAACGCAACGGACGTGTATACAGAATATCACTTTGTCCATTCCGACTTTTGACGGAGAAAAGCCATCGTTGACGCACTTTGCACAACATGTGGAAAACGGGTTAACTTTGATTCCTGAGGGTACGGAAGCGGAGTATCTTGCCATTGTTTTAACTAAACTCATCGGTCCAGCACGTAGATGCACGATAGAGCATAAATTCTACTCTGTTAAGGCACTGATTAAGCACTTAAAAAAGAGATTCGCGCCTGGTAGAGATTTGTCGCATTTTCAAGTAGAAATCGCGAAACTACGTATTCGTGAAGGTGAAAGTATTCGACGATATGTCGATAGAACGAGTCATCTTGTTTATTGTACGCGCGGAGCTATCCGGGAAAGATATCTGGATCACGCTGAAGAATTCGTCAAAGAAATGGAAAAGGACGTTAAAGAAAACTTCATCGATGGTTTACCGGATCGAATTTCCTGGAAAGTGTCGGCTAAACTTCAAGATTTAGAAACGCTTGAACAGGCTTACGACGCCGTGCTACATATTGACAGGAAATTAAGTAATCGGCAACGGTCGCCATCCAGAGAATCACCATCTAGATGGTCACGCCGAGATCGTTATGATCGGGATTATCATAATCACGACCGCGAAGTGTCGTATCCACTGTCTCCGAACAGATATGATCGGTTCAGGGAACGACCTGCTAGAACATCTGAATTTGAAGAGGAACGAGAGAGGCAAGGACGTACGACGGCCTGGACTTTACGACAAAGGACCCCCTCGAGATCCCCTTCTAATCATCGCGATTCATCCGTAGATGATCGAGATAAAAAATTTTCAATTCTTAAAAATCCTGACAAAAATCGTAAGTCAGATTTATATTGTTGGCATTGTGGCATTGCTGGACATGACGGGAAGTCATGTAGGAATCGTCCGCGCAGTCCGCATTATCGCCGGGATTCACGGGATTCATCCGTTGAATCAAACAAGACTTTAAACTTCAATCGCGCTCAACGTACGGGCGACACGATGAGCGGAAACGAGGAAGATCGCCGAAGGAAAATCCGATTCAGCGACGAGAAGAAAGAAGACTCATCAAGGAAGCACCTGCACCAAGAATCAAGATCAAGGTACCGGAACTGGAATCAGGAACGGGAGAATTCTTAATTGATGGTGGAGCAGCTGTTAATCTGGTGGTCATCGACGTACTCGGAAAAACCGCAGAAATAGTTTCTAGAGAAGAAATTGAGTTGACAGGACTCACTACAACGCCGATTCACACCCTTGGAACTACAATTTTACATATTCATGGATCTCCAGCATTTTTCTATGTGGTGAGAAATCTTGCAATAGACGCAGATGGACTTATCGGAAGCCCGTTTCTAAAACAGGAAGAAGCTGAAATTTCCTACTATCATGGTACTTTAACATTAAAAAATAAACCGATCCGACCAATACGTTTTTCAAATTATCAAGATTTACCTCAACAAATTAAAGAGCAACAGACAGCTACAAAATATTGTATCAAACCTAGAACGTCGCAACAGATTGCTGTAAGAGTAGCAAACGTGAAGATAAAGGAAGGATACCTACCGCGCATAAAAACCCACGAACATCTTTATATAGGGGAAGCAGTCGTGACTAACAATGACGGAAAGTGTCACGTTATGGCGATAAACACCAGTGAAGAAGCAATTGAAGTAGAGATAGAGCCTCAGTTGTTGGAGCCCTATGATATCGTGAGTTCATCAGAAGAAGATTCTTACCCAGAAGCGGAACATTCGTCGAGCTTCAAGATTAAGAAAGACAGGATACATGGAATTCTACAAACTCTCAATTTAAACCATTTAAATAAAGAGGAACGGAATTTTGTGACAGATTTAGTGGAAGAATTTCCAGATCGATTTTTCCTTCCAGGAGATAAACTCGGGAAGGCTCGTGACTTTAATCATTCAATTCATACAACTAATGATATTCCAATTAATACCAGACAATATCGTTATCCGCCTGTACATCAAAAAGAAATTCAAAAACAGATCAGCACTATGTTATCTGCAGGCATAATTGATCACTCTAACTCTCCGTATAATTCACCATTATGGATTGTTCCAAAGAAAGCAGACGCACAGGGAGTTAAACGCTGGCGTTTGGTAATAGATTTTCGTGCACTCAACGAAAAAACAATTTCCGATAAATACCCATTACCTCAAATCACGGAAATTTTAGATCGATTAGGAGGAGCTAAATACTTCTCAGTTTTCGATCTCGCAAGTGGATTTCATCAGATAGAAATGGATCCGAAAGATAAACCAAAAACTGCTTTTACAACCCCGAATGGACATTACGAATTTTCTCGAATGCCTTTCGGATTAAAGAACGCACCACCCACTTTTCAACGCCGTATGGATCAAGTACTCACTGGACTTCAAGGGACAGATCCTTTTGTTTATTTGGACGACATAGTAGTATACGCTTCATCGTTACAAGAACACAACATTAAAGTTAAAAAATTATTGAACCGCCTTAAAGATCATGGATTAACCCTTCAGACCAATAAATGTGAATTCCTACGGAAGGAAGTTGCATACCTCGGACACATTATATCAAAAGACGGAGTCAGACCTGATCCTAGGAAATTAAAATCCGTTCAAGATTTTCCTACACCTACTACACAGAAGAATATTCAACAATTCCTAGGACTTGTGGGATATTACCGAAGATTCGTACCTAATTTCACCTTAATAGCAAAACCTCTAATTAACTTGTTAGGGAAAGGTGTCAAATTCAAGTGGACAGAAGAACAAGATCAAGCTTTCAAACAATTACGCAGCGAATTGTGCCAGCAACCCATTTTACAATATCCAGATTTTGATAAACCATTCATCGTTACAACAGATGCATCCGAATATGCTATTGGAGCCGTGCTCAGTCAAGGGGAGATAGGAAACGATCTGCCGATTGCGTACGCGTCCCGCAGCTTAAATAAACCTGAGAAAAATTATTCAGCAACAGAAAAGGAATGTTTGGCAATGGTTTACGCCGTAAGATATTTCAGGCCTTACATTTATGGAACTAAATTCACACTCGTTACAGATCATAGACCATTAGTCTGGTTACATTCTGTTAAAGATCCGACTTCTAGACTCATGAAATGGAAACTTAGACTCTTAGAATACGAGTATCAAGTCGTTCATAAAGCCGGAAAAACGAATAAAAACGCAGACGCTTTGTCGCGTAACCCTGTATCTGTTTGTTTACCATTGATGCCACGAGAATGCAGAGATTCTGAATTCAAAATACAGATACCTAAAATAGATCCTAATACTGATTCAATTGGACAACGTGTTAGACAGTCACGACGAGATAGAGAAACCCGACCCAAGTATCGGGATAGTAGCAGCTCTGACGAAACAGAACAGGCCGCATATGGAAAGGTCCAGCATTCGCCGATTATAGACAGAAATCGATCCTTTCCGAGTCTGTCTCAAGAGATATCGATGCCAGATGAGCGCCTGGAAACTATAAACAGTTTTTTACCAGCAGCAAATTCTACTCGAATTCTGCCTTCACACGAAGACCAAACCCTACACGACGATTCATTATCTTTTGGAGAACCACTCGAAGACACTGTAATAAAGAATACAAATAATGTTCACCAGGACTTGTTTAGTACACCGCAGGGGTTGACACCAATGCCGAGTGTAGTTTTACAAGCCCCCGCAAACCAGCTACCTGCGAAGATCCTTGCCGAAGCAAGTGTCATACGGTCACCCGATAACGGTTCGACCCGACATGATTTGCTAGACCATACGCTCGACCCTTATCCATTCATCGCCTCGGATTCAGGAAAAACGACTGATGTAGATGATCTGGAGGAGGTGTTATCTGCACAGCTGCATAAAATTACTGTCTCACCGAACACCCTCACAGCTGAAGAAGGACACTGTGTACATTTTATATCTGCCGACTGTAATTTACAAACCGACGGTGGAAAACTGTTACTGGACACCGAGACAATAAATAAACCGGACCTTCTCGCAAAACGACCAGAAAAGGGACATATAGTAACTTTGGATAATGGATTGTATAAATCATTCAGCATAGTGATCTCCGGCAATTTTTACGATAACGTTAAAAAATCAGACGTTCTCACGGGTTTGAAAATTCTTAGAGACACCTTAAGTCAACATCATATCAAATCATTTCGAATATCAGCAACTGGAGATTTCCATAAACTACCGGTCAACGAATTCTTCAAGATGTTAGAAGAAGTTTTCACTGGAACAGCACAGCAAATTATTATTTGCAATTGTATTATCACTACACCATCCATAGAAGACAGACAAGAAATAATCCGCGAAGCTCATTATAGTTTAATTGGAGGACACAAAGGAATCACGAAGACTTATAAGCGCATTCGTTCAAAATTCCATTGGCCGCAAATGCGCAATGAAATTCAAAATTACATACGAAGATGTCAAGGTTGCCAAGAACAAAAATTGGTTCGAGCAAAAACTCGTCAGCCTATGTTAATTACCGACACACCTATGGGACCATTCGATAAAATAGCTTTGGATACAGTAGGACCTTTACCAATCACACCTAGCGGAAATAGATACATTCTCACTATGCAGGATAATTTAACTAAATATTGCATGGCAGTAGCAATACCGAATATTCGAGCTGCTACTATTGCAGATGCTTTTGCTAGATATTTCATTGCAATCTATGGTACACCTCGCGCAATATTAACAGAAAAAGGAACTAGATTCATTGGAAACCTTATGACAAATTTGTGCGAAATATTTAAAATCAAGCAAATTACAACTTCGGGATACCGACCACAAACCAACGGATCATTGGAGCGAAGCCACATCGTACTCACCGAATACCTCAAGCACTACATGGATAGTTACGAAGATTGGGATTTATTAATACCCTTTGCAATGTTTTCATATAATACATCTGTACATGAAGCAACAAATTTCACTCCATACGAATTAATTTTTGGAAGACCAGCCCGGGAACCAAGTTCATTTCCAACTGATGAAAAATTAAGATCATACGGAGACTACTTAACAGAATTAATTACACATATGACTAACATCCGTAATTTGGCCTCAGCAAGGAATTAGGATCTGGATTAATCAACGAAATAGAAAACACCGTCTACCTGGACAACCCCCTTACAACGTCGCCCAAGGCTGGATGGAACTGGGTTTCGTTACTTCAACCACCAGCTGAAGCAGACCCGCAATAGCACAATAGCGTTAAGTACACAAACACATACACCACACTCGACAATTTTCACACCTTCAAAATTTTGATAAATTTTTAACCGTTTTCCTTTCTTTGGAAAAGCATCAGGCGAAACACGATGTTTCGTCTCGGGGGGGGGGAGATGTTACGTATGAATAATATTCTCCTACGCCGTGCTCGCACGCGTCGTTCGATCTCGCGTAGGAACGGAAGACGCCTAAAGATTTATCTCGCTACCACACGACGGTTAACCCTTTTAGCATCGACCAACTGCATCGCGACCGATTAAGTGCATTCGTGACCCGACGAAGCCTCTGCGCTCTTGCCTTTTATGGAGGCTTCTAATTAGCCCCTCCATACATTTTGGGACTATATAAACCCTCCGTTTCTAATCATCTTCGGTTCATAACTACACAGCTACGCGCATTGTCACGTCGTGCTACGCTTGTACAGAGTCGGTTGCATTTCAGTAAGAATTGGGCTTAGGGCACCATTCAGATAAAGTTAACCCGTTAGAATCCGCATAGTCCGGTTGAAGTTCTTTCGGCATACTTTGTAACCGTTCTCAGACCCCGCATCGCCAGTGCGTCAACACCGTGCAGCTTAGGTAATAATTCACACACTATTTAACTATATCGCGACAATTACACTTGTACAAACAACTGGTTGCAATATAAACTTATTAACTGTTCACCATTAAATCGAGTAGATTCGTTAAAACCTATCTTTACTCCGTAATCCCTTATATTAGTAGTAACGTCCCACAGATACAACTTAACCGCTCGAGTTGTATCAAATATTTATTTACGAGTCAAACTAACATTTCCTGCGACTCCCTGATTTCGCATCAGGTTCGTTCGCACGCCTTATCCAAAACAAGGTAACTACTCCAACCTAGTGGCTCCCTGATTTCGCATCGGGTTCGTCCACGAAACCTAACCCATCCTACAGCTCCCTGGTTTCGCACCAGGTTCGTCTGTATCCTACGGCTCCCTGATTTCGCATCAGGTTCGACCGTACGATTACCAAACCTCCGAACAGCTCCCCGGTTTCGCACCGGGTTCGTCTGTGAATAAACCAACCTCCCAGCAGCTCCCCGGTTTCGCACCGGGTTCGTCTGCGAACTCTTTCCTAGTGGCTCCCCGATTTCGCATCGGGTTCGTCCACGACGTTTCACCCTCCTGCGGCTCCCTGGTTTCGCACCAGGTTCGTCCGCGCTTGATTCTATTCCTGAGGCTCCCCGATTTCGCATCGGGTTCGTCCTCGCATACATCAATCCCAGCGGCTCCCTGATTTCGCATCAGGTTCGTCCGTGCACCTTACTAACAAATTCTCAACCATATTCCTTGGGTAATATAAACATCGCCGGTCTAGGCGTTGCCCACAGCCCCGGCTCGTAACATCGACATGCCTCCTTTCCACGGAGAAATTACGGTCCTCGGCAAGTTGTTGCCGCGGCGGGCCGGGTCAAGTGGCAAGATGCGTACATTAGGTCCCACCTTAGGGCTGGTAAGAACGTCTCCGATTTTGATGAAACTTGGTGGATATATTAAGCAGGCGAAAATAAGGCACACGTATTTTTATAGCGGCCCAATCGCAAGTTTAGGGTCGGCTCGGCTCGGCTCGGCTCCGCTCGGCTCCGCTCGGCTCCGCTCGGCTCCGCTCGGCTCCGCTCGGCTCCGCTCGGCTCCGCTCGGCTCCGCTCGGCTCCGCTCGGCTCCGCTCGGCTCCGCTCGGCTCCGCTCGGCTCCGCTCGGCTCCGCTCGGCTCCGCTCGGCTCCGCTCGGCTCCGCTCGGCTCCGCTCGGCTCCGCTCGGCTCCGCTCGGCTCCGCTCGGCTCCGCTCGGCTCCGCTCGGCTCCGCTCGGCTCCGCTCGGCTCCGCTCGGCTCCGCTCGGCTCCGCTCGGCTCCGCTCGGCTCCGCTCGGCTCCGCTCGGCTCCGCTCGGCTCCGCTCGGCTCCGCTCGGCTCCTATCGGCTCCGCTCGACTCGGCTCTGCTCCGCAGATCGGAGTACCATAATACACCGCCATAAACAGTACCGTAATTGACAAGATACATGGCAAGTGAAACGATAGCACAAAACGCGCTCTTAGTTCAGATTTACGTCTAGTAAATTAAAATATTTGCACCGTGGATTATTCACTACATGTATACAATGTAATCGTCCATAGCTAATACTGCATCTTTTGAATAAAACTTTTCTAAACAAAAAAAAACCTACTGATGAGTCTAGG
The DNA here is from genome assembly GCA_951802735.1 of Nomada hirtipes. Lineage (NCBI taxonomy): Eukaryota > Metazoa > Arthropoda > Insecta > Hymenoptera > Apidae > Nomada > Nomada hirtipes. The sequence goes on along the minus strand of OX637921.1, from coordinate 6,454,193 downwards.
AGGTCGATTCCGAGCCCAAACGCACATCCAAATCCAAATATCCTTTTTCCTTCCTCGACATGCCTCCTCTCCACGGAGAAATAACGGTCCTCAGCAAGTTGTTGCCCCGGCGGGCCGGGTCAAGTGGCAAGATGCGTACATTAGGTCCCACCTTAGGGCTGGTAAGACCGTCTCCGATTTTGATGAAACATGGTGGATATATTAAGCAGGCGAAAATAGGGCACACGTATTTTTATAGCGGCCCAATCGCAAGTTTAGGCTCGGCTCGGCTCGGCTCCGCTCGGCTCCGCTCGGCTCCGCTCGGCTCGGCTCGGCTCCGCTCGGCTCGGCTCGGCTCCGCTCGGCTCCGCTCGGCTCCGCTCGGCTCCGCTCGGCTCCGCTCGGCTCCGCTCGGCTCCGCTCGGCTCCGCTCGGCTCCGCTCGGCTCCGCTCGGCTCCGCTCGGCTCCGCTCGGCTCCGCTCGGCTCCGCTCGGCTCCGCTCGGCTCCGCTCGGCTCCGCTCGGCTCCGCTCGGCTCCGCTCGGCTCCGCTCGGCTCCGCTCGGCTCCGCTCGGCTCCGCTCGGCTCCGCTCGGCTCCGCTCGGCTCCGCTCGGCTCCGCTCGGCTCCGCTCGGCTCCGCTCGGCTCCGCTCGGCTCCGCTCGGCTCCGCTCGGCTCCGCTCGGCTCCGCTCGGCTCCGCTCGGCTCCGCTCGGCTCCGCTCGGCTCCGCTCGGCTCCGCTCGGCTCCGCTCGGCTCGGCTCAGCTCGGCTCGGCTCGGCTCGGCTCGGCTCCGCTCGGCTCGGCTCGGCTCGGCTCGGCTCGGCTCGGCTCGGCTCCGCTCGGCTCGGCTCGGCTCCGCTCGGCTCCGCTCGGCTCCGCTCGGCTCCGCTCGGCTCCGCTCGGCTCCGCTCGGCTCCGCTCGGCTCCGCTCGGCTCCGCTCGGCTCCGCTCGGCTCCGCTCGGCTCCGCTCGGCTCCGCTCGGCTCCGCTCGGCTCTGCTCCGCAGATCGGTGTACCATAATACACCGCCATAAACAGTACCGTAATTGACAAGATACATGGCAAGTGAAACGATAGCACAAAACGCGCTGTTAGTTCAGATTTACGTCTAGTAAATTAAAAATTTGCACCGTGGATTATTCACTACATGTATACAATGTAATCATCCATAGCTAATACTGCATCTTTTGAATAAAACTTTTGTAAACAAAAAAAACCTACTGATGAGTCTAGGAGGTCGATTCCGAGCCGAAACGCACATCCAAATCCAAATATCCTTTTTCCTTCCTCGACATGCCTCGTATCCACGGAGAAATTACGGTCCTCAGCAAGTTGTTGCCGCGGCGGGCCGGGTCAAGTGGCAAGATGCGTACATTAGGTCCCACCTTAGGGCTGGTAAGACCGTCTCCGATTTTGATGAAACTTGGTGGATATATTAAGCAGGCGAAAATAGGGCACACGTATTTTTATAGCGGCCCAATCGCAAGTTTAGGCTCGGCTCGGCTCGGCTCGACTCGGCTCGGCTCGGCTCGGCTCGGCTCGGCTCGGCTCGGCTCGACTCGGCTCGGCTCGGCTCGGCTCGGCTCGGCTCGGCTCGGCTCGGCTCGGCTCGGCTCGGCTCGGCTCGGCTCGGCTCGGCTCGGCTCGGCTCGGCTCGGCTCGGCTCGGCTCGGCTCGGCTCGGCTCGGCTCGGCTCGGCTCGTCTCGGGTCGTCTCGGGTCGGCTCGTCTCGGCTCGGCTCGGCTCGGCTCGGCTCGGCTCGGCTCGGCTCGGCTCGGCTCGGCTCGGCTCGGCTCGGCTCGGCTCGGCTCGGCTCGGCTCGGCTCGGGTCGGCTCGGCTCGGCTCGGCTCGGCTCGGCTCGGCTCGGCTCGGCTCGGCTCGGCTCGGCTCGGCTCCGCTCGGCTCCGCTCGGCTCGGCTCGGCTCCGCTCGGCTCGGCTCCGCTCGGCTCCGCTCGGCTCCGCTCGGCTCCGCTCGGCTCCGCTCGGCTCCGCTCGGCTCCGCTCGGCTCCGCTCGGCTCCGCTCGGCTCCGCTCGGCTCCGCTCGGCTCCGCTCGGCTCCGCTCGGCTCCGCTCGGCTCCGCTCGGCTCCGCTCGGCTCCGCTCGGCTCCGCTCGGCTCCGCTCGGCTCCGCTCGGCTCCGCTCGGCTCCGCTCGGCTCCGCTCGGCTCCGCTCGGCTCCGCTCGGCTCCGCTCGGCTCCGCTCGGCTCCGCTCGGCTCCGCTCGGCTCCGCTCGGCTCCGCTCGGCTCCGCTCGGCTCCGCTCGGCTCCGCTCGGCTCCGCTCGGCTCCGCTCGGCTCCGCTCGGCTCCGCTCGGCTCGGCTCAGCTCGGCTCGGCTCGGCTCGGCTCGGCTCGGCTCGGCTCGGCTCGGCTCGGCTCGGCTCGGCTCGGCTCGGCTCGGCTCGGCTCCGCTCGGCTCGGCTCGGCTCCGCTCGGCTCCGCTCGGCTCCGCTCGGCTCCGCTCGGCTCCGCTCGGCTCCGCTCGGCTCCGCTCGGCTCCGCTCGGCTCCGCTCGGCTCCGCTCGGCTCCGCTCGGCTCCGCTCGGCTCCGCTCGGCTCCGCTCGGCTCGGCTCGGCTCGGCTCGGCTCGGCTCGGCTCGGCTCGACTCGGCTCGGCTCGGCTCGGCTCGGCTCGGCTCCGCTCGGCTCCGCTCGGCTCCGCTCGGCTCGGCTCGGCTCCGCTCGGCTCCGCTCGGCTCCGCTCGGCTCTGCTCCGCAGATCGGTGTACCATAATACACCGCCATAAACAGTACCGTAATTGACAAGATACATGGCAAGTGAAACGATAGCACAAAACGCGCTGTTAGTTCAGATTTACGTCTAGTAAATTAAAAATTTGCACCGTGGATTATTCACTACATGTATACAATGTAATCATCCATAGCTAATACTGCATCTTTTGAATAAAACTTTTGTAAACAAAAAAAACCTACTGATGAGTCTAGGAGGTCGATTCCGAGCCGAAACGCACATCCAAATCCAAATATCCTTTTTCCTTCCTCGACATGCCTCGTATCCACGGAGAAATTACGGTCCTCAGCAAGTTGTTGCCGCGGCGGGCCGGGTCAAGTGGCAAGATGCGTACATTAGGTCCCACCTTAGGGCTGGTAAGACCGTCTCCGATTTTGATGAAACTTGGTGGATATATTAAGCAGGCGAAAATAGGGCACACGTATTTTTATAGCGGCCCAATCGCAAGTTTAGGCTCGGCTCGGCTCGGCTCGACTCGGCTCGGCTCGGCTCGGCTCGGCTCGGCTCGGCTCGACTCGGCTCGGCTCGGCTCGGCTCGGCTCGGCTCGGCTCGGCTCGGCTCGGCTCGGCTCGGCTCGGCTCGGCTCGGCTCGGCTCGGCTCGGCTCGGCTCGGCTCGGCTCGGCTCGGCTCGGCTCGGCTCGGCTCGGCTCGGCTCGGCTCGGCTCGGCTCGGCTCGTCTCGGGTCGTCTCGGGTCGGCTCGTCTCGGCTCGGCTCGGCTCGGCTCGGCTCGGCTCGGCTCGGCTCGGCTCGGCTCGGCTCGGCTCGGCTCGGCTCGGCTCGGCTCGGCTCGGCTCGGCTCGGGTCGGCTCGGCTCGGCTCGGCTCGGCTCGGCTCGGCTCGGCTCGGCTCGGCTCGGCTCGGCTCCGCTCGGCTCCGCTCGGCTCGGCTCGGCTCCGCTCGGCTCCGCTCGGCTCGGCTCCGCTCGGCTCCGCTCGGCTCCGCTCGGCTCCGCTCGGCTCCGCTCGGCTCCGCTCGGCTCCGCTCGGCTCCGCTCGGCTCCGCTCGGCTCCGCTCGGCTCCGCTCGGCTCCGCTCGGCTCCGCTCGGCTCCGCTCGGCTCCGCTCGGCTCCGCTCGGCTCCGCTCGGCTCCGCTCGGCTCCGCTCGGCTCCGCTCGGCTCCGCTCGGCTCCGCTCGGCTCCGCTCGGCTCCGCTCGGCTCCGCTCGGCTCCGCTCGGCTCGGCTCGGCTCGTCTCGGGTCGGCTCGGCTCGGCTCGGCTCGGCTCGGGTCGGCTCGGCTCGGCTCGGCTCCGCTCGGCTCCGCTCGGCTCCGCTCGGCTCCGCTCGGCTCCGCTCGGCTCCGCTCGGCTCCGCTCGGCTCCGCTCGGCTCCGCTCGGCTCCGCTCGGCTCCGCTCGGCTCCGCTCGGCTCCGCTCGGCTCCGCTCGGCTCCGCTCGGCTCCGCTCGGCTCCGCTCGGCTCCGCTCGGCTCCGCTCGGCTCCTATCGGCTCCGCTCGGCTCCGCTCGACTCGGCTCTGCTCCGCAGATCGCAGTACCATAATACACCGCCATAAACAGTACCGTAATTGACAAGATACATGGCAAGTGAAACGATAGCACAAAACGCGCTCTTAGTTCAGATTTACGTCTAGTAAATTAAAATATTTGCACCGTGGATTATTCACTACATGTATACAATGTAATCGTCCATAGCTAATACTGCATCTTTTGAATAAAACTTTTCTAAACAAAAAAAAACCTACTGATGAGTCTAGGAGGTCGATTCCGAGCCCAAACGCACATCCAAATCCAAATATCCTTTTTCCTTCCTCGACATGCCTCCTCTCCACGGAGAAATTACGGTCCTCAGCAAGTTGTTGCCGCGGCGGGCCGGGTCAAGTGGCAAGATGCGTACATTAGGTCCCACCTTAGGGCTGGTAAGACCGTCTCCGATTTTGATGAAACTTGGTGGATATATTAAGCAGGCGAAAATAGGGCACACGTATTTTTATAGCGGCCCAATCGCAAGTTTAGGCTCGGCTCGGCTCGGCTCGACTCGGCTCGACTCGGCTCGGCTCGGCTCGGCTCGGCTCGGCTCGGCTCGGCTCGGCTCGGCTCGGCTCGGCTCGGCTCGGCTCCGCTCGGCTCCGCTCGGCTCCGCTCGGCTCCGCTCGGCTCCGCTCGGCTCCGCTCGGCTCCGCTCGGCTCCGCTCGGCTCCGCTCGGCTCCGCTCGGCTCCGCTCGGCTCCGCTCGGCTCCGCTCGGCTCCGCTCGGCTCCGCTCGGCTCCGCTCGGCTCCGCTCGGCTCCGCTCGGCTCCGCTCGGCTCCGCTCGGCTCCGCTCGGCTCCGCTCGGCTCCGCTCGGCTCCGCTCGGCTCCGCTCGGCTCCGCTCGGCTCCGCTCGGCTCCGCTCGGCTCCGCTCGGCTCCGCTCGGCTCCGCTCGGCTCCGCTCGGCTCCGCTCGGCTCCGCTCGGCTCCGCTCGGCTCCGCTCGGCTCCGCTCGGCTCCGCTCGGCTCGGCTCGGCTCGGCTCGGCTCGGCTCGGCTCGGCTCGGCTCGGCTCGGCTCGGCTCGGCTCGGCTCGGCTCGGCTCGGCTCGGCTCGGGTCGGCTCGGCTCCGCTCGGCTCCGCTCGGCTCCGCTCGGCTCCGCTCGGCTCCGCTCGGCTCCGCTCGGCTCCGCTCGGCTCCGCTCGGCTCCGCTCGGCTCCGCTCGGCTCCGCTCGGCTCCGCTCGGCTCCGCTCGGCTCCGCTCGGCTCCGCTCGGCTCCGCTCGGCTCCGCTCGGCTCCGCTCGGCTCCGCTCGGCTCCGCTCGGCTCCGCTCGGCTCCGCTCGGCTCCGCTCGGCTCCGCTCGGCTCCGCTCGGCTCCGCTCGGCTCCGCTCGGCTCCGCTCGGCTCCGCTCGGCTCCGCTCGGCTCCGCTCGGCTCCGCTCGGCTCCGCTCGGCTCGGCTCGGCTCGGCTCGGCTCCGCTCGGCTCGGCTCGGCTCCGCTCGGCTCGGCTCGGCTCCGCTCGGCTCCGCTCGGCTCCGCTCGGCTCCGCTCGGCTCCGCTCGGCTCGGCTCGGCTCGGCTCGGCTCGGCTCGGCTCGGCTCGGCTCGGCTCGACTCGGCTCGGCTCGGCTCGGCTCGGCTCGGCTCGGCTCGGCTCCGCTCGGCTCCGCTCGGCTCCGCTCGGCTCGGCTCGGCTCCGCTCGGCTCCGCTCGGCTCCGCTCGGCTCCGCTCGGCTCTGCTCCGCAGATCGGTGTACCATAATACACCGCCATAAACAGTACCGTAATTGACAAGATACATGGCAAGTGAAACGATAGCACAAAACGCGCTGTTAGTTCAGATTTACGTCTAGTAAATTAAAAATTTGCACCGTGGATTATTCACTACATGCATACAATGTAATCATCCATAGCTAATACTGCATCTTTTGAATAAAACTTTTGTAAACAAAAAAAACCTACTGAAGAGTCTAGGAGGTCGATTCCGAGCCGAAACGCACATCCAAATCCAAATATCCTTTTTCCTTCCTCGACATGCCTCGTATCCACGGAGAAATTACGGTCCTCAGCAAGTTGTTGCCGCGGCGGGCCGGGTCAAGTGGCAAGATGCGTACATTAGGTCCCACCTTAGGGCTGGTAAGACCGTCTCCGATTTTGATGAAACTTGGTGGATATATTAAGCAGGCGAAAATAAGGCACACGTATTTTTATAGCGGCCCAATCGCAAGTTTAGGCTCGGCTCGGCTCGGCTCGGCTCGGCTCGGCTCGGCTCCGCTCGGCTCCGCTCGGCTCCGCTCGGCTCCGCTCGGCTCCGCTCGGCTCCGCTCGGCTCCGCTCGGCTCCGCTCGGCTCCGCTCGGCTCCGCTCGGCTCCGCTCGGCTCCGCTCGGCTCCGCTCGGCTCCGCTCGGCTCCGCTCGGCTCCGCTCGGCTCCGCTCGGCTCCGCTCGGCTCCGCTCGGATCCGCTCGGCTCCGCTCGGCTCCGCTCGGCTCCGCTCGGCTCCGCTCGGCTCCGCTCGGCTCCGCTCGGCTCCGCTCGGCTCGGCGCGGCTCGGCTCGGCTCGGCTCGGCTCGGCTCGGCTCGGCTCGGCTCGGCTCGGCTCGGCTCGGCTCGGCTCGGCTCGGCTCGGCTCGGCTCGGCTCGGCTCGGCTCGGCTCGGTTCCGCTCGGCTCCGCTCGGCTCCGCAGATCGGAGTACCATAATACACCGCCATAAACAGTACCGTAATTGACAAGATACATGGCAAGTGAAACGATAGCACAAAACGCGCTCTTAGTTCAGATTTACGTCTAGTAAATTAAAATATTTGCACCGTGGATTATTCACTACATGTATACAATGTAATCATGCATAGCTAATACTGCATCTTTTGAATAAAACTTTTGTAAACAAAAAAAAACCTACTGATGAGTCTAGGAGGTCGATTCCGAGCCGAAACGCACATCCAAATCCAAATATCCTTTTTCCTTCCTCGACATGCCTCCTCTCCACGGAGAAATTACGGTCCTCAGAAAGTTGTTGCCGCGGCGGGCCGGGTCAAGTGGCAAGATGCGTACATTAGGTCCCACCTTAGGGCTGGTAAGACCGTCTCCGATTTTGATGAAACTTGGTGGATATATTAAGCAGGCGAAAATAAGGCACACGTATTTGTATAGCGCCCCAATCGCAAGTTTAGGCTCGGCTCGGCTCGGCTCGGCTCGGCTCGGCTCGGCTCGGCTCGGTTCGGCTCGGCTCGGCTCGGCTCGGCTCGGCTCCGCTCGGCTCGGTTCGGCTCCCCTCGGCTCCGCTCGGCTCCGCTCGGCTCCGGTCGGCTCCGCTCGGCTCCGCTCGGCTCCGCTCGGCTCCGCTCGGATCCGCTCGGCTCCGCTCGGCTCCGCTCGGCTCCGCTCGGCTCCGCTCGGCTCCGCTCGGCTCCGCTCGGCTCCGCTCGGCTCCGCTCGGCTCCGCTCGGCTCCGCTCGGCTCCGCTCGGCTCCGCTCGGCTCCGCTCGGCTCCGCTCGGCTCCGCTCGGCTCGGCTCGGCTCGGCTCGGCTCGGCTCGGCTCGGCTCGGTTCCGCTCGGCTCCGCTCGGCTCCGCAGATCGGAGTACCATAATACACCGCCATAAACAGTACCGTAATTGACAAGATACATGGCAAGTGAAACGATAGCACAAAACGCGCTCTTAGTTCAGATTTACGTCTAGTAAATTAAAATATTTGCACCGTGGATTATTCACTACATGTATACAATGTAATCATGCATAGCTAATACTGCATCTTTTGAATAAAACTTTTGTAAACAAAAAAAAACCTACTGATGAGTCTAGGAGGTCGATTCCGAGCCGAAACGCACATCCAAATCCAAATATCCTTTTTCCTTCCTCGACATGCCTCCTCTCCACGGAGAAATTACGGTCCTCAGAAAGTTGTTGCCGCGGCGGGCCGGGTCAAGTGGCAAGATGCGTACATTAGGTCCCACCTTAGGGCTGGTAAGACCGTCTCCGATTTTGATGAAACTTGGTGGATATATTAAGCAGGAGAAAATAAGGCACACGTATTTGTATAGCGCCCCAATCCCAAGTTTAGGCTCGTCTCGGCTCGGCTCGGCTCGGCTCGGCTCGGCTCGGCTCGGCTCGGCTCGGCTCGGCTCGGCTCGGCTCGGCTCGGCTCGGCTCGGCTCGGCTCGGCTCGGCTCGGCTCGGCTCGGCTCCGCTCGGCTCCGCTCGGCTCCGCTCGGCTCCGCTCGGCTCCGCTCGGCTCCGCTCGGCTCCGCTCGGCTCCGCAGGGCTCCGCTCGGCTCGGCTCGGCTCCGCTCGGCTCCGCTCGGCTCCGCAGATCGGAGTACCATAATACACCGCCATAAACTGTACCGTAATTGACAAGATACATGGCAAGTGATACGATAGCACAAAACGCGCTCTTAGTTCAGATTTACGTCTAGTAAATTAAAATATTTGCACCGTGGATTATTCACTACATGTATACAATGTAATCATTTATAGCTAATACTGCATCTTTTGAATAAAACTTTTGTAAACAAAAAAAAACCTACTGATGAGTCTAGGAGGTCGATTCCGAGCCGAAACGCACATCCAAATCCAAATATCCTTTTTCCTTCCTCGACATGCCTCCTCTCCACGGAGAAATTACGGTCCTCAGCAAGTTGTTGCCGCGGCGGGCCGGGTCAAGTGGCAAGATGCGTACATTAGGTCCCACCTTAGGGCTGGAAAGCCGTCTCCGATTTTGATGAAACTTGGTGGATATATTAAGCAGGCGAAAATAAGGCACACGTATTTGTATAGCGCCCCAATCGCAAGTTTAGGCTCGGCTCGGCTCGGCTCGGCTCGGCTCGGCTCCGCTCGGCTCGGTTCGGCTCCGCTCGGCTCCGCTCGGCTCCGCTCGGCTCCGCTCGGCTCCGCTCGGCTCCGCTCGGCTCCGCTCGGCTCCGCTCGGCTCCGCTCGGCTCCGCTCGGCTCCGCTCGGCTCCGCTCGGCTCCGCTCGGCTCCGCTCGGCTCCGCTCGGCTCCGCTCGGCTCCGCTCGGCTCCGCTCGGCTCCGCTCGGCTCCGCTCGGCTCCGCTCGGCTCCGCTCGGCTCCGCTCGGCTCCGCTCGGCTCCGCTCGGCTCCGCTCGGCTCCGCTCGGCTCCGCTCGGCTCCGCTCGGCTCCGCTCGGCTCCGCTCGGCTCCGCTCGGCTACGCTCGGCCCCGCTCGGCTCCGCTCGGCTCCGCTCGGCTCCGCTCGGCTCGGCTCTGCTCCGCAGATCGGAGTACCATAATACACCTCCATAAACAGTACTGTAATTGACAAGCTACATGGCAAGTGAAACGAAAGCACAAAACGCGCTCTTAGTTCAGATTTACGTCTAGTAAATTAAAATATTTGCACCGTGGATTATTCACTACATGTATACAATGTAATCATCCATAGCTAATACTGCATCTTTTGAATAAAACTTTTGTAAACAAAAAAAAACCTACTGATGAGTCTAGGAGGTCGATTCCGAGCCGAAACGCACATCCAAATCCAAATATCCTTTTTCCTTCCTCGTCATGCCTCCTCTCCACGGAGAAATTACGGTCCTCAGCAAGTTGTTGCCGCGGCGGGCCGGGTCAAGTGGCAAGATGCGTACATTAGGTCCCACCTTAGGGCTGGTAAGACCGTCTCCGATTTTGATGAAACGTGGTGGATATATTAAGCAGGCGAAAATAAGGCACACGTATTTTTATACCGCCCCAATCGCAAGTTCAGGCTCGGCTCGACTCGGCTCGGCTCGGCTCGACTCGGCTCGGCTCGGCTCGGCTCGGCTCGGCTCGGCTCGGCTCGGCTCGACTCGGCTCGGCTCGGCTCGGCTCGGCTCGGCTCGGCTCGGCTCCGCTCGGCTCCGCTCGGCTCCGCTCGGCTCCGCTCGGCTCGGCTCGGCTCCGCTCGGCACCGCTCGGCTCCGCTCGGCTCCGCTCGGCTCCGCTCGGCTCCGCTCGGCTCCGCTCGGCTCGGCTCGGCTCCGCTCGGCTCGGCTCGGCTCGGCTCGGCTCGGCTCCGCTCGGCTCGGTTCGGCTCCGCTCGGCTCCGCTCGGCTCCGCTCGGCTCCGCTCGGCTCCGCTCGGCTCCGCTCGGCTCCGCTCGGCTCCGCTCGGCTCCGCTCGGCTCCGCTCGGCTCCGCTCGGCTCCGCTCGGCTCCGCTCGGCTCCGCTCGGCTCCGCTCGGCTCCGCTCGGCTCCGCTCGGCTCCGCTCGGCTCCGCTCGGCTCCGCTCGGCTCCGCTCGGCTCCGCTCGGCTCCGCTCGGCTCCGCTCGGCTCCGCTCGGCTCCGCTCGGCTCCGCTCGGCTCCGCTCGGCTCCGCTCGGCTCCGCTCGGCTACGCTCGGCCCCGCTCGGCTCCGCTCGGCTCCGCTCGGCTCCGCTCGGCTCGGCTCTGCTCCGCAGATCGGAGTACCATAATACACCTCCATAAACAGTACTGTAATTGACAAGCTACATGGCAAGTGAAACGAAAGCACAAAACGCGCTCTTAGTTCAGATTTACGTCTAGTAAATTAAAATATTTGCACCGTGGATTATTCACTACATGTATACAATGTAATCATCCATAGCTAATACTGCATCTTTTGAATAAAACTTTTGTAAACAAAAAAAAACCTACTGATGAGTCTAGGAGGTCGATTCCGAGCCGAAACGCACATCCAAATCCAAATATCCTTTTTCCTTCCTCGTCATGCCTCCTCTCCACGGAGAAATTACGGTCCTCAGCAAGTTGTTGCCGCGGCGGGCCGGGTCAAGTGGCAAGATGCGTACATTAGGTCCCACCTTAGGGCTGGTAAGACCGTCTCCGATTTTGATGAAACGTGGTGGATATATTAAGCAGGCGAAAATAAGGCACACGTATTTTTATACCGCCCCAATCGCAAGTTCAGGCTCGGCTCGACTCGGCTCGGCTCGGCTCGACTCGGCTCGGCTCGGCTCGGCTCGGCTCGGCTCGGCTCGGCTCGGCTCGACTCGGCTCGGCTCGGCTCGGCTCGGCTCGGCTCGGCTCGGCTCCGCTCGGCTCCGCTCGGCTCCGCTCGGCTCCGCTCGGCTCCGCTCGGCTCGGCTCGGCTCCGCTCGGCACCGCTCGGCTCCGCTCGGCTCCGCTCGGCTCCGCTCGGCTCCGCTCGGCTCCGCTCGGCTCCGCTCGGCTCGGCTCGGCTCCGCTCGGCTCGGCTCGGCTCGGCTCGGCTCGGCTCCGCTCGGCTCGGCTCGGCTCCGCTCGGCTCCGCTCGGCTCCGCTCGGCTCCGCTCGGCTCCGCTCGGCTCCGCTCGGCTCCGCTCGGCTCCGCTCGGCTCCGCTCGGCTCCGCTCGGCTCCGCTCGGCTCGGCTCGGCTCGGCTCGGCTCGGCTCGGCTCGGCTCGGCTCGGCTCGGCTCGGCTCGGCTCGGCTCGGCTCGGCTCGGCTCGGCTCGGCTCGGCTCGGCTCGGCTCGGCTCGGCTCGGCTCGGCTCGGCTCGGCTCGGCTCGGCTCGGCTCGGCTCGGCTCGGCTCGGCTCGGCTCGGCTCGGTTCCGCTCGGCTCCGCTCGGCTCCGCAGATCGGAGTACCATAATACACCGCCATAAACAGTACCGTAATTGACAAGATACATGGCAAGTGAAACGATAGCACAAAACGCGCTCTTAGTTCAGATTTACGTCTAGTAAATTAAAATATTTGCACCGTGGATTATTCACTACATGTATACAATGTAATCATGCATAGCTAATACTGCATCTTTTGAATAAAACTTTTGTAAACAAAAAAAAACCTACTGATGAGTCTAGGAGGTCGATTCCGAGCCGAAACGCACATCCAAATCCAAATATCCTTTTTCCTTCCTCGACATGCCTCCTCTCCACGGAGAAATTACGGTCCTCAGAAAGTTGTTGCCGCGGCGGGCCGGGTCAAGTGGCAAGATGCGTACATTAGGTCCCACCTTAGGGCTGGTAAGACCGTCTCCGATTTTGATGAAACTTGGTGGATATATTAAGCAGGCGAAAATAAGGCACACGTATTTGTATAGCGCCCCAATCGCAAGTTTAGGCTCGGCTCGGCTCGGCTCGGCTCGGCTCGGCTCGGCTCGGCTCGGCTCGGCTCGGCTCGGCTCGGCTCCGCTCGGCTCGGTTCGGCTCCCCTCGGCTCCGCTCGGCTCCGCTCGGCTCCGCTCGGCTCCGCTCGGCTCCGCTCGGCTCCGCTCGGCTCCGCTCGGCTCCGCTCGGCTCCGCTCGGCTCCGCTCGGCTCCGCTCGGCTCGGCTCGGCTCCGCTCGGCTCCGCTCGGCTCCGCTCGGCTCCGCTCGGCTCCGCTCGGCTCCGCTCGGCCCCGCTCGGCTCCGCAGGGCTCCGCTCGGCTCGGCTCGGCTCGGCTCGGCTCGGCTCGGCTCGGCTCGGCTCGGCTCGGCTCGGCTCGGCTCGGCTCGGCTCGGCTCGGCTCGGCTCGGCTCGGCCCGGCTCGGCTCGGCTCGGCTCGGCTCGGCTCGGCTCGGTTCCGCTCGGCTCCGCTCGGCTCCGCAGATCGGAGTACCATAATACACCGCCATAAACAGTACCGTAATTGACAAGATACATGGCAAGTGAAACGATAGCACAAAACGCGCTCTTAGTTCAGATTTACGTCTAGTAAATTAAAATATTTGCACCGTGGATTATTCACTACATGTATACAATGTAATCATGCATAGCTAATACTGCATCTTTTGAATAAAACTTTTGTAAACAAAAAAAAACCTACTGATGAGTCTAGGAGGTCGATTCCGAGCCGAAACGCACATCCAAATCCAAATATCCTTTTTCCTTCCTCGACATGCCTCCTCTCCACGGAGAAATTACGGTCCTCAGAAAGTTGTTGCCGCGGCGGGCCGGGTCAAGTGGCAAGATGCGTACATTAGGTCCCACCTTAGGGCTGGTAAGACCGTCTCCGATTTTGATGAAACTTGGTGGATATATTAAGCAGGCGAAAATAAGGCACACGTATTTGTATAGCGCCCCAATCGCAAGTTTAGGCTCGGCTCGGCTCGGCTCGGCTCGGCTCGGCTCGGCTCGGCTCGGCTCGGCTCCGCTCGGCTCGGTTCGGCTCCCCTCGGCTCCGCTCGGCTCCGCTCGGCTCCGCTCGGCTCCGCTCGGCTCCGCTCGGCTCCGCTCGGCTCCGCTCGGCTCCGCTCGGCTCCGCTCGGCTCCGCTCGGCTCCGCTCGGCTCCGCTCGGCTCCGCTCGGCTCCGCTCGGCTCCGCTCGGCTCCGCTCGGCTCCGCTCGGCTCCGCTCGGCTCCGCTCGGCTCCGCTCGGCTCCGCTCGGCTCCGCTCGGCTCCGCTCGGCTCCGCTCGGCTCCGCTCGGCTCCGCTCGGCTCCGCTCGGCTCCGCTCGGCTCCGCTCGGCTCCGCTCGGCTCGGCTCGGCTCGGCTCGGCTCGGCTCGGCTCGGCTCGGCTCGGCTCGGCTCGGCTCGGCTCGGCTCGGTTCCGCTCGGCTCCGCTCGGCTCCGCAGATCGGAGTACCATAATACACCGCCATAAACAGTACCGTAATTGACAAGATACATGGCAAGTGAAACGATAGCACAAAACGCGCTCTTAGTTCAGATTTACGTCTAGTAAATTAAAATATTTGCACCGTGGATTATTCACTACATGTATACAATGTAATCATGCATAGCTAATACTGCATCTTTTGAATAAAACTTTTGTAAACAAAAAAAAACCTACTGATGAGTCTAGGAGGTCGATTCCGAGCCGAAACGCACATCCAAATCCAAATATCCTTTTTCCTTCCTCGACATGCCTCCTCTCCACGGAGAAATTACGGTCCTCAGAAAGTTGTTGCCGCGGCGGGCCGGGTCAAGTGGCAAGATGCGTACATTAGGTCCCACCTTAGGGCTGGTAAGACCGTCTCCGATTTTGATGAAACTTGGTGGATATATTAAGCAGGCGAAAATAAGGCACACGTATTTGTATAGCGCCCCAATCGCAAGTTTAGGCTCGGCTCGGCTCGGCTCGGCTCGGCTCGGCTCGGCTCGGCTCGGCTCGGCTCGGCTCGGCTCGGCTCGGCTCGGCTCGGCTCGGCTCGGCTCGGCTCGGCTCCGCTCGGCTCCGCTCGGCTCCGCTCGGCTCCGCTCGGCTCCGCTCGGCCCCGCTCGGCTCCGCAGGGCTCCGCTCGGCTCGGCTCGGCTCCGCTCGGCTCCGCTCGGCTCCGCTCGGCTCCGCTCGGCTCGGCTCGGCTCGGCTCGGCTCGGCTCGGCTCGGCTCGGCTCGGCTCGGCTCGGCTCGGCTCGGCTCGGCTCGGCTCGGCTCGGCTCGGCTCGGCTCGGTTCCGCTCGGCTCCGCTCGGCTCCGCAGATCGGAGTACCATAATACACCGCCATAAACAGTACCGTAATTGACAAGATACATGGCAAGTGAAACGATAGCACAAAACGCGCTCTTAGTTCAGATTTACGTCTAGTAAATTAAAATATTTGCACCGTGGATTATTCACTACATGTATACAATGTAATCATGCATAGCTAATACTGCATCTTTTGAATAAAACTTTTGTAAACAAAAAAAAACCTACTGATGAGTCTAGGAGGTCGATTCCGAGCCGAAACGCACATCCAAATCCAAATATCCTTTTTCCTTCCTCGACATGCCTCCTCTCCACGGAGAAATTACGGTCCTCAGAAAGTTGTTGCCGCGGCGGGCCGGGTCAAGTGGCAAGATGCGTACATTAGGTCCCACCTTAGGGCTGGTAAGACCGTCTCCGATTTTGATGAAACTTGGTGGATATATTAAGCAGGCGAAAATAAGGCACACGTATTTGTATAGCGCCCCAATCGCAAGTTTAGGCTCGGCTCGGCTCGGCTCGGCTCGGCTCGGCTCGGCTCGGCTCGGCTCGGCTCGGCTCGGCTCGGCTCGGCTCGGCTCCGCTCGGCTCGGTTCGGCTCCCCTCGGCTCCGCTCGGCTCCGCTCGGCTCCGCTCGGCTCCGCTCGGCTCCGCTCGGCTCCGCTCGGCTCCGCTCGGCTCCGCTCGGCTCCGCTCGGCTCCGCTCGGCTCCGCTCGGCTCCGCTCGGCTCCGCTCGGCTCCGCTCGGCTCCGCTCGGCTCCGCTCGGCTCCGCTCGGCTCCGCTCGGCTCCGCTCGGCTCCGCTCGGCTCGGTTCGGCTCCCCTCGGCTCCGCTCGGCTCCGCTCGGCTCCGCTCGGCTCCGCTCGGCTCCGCTCGGCTCCGCTCGGCTCCGCTCGGCTCCGCTCGGCTCCGCTCGGCTCCGCTCGGCTCCGCTCGGCTCCGCTCGGCTCCGCTCGGCTCCGCTCGGCTCCGCTCGGCTCCGCTCGGCTCCGCTCGGCTCCGCTCGGCTCCGCTCGGCTCCGCTCGGCTCCGCTCGGCTCCGCTCGGCTCCGCTCGGCTCCGCTCGGCTCCGCTCGGCCCCGCTCGGCTCCGCTCGGCTCCGCTCGGCTCGGCTCGGCTCGGCTCGGCTCGGCTCGGCTCGGCTCGGCTCGGCTCGGCTCGGCTCGGCTCGGCTCGGCTCGGCTCGGCTCGGCTCGGCTCGGCTCGGCTCGGTTCCGCTCGGCTCCGCTCGGCTCCGCAGATCGGAGTACCATAATACACCGCCATAAACAGTACCGTAATTGACAAGATACATGGCAAGTGAAACGATAGCACAAAACGCGCTCTTAGTTCAGATTTACGTCTAGTAAATTAAAATATTTGCACCGTGGATTATTCACTACATGTATACAATGTAATCATGCATAGCTAATACTGCATCTTTTGAATAAAACTTTTGTAAACAAAAAAAAACCTACTGATGAGTCTAGGAGGTCGATTCCGAGCCGAAACGCACATCCAAATCCAAATATCCTTTTTCCTTCCTCGACATGCCTCCTCTCCACGGAGAAATTACGGTCCTCAGAAAGTTGTTGCCGCGGCGGGCCGGGTCAAGTGGCAAGATGCGTACATTAGGTCCCACCTTAGGGCTGGTAAGACCGTCTCCGATTTTGATGAAACTTGGTGGATATATTAAGCAGGCGAAAATAAGGCACACGTATTTGTATAGCGCCCCAATCGCAAGTTTAGGCTCGGCTCGGCTCGGCTC
Source organism: Nomada hirtipes (assembly GCA_951802735.1). Taxonomy (NCBI): domain Eukaryota; kingdom Metazoa; phylum Arthropoda; class Insecta; order Hymenoptera; family Apidae; genus Nomada; species Nomada hirtipes. The sequence continues at coordinate 6,437,980 of OX637921.1, read as the reverse complement.
GGCTCGGCTCGGCTCGGCTCGGCTCGGCTCGGCTCGGCTCGGCTCGGCTCGGCTCGGCTCGGCTCGGCTCGGCTCGGCTCGGCTCGGCTCGGCTCGGCTCGGCTCGGCTCCGCTCGGCTCCGCTCGGCTCCGCTCGGCTCCGCTCGGCTCCGCTCGGCCCCGCTCGGCTCCGCAGGGCTCCGCTCGGCTCGGCTCGGCTCCGCTCGGCTCCGCTCGGCTCCGCTCGGCTCCGCTCGGCTCGGCTCGGCTCGGCTCGGCTCGGCTCGGCTCGGCTCGGCTCGGCTCGGCTCGGCTCGGCTCGGCTCGGCTCGGCTCGGCTCGGCTCGGCTCGGCTCGGCTCGGCTCGGCTCGGCTCGGCTCGGCTCGGCTCGGCTCGGCTCGGCTCGGCTCGGTTCCGCTCGGCTCCGCTCGGCTCCGCAGATCGGAGTACCATAATACACCGCCATAAACAGTACCGTAATTGACAAGATACATGGCAAGTGAAACGATAGCACAAAACGCGCTCTTAGTTCAGATTTACGTCTAGTAAATTAAAATATTTGCACCGTGGATTATTCACTACATGTATACAATGTAATCATGCATAGCTAATACTGCATCTTTTGAATAAAACTTTTGTAAACAAAAAAAAACCTACTGATGAGTCTAGGAGGTCGATTCCGAGCCGAAACGCACATCCAAATCCAAATATCCTTTTTCCTTCCTCGACATGCCTCCTCTCCACGGAGAAATTACGGTCCTCAGAAAGTTGTTGCCGCGGCGGGCCGGGTCAAGTGGCAAGATGCGTACATTAGGTCCCACCTTAGGGCTGGTAAGACCGTCTCCGATTTTGATGAAACTTGGTGGATATATTAAGCAGGCGAAAATAAGGCACACGTATTTGTATAGCGCCCCAATCGCAAGTTTAGGCTCGGCTCGGCTCGGCTCGGCTCGGCTCGGCTCGGCTCGGCTCGGCTCGGCTCGGCTCGGCTCGGCTCCGCTCGGCTCGGTTCGGCTCCGCTCGGCTCCGCTCGGCTCCGCTCGGCTCCGCTCGGCTCCGCTCGGCTCCGCTCGGCTCCGCTCGGCTCCGCTCGGCTCCGCTCGGCTCCGCTCGGCTCCGCTCGGCTCCGCTCGGCTCCGCTCGGCTCCGCTCGGCTCCGCTCGGCTCCGCTCGGCTCCGCTCGGCTCCGCTCGGCTCCGCTCGGCTCCGCTCGGCTCCGCTCGGCTCCGCTCGGCTCCGCTCGGCTCCGCTCGGCTCCGCTCGGCTCCGCTCGGCTCCGCTCGGCTCCGCTCGGCTCCGCTCGGCTCCGCTCGGCTCCGCTCGGCTCCGCTCGGCTCCGCTCGGCTCCGCTCGGCTCCGCTCGGCTCCGCTCGGCTCCGCTCGGCTCCGCTCGGCTCCGCTCGGCTCGGCTCGGCTCGGCTCGGCTCGGCTCGGCTCGGCTCGGTTCCGCTCGGCTCCGCTCGGCTCCGCAGATCGGAGTACCATAATACACCGCCATAAACAGTACCGTAATTGACAAGATACATGGCAAGTGAAACGATAGCACAAAACGCGCTCTTAGTTCAGATTTACGTCTAGTAAATTAAAATATTTGCACCGTGGATTATTCACTACATGTATACAATGTAATCATGCATAGCTAATACTGCATCTTTTGAATAAAACTTTTGTAAACAATAAAAAACCTACTGATGAGTCTAGGAGGTCGATTCCGAGCCGAAACGCACATCCAAATCCAAATATCCTTTTTCCTTCCTCGACATGCCTCCTCTCCACGGAGAAATTACGGTCCTCAGAAAGTTGTTTCCGCGGCGGGCCGGGTCAAGTGGCAAGATGCGTACATTAGGTCCCACCTTAGGGCTGGTAAGACCGTCTCCGATTTTGATGAAACTTGGTGGATATATTAAGCAGGCGAAAATAAGGCACACGTATTTGTATAGCGCCCCAATCGCAAGTTTAGGCTCGGCTCGGCTCGGCTCGGCTCGGCTCGGCTCGGCTCGGCTCGGCTCGGCTCGGCTCGGCTCGGCTCGGCTCGGCTCGGCTCGGCTCCGCTCGGCTCCGCTCGGCTCCGCTCGGCTCCGCTCGGCTCCGCTCGGCCCCGCTCGGCTCCGCAGGGCTCCGCTCGGCTCGGCTCGGCTCCGCTCGGCTCCGCTCGGCTCCGCTCGGCTCCGCAGATCGGAGTACCATAATACACCGCCATAAACTGTACCGTAATTGACAAGATACATGGCAAGTGAAACGATAGCACAAAACGCGCTCTTAGTTCAGATTTACGTCTAGTAAATTAAAATATTTGCACCGTGGATTATTCACTACATGTATACAATGTAATCATTTATAGCTAATACTGCATATTTTGAATAAAACTTTTGTAAACAAAAAAAAACCTACTGATGAGTCTAGGAGGTCGATTCCGAGCCGAAACGCACATCCAAATCAAAATATCCTTTTTCCTTCCTCGACATGCCTCCTCTCCACGGAGAAATTACGGTCCTCAGCAAGTTGTTGCCGCGGCGGGCCGGGTCAAGTGGCAAGATGCGTACATTAGGTCCCACCTTAGGGCTGGAAAGCCGTCTCCGATTTTGATGAAACTTGGTGGATATATTAAGCAGGCGAAAATAAGGCACACGTATTTGTATAGCGCCCCAATCGCAAGTTTAGGCTCGGCTCGGCTCGGCTCGGCTCGGCTCGGCTCGGCTCGGCTCGGCTCGGCTCGGCTCGGCTCGGCTCGGCTCGGCTCGGCCCGGCCCGGCCCGGCTCGGCTCGGCTCGGCTCGGCTCGGCTCGGCTCGGCTCGGCTCGGCTCGGCTCGGCTCGGCTCGGCTCGGCTCGGCTCGGCTCGGCTCGGCTCGGCTCGGCTCGGCTCGGCTCGGCTCGGCTCGGCTCGGCTCGGCTCGGCTCGGCTCGGCTCGGCTCGGCTCGGCTCGGCTCGGCTCGGCTCGGCTCGGCTCGGCTCGGCTCGGCTCGGCTCGGCTCGGCTCGGCTCGGCTCGGCTCGGCTCGGCTCGGCTCGGCTCGGCTCGGCTCGGCTCGGCTCGGCTCGGCTCGGCTCGGCTCGGCTCGGCTCGGCTCGGCCCGGCTCGGCTCGGCTGGGCTCCGCAGATCGGAGTACCATAATACAGCACCATAAACAGTACCATAATTGACAAGATACATGGCAAGTGAAACGATAGCACAAAACGCGCTCTTAGTTCAGATTTACGTCTAGTAAATTAAAATATTTGCACCGTGGATTATTCACCACATGTATACAATGCAATCATCCATAGCTAATACTGCATCTTTTGAATAAAACTTTTGTAAACAAAAAAAAACGTACTGATGAGTCTAGGAGGTCGATTCCGAGACGAAACGCACATCCAAATCCAAATATCCTTTTTCCTTCCTCGACATGCCTCCTCTCCACGGAGAAATTACGGTCCCCAGCAAGTTGTTGCCGCGGCGGGCCGGGTCACGTGGCAAGATGCATACATTAGGTCCCACCTTAGGGCTGGTAAGACCGTCTCCGATTTTGATGAAACTTGGTGGATATATTAAGCAGGCGAAAATAAGGCACACGTATTTTTCATAGCGGCCCAATCGCAAGTTTAGGGGTGCAATCGCCCCTTGAAATTTCAGCAGAAAAATGGTATCACGAAAACTGTCACAGATATAAGAACACTTCTTAAGCAAAAGTTTCATGGTTTCTTGAGGTAAAACAAAAAGTGGTGGCAGATTTTGGTAAAATTAATTTGTTTATAACGAACAAATTTATTGTTACATTATTTTAAGAGATACAACAATTTACATAATAACAAAAAAGACACGAAATTTATTTCTTAATCCATTGATATGTAATATGATGGATTTGCCTGCTACAGTTTACAGCCTACAGGCTACGGCCGCACAAGTACACATTGCATATATTATTTATTGCTCTTTTGCTATTATTATTGCTCGGCTCGGCTCGGCTCGGCTCGGCTCGGCTCGGCTCGGCTCGGCTCGGCTCGGCTCGGCTCGGCTCGGCTCGGCTCGGCTCGGCTCGGCTCGGCTCGGCTCGGCTCGGCTCGGCTCGGCTCGGCTCGGCTCGGCTCGGCTCGGCTCGGCTCGGCTCGGCTCGGCTCGGCTCGGCTCGGCTCGGCTCGGCTCGGCTCGGCTCGGCTCGGCTCGGCTCGGCTCGGCTCGGCTCGGCTCGGCTCGGCTCGGCTCGGCTCGGCTCGGCTCGGCTCGGCTCGGCTCGGCTCGGCTCGGCTCGGCTCGGCTCGGCTCGGCTCGGCTCGGCTCGGCTCGGCTCGGCTCGGCTCGGCTCGGCTCGGCTCGGCTCGGCTCGGCTCGGCTCGGCTCGGCTCGGCTCGGCTCGGCTCGGCTCGGCTCGGCTCGGCTCGGCTCGGCTCGGCTCGGCTCGGCTCGGCTCGGCTCGGCTCGGCTCGGCTCGGCTCGGCTCGGCTCGGCTCGGCTCGGCTCGGCTCGGCTCGGCTCGGCTCGGCTCGGCTCGGCTCGGCTCGGCTCGGCTCGGCTCGGCTCGGCTCGGCTCGGCTCGGCTCGGCTCGGCTCGGCTCGGCTCGGCTCGGCTCGGCTCGGCTCGGCTCGGCTCGGCTCGGCTCGGCTCGGCTCGGCTCGGCTCGGCTCGGCTCGGCTCGGCTCGGCTCGGCTCGGCTCGGCTCGGCTCGGCTCGGCTCGGCTCGGCTCGGCTCGGCTCGGCTCGGCTCGGCTCGGCTCGGCTCGGCTCGGCTCGGCTCGGCTCGGCTCGGCTCGGCTCGGCTCGGCTCGGCTCGGCTCGGCTCGGCTCGGCTCGGCTCGGCTCGGCTCGGCTCGGCTCGGCTCGGCTCGGCTCGGCTCGGCTCGGCTCGGCTCGGCTCGGCTCGGCTCGGCTCGGCTCGGCTCGGCTCGGCTCGGCTCGGCTCGGCTCGGCTCGGCTCGGCTCGGCTCGGCTCGGCTCGGCTCGGCTCGGCTCGGCTCGGCTCGGCTCGGCTCGGCTCGGCTCGGCTCGGCTCGGCTCGGCTCGGCTCGGCTCGGCTCGGCTCGGCTCGGCTCGGCTCGGCTCGGCTCGGCTCGGCTCGGCTCGGCTCGGCTCGGCTCGGCTCGGCTCGGCTCGGCTCGGCTCGGCTCGGCTCGGCTCGGCTCGGTTCCGCTCGGCTCCGCTCGGCTCCGCAGATCGGAGTACCATAATACACCGCCATAAACAGTACCGTAATTGACAAGATACATGGCAAGTGAAACGATAGCACAAAACGCGCTCTTAGTTCAGATTTACGTCTAGTAAATTAAAATATTTGCACCGTGGATTATTCACTACATGTATACAATGTAATCATGCATAGCTAATACTGCATCTTTTGAATAAAACTTTTGTAAACAAAAAAAAACCTACTGATGAGTCTAGGAGGTCGATTCCGAGCCGAAACGCACATCCAAATCCAAATATCCTTTTTCCTTCCTCGACATGCCTCCTCTCCACGGAGAAATTACGGTCCTCAGAAAGTTGTTGCCGCGGCGGGCCGGGTCAAGTGGCAAGATGCGTACATTAGGTCCCACCTTAGGGCTGGTAAGACCGTCTCCGATTTTGATGAAACTTGGTGGATATATTAAGCAGGCGAAAATAAGGCACACGTATTTGTATAGCGCCCCAATCGCAAGTTTAGGCTCGGCTCGGCTCGGCTCGGCTCGGCTCGGCTCGGCTCGGCTCGGCTCGGCTCGGCTCGGCTCGGCTCCGCTCGGCTCGGTTCGGCTCCCCTCGGCTCCGCTCGGCTCCGCTCGGCTCCGCTCGGCTCCGCTCGGCTCCGCTCGGCTCCGCTCGGCTCCGCTCGGCTCCGCTCGGCTCCGCTCGGCTCGGCTCGGCTCCGCTCGGCTCCGCTCGGCTCCGCTCGGCTCCGCTCGGCTCCGCTCGGCTCCGCTCGGCCCCGCTCGGCTCCGCAGGGCTCCGCTCGGCTCGGCTCGGCTCGGCTCGGCTCGGCTCGGCTCGGCTCGGCTCGGCTCGGCTCGGCTCGGCTCGGCTCGGCTCGGCTCGGCTCGGCTCGGCTCGGCCCGGCTCGGCTCGGCTCGGCTCGGCTCGGCTCGGCTCGGTTCCGCTCGGCTCCGCTCGGCTCCGCAGATCGGAGTACCATAATACACCGCCATAAACAGTACCGTAATTGACAAGATACATGGCAAGTGAAACGATAGCACAAAACGCGCTCTTAGTTCAGATTTACGTCTAGTAAATTAAAATATTTGCACCGTGGATTATTCACTACATGTATACAATGTAATCATGCATAGCTAATACTGCATCTTTTGAATAAAACTTTTGTAAACAAAAAAAAACCTACTGATGAGTCTAGGAGGTCGATTCCGAGCCGAAACGCACATCCAAATCCAAATATCCTTTTTCCTTCCTCGACATGCCTCCTCTCCACGGAGAAATTACGGTCCTCAGAAAGTTGTTGCCGCGGCGGGCCGGGTCAAGTGGCAAGATGCGTACATTAGGTCCCACCTTAGGGCTGGTAAGACCGTCTCCGATTTTGATGAAACTTGGTGGATATATTAAGCAGGCGAAAATAAGGCACACGTATTTGTATAGCGCCCCAATCGCAAGTTTAGGCTCGGCTCGGCTCGGCTCGGCTCGGCTCGGCTCGGCTCGGCTCGGCTCGGCTCCGCTCGGCTCGGTTCGGCTCCCCTCGGCTCCGCTCGGCTCCGCTCGGCTCCGCTCGGCTCCGCTCGGCTCCGCTCGGCTCCGCTCGGCTCCGCTCGGCTCCGCTCGGCTCCGCTCGGCTCCGCTCGGCTCCGCTCGGCTCCGCTCGGCTCCGCTCGGCTCCGCTCGGCTCCGCTCGGCTCCGCTCGGCTCCGCTCGGCTCCGCTCGGCTCCGCTCGGCTCCGCTCGGCTCCGCTCGGCTCCGCTCGGCTCCGCTCGGCTCCGCTCGGCTCCGCTCGGCTCCGCTCGGCTCCGCTCGGCTCCGCTCGGCTCCGCTCGGCTCCGCTCGGCTCGGCTCGGCTCGGCTCGGCTCGGCTCGGCTCGGCTCGGCTCGGCTCGGCTCGGCTCGGCTCGGCTCGGTTCCGCTCGGCTCCGCTCGGCTCCGCAGATCGGAGTACCATAATACACCGCCATAAACAGTACCGTAATTGACAAGATACATGGCAAGTGAAACGATAGCACAAAACGCGCTCTTAGTTCAGATTTACGTCTAGTAAATTAAAATATTTGCACCGTGGATTATTCACTACATGTATACAATGTAATCATGCATAGCTAATACTGCATCTTTTGAATAAAACTTTTGTAAACAAAAAAAAACCTACTGATGAGTCTAGGAGGTCGATTCCGAGCCGAAACGCACATCCAAATCCAAATATCCTTTTTCCTTCCTCGACATGCCTCCTCTCCACGGAGAAATTACGGTCCTCAGAAAGTTGTTGCCGCGGCGGGCCGGGTCAAGTGGCAAGATGCGTACATTAGGTCCCACCTTAGGGCTGGTAAGACCGTCTCCGATTTTGATGAAACTTGGTGGATATATTAAGCAGGCGAAAATAAGGCACACGTATTTGTATAGCGCCCCAATCGCAAGTTTAGGCTCGGCTCGGCTCGGCTCGGCTCGGCTCGGCTCGGCTCGGCTCGGCTCGGCTCGGCTCGGCTCGGCTCGGCTCGGCTCGGCTCGGCTCGGCTCGGCTCGGCTCCGCTCGGCTCCGCTCGGCTCCGCTCGGCTCCGCTCGGCTCCGCTCGGCCCCGCTCGGCTCCGCAGGGCTCCGCTCGGCTCGGCTCGGCTCCGCTCGGCTCCGCTCGGCTCCGCTCGGCTCCGCTCGGCTCGGCTCGGCTCGGCTCGGCTCGGCTCGGCTCGGCTCGGCTCGGCTCGGCTCGGCTCGGCTCGGCTCGGCTCGGCTCGGCTCGGCTCGGCTCGGCTCGGTTCCGCTCGGCTCCGCTCGGCTCCGCAGATCGGAGTACCATAATACACCGCCATAAACAGTACCGTAATTGACAAGATACATGGCAAGTGAAACGATAGCACAAAACGCGCTCTTAGTTCAGATTTACGTCTAGTAAATTAAAATATTTGCACCGTGGATTATTCACTACATGTATACAATGTAATCATGCATAGCTAATACTGCATCTTTTGAATAAAACTTTTGTAAACAAAAAAAAACCTACTGATGAGTCTAGGAGGTCGATTCCGAGCCGAAACGCACATCCAAATCCAAATATCCTTTTTCCTTCCTCGACATGCCTCCTCTCCACGGAGAAATTACGGTCCTCAGAAAGTTGTTGCCGCGGCGGGCCGGGTCAAGTGGCAAGATGCGTACATTAGGTCCCACCTTAGGGCTGGTAAGACCGTCTCCGATTTTGATGAAACTTGGTGGATATATTAAGCAGGCGAAAATAAGGCACACGTATTTGTATAGCGCCCCAATCGCAAGTTTAGGCTCGGCTCGGCTCGGCTCGGCTCGGCTCGGCTCGGCTCGGCTCGGCTCGGCTCGGCTCGGCTCGGCTCGGCTCGGCTCCGCTCGGCTCGGTTCGGCTCCCCTCGGCTCCGCTCGGCTCCGCTCGGCTCCGCTCGGCTCCGCTCGGCTCCGCTCGGCTCCGCTCGGCTCCGCTCGGCTCCGCTCGGCTCCGCTCGGCTCCGCTCGGCTCCGCTCGGCTCCGCTCGGCTCCGCTCGGCTCCGCTCGGCTCCGCTCGGCTCCGCTCGGCTCCGCTCGGCTCCGCTCGGCTCCGCTCGGCTCCGCTCGGCTCCGCTCGGCTCCGCTCGGCTCGGTTCGGCTCCCCTCGGCTCCGCTCGGCTCCGCTCGGCTCCGCTCGGCTCCGCTCGGCTCCGCTCGGCTCCGCTCGGCTCCGCTCGGCTCCGCTCGGCTCCGCTCGGCTCCGCTCGGCTCCGCTCGGCTCCGCTCGGCTCCGCTCGGCTCCGCTCGGCTCCGCTCGGCTCCGCTCGGCTCCGCTCGGCTCCGCTCGGCTCCGCTCGGCTCCGCTCGGCTCCGCTCGGCTCCGCTCGGCTCCGCTCGGCTCCGCTCGGCTCCGCTCGGCCCCGCTCGGCTCCGCTCGGCTCCGCTCGGCTCGGCTCGGCTCGGCTCGGCTCGGCTCGGCTCGGCTCGGCTCGGCTCGGCTCGGCTCGGCTCGGCTCGGCTCGGCTCGGCTCGGCTCGGCTCGGTTCCGCTCGGCTCCGCTCGGCTCCGCAGATCGGAGTACCATAATACACCGCCATAAACAGTACCGTAATTGACAAGATACATGGCAAGTGAAACGATAGCACAAAACGCGCTCTTAGTTCAGATTTACGTCTAGTAAATTAAAATATTTGCACCGTGGATTATTCACTACATGTATACAATGTAATCATGCATAGCTAATACTGCATCTTTTGAATAAAACTTTTGTAAACAAAAAAAAACCTACTGATGAGTCTAGGAGGTCGATTCCGAGCCGAAACGCACATCCAAATCCAAATATCCTTTTTCCTTCCTCGACATGCCTCCTCTCCACGGAGAAATTACGGTCCTCAGAAAGTTGTTGCCGCGGCGGGCCGGGTCAAGTGGCAAGATGCGTACATTAGGTCCCACCTTAGGGCTGGTAAGACCGTCTCCGATTTTGATGAAACTTGGTGGATATATTAAGCAGGCGAAAATAAGGCACACGTATTTGTATAGCGCCCCAATCGCAAGTTTAGGCTCGGCTCGGCTCGGCTCGGCTCGGCTCGGCTCGGCTCGGCTCGGCTCGGCTCGGCTCGGCTCGGCTCGGCTCGGCTCGGCTCGGCTCGGCTCGGCTCGGCTCGGCTCGGCTCGGCTCGGCTCGGCTCCGCTCGGCTCCGCTCGGCTCCGCTCGGCTCCGCTCGGCTCCGCTCGGCCCCGCTCGGCTCCGCAGGGCTCCGCTCGGCTCGGCTCGGCTCCGCTCGGCTCCGCTCGGCTCCGCTCGGCTCCGCTCGGCTCGGCTCGGCTCGGCTCGGCTCGGCTCGGCTCGGCTCGGCTCGGCTCGGCTCGGCTCGGCTCGGCTCGGCTCGGCTCGGCTCGGCTCGGCTCGGCTCGGCTCGGCTCGGCTCGGCTCGGCTCGGCTCGGCTCGGCTCGGCTCGGCTCGGCTCGGTTCCGCTCGGCTCCGCTCGGCTCCGCAGATCGGAGTACCATAATACACCGCCATAAACAGTACCGTAATTGACAAGATACATGGCAAGTGAAACGATAGCACAAAACGCGCTCTTAGTTCAGATTTACGTCTAGTAAATTAAAATATTTGCACCGTGGATTATTCACTACATGTATACAATGTAATCATGCATAGCTAATACTGCATCTTTTGAATAAAACTTTTGTAAACAAAAAAAAACCTACTGATGAGTCTAGGAGGTCGATTCCGAGCCGAAACGCACATCCAAATCCAAATATCCTTTTTCCTTCCTCGACATGCCTCCTCTCCACGGAGAAATTACGGTCCTCAGAAAGTTGTTGCCGCGGCGGGCCGGGTCAAGTGGCAAGATGCGTACATTAGGTCCCACCTTAGGGCTGGTAAGACCGTCTCCGATTTTGATGAAACTTGGTGGATATATTAAGCAGGCGAAAATAAGGCACACGTATTTGTATAGCGCCCCAATCGCAAGTTTAGGCTCGGCTCGGCTCGGCTCGGCTCGGCTCGGCTCGGCTCGGCTCGGCTCGGCTCGGCTCGGCTCGGCTCCGCTCGGCTCGGTTCGGCTCCGCTCGGCTCCGCTCGGCTCCGCTCGGCTCCGCTCGGCTCCGCTCGGCTCCGCTCGGCTCCGCTCGGCTCCGCTCGGCTCCGCTCGGCTCCGCTCGGCTCCGCTCGGCTCCGCTCGGCTCCGCTCGGCTCCGCTCGGCTCCGCTCGGCTCCGCTCGGCTCCGCTCGGCTCCGCTCGGCTCCGCTCGGCTCCGCTCGGCTCCGCTCGGCTCCGCTCGGCTCCGCTCGGCTCCGCTCGGCTCCGCTCGGCTCCGCTCGGCTCCGCTCGGCTCCGCTCGGCTCCGCTCGGCTCCGCTCGGCTCCGCTCGGCTCCGCTCGGCTCCGCTCGGCTCCGCTCGGCTCCGCTCGGCTCCGCTCGGCTCCGCTCGGCTCCGCTCGGCTCCGCTCGGCTCCGCTCGGCTCGGCTCGGCTCGGCTCGGCTCGGCTCGGCTCGGCTCGGTTCCGCTCGGCTCCGCTCGGCTCCGCAGATCGGAGTACCATAATACACCGCCATAAACAGTACCGTAATTGACAAGATACATGGCAAGTGAAACGATAGCACAAAACGCGCTCTTAGTTCAGATTTACGTCTAGTAAATTAAAATATTTGCACCGTGGATTATTCACTACATGTATACAATGTAATCATGCATAGCTAATACTGCATCTTTTGAATAAAACTTTTGTAAACAATAAAAAACCTACTGATGAGTCTAGGAGGTCGATTCCGAGCCGAAACGCACATCCAAATCCAAATATCCTTTTTCCTTCCTCGACATGCCTCCTCTCCACGGAGAAATTACGGTCCTCAGAAAGTTGTTTCCGCGGCGGGCCGGGTCAAGTGGCAAGATGCGTACATTAGGTCCCACCTTAGGGCTGGTAAGACCGTCTCCGATTTTGATGAAACTTGGTGGATATATTAAGCAGGCGAAAATAAGGCACACGTATTTGTATAGCGCCCCAATCGCAAGTTTAGGCTCGGCTCGGCTCGGCTCGGCTCGGCTCGGCTCGGCTCGGCTCGGCTCGGCTCGGCTCGGCTCGGCTCGGCTCGGCTCGGCTCGGCTCGGCTCGGCTCGGCTCCGCTCGGCTCCGCTCGGCTCCGCTCGGCTCCGCTCGGCTCCGCTCGGCCCCGCTCGGCTCCGCAGGGCTCCGCTCGGCTCGGCTCGGCTCCGCTCGGCTCCGCTCGGCTCCGCTCGGCTCCGCAGATCGGAGTACCATAATACACCGCCATAAACTGTACCGTAATTGACAAGATACATGGCAAGTGAAACGATAGCACAAAACGCGCTCTTAGTTCAGATTTACGTCTAGTAAATTAAAATATTTGCACCGTGGATTATTCACTACATGTATACAATGTAATCATTTATAGCTAATACTGCATATTTTGAATAAAACTTTTGTAAACAAAAAAAAACCTACTGATGAGTCTAGGAGGTCGATTCCGAGCCGAAACGCACATCCAAATCAAAATATCCTTTTTCCTTCCTCGACATGCCTCCTCTCCACGGAGAAATTACGGTCCTCAGCAAGTTGTTGCCGCGGCGGGCCGGGTCAAGTGGCAAGATGCGTACATTAGGTCCCACCTTAGGGCTGGAAAGCCGTCTCCGATTTTGATGAAACTTGGTGGATATATTAAGCAGGCGAAAATAAGGCACACGTATTTGTATAGCGCCCCAATCGCAAGTTTAGGCTCGGCTCGGCTCGGCTCGGCTCGGCTCGGCTCGGCTCGGCTCGGCTCGGCTCGGCTCGGCTCGGCTCGGCTCGGCTCGGCCCGGCCCGGCCCGGCTCGGCTCGGCTCGGCTCGGCTCGGCTCGGCTCGGCTCGGCTCGGCTCGGCTCGGCTCGGCTCGGCTCGGCTCGGCTCGGCTCGGCTCGGCTCGGCTCGGCTCGGCTCGGCTCGGCTCGGCTCGGCTCGGCTCGGCTCGGCTCGGCTCGGCTCGGCTCGGCTCGGCTCGGCTCGGCTCGGCTCGGCTCGGCTCGGCTCGGCTCGGCTCGGCTCGGCTCGGCTCGGCTCGGCTCGGCTCGGCTCGGCTCGGCTCGGCTCGGCTCGGCTCGGCTCGGCTCGGCTCGGCTCGGCTCGGCTCGGCTCGGCTCGGCTCGGCCCGGCTCGGCTCGGCTGGGCTCCGCAGATCGGAGTACCATAATACAGCACCATAAACAGTACCATAATTGACAAGATACATGGCAAGTGAAACGATAGCACAAAACGCGCTCTTAGTTCAGATTTACGTCTAGTAAATTAAAATATTTGCACCGTGGATTATTCACCACATGTATACAATGCAATCATCCATAGCTAATACTGCATCTTTTGAATAAAACTTTTGTAAACAAAAAAAAACGTACTGATGAGTCTAGGAGGTCGATTCCGAGACGAAACGCACATCCAAATCCAAATATCCTTTTTCCTTCCTCGACATGCCTCCTCTCCACGGAGAAATTACGGTCCCCAGCAAGTTGTTGCCGCGGCGGGCCGGGTCACGTGGCAAGATGCATACATTAGGTCCCACCTTAGGGCTGGTAAGACCGTCTCCGATTTTGATGAAACTTGGTGGATATATTAAGCAGGCGAAAATAAGGCACACGTATTTTTCATAGCGGCCCAATCGCAAGTTTAGGGGTGCAATCGCCCCTTGAAATTTCAGCAGAAAAATGGTATCACGAAAACTGTCACAGATATAAGAACACTTCTTAAGCAAAAGTTTCATGGTTTCTTGAGGTAAAACAAAAAGTGGTGGCAGATTTTGGTAAAATTAATTTGTTTATAACGAACAAATTTATTGTTACATTATTTTAAGAGATACAACAATTTACATAATAACAAAAAAGACACGAAATTTATTTCTTAATCCATTGATATGTAATATGATGGATTTGCCTGCTACAGTTTACAGCCTACAGGCTACGGCCGCACAAGTACACATTGCATATATTATTTATTGCTCTTTTGCTATTATTATTGCTCGGCTCGGCTCGGCTCGGCTCGGCTCGGCTCGGCTCGGCTCGGCTCGGCTCGGCTCGGCTCGGCTCGGCTCGGCTCGGCTCGGCTCGGCTCGGCTCGGCTCGGCTCGGCTCGGCTCGGCTCGGCTCGGCTCGGCTCGGCTCGGCTCGGCTCGGCTCGGCTCGGCTCGGCTCGGCTCGGCTCGGCTCGGCTCGGCTCGGCTCGGCTCGGCTCGGCTCGGCTCGGCTCGGCTCGGCTCGGCTCGGCTCGGCTCGGCTCGGCTCGGCTCGGCTCGGCTCGGCTCGGCTCGGCTCGGCTCGGCTCGGCTCGGCTCGGCTCGGCTCGGCTCGGCTCGGCTCGGCTCGGCTCGGCTCGGCTCGGCTCGGCTCGGCTCGGCTCGGCTCGGCTCGGCTCGGCTCGGCTCGGCTCGGCTCGGCTCGGCTCGGCTCGGCTCGGCTCGGCTCGGCTCGGCTCGGCTCGGCTCGGCTCGGCTCGGCTCGGCTCGGCTCGGCTCGGCTCGGCTCGGCTCGGCTCGGCTCGGCTCGGCTCGGCTCGGCTCGGCTCGGCTCGGCTCGGCTCGGCTCGGCTCGGCTCGGCTCGGCTCGGCTCGGCTCGGCTCGGCTCGGCTCGGCTCGGCTCGGCTCGGCTCGGCTCGGCTCGGCTCGGCTCGGCTCGGCTCGGCTCGGCTCGGCTCGGCTCGGCTCGGCTCGGCTCGGCTCGGCTCGGCTCGGCTCGGCTCGGCTCGGCTCGGCTCGGCTCGGCTCGGCTCGGCTCGGCTCGGCTCGGCTCGGCTCGGCTCGGCTCGGCTCGGCTCGGCTCGGCTCGGCTCGGCTCGGCTCGGCTCGGCTCGGCTCGGCTCGGCTCGGCTCGGCTCGGCTCGGCTCGGCTCGGCTCGGCTCGGCTCGGCTCGGCTCGGCTCGGCTCGGCTCGGCTCGGCTCGGCTCGGCTCGGCTCGGCTCGGCTCGGCTCGGCTCGGCTCGGCTCGGCTCGGCTCGGCTCGGCTCGGCTCGGCTCGGCTCGGCTCGGCTCGGCTCGGCTCGGCTCGGCTCGGCTCGGCTCGGCTCGGCTCGGCTCGGCTCGGCTCGGCTCGGCTCGGCTCGGCTCGGCTCGGCTCGGCTCGGCTCGGCTCGGCTCGGCTCGGCTCGGCTCGGCTCGGCTCGGCTCGGCTCGGCTCGGCTCGGCTCGGCTCGGCTCGGCTCGGCTCGGCTCGGCTCGGCTCGGCTCGGCTCGGCTCGGCTCGGCTCGGCTCGGCTCGGCTCGGCTCGGCTCGGCTCGGCTCGGCTCGGCTCGGCTCGGCTCGGCTCGGCTCGGCTCGGCTCGGCTCGGCTCGGCTCGGCTCGGCTCGGCTCGGCTCGGCTCGGCTCGGCTCGGCTCGGCTCGGCTCGGCTCGGCTCGGCTCGGCTCGGCTCGGCTCGGCTCGGCTCGGCTCGGCTCGGCTCGGCTCGGCTCGGCTCGGCTCGGCTCGGCTCGGCTCGGCTCGGCTCGGCTCGGCTCGGCTCGGCTCGGCTCGGCTCGGCTCGGCTCGGCTCGGCTCGGCTCGGCTCGGCTCGGCTCGGCTCGGCTCGGCTCGGCTCGGCTCGGCTCGGCTCGGCTCGGCTCGGCTCGGCTCGGCTCGGCTCGGCTCGGCTCGGCTCGGCTCGGCTCGGCTCGGCTCGGCTCGGCTCGGCTCGGCTCGGCTCGGTTCCGCTCGGCTCCGCTCGGCTCCGCAGATCGGAGTACCATAATACACCGCCATAAACAGTACCGTAATTGACAAGATACATGGCAAGTGAAACGATAGCACAAAACGCGCTCTTAGTTCAGATTTACGTCTAGTAAATTAAAATATTTGCACCGTGGATTATTCACTACATGTATACAATGTAATCATGCATAGCTAATACTGCATCTTTTGAATAAAACTTTTGTAAACAAAAAAAAACCTACTGATGAGTCTAGGAGGTCGATTCCGAGCCGAAACGCACATCCAAATCCAAATATCCTTTTTCCTTCCTCGACATGCCTCCTCTCCACGGAGAAATTACGGTCCTCAGAAAGTTGTTGCCGCGGCGGGCCGGGTCAAGTGGCAAGATGCGTACATTAGGTCCCACCTTAGGGCTGGTAAGACCGTCTCCGATTTTGATGAAACTTGGTGGATATATTAAGCAGGCGAAAATAAGGCACACGTATTTGTATAGCGCCCCAATCGCAAGTTTAGGCTCGGCTCGGCTCGGCTCGGCTCGGCTCGGCTCGGCTCGGCTCGGCTCGGCTCGGCTCGGCTCGGCTCGGCTCGGCTCCGCTCGGCTCGGTTCGGCTCCGCTCGGCTCCGCTCGGCTCCGCTCGGCTCCGCTCGGCTCCGCTCGGCTCCGCTCGGCTCCGCTCGGCTCCGCTCGGCTCCGCTCGGCTCCGCTCGGCTCCGCTCGGCTCCGCTCGGCTCCGCTCGGCTCCGCTCGGCTCCGCTCGGCTCCGCTCGGCTCCGCTCGGCTCCGCTCGGCTCCGCTCGGCTCCGCTCGGCTCCGCTCGGCTCCGCTCGGCTCCGCTCGGCTCCGCTCGGCTCCGCTCGGCTCCGCTCGGCTCCGCTCGGCTCCGCTCGGCTCCGCTCGGCTCCGCTCGGCTCCGCTCGGCTCCGCTCGGCTCCGCTCGGCTCCGCTCGGCTCCGCTCGGCTCCGCTCGGCTCCGCTCGGCTCCGCTCGGCTCGGCTCGGCTCGGCTCGGCTCGGCTCGGCTCGGCTCGGTTCCGCTCGGCTCCGCTCGGCTCCGCAGATCGGAGTACCATAATACACCGCCATAAACAGTACCGTAATTGACAAGATACATGGCAAGTGAAACGATAGCACAAAACGCGCTCTTAGTTCAGATTTACGTCTAGTAAATTAAAATATTTGCACCGTGGATTATTCACTACATGTATACAATGTAATCATGCATAGCTAATACTGCATCTTTTGAATAAAACTTTTGTAAACAATAAAAAACCTACTGATGAGTCTAGGAGGTCGATTCCGAGCCGAAACGCACATCCAAATCCAAATATCCTTTTTCCTTCCTCGACATGCCTCCTCTCCACGGAGAAATTACGGTCCTCAGAAAGTTGTTTCCGCGGCGGGCCGGGTCAAGTGGCAAGATGCGTACATTAGGTCCCACCTTAGGGCTGGTAAGACCGTCTCCGATTTTGATGAAACTTGGTGGATATATTAAGCAGGCGAAAATAAGGCACACGTATTTGTATAGCGCCCCAATCGCAAGTTTAGGCTCGGCTCGGCTCGGCTCGGCTCGGCTCGGCTCGGCTCGGCTCGGCTCGGCTCGGCTCGGCTCGGCTCGGCTCGGCTCGGCTCGGCTCGGCTCGGCTCGGCTCCGCTCGGCTCCGCTCGGCTCCGCTCGGCTCCGCTCGGCTCCGCTCGGCCCCGCTCGGCTCCGCAGGGCTCCGCTCGGCTCGGCTCGGCTCCGCTCGGCTCCGCTCGGCTCCGCTCGGCTCCGCAGATCGGAGTACCATAATACACCGCCATAAACTGTACCGTAATTGACAAGATACATGGCAAGTGAAACGATAGCACAAAACGCGCTCTTAGTTCAGATTTACGTCTAGTAAATTAAAATATTTGCACCGTGGATTATTCACTACATGTATACAATGTAATCATTTATAGCTAATACTGCATATTTTGAATAAAACTTTTGTAAACAAAAAAAAACCTACTGATGAGTCTAGGAGGTCGATTCCGAGCCGAAACGCACATCCAAATCAAAATATCCTTTTTCCTTCCTCGACATGCCTCCTCTCCACGGAGAAATTACGGTCCTCAGCAAGTTGTTGCCGCGGCGGGCCGGGTCAAGTGGCAAGATGCGTACATTAGGTCCCACCTTAGGGCTGGAAAGCCGTCTCCGATTTTGATGAAACTTGGTGGATATATTAAGCAGGCGAAAATAAGGCACACGTATTTGTATAGCGCCCCAATCGCAAGTTTAGGCTCGGCTCGGCTCGGCTCGGCTCGGCTCGGCTCGGCTCGGCTCGGCTCGGCTCGGCTCGGCTCGGCTCGGCTCGGCTCGGCTCGGCTCGGCTCGGCTCGGCCCGGCCCGGCCCGGCTCGGCTCGGCTCGGCTCGGCTCGGCTCGGCTCGGCTCGGCTCGGCTCGGCCCGGCTCGGCTCGGCTGGGCTCCGCAGATCGGAGTACCATAATACAGCACCATAAACAGTACCATAATTGACAAGATACATGGCAAGTGAAACGATAGCACAAAACGCGCTCTTAGTTCAGATTTACGTCTAGTAAATTAAAATATTTGCACCGTGGATTATTCACCACATGTATACAATGCAATCATCCATAGCTAATACTGCATCTTTTGAATAAAACTTTTGTAAACAAAAAAAAACGTACTGATGAGTCTAGGAGGTCGATTCCGAGACGAAACGCACATCCAAATCCAAATATCCTTTTTCCTTCCTCGACATGCCTCCTCTCCACGGAGAAATTACGGTCCCCAGCAAGTTGTTGCCGCGGCGGGCCGGGTCACGTGGCAAGATGCATACATTAGGTCCCACCTTAGGGCTGGTAAGACCGTCTCCGATTTTGATGAAACTTGGTGGATATATTAAGCAGGCGAAAATAAGGCACACGTATTTTTCATAGCGGCCCAATCGCAAGTTTAGGGGTGCAATCGCCCCTTGAAATTTCAGCAGAAAAATGGTATCACGAAAACTGTCACAGATATAAGAACACTTCTTAAGCAAAAGTTTCATGGTTTCTTGAGGTAAAACAAAAAGTGGTGGCAGATTTTGGTAAAATTAATTTGTTTATAACGAACAAATTTATTGTTACATTATTTTAAGAGATACAACAATTTACATAATAACAAAAAAGACACGAAATTTATTTCTTAATCCATTGATATGTAATATGATGGATTTGCCTGCTACAGTTTACAGCCTACAGGCTACGGCCGCACAAGTACACATTGCATATATTATTTATTGCTCTTTTGCTATTATTATTGCTCGGCTCGGCTCGGCTCGGCTCGGCTCGGCTCGGCTCGGCTCGGCTCGGCTCGGCTCGGCTCGGCTCGGCTCGGCTCGGCTCGGCTCGGCTCGGCTCGGCTCGGCTCGGCTCGGCTCGGCTCGGCTCGGCTCGGCTCGGCTCGGCTCGGCTCGGCTCGGCTCGGCTCGGCTCGGCTCGGCTCGGCTCGGCTCGGCTCGGCTCGGCTCGGCTCGGCTCGGCTCGGCTCGGCTCGGCTCGGCTCGGCTCGGCTCGGCTCGGCTCGGCTCGGCTCGGCTCGGCTCGGCTCGGCTCGGCTCGGCTCGGCTCGGCTCGGCTCGGCTCGGCTCGGCTCGGCTCGGCTCGGCTCGGCTCGGCTCGGCTCGGCTCGGCTCGGCTCGGCTCGGCTCGGCTCGGCTCGGCTCGGCTCGGCTCGGCTCGGCTCGGCTCGGCTCGGCTCGGCTCGGCTCGGCTCGGCTCGGCTCGGCTCGGCTCGGCTCGGCTCGGCTCGGCTCGGCTCGGCTCGGCTCGGCTCGGCTCGGCTCGGCTCGGCTCGGCTCGGCTCGGCTCGGCTCGGCTCGGCTCGGCTCGGCTCGGCTCGGCTCGGCTCGGCTCGGCTCGGCTCGGCTCGGCTCGGCTCGGCTCGGCTCGGCTCGGCTCGGCTCGGCTCGGCTCGGCTCGGCTCGGCTCGGCTCGGCTCGGCTCGGCTCGGCTCGGCTCGGCTCGGCTCGGCTCGGCTCGGCTCGGCTCGGCTCGGCTCGGCTCGGCTCGGCTCGGCTCGGCTCGGCTCGGCTCGGCTCGGCTCGGCTCGGCTCGGCTCGGCTCGGCTCGGCTCGGCTCGGCTCGGCTCGGCTCGGCTCGGCTCGGCTCGGCTCGGCTCGGCTCGGCTCGGCTCGGCTCGGCTCGGCTCGGCTCGGCTCGGCTCGGCTCGGCTCGGCTCGGCTCGGCTCGGCTCGGCTCGGCTCGGCTCGGCTCGGCTCGGCTCGGCTCGGCTCGGCTCGGCTCGGCTCGGCTCGGCTCGGCTCGGCTCGGCTCGGCTCG
This sequence comes from Nomada hirtipes, assembly GCA_951802735.1. Lineage (NCBI taxonomy): Eukaryota > Metazoa > Arthropoda > Insecta > Hymenoptera > Apidae > Nomada > Nomada hirtipes. Next base: position 6,418,466 of record OX637921.1, on the reverse strand, counting down.
GCTCGGCTCGGCTCGGCTCGGCTCGGCTCGGCTCGGCTCGGCTCGGCTCGGCTCGGCTCGGCTCGGCTCGGCTCGGCTCGGCTCGGCTCGGCTCGGCTCGGCTCGGCTCGGCTCGGCTCGGCTCGGCTCGGCTCGGCTCGGCTCGGCTCGGCTCGGCTCGGCTCGGCTCGGCTCGGCTCGGCTCGGCTCGGCTCGGCTCGGCTCGGCTCGGCTCGGCTCGGCTCGGCTCGGCTCGGCTCGGCTCGGCTCGGCTCGGCTCGGCTCGGCTCGGCTCGGCTCGGCTCGGCTCGGCTCGGCTCGGCTCGGCTCGGCTCGGCTCGGCTCGGCTCGGCTCGGCTCGGCTCGGCTCGGCTCGGCTCGGCTCGGCTCGGCTCGGCTCGGCTCGGCTCGGCTCGGCTCGGCTCGGCTCGGCTCGGCTCGGCTCGGCTCGGCTCGGCTCGGCTCGGCTCGGCTCGGCTCGGCTCGGCTCGGCTCGGCTCGGCTCGGCTCGGCTCGGCTCGGCTCGGCTCGGCTCGGCTCGGCTCGGCTCGGCTCGGCTCGGCTCGGCTCGGCTCGGCTCGGCTCGGCTCGGCTCGGCTCGGCTCGGCTCGGCTCGGCTCGGCTCGACTCGACTCGACTCGGCTCGGCTCCGCCCGTCTCCGCTCGGCTCCGCTCGGCTCCGCTCGGCTCGGCTCCGCTCGTCTCGGCTCCGCTCGGCTCCGCTCGGCTCCGCTCGGCTCCGCTCGGCTCCGCTCGGCTCCGCTCGGCTCCGCTCGGCTCCGCTCGGCTCCGCTCGGCTCCGCTCGGCTCCGCTCGGCTCCGCTCGGCTGCGCTCGGCTCCGCTCGGCCCCGCTCGGCTCCGCTCGGCTCCGCTCGGCTCCGCTCGGCTCCGCTTGGCTCGGCTCGGCTCGAGTCGGGTAGGCTCGGCTCGGCTCGGCTCCGCAGATCGGAGTACCATAATACACCACCATAAACAGTACCATAATTGACAAGATACATGGCAAGTGAAACGATAGCACAAAACGCGCTCTTAGTTCAGATTTACGTCTAGTAAATTAAAATATTTGCACCGTGGATTATTCACTACATGTATACAATGTAATCATCCATAGCTAATACTGCATCTTTTGAATAAAACTTTTGTAAACAAAAAAAACCTACTGATGAGTCTAGGAGGTCGATTCCGGGACGAAACGCACATCCAAATCCAAATATCCTTTTTCCTTCCTCGACATGCCTCCTCTCCACGGAGAAATTACGGTCCCCAGCAAGTTGTTGCCGCGGCGGGCCGGGTCACGTGGCAAGATGCGTACATTAGGTCCCACCTTAGGGCTGGTAAGACCGTCTCCGATTTTGATGAAACTTGGTGGATATATTAAAAAGGCGAAAATAAGGCACACGTATTTTTTATAGCGGCCCAATCGCAAGTTTAGGGGGGCAATCACCCCTTGAAGTTTCAGCAGAAAAATGGTATCACGAAAACTGTCACAGATATAAGAACACTTCTTAAGCAAAAGTTTCATGGTTTCTTAAGGTAAAACAAAAAGTGGGGGCAGATTTTGGTAAAATTAATTTGTTTATAACGAACAAATTTATTGTTACATTATTTTAAGAGATACAACAATTTACATAATAACAAAAAAGACCCGAAATTTATTTCTTAATCCATTGATATGTGTTCAATAGCTGGACAGGAGCTATTGAGGAGAGAGATTTATTTCCCCGTGGCGGTAGAGGTGGTGAGGAGGTAGAAGGAATATTCCTGAACGGAATCTGAATGAGTGGACTGTATGATAGAGGTATAGGATGAAACTAGAAAGAACGGACTTAGCGAAGACAGGACTTTACTCTCAATTTTACAATTCACCTTAGACGACACTGATAACACACTCCGCACAACTTGGTCGTTCACGCGACGACGCACAGTTTTCTTGCTCTAAATGATGGCTTACTTCAATACTTGTGTTCCCTTCACTGGCTAATTCAGAACTGAACCGCGCGACGCGGAATTTCGGGGCTCCAGCGGAACACCGGGAGCAGCGGGGATAGTTCGCACTTATAGTCTATTTACATTAATACTAAAGCTTATATAATTATGAACTATTCTAAAGCTACCTTACATACTAATCGCTAACAAACCGCCCGCCTTGCGCGATCGCCGGACGCGCAACAACGTGGTCTACAATTTTATTCGGGTGTGATCGGCAAACTACACAGCTGAGCGATAGGTCTAGTCAGCCGAGTTTTCGCAGTCGCGATTTCTACGACGCGGACGAGTCCGTCCGCACCGTAAATACTTTTGGTAACGCGAGCTAGCTCCCACTTCGCAGGAGGGAGTTTGGGGTTCCTTACCAGGACGAGCTCGCCGACGCGTAGATTTGCGCGCCTTTCATTCCATTTGAAACGGCGTTGGAGGGAGACTAGATACTCACTCGACCAACGTCTCCAGAACTGTGCGAGCAACTTTCTATAAAATTGCCATCGCGACAAACGCGTGTCCTTTGTCTCCAGCAGCGAAGGAGACGGCATGGTCTTGAGCGAGGTCCCGATCAGGAAATGTCCGGGGGTCAAGGCGTCGAAACTCTCAGGGTCATCCTTAAGGGGTGCGATTGGTCTCGAATTTAAGCAACTCTCTATTCCGCAGAGTAGAGTGGCAAACTCCTCGCTCGTAGGAGTCGCCGAACCCAGCTGTCTCCTGAGGTGATGTTTGACGCTCTTGACCCCCGCCTCCCACAAGCCCCCGAAGTGAGGAGCCGCAGGGGGCAGAAAGTGCCAAGAGGTGGTGTCCGTGGCTAGGCGAGATTGCGTTTCGGGAGCTCTAGAGGCAGCAACGAAGGCACGTTGCAATTCGCGATCGGCACCTAGGAAATTAGTACCATTATCACTGTAAAGGTCCGAAGGGAGCCCCCGCCGAGCCACGAATCGGTCGAACGCGGCTAGAAATGCGTTCGTGGAGTAGTCGTGCACAAGTTCCAGATGCACCGCTCGGACGGACAAGCACACAAAAACGGCTATATAACATTTATGCGCGCGACGTCCCCGGCCAGAGCTCTCGCGGACCAACATTGGTCCAGCATAATCTACCCCGGTATGGGAAAAGGGTCGAGATGGAGAACAGCGGATCGCTGGTAGGTCGCTCATGAATTGCTGAGCTAGTACTGCTCGTTCGCGTACGCACCGAACGCATTGGTGTATTTCCCTTTTGACCTGACCGCGGGCACCAAATACCCAGAATCTTTCACGGAGAACTCGCAGGGTCAATTGAAGACCCCCGTGGAGGCTGTTTAGATGTGTTTGTCGGATGATAAGGGAAGTGACGTAGTGCGCTGCGAGCATCAGGGGGAACCTTTTCCTGTACGGGAATGAAGAATGGCGGAGACGTCCACCTATGCGTAAAAGGTTCACCTCGTCCAAAAATGGATCGAGTGACTTTATTCGAGAGCCCGAGGGCACTGGTAGCTTGTTCTCCAAAGCGGCGATATCTAGCGGGAACTGGAGGTTTTGGAGCCTACGGATCCAGAAATCAGACGCGTTGGAAATTTCCTTCGCGGAAACATACAAGGAGGGAGGTCGAAGGACGCGCCGGGTTCCATGGACGAATCTAAGAAGATAAGACGTGACGCGGAGTAACTTTGCCCACGAGCTGATAGCCTCCGGTAGAACCCAGGGCTGATCGCGTGTCGAATGATGTTGGTGAACTCGGGCGCGTCGCTCGAGCTCAGGAATGGACGGATTAAGTTCTTGAGCCGGCCAGCCTTCGGAAGGGTGCGGAAGCCAGTCCGGCCCCTTCCACCATAGAGGAAAATCAACCAACTGCGTGGGCGTTAAACCGCGAGAAGCGCAATCGGCCGGATTCTGTGCGGACGGTACATGATTCCATGAGGCAGTTGGCAATCGCGTTTGGATTTCTGATACACGGTTGGCCACGAACACGCCCCAATATGCGGGCTCCTTGCGCAGCCACGCGAGGGTTATTGTGGAATCGGTCCAACAGTAGATGGGCACGTCCTCTAACCCCATTTCTTTAATCAAGTAGGAGACAAGCCTAGCTAAAAGCGTCACCGCGTTGAGTTCTAGTCGCGGAATGCTCAAGGTCTTAAGAGGGGTCACCTTGGTCTTCGCCATGAGAAGCTGGACCGTGGAGTCCCCGTCGAAGTTCGAAATTCGTAGGTAGACGACTGCGGAAAAAGCGGAGGAGGAAGCGTCAGCGAATCCGTGAAGCTGGTATGTGGAACTGCCGCCTCCCTGTCCCGTCCATCTAGGGATGGAAATTTTCTCAAGGCTCGAGAGTTGCTCGTGAAAACTCGCCCAACGAGAGGTTGGGGAAGAAGGAATGGGATCGTCCCATTCTAATTTCTCGCGCCAAAGGTCTTGCAGTAGAATTTTAACACTAATGATCGCGGGAGAAGCCCAGCCCAAGGGGTCGAAGATTCTCCCGACGGTAGACAGAATACTTCGTTTGGTCGTAACACTCGATTCCGGAAGAGAAATCGAAAACTGGAAGGAGTCTTCTCGGGGATTCAAAAAAATCCCGAGTACCTTTAGCCCGTCGGTCTCCGCAGACGACAAATCGTAGGCTAGCCCATGATCTCGGCGGTCGATCGTCGCCAATAATCGCGGGCAATTGCTCGCCCACTTGCGCAACTGAAATCCAGCCCTAGCCAAAAGTTTCTCCACCTGTTCTTTTATCTGGAGCAGGAGCACTCTATCCTCCGCTCCGAACAGCAAGTCGTCGACGTAAATGTCTTGTGAAAGGACAGGTACAGCGAGAGGAAACTCCGATCCTTCGTCAGCCACAAGCTGTCGAAGGACTCGTAAGGCTAGAAAGGGAGCGGAGGCCATGCCGTACGTGACCGTGGTCAAACGGAAGCGTTTCACGGAAGCTAGCGGATCCTCTCTCCAGAGGATGCACTGGTAATTTTGATCCTCTGGGGCAACTCGTACTTGACGAAACATCTTTGCAATGTCGGCGGTGTAAACGTATCGATGAGCTCTCCACCGAAGCAGTATTGCTGGTAGCTCGAATTGTAATTTTGGGCCTGGCAGGAGGAGGTCATTTAGAGAAAGCCCAGTCGAGGTAGGACTGGACGCGTTAAAAACTACCCTTAGTTTAGAAGTGCTACTACTTTCCCGGATTACGGGATGATGCGGAAGGTAGATCTGGAAAGAGCCTTTCTCCGCTGAAGTTTGGAGAAGGCTCATGTGCCCTAGCTTTTCGTATTCCTTAAGAAAGGCTTGGTACTGAGGCGCAAGAGTCGCCTCGCGAGAGAAACGTTTTTCTAGTCGTAAGAGCGACGATAGAGCTATATGTTCTGAATCACCAAGTTGGTGTTGAGGTGAGGACCTGAACGGTAGACGCACGACATAACGCCCATCCGAATCTCGGGAGTGCGTTTGCACGAAATGTTCCTCACATTGAACTTTTTCAGTAGTACGAAGGGGTTTGCTGGGAACTTCTTCGAATTCCCAAAACCTTCGTAGGAGAGAATCGATTGACCAATCGATGGAGTGGTGCACCTTCACCGTAGCGGAAATTTTAGTCGCGGTATTTAAGGGACCGGAAAGCACCCAGCCGAAAATAGTATTTTGTGCAGTAAGCGTATCAGCAATCCCCTGACGAAGTCCGTTGCGTAAGATGGATCCGTACAGATCCGCACCTATTAAAAACTCCATTCGGTCGTCGTAGTCGGGCCAAGGATCCGCTAGATTTAGATTCCACAACCGTGTCTGGAGAGGAAGAGAAAAGGAAGCAGGTTTTGTATAGGACGTAACCCTTCTTACTACGAGAGCCCGGACCGGTAGAGTCGGATCCGTTCGGTCAAGGGGTCGCAATAGAAATGAGACCGCGCTGGTTACATTTCCCGATGACGTATCATTTAGACCGGTAATACCGATGTTAACGCGTTTGCGGGGGAGGCTAAGCTGCTGCACGAGAGCTTCGTTGACGAACGAAGATTGAGACCCCGGATCCAGAAGAGCACGCACGACTACGGAGGATCCTTCATGAGTGGCTAAAGTCACTCTAGCCGTAGCCAGCAGGACCGGCCTTACCGTAGGAAGCTGAGGAGGCTCAATCGAAGCGGTGTGAGCGTTGATCTTGGCTTCTGCGAGGCCAGATGGAGTCCCAGCGATGTTGTATGGTTCGGGAACAGCAGGTTCATGCCCCGTCGAAGATTGCGTCGCGTCTCCCACGGCGTAGGATGGTCGTGGTGTCGTGCTGGCTGCTATTTCCTGGTGCAGGAACGAATGGTGCCGCTGGCCGCATCTCGCGCAATTGATTGAAGCTGGAGCACGAGTGAGCATTATGCCCACTGGAAAGACAATTGAGACAGAGCCCTGTACGCCTCGCAAACGCGTAGCGGTTTTCGATCGACATATTCTTAAACTTAGCGCACGCATAAATCCGATGCTCGGCCTTACAAAAGACGCATTTTCGTTTCTCGCTGGACTGAGCAGAATGGAAGGATCTTACTGTTTTTCCCTTCGTCGACGATACAGTCGGTTTGACGAAGTTGCTTGAGACGGCGAGCGCTTCCAGTGTACGAATCCGCTTCTCCAGAAAAGACGTCAGCTGGGAAAAGTTCGGGAAGTCGCCTGTTTCCCCATGCTGATCCTCCCATTCCATGCGAGTAATGCTGTCGAATTTGGACACGACGGTAAAAACGAGCAGATCATCCCATTGATCGACAGGTCGTCCTAGATTGCGCAGAGCGCTCGTCGTTTCGAGCGCGATATCTCTTACTGCTTTGAGTTCTCGGAGCACGTCGAGACGGATCGGCGCTACGTCGAAGAACTCCTGTAAATGAGCCTGTATCAGCACACGTCGGTTTTCAAAACGCGTCATCACAGACTCCCACGCGGATTGGAAATTGGCCGCTGTGACAGCTACATTTTTCAATAGAGAGCTTGCTTCGCCGCGGAGGCTCGCCTTTAAGTACTGAAGCTTAACGACGGATAGCAAGTCTGCGCGGTCAATAATTACGCTTTGAAACACGTCTCGGAAACTTTGCCACTGTATACTTTTCCCATCGAAGTGGGGTAGGTCAATGCGCGGCAATTTTACTAACTGGTCAGGTCTCACCGTGTTTGCCGTTGACTGGTTCGGAGTGGAGGTCTGAATCGAACTGTTAGGTTGCGCGTCCTCCGGAAGAAGCTCATACATGAAATCTCGAGCATCCATGAAAGCGTCGTTCGCGCTGTCAATCTGAGCCTCGGTGAAGTATGTCAGCTTTTGTTTATCAACCTCGGTGCTAGCGACGACGATGGCGGCGTGCAGATCGCGGCAGCGCATCCAATTCTCCTCCAGTAGCTTTAGTCTATTGCGGATGAGAGTAGGGGTGAAGTTATCCTTCCCCTTTTTCTTTAGGTTGACGACAGCGTTGTTTATCGTTTGGACGATAAACTCTTGCTCAGCGAGCAAGGTGGCGAGTAGCTTCGGCGATGGGTTCGTCATGGTTTGTTGACGTTGATGTTGCGGACTAATACGGCACGGGTAACCGATTTGGTTTTCGTTTAACCGCCGTTCAGATTACGAGCGAGCGAGAGAACGTGTGTTTACCTCTAGAGTTTAGAGGTTCTGAAGGTGATAGCGCCTGTTTTGGCTCGCGGCATGCGGCCAAGGATTCTCCAAGCGTTAACGCGGGGGGAACGGAACTCGCGGATTCTTTTCCAAAAATCCGGCTCGAAGGACCTTTTTGTTCAATAGCTGGACAGGAGCTATTGAGGAGAGAGATTTATTTCCCCGTGGCGGTAAAGGTGGTGAGGAGGTAGGAGGAATATTCCTGAACGGAATCTGAATGAGTGGACTGTATGATAGAGGTATAGGATGAAACTAGAAAGAACGGACTTAGCGAAGACAGGACTTTACTCTCAATTTTACAATTCACCTTAGACGACACTGATAACACACTCCGCACAACTTGGTCGTTCACGCGACGACGCACAGTTTTCATGCTCTTAATGATGGCTTACTTCAATACTTGTGTTCTCTTCACTGGCTAATTCAGAACTGAACCGCGCGACGCGGAATTTCGGGGCTCCAGCGGAACACCGGGAGCAGCGGGGATAGTTCGCACTTATAGTCTATTTACATTAATACTAAAGCTTATATAATTATGAACTATTCTACAGCTACCTTACATACTAATCGCTAACAATATGTAATATGATGGATTTGCCTGCTACAGTTTACAGCCTACAGGCTACGGCCGCACAAGTACACATTGCATATATTATTTTTTGCTCTTTTGCTATTATTATTGCTCGGCTCGGCTCCGCTCGGCTCCGCTCGGCTCCGCTCGGCTCCGCTCGGCTCCGCTCGGCTCCGCTCGGCTCCGCTCGGCTCCGCTCGGCTCCGCTCGGCTCCGCTCCGCAGATCGGTGTACCATAATACACCGCCATAAACAGTACCGTAATTGGCAAGATACATGGCAAGTGAAACGATAGCACAAAATGCGCTCTTAGTTCAGATTTACGTCTTGTAAATTAAAATATTTGCTCCGTGGATTATTCACTACATGTATGCAATGTAATCATCCATAGCTAATACTGCATCTTTTGAATAAAACTTTTGTAAACAAAAAAAAACCTACTGATGAGTCTAGGAGGTCGATTCCGAGCCGAAACGCACATCCAAATCCAAATATCCTTTTTCCTTCCTCGACATGCCTCCTCTCCACGGAGAAATTACGGTCCTCAGCAAGTTGTTGCCGCGGCGGGCCGGGTCAAGTGGCAAGATGCGTACATTAGGTCCCACCTTAGGGCTGGTAAGACCGTCTGCGATTTTGATGAAACTTGGTGGATATATTAAGCAGGCGAAAATAAGGCACACGTATTTTTATAGCGGCCCAATCGCAAGTTTAGGCTCGGCTCGGCTCGGCTCGGCTCGGCTCCGCTCGGCTCCGCTCGGCTCCGCTCGGCTCCGCTCGGCTCCGCTCGGCTCCGCTCGGCTCCGCTCGGCTCCGCTCGGCTCCGCTCGGCTCCGCTCGGCTCCGCTCGGCTCCGCTCGGCTCCGCTCGGCTCCGCTCGGCTCCGCTCGGCTCCGCTCGGCTCCGCTCGGCTCCGCTCGGCTCCGCTCGGCTCCGCTCGGCTCCGCTCGGCTCCGCTCGGCTCCGCTCGGCTCCGCTCGGCTCCGCTCGGCTCCGCTCGGCTCCGCTCGGCTCCGCTCGGCTCCGCTCGGCTCCGCTCGGCTCCGCTCGGCTCCGCTCGACTCGGCTCTGCTCCGCAGATCGGTGTACCATAATACACCGCCATAAACAGTACCGTAATTGACAAGATACATGGCAAGTGAAACGATAGCACAAAATGCGCTCTTAGTTCAGATTTACGTCTAGTAAATTAAAATATTTGCACCGTGGATTATTCACTACATGTATACAATGTAATCATCCATAGCTAATACTGCATCTTTTGAATAAAACTTTTGTAAACAAAAAAAAACCTACTGATGAGTCTAGGAGGTCGATTCCGAGCCTTAACGCACATCCAAATCCAAATATCCTTTTTCCTTCCTCGACATGCCTCCTCTCCACGGAGAAATTACGGTCCTCAGCAAGTTGTTGCCGCGGCGGGCCGGGTCAAGTGGCAAGATGCGTACATTAGGTCCCACCTTAGGGCTGGTAAGACCGTCTCCGATTTTGATGAAACTTGGTGGATATATTAAGCAGGCGAAAATAAGGCACACGTATTTTTATAGCGGCCCAATCGCAAGTTTAGGCTCGGCTCGGCTCGGCTCGGCTCGGCTCGGCTCGGCTCCGCTCGGCTCGGCTCGGCTCGGCTCCGCTCGGCTCCGCTCGGCTCCGCTCGGCTCCGCTCGGCTCCGCTCGGCTCCGCTCGGCTCCGCTCGGCTCCGCTCGGCTCTGCTCCGCAGATCGGTGTACCATAATACACCGCCATAAACAGTACCGTAATTGGCAAGATACATGGCAAGTGAAACGATAGCACAAAATGCGCTCTTAGTTCAGATTTACGTCTTGTAAATTAAAATATTTGCTCCGTGGATTATTCACTACATGTATGCAATGTAATCATCCATAGCTAATACTGCATCTTTTGAATAAAACTTTTGTAAACAAAAAAAAACCTACTGATGAGTCTAGGAGGTCGATTCCGAGCCGAAACGCACATCCAAATCCAAATATCCTTTTTCCTTCCTCGACATGCCTCCTCTCCACGGAGAAATTACGGTCCTCAGCAAGTTGTTGCCGCGGCGGGCCGGGTCAAGTGGCAAGATGCGTACATTAGGTCCCACCTTAGGGCTGGTAAGACCGTCTGCGATTTTGATGAAACTTGGTGGATATATTAAGCAGGCGAAAATAAGGCACACGTATTTTTATAGCGGCCCAATCGCAAGTTTAGGCTCGGCTCGGCTCGGCTCGGCTCGGCTCGGCTCCGCTCGGCTCCGCTCGGCTCCGCTCGGCTCCGCTCGGCTCCGCTCGGCTCCGCTCGGCTCCGCTCGGCTCCGCTCGGCTCCGCTCGGCTCCGCTCGGCTCCGCTCGGCTCCGCTCGGCTCCGCTCGGCTCCGCTCGGCTCCGCTCGGCTCCGCTCGGCTCCGCTCGGCTCCGCTCGGCTCCGCTCGGCTCCGCTCGGCTCCGCTCGACTCGGCTCTGCTCCGCAGATCGGTGTACCATAATACACCGCCATAAACAGTACCGTAATTGACAAGATACATGGCAAGTGAAACGATAGCACAAAATGCGCTCTTAGTTCAGATTTACGTCTAGTAAATTAAAATATTTGCACCGTGGATTATTCACTACATGTATACAATGTAATCATCCATAGCTAATACTGCATCTTTTGAATAAAACTTTTGTAAACAAAAAAAAACCTACTGATGAGTCTAGGAGGTCGATTCCGAGCCGAAACGCACATCCAAATCCAAATATCCTTTTTCCTCCCTCGACATGCCTCCTCTCCACGGAGAAATTACGGTCCTCAGCAAGTTGTTGCCGCGGCGGGCCGGGTCAAGTGGCAAGATGCGTACATTAGGTCAAACCTTAGGGCTGGTAACACCGTCTCCGATTTTGATGAAACTTGGTGGATATATTAAGCAGGCGAAATTAAGGCACACGTATTTTTATAGCGGCCCAATCGCAAGTTTAGGCTCGGCTCGGCTCGGCTCCGCTCGGCTCGGGTCCGCTCGGCTCCGCTCGGCTCCGCTCGGCTCCGCTCGGCTCCGCTCGGCTCCGCTCGGCTCCGCTCGGCTCCGCTCGGCTCCGCTCGGCTCCGCTCGGCTCCGCTCGGCTCCGCTCGGCTCCGCTCGGCTCCGCTCGGCTCCGCTCGGCTCCGCTCGGCTCCGCTCGGCTCGGCTCGGCTCCGCTCGGCTCGGCTCGGCTCGGCTCGGCTCGGCTCGGCTCGGCTCGGCTCCGCTCGGCTCGGCTCGGCTCCGCTCGGCTCCGCTCGGCTCCGCTCGGCTCCGCTCGGCTCCGCTCGGCTCCGCTCGGCTCCGCTCGGCTCCGCTCGGCTCCGCTCGGCTCCGCTCGACTCGGCTCTGCTCCGCAGATCGGTGTACCATAATACACCTCCATAAACAGTACCGTAATTGACAAGATACATGGCAAGTGAAACGATAGCACAAAATGCGCTCTTAGTTCAGATTTACGTCTAGTAAATTAAAATAATTGCACCGTGGATTATTCACTACATGTATACAATGTAATCATCCATAGCTAATACTGCATCTTTTGAATAAAACTTTTGTAAACAAAAAAAAACCTACTGGTGAGTCTAGGAGGTCGATTCCGAGCCGAAACGCACATCCAAATCCAAATATCCTTTTTCCTCCCTCGACATGCCTTCTCTCCACGGAGAAATTACGGTCCTCAGCAAGTTGTTGCCGCGGCGGGCCGGGTCAAGTTGCAAGATGCGTACATTAGGTCCCACCTTAGGGCTGGTAAGACCGTCTCCGATTTTGATGAAACTTGGTGGATATATTAAGCAGGCGAAAATAAGGCACACGTATTTTTATAGCGGCCCAATCGCAAGTTTAGGCTCGGCTCGGCTCGGCTCGGCTCGGCTCCGCTCGGCTCGGCTCGGCTCGGCTCCGCTCGGCTCCGCTCGGCTCCGCTCGGCTCCGCTCGGCTCCGCTCGGCTCCGCTCGGCTCCGCTCGGCTCCGCTCGGCTCCGCTCGGCTCCGCTCGGCTCCGCTCGGCTCCGCTCGGCTCCGCTCGGCTCCGCTCGGCTCCGCTCGGCTCCGCTCGGGTCCGCTCGGCTCCGCTCGGCTCCGCTCGGCTCCGCTCGGGTCCGCTCGGCTCCGCTCGGCTCCGCTCGGCTCCGCTCGGCTCGGCTCGGCTCGGTTCGGCTCCGCTCGGCTCCGCTCGGCTCCGCTCGGCTCCGCTCGGCTCCGCTCGGCTCCGCTCGGCTCCGCTCGGCTCCGCTCGGCTCCGCTCGGCTCCGCTCGGCTCCGCTCGGCTCCGCTCGGCTCCGCTCGGCTCGGCTCGGCTCGGCTCGTCTCGGCTCGGCTCGGCTCGGCTCGGCTCGGCTCGGCTCGGCTCGGCTCGGCTCGGCTCGGCTCGGCTCGGCTCGGCTCGGCTCGGCTCGGCTCGGCTCGGCTCGGCTCGGCTCCGCTCGGCTCCGCTCGACTCGGCTCTGCTCCGCAGATCGGAGTACCATAATACACCGCCATAAACAGTACCGTAATTGACAAGATACATGGCAAGTGAAACGATAGCACAAAACGCGCTCTTAGTTCAGATTTACGTCTAGTAAATTAAAATATTTGCACCGTGGATTATTCACTACATGTATACAATGTAATCATCCATAGCTAATACTGCATCTTTTGAATAAAACTTTTGTAAACAAAAAAAATGGTGCGTGTACTTATGTACGCGCGTTAGAAGTTATACTTCATTGACGTGATTAAAATGATTTTTAATTTGCACGAAAAAGATTTATTGAAATAAAAGAATAAAAGGATTGGAGTGGCATAAGAAAAGAAATTAACAACATTTTTAAATTATGTCCACTATCATAGCTTCTTCAGGTGGTGACTGAACCGGCACATCAGTTATCAGTGGCTTATGATAACTAAAATATGATACAAATAGTTTCGTACTAACGTCGCACAGTGGTCCGAAACCGTAAAAACACGAACTAAATTCAATTTTTCGACCTCCTCCGAATTGCATGAAATTTTAGGCATAGTTTCTTATATGTATAGACTACATTTTGGCAAAAATGGATTGCCGCAGGGCACGGGTTATTGCCTGAGACACCTCCAAAGAGGGGGGAAATATGTCCACTTTGGAACGATCCCATTTCTTTCTGAATTTGCTATACTTTGCGGTGCTATATTTTTTTACAGAGTGGAGCTCACTCAAATCTGTTTATATATTTTTAAAGAGTGTTCTTCCAGGTACAAGTACATGTAACATGAAAGGTATCTAAGTATTTATACCCTTTGAAAAATACCTTTTCGCGAATCTCTATTTCCCCCCCGTTTTTCTACTTCAATGTGATTTATGAGGGTGATGGATTCGCGCGGATACGATAAAATTTATATAAAAGTATTTGTTATAACCTACTTAAGATGCCTGCATAAAAATTTCTTGCAACTATTTGCAACTCCGAAAGTTATAACAATATATGTGCAGTCAGGGCGCCGTTTTTCCACTTCAATGTGGTGACGGTCAAGTGACGTGACCTCATCACAAGATGAAATGTAGGGTAATGTAAATCTAGTCATAAACTTTTTCATTTTTTCAAACTTTTTTTATTTAATTCAATTTGTTTAAATAATTTTGTATATATTTTTTATTTTAAATCTTTTGCTAAAATGTTCGTTTCATTAAATAACATCATAAACGCGCATTTGGATGTGTAGATTCTACATCTCATTGTCGAATTATTTCCATATTAACTATATAATTTCAATTAAATGAAATATTTGAAAATTAAATTTCAACTAATGAAATCAGTTTTGTAAGAGTCGTTATATCGGCTGTAACAAATTTTATTTTCTGCTACCTGAGAGATAACTACACACCACAGAAAATATCAGAACCATTTCGACCAAACAACATTTTATCAAATATTATTGTTAAAATAATTATAATAAGAGAATCTTTTATCGCAATTATGTTCTATAACTCAAGAAGTACCTAAAATCTTTCTATTCATAACGAATAATGTGGAAATAACAGTGCTATGAATTTAGTTCGTGTTTTTACGGTTTCGGACCACTGTGCGTCGTTGAGGTATCGTGTAAATACAGCATCTATGGTGGTATCGCGTCGTGTTGTTGAAGTCAGGGGATTATTATTCAATCTAACTAGATTCACATACTTTTGGAAAAAGTCAATAAGTGGACCAGCATCTTCTCGTGAAAAATTGACTTTGAAGTCTCCACTTAGAATCATCGGTAACTTGTTCAAAATGCAGCCCCTTTTATATAATTTTTGGGCACATACCCCAACCAATCAGCGTCGAGCGGGTAGCGGGAACCGTTTTTTATGGCACTCTCAAGTGCGAGTGCACAGCCGAGCGCGCCAACTCCCCCGCTTGCGCTGTGCTCTAACCAGAGCATCTATCATTGAAACACCCCGGTACAAACCACATATATAATTTTTATTATTATTCAAATAAAACACGTGTTGTGCATAAATTTGTATAAAAGGGGCTGCATTTTGGTAAAGCAGTCAGTCGAAAACGACGAGCCAAAAGATTATCGTTACCCGGACCTAACTTGTGTACTGGTACGGTCATCCTGCGGACTAGCGAGTTTTAGATAGCAGTCTCAAGTATTAGTGTAAAATAATCCATGCTCTGAAATATCATTTAATTCGTATATAAAATCACTTAAGACTTAAGTAATCAACCAAGGAATTTGGTTTTGCATTACCATAATATATTGCTATTGGAAAAGGAGACACTGTACAATTTTTTAATACTAGTTTGCACAAAATGGGCCAAAACTGATTATTCGAACATTTTGAAATTGGAATGCCATCGATATTAAAAATTATTCGAAACGTTAAAGTCTCTTTGAGCTTGAATTATTGCCTTGTTGCTAAACAACGCAAACGGTCAATTATTAATTATTATTTCGCCACGCAATGATTCGCAATCCATACATTCCAATCAATATCTCAATCGATATATTGAAAAGAGAGTACAAACATGTTAAGAATTTGTTGATATATTGAAGGTGAGGTGTAAGAGAGGTGTAAAATAGGTAGTTCTTTCCCGGTCAATTCTGGGGTAAAGACTGCGTGGTCAATCACAGTTCATTTACCAAAAGGCAGAACCTTCCCCACTCCGTGGCCAGATCCTCCAGGAAGAGAGTCCCTTGTTTCAAATATTAAATGAATATTTATTTGATATTAGGAAATAAATGTTTTGCCGTGACATCAAATAAATACTATATAAATATTCGAAAAAAAATATTTCTTTCTGAATCTAGAATACATATTGTATGCATATTTAAATATTAAAAAGAGATTCAATCTCTTTTTAATATTGGATAAATATGTACATCAATATTTTGTGCTACTAGGGTCCATTCTTGGAATTGTTCCCCGGGCCCATTTGGTGCACCGAAACGGTTCCGAGTTTCAGACGACTGAGCTTTCGCATACGAACGAATAGAATTTGACGTAACGTTCAAACTCGGGGTACGTTCCGAAAGCCCGTGTCAACTATACACGTGTTTTGACGACGAACTACGACAACGTATCGCTCGCTATTTTTTTTATTTTTTATTTTTTCAAAAAATTAAATTAAATAAATTAAAATAAATATTCAGCATCCAATATTAATGTGAACATATTTATTAAATTAACTGAGATAAACATTAATTCATACTGAAAAGAAATAAATAATTGTAAATAGTCAAATAAACCTCAACGAAAAATTCTATTTCAATGTCTCCTTTGTATGAAATATTAATTTATAATTTAATGACAACACGAAATTCTCTGCAATGAATATGATTTATTACTCTATAATTCTTTTAGTTAGTTAATATACTATCGAATGATTTAAATAATATTTCCCAATATTCAATATCAATCACTACTGTATATAATTAATAAACAGATATATAATTTTTATTAGTATTCAAATAAAACACGTATTGTGCATTCAGAAACATGTATTCAAATAGTATAAATACAGTTGAACACAGCTATGAAACGCGACGCGCATGCCAACATGCGCGTGCAATGGAGATCTCTACATCTATTTTTTGAAGTTATTTTGTTGGTAGCCTTTTTCTTAAGAGGTTTAGCAAGCAGCTTCATGGTGTAGACTTTTTCTCACATGGTGCGCGCGCATCGCAAAAATTCACTCCTCATCATTTCTCCATAACGCGCCTAAAGAAGTATAACTTCAAAAAAAACCTACTGATGAGTCTAGGAGGTCGATTCCGAGCCGAAACGCACATCCAAATCCAAATATCCTTTTTCCTTCCTCGATGTTACGTATGAATAATATTCTCCTACGCCGTGCTCGCACGCGTCGTTCGATCTCGCGTAGGAACGGAAGACGCCTAAAGATTTATCTCGCTACCACACGACGGTTAACCCTTTTAGCATCGACCAACTGCATCGCGACCGATTAAGTGCATTCGTGACCCGACGAAGACTCTGCGCTCTTGCCTTTTATGGAGGCTTCTAATTAGCCCCTCCATACATTTTGGGACTATATAAACCCTCCGTTTCTAATCATCTTCGGTTCATAACTACACAGCTACGCGCATTGTCACGTCGTGCTACGCTTGTACAGAGTCGGTTGCATTTCAGTAAGAATTGGGCTTGGGGCACCATTCAGATAAAGTTAACCCGTTAGAATCCGCATAGTCCGGTTGAAGTTCTTTCGGCATACTTTGTAACCGTTCTCAGACCCCGCATCGCCAGTGCGTCAACACCGTGCAGCTTAGGTAATAATTCACACACTATTTAACTATATCGCGACAATTACACTTGTACAAACAACTGGTTGCAATATAAACTTATTAACTGTTCACCATTAAATCGAGTAGATTCGTTAAAACCTATCTTTACTCCGTAATCCCTTATATTAGTAGTAACGTCCCACAGATACAACTTAACCGCTCGAGTTGTATCAAATATTTATTTACGAGTCAAATTAACATTTCCTGCGACTCCCTGATTTCGCATCAGGTTCGTTCGCACGCCTTATCCAAAACAAGGTAACTACTCCAACCTAGTGGCTCCCTGATTTCGCATCGGGTTCGTCCACGAAACCTAACCCATCCTACAGCTCCCTGGTTTCGCACCAGGTTCGTCTGTATCCTACGGCTCCCTGATTTCGCATCAGGTTCGTCCGTACGTTTACCAAACCTCCGAACAGCTCCCCGGTTTCGCTCCGGGTTCGTCTGTGAATAAACCAACCTCCCAGCAGCTCCCCGGTTTCGCACCGGGTTCGTCTGCGAACTCTTTCCTAGTGGCTCCCCGATTTCGCATCGGGTTCGTCCACGACGTTTCACCCTCCTGCGGCTCCCTGGTTTCGCACCAGGTTCGTCCGCGCTTGATTCTATTCCTGAGGCTCCCCGATTTCGCATCGGGTTCGTCCTCGCATACATCAATCCCAGCGGCTCCCTGATTTCGCATCAGGTTCGTCCGTGCACCTTACTAACAAATTCTCAACCATATTCCTTGGGTAATATAAACATCGCCGGTCTAGGCGTTGCCCACAGCCCCGGCTCGTAACAAACTGGTGACAGCGGTGGGATACTGCTAATTTGGAATTACCGTAAATTTTGGTTTTTCAAAATACGTTCTATTACTCGTAGGTGAACATTTACAATATACTAGTTTTCTCTAGTTAGTTACTTTAGTATTTTTCAAAATGGCAAATCCACAAGCGAACGTCTCTGCTAGCGAGATGCTAAACTTGACAGCTTCGATTGCTAATACAATGACACTCTTAACGCAACGGACGTGTATACAGAATATCACTTTGTCCATTCCGACTTTTGACGGAGAAAAGCCATCGTTGACGCACTTTGCACAACATGTGGAAAACGGGTTAACTTTGATTCCTGAGGGTACGGAAGCGGAGTATCTTGCCATTGTTTTAACTAAACTCATCGGTCCAGCACGTAGATGCACGATAGAGCATAAATTCTACTCTGTTAAGGCACTGATTAAGCACTTAAAAAAGAGATTCGCGCCTGGTAGAGATTTGTCGCATTTTCAAGTAGAAATCGCGAAACTACGTATTCGTGAAGGTGAAAGTATTCGACGATATGTCGATAGAACGAGTCATCTTGTTTATTGTACGCGCGGAGCTATCCGGGAAAGATATCTGGATCACGCTGAAGAATTCGTCAAAGAAATGGAAAAGGACGTTAAAGAAAACTTCATCGATGGTTTACCGGATCGAATTTCCTGGAAAGTGTCGGCTAAACTTCAAGATTTAGAAACGCTTGAACAGGCTTACGACGCCGTGCTACATATTGACAGGAAATTAAGTAATCGGCAACGGTCGCCATCCAGAGAATCACCATCTAGATGGTCACGCCGAGATCGTTATGATCGGGATTATCATAATCACGACCGCGAAGTGTCGTATCCACTGTCTCCGAACAGATATGATCGGTTCAGGGAACGACCTGCTAGAACATCTGAATTTGAAGAGGAACGAGAGAGGCAAGGACGTACGACGGCCTGGACTTTACGACAAAGGACCCCCTCGAGATCCCCTTCTAATCATCGCGATTCATCCGTAGATGATCGAGATAAAAAATTTTCAATTCTTAAAAATCCTGACAAAAATCGTAAGTCAGATTTATATTGTTGGCATTGTGGCATTGCTGGACATGACGGGAAGTCATGTAGGAATCGTCCGCGCAGTCCGCATTATCGCCGGGATTCACGGGATTCATCCGTTGAATCAAACAAGACTTTAAACTTCAATCGCGCTCAACGTACGGGCGACACGATGAGCGGAAACGAGGAAGATCGCCGAAGGAAAATCCGATTCAGCGACGAGAAGAAAGAAGACTCATCAAGGAAGCACCTGCACCAAGAATCAAGATCAAGGTACCGGAACTGGAATCAGGAACGGGAGAATTCTTAATTGATGGTGGAGCAGCTGTTAATCTGGTGGTCATCGACGTACTCGGAAAAACCGCAGAAATAGTTTCTAGAGAAGAAATTGAGTTGACAGGACTCACTACAACGCCGATTCACACCCTTGGAACTACAATTTTACATATTCATGGATCTCCAGCATTTTTCTATGTGGTGAGAAATCTTGCAATAGACGCAGATGGACTTATCGGAAGCCCGTTTCTAAAACAGGAAGAAGCTGAAATTTCCTACTATCATGGTACTTTAACATTAAAAAATAAACCGATCCGACCAATACGTTTTTCAAATTATCAAGATTTACCTCAACAAATTAAAGAGCAACAGACAGCTACAAAATATTGTATCAAACCTAGAACGTCGCAACAGATTGCTGTAAGAGTAGCAAACGTGAAGATAAAGGAAGGATACCTACCGCGCATAAAAACCCACGAACATCTTTATATAGGGGAAGCAGTCGTGACTAACAATGACGGAAAGTGTCACGTTATGGCGATAAACACCAGTGAAGAAGCAATTGAAGTAGAGATAGAGCCTCAGTTGTTGGAGCCCTATGATATCGTGAGTTCATCAGAAGAAGATTCTTACCCAGAAGCGGAACATTCGTCGAGCTTCAAGATTAAGAAAGACAGGATACATGGAATTCTACAAACTCTCAATTTAAACCATTTAAATAAAGAGGAACGGAATTTTGTGACAGATTTAGTGGAAGAATTTCCAGATCGATTTTTCCTTCCAGGAGATAAACTCGGGAAGGCTCGTGACTTTAATCATTCAATTCATACAACTAATGATATTCCAATTAATACCAGACAATATCGTTATCCGCCTGTACATCAAAAAGAAATTCAAAAACAGATCAGCACTATGTTATCTGCAGGCATAATTGATCACTCTAACTCTCCGTATAATTCACCATTATGGATTGTTCCAAAGAAAGCAGACGCACAGGGAGTTAAACGCTGGCGTTTGGTAATAGATTTTCGTGCACTCAACGAAAAAACAATTTCCGATAAATACCCATTACCTCAAATCACGGAAATTTTAGATCGATTAGGAGGAGCTAAATACTTCTCAGTTTTCGATCTCGCAAGTGGATTTCATCAGATAGAAATGGATCCGAAAGATAAACCAAAAACTGCTTTTACAACCCCGAATGGACATTACGAATTTTCTCGAATGCCTTTCGGATTAAAGAACGCACCACCCACTTTTCAACGCCGTATGGATCAAGTACTCACTGGACTTCAAGGGACAGATCCTTTTGTTTATTTGGACGACATAGTAGTATACGCTTCATCGTTACAAGAACACAACATTAAAGTTAAAAAATTATTGAACCGCCTTAAAGATCATGGATTAACCCTTCAGACCAATAAATGTGAATTCCTACGGAAGGAAGTTGCATACCTCGGACACATTATATCAAAAGACGGAGTCAGACCTGATCCTAGGAAATTAAAATCCGTTCAAGATTTTCCTACACCTACTACACAGAAGAATATTCAACAATTCCTAGGACTTGTGGGATATTACCGAAGATTCGTACCTAATTTCACCTTAATAGCAAAACCTCTAATTAACTTGTTAGGGAAAGGTGTCAAATTCAAGTGGACAGAAGAACAAGATCAAGCTTTCAAACAATTACGCAGCGAATTGTGCCAGCAACCCATTTTACAATATCCAGATTTTGATAAACCATTCATCGTTACAACAGATGCATCCGAATATGCTATTGGAGCCGTGCTCAGTCAAGGGGAGATAGGAAACGATCTGCCGATTGCGTACGCGTCCCGCAGCTTAAATAAACCTGAGAAAAATTATTCAGCAACAGAAAAGGAATGTTTGGCAATGGTTTACGCCGTAAGATATTTCAGGCCTTACATTTATGGAACTAAATTCACACTCGTTACAGATCATAGACCATTAGTCTGGTTACATTCTGTTAAAGATCCGACTTCTAGACTCATGAAATGGAAACTTAGACTCTTAGAATACGAGTATCAAGTCGTTCATAAAGCCGGAAAAACGAATAAAAACGCAGACGCTTTGTCGCGTAACCCTGTATCTGTTTGTTTACCATTGATGCCACGAGAATGCAGAGATTCTGAATTCAAAATACAGATACCTAAAATAGATCCTAATACTGATTCAATTGGACAACGTGTTAGACAGTCACGACGAGATAGAGAAACCCGACCCAAGTATCGGGATAGTAGCAGCTCTGACGAAACAGAACAGGCCGCATATGGAAAGGTCCAGCATTCGCCGATTATAGACAGAAATCGATCCTTTCCGAGTCTGTCTCAAGAGATATCGATGCCAGATGAGCGCCTGGAAACTATAAACAGTTTTTTACCAGCAGCAAATTCTACTCGAATTCTGCCTTCACACGAAGACCAAACCCTACACGACGATTCATTATCTTTTGGAGAACCACTCGAAGACACTGTAATAAAGAATACAAATAATGTTCACCAGGACTTGTTTAGTACACCGCAGGGGTTGACACCAATGCCGAGTGTAGTTTTACAAGCCCCCGCAAACCAGCTACCTGCGAAGATCCTTGCCGAAGCAAGTGTCATACGGTCACCCGATAACGGTTCGACCCGACATGATTTGCTAGACCATACGCTCGACCCTTATCCATTCATCGCCTCGGATTCAGGAAAAACGACTGATGTAGATGATCTGGAGGAGGTGTTATCTGCACAGCTGCATAAAATTACTGTCTCACCGAACACCCTCACAGCTGAAGAAGGACACTGTGTACATTTTATATCTGCCGACTGTAATTTACAAACCGACGGTGGAAAACTGTTACTGGACACCGAGACAATAAATAAACCGGACCTTCTCGCAAAACGACCAGAAAAGGGACATATAGTAACTTTGGATAATGGATTGTATAAATCATTCAGCATAGTGATCTCCGGCAATTTTTACGATAACGTTAAAAAATCAGACGTTCTCACGGGTTTGAAAATTCTTAGAGACACCTTAAGTCAACATCATATCAAATCATTTCGAATATCAGCAACTGGAGATTTCCATAAACTACCGGTCAACGAATTCTTCAAGATGTTAGAAGAAGTTTTCACTGGAACAGCACAGCAAATTATTATTTGCAATTGTATTATCACTACACCATCCATAGAAGACAGACAAGAAATAATCCGCGAAGCTCATTATAGTTTAATTGGAGGACACAAAGGAATCACGAAGACTTATAAGCGCATTCGTTCAAAATTCCATTGGCCGCAAATGCGCAATGAAATTCAAAATTACATACGAAGATGTCAAGGTTGCCAAGAACAAAAATTGGTTCGAGCAAAAACTCGTCAGCCTATGTTAATTACCGACACACCTATGGGACCATTCGATAAAATAGCTTTGGATACAGTAGGACCTTTACCAATCACACCTAGCGGAAATAGATACATTCTCACTATGCAGGATAATTTAACTAAATATTGCATGGCAGTAGCAATACCGAATATTCGAGCTGCTACTATTGCAGATGCTTTTGCTAGATATTTCATTGCAATCTATGGTACACCTCGCGCAATATTAACAGAAAAAGGAACTAGATTCATTGGAAACCTTATGACAAATTTGTGCGAAATATTTAAAATCAAGCAAATTACAACTTCGGGATACCGACCACAAACCAACGGATCATTGGAGCGAAGCCACATCGTACTCACCGAATACCTCAAGCACTACATGGATAGTTACGAAGATTGGGATTTATTAATACCCTTTGCAATGTTTTCATATAATACATCTGTACATGAAGCAACAAATTTCACTCCATACGAATTAATTTTTGGAAGACCAGCCCGGGAACCAAGTTCATTTCCAACTGATGAAAAATTAAGATCATACGGAGACTACTTAACAGAATTAATTACACATATGACTAACATCCGTAATTTGGCCTCAGCAAGGAATTAGGATCTGGATTAATCAACGAAATAGAAAACACCGTCTACCTGGACAACCCCCTTACAACGTCGCCCAAGGCTGGATGGAACTGGGTTTCGTTACTTCAACCACCAGCTGAAGCAGACCCGCAATAGCACAATAGCGTTAAGTACACAAACACATACACCACACTCGACAATTTTCACACCTTCAAAATTTTGATAAATTTTTAACCGTTTTCCTTTCTTTGGAAAAGCATCAGGCGAAACACGATGTTTCGTCTCGGGGGGGGGGAGATGTTACGTATGAATAATATTCTCCTACGCCGTGCTCGCACGCGTCGTTCGATCTCGCGTAGGAACGGAAGACGCCTAAAGATTTATCTCGCTACCACACGACGGTTAACCCTTTTAGCATCGACCAACTGCATCGCGACCGATTAAGTGCATTCGTGACCCGACGAAGACTCTGCGCTCTTGCCTTTTATGGAGGCTTCTAATTAGCCCCTCCATACATTTTGGGACTATATAAACCCTCCGTTTCTAATCATCTTCGGTTCATAACTACACAGCTACGCGCATTGTCACGTCGTGCTACGCTTGTACAGAGTCGGTTGCATTTCAGTAAGAATTGGGCTTAGGGCACCATTCAGATAAAGTTAACCCGTTAGAATCCGCATAGTCCGGTTGAAGTTCTTTCGGCATACTTTGTAACCGTTCTCAGACCCCGCATCGCCAGTGCGTCAACACCGTGCAGCTTAGGTAATAATTCACACACTATTTAACTATATCGCGACAATTACACTTGTACAAACAACTGGTTGCAATATAAACTTATTAACTGTTCACCATTAAATCGAGTAGATTCGTTAAAACCTATCTTTACTCCGTAATCCCTTATATTAGTAGTAACGTCCCACAGATACAACTTAACCGCTCGAGTTGTATCAAATATTTATTTACGAGTCAAACTAACATTTCCTGCGACTCCCTGATTTCGCATCAGGTTCGTTCGCACGCCTTATCCAAAACAAGGTAACTACTCCAACCTAGTGGCTCCCTGATTTCGCATCGGGTTCGTCCACGAAACCTAACCCATCCTACAGCTCCCTGGTTTCGCACCAGGTTCGTCTGTATCCTACGGCTCCCTGATTTCGCATCAGGTTCGACCGTACGATTACCAAACCTCCGAACAGCTCCCCGGTTTCGCACCGGGTTCGTCTGTGAATAAACCAACCTCCCAGCAGCTCCCCGGTTTCGCACCGGGTTCGTCTGCGAACTCTTTCCTAGTGGCTCCCCGATTTCGCATCGGGTTCGTCCACGACGTTTCACCCTCCTGCGGCTCCCTGGTTTCGCACCAGGTTCGTCCGCGCTTGATTCTATTCCTGAGGCTCCCCGATTTCGCATCGGGTTCGTCCTCGCATACATCAATCCCAGCGGCTCCCTGATTTCGCATCAGGTTCGTCCGTGCACCTTACTAACAAATTCTCAACCATATTCCTTGGGTAATATAAACATCGCCGGTCTAGGCGTTGCCCACAGCCCCGGCTCGTAACATCGACATGCCTCCTTTCCACGGAGAAATTACGGTCCTCGGCAAGTTGTTGCCGCGGCGGGCCGGGTCAAGTGGCAAGATGCGTACATTAGGTCCCACCTTAGGGCTGGTAAGAACGTCTCCGATTTTGATGAAACTTGGTGGATATATTAAGCAGGCGAAAATAAGGCACACGTATTTTTATAGCGGCCCAATCGCAAGTTTAGGGTCGGCTCGGCTCGGCTCGGCTCCGCTCGGCTCCGCTCGGCTCCGCTCGGCTCCGCTCGGCTCCGCTCGGCTCCGCTCGGCTCCGCTCGGCTCCGCTCGGCTCCGCTCGGCTCCGCTCGGCTCCGCTCGGCTCCGCTCGGCTCCGCTCGGCTCCGCTCGGCTCCGCTCGGCTCCGCTCGGCTCCGCTCGGCTCCGCTCGGCTCCGCTCGGCTCCGCTCGGCTCCGCTCGGCTCCGCTCGGCTCCGCTCGGCTCCGCTCGGCTCCGCTCGGCTCCGCTCGGCTCCGCTCGGCTCCGCTCGGCTCCGCTCGGCTCCGCTCGGCTCCGCTCGGCTCCGCTCGGCTCCGCTCGGCTCCGCTCGGCTCCGCTCGGCTCCGCTCGGCTCCGCTCGGCTCCGCTCGGCTCCGCTCGGCTCCGCTCGGCTCCGCTCGGCTCCTATCGGCTCCGCTCGGCTCCGCTCGACTCGGCTCTGCTCCGCAGATCGGAGTACCATAATACACCGCCATAAACAGTACCGTAATTGACAAGATACATGGCAAGTGAAACGATAGCACAAAACGCGCTCTTAGTTCAGATTTACGTCTAGTAAATTAAAATATTTGCACCGTGGATTATTCACTACATGTATACAATGTAATCGTCCATAGCTAATACTGCATCTTTTGAATAAAACTTTTCTAAACAAAAAAAAACCTACTGATGAGTCTAGGAGGTCGATTCCGAGCCCAAACGCACATCCAAATCCAAATATCCTTTTTCCTTCCTCGACATGCCTCCTCTCCACGGAGAAATTACGGTCCTCAGCAAGTTGTTGCCCCGGCGGGCCGGGTCAAGTGGCAAGATGCGTACATTAGGTCCCACCTTAGGGCTGGTAAGAACGTCTCCGATTTTGATGAAACTTGGTGGATATATTAAGCAGGCGAAAATAGGGCACACGTATTTTTATAGCGGCCCAATCGCAAGTTTAGGCTCGGCTCGGCTCGGCTCCGCTCGGCTCCGCTCGGCTCCGCTCGGCTCCGCTCGGCTCCGCTCGGCTCGGCTCGGCTCCGCTCGGCTCGGCTCGGCTCCGCTCGGCTCCGCTCGGCTCGGCTCGGCTCGGCTCGGCTCGGCTCGGCTCGGCTCGGCTCGGCTCGGCTCGGCTCGGCTCGGCTCGGCTCGGCTCGGCTCGGCTCGGCTCGGCTCGGCTCGGCTCGGCTCGGCTCGGCTCGGCTCGGCTCGGCTCGGCTCGGCTCGGCTCGGCTCGGCTCGGCTCGGCTCGGCTCGGCTCGGCTCGGCTCGGCTCGGCTCGGCTCGGCTCGGTTCCGCTCGGCTCCGCTCGGCTCCGCAGATCGGAGTACCATAATACACCGCCATAAACAGTACCGTAATTGACAAGATACATGGCAAGTGAAACGATAGCACAAAACGCGCTCTTAGTTCAGATTTACGTCTAGTAAATTAAAATATTTGCACCGTGGATTATTCACTACATGTATACAATGTAATCATGCATAGCTAATACTGCATCTTTTGAATAAAACTTTTGTAAACAAAAAAAAACCTACTGATGAGTCTAGGAGGTCGATTCCGAGCCGAAACGCACATCCAAATCCAAATATCCTTTTTCCTTCCTCGACATGCCTCCTCTCCACGGAGAAATTACGGTCCTCAGAAAGTTGTTGCCGCGGCGGGCCGGGTCAAGTGGCAAGATGCGTACATTAGGTCCCACCTTAGGGCTGGTAAGACCGTCTCCGATTTTGATGAAACTTGGTGTATATATTAAGCAGGCGAAAATAAGGCACACGTATTTGTATAGCGCCCCAATCGCAAGTTTAGGCTCGGCTCGGCTCGGCTCGGCTCGGCTCGGCTCGGCTCGGCTCGGCTCGGCTCGGCTCGGCTCGGCTCGGCTCGGCTCGGCTCGGCTCGGCTCGGTTCCGCTCGGCTCCGCTCGGCTCCGCAGATCGGAGTACCATAATACACCGCCATAAACAGTACCGTAATTGACAAGATACATGGCAAGTGAAACGATAGCACAAAACGCGCTCTTAGTTCAGATTTACGTCTAGTAAATTAAAATATTTGCACCGTGGATTATTCACTACATGTATACAATGTAATCATGCATAGCTAATACTGCATCTTTTGAATAAAACTTTTGTAAACAAAAAAAAACCTACTGATGAGTCTAGGAGGTCGATTCCGAGCCGAAACGCACATCCAAATCCAAATATCCTTTTTCCTTCCTCGACATGCCTCCTCTCCACGGAGAAATTACGGTCCTCAGAAAGTTGTTGCCGCGGCGGGCCGGGTCAAGTGGCAAGATGCGTACATTAGGTCCCACCTTAGGGCTGGTAAGACCGTCTCCGATTTTGATGAAACTTGGTGTATATATTAAGCAGGCGAAAATAAGGCACACGTATTTGTATAGCGCCCCAATCGCAAGTTTAGGCTCGGCTCGGCTCGGCTCGGCTCGGCTCGGCTCGGCTCGGCTCGGCTCGGCTCGGCTCGGCTCGGCTCGGCTCGGCTCGGCTCGGCTCGGCTCGGCTCGGCTCGGCTCGGCTCGGCTCGGCTCGGCTCGGCTCGGCTCGGCTCGGCTCGGCTCGGCTCGGCTCGGCTCGGCTCGGCTCGGCTCGGCTCGGCTCGGCTCGGCTCGGCTCGGCTCGGCTCGGCTCGGCTCGGCTCGGCTCGGCTCGGCTCGGCTCGGCTCGGCTCGGCTCGGCTCGGCTCGGCTCGGCTCGGCTCGGCTCCGCTCGGCTCCGCTCGGCTCCGCTCGGCTCCGCTCGGCTCCGCTCGGCTCCGCTCGGCTCCGCTCGGCTCCGCAGGGCTCCGCTCGGCTCGGCTCGGCTCCGCAGGGCTCCGCTCGGCTCGGCTCGGCTCCGCTCGGCTCCGCTCGGCTCCGCTCGGCTCCGCTCGGCTCCGCTCGGCTCCGCTCGGCTCCGCTCGGCTCCGCTCGGCTCCGCTCGGCTCCGCTCGGCTCCGCTCGGCTCCGCTCGGCTCCGCTCGGCTCCGCTCGGCTCCGCTCGGCTCCGCTCGGCTCCGCTCGGCTCCGCTCGGCTCCGCTCGGCTCCGCTCGGCTCCGCTCGGCTCCGCTCGGCTCCGCTCGGCTCCGCTCGGCTCCGCTCGGCTCCGCTCGGCTCCGCTCGGCTCCGCTCGGCTCCGCTCGGCTCCGCTCGGCTCCGCTCGGCTCCGCTCGGCTCCGCTCGGCTCCGCTCGGCTCCGCTCGGCTCCGCTCGGCTCCGCTCGGCTCCGCTCGGCTCCGCTCGGCTCCGCTCGGCTCCGCTCGGCTCCGCTCGGCTCCGCTCGGCTCCGCTCGGCTCCGCTCGGCTCCGCTCGGCTCCGCTCGGCTCCGCTCGGCTCCGCTCGGCTCCGCTCGGCTCCGCTCGGCTCCGCTCGGCTCCGCTCGGCTCCGCTCGGCTCCGCTCGGCTCCGCTCGGCTCCGCTCGGCTCCGCTCGGCTCCGCTCGGCTCCGCTCGGCTCCGCTCGGCTCCGCTCGGCTCCGCTCGGCTCCGCTCGGCTCCGCTCGGCTCCGCTCGGCTCCGCTCGGCTCCGCTCGGCTCCGCTCGGCTCCGCTCGGCTCCGCTCGGCTCCGCTCGGCTCCGCTCGGCTCCGCTCGGCTCCGCTCGGCTCCGCTCGGCTCCGCTCGGCTCCGCTCGGCTCCGCTCGGCTCCGCTCGGCTCCGCTCGGCTCCGCTCGGCTC
Source organism: Nomada hirtipes (assembly GCA_951802735.1). Taxonomy (NCBI): domain Eukaryota; kingdom Metazoa; phylum Arthropoda; class Insecta; order Hymenoptera; family Apidae; genus Nomada; species Nomada hirtipes. Next base: position 6,390,070 of record OX637921.1, on the reverse strand, counting down.
CGCTCGGCTCCGCTCGGCTCCGCTCGGCTCCGCTCGGCTCCGCTCGGCTCCGCTCGGCTCCGCTCGGCTCCGCTCGGCTCCGCTCGGCTCCGCTCGGCTCCGCTCGGCTCCGCTCGGCTCCGCTCGGCTCCGCTCGGCTCCGCTCGGCTCCGCTCGGCTCCGCTCGGCTCCGCTCGGCTCCGCTCGGCTCCGCTCGGCTCCGCTCGGCTCCGCTCGGCTCCGCTCGGCTCCGCTCGGCTCCGCTCGGCTCCGCTCGGCTCCGCTCGGCTCCGCTCGGCTCCGCTCGGCTCCGCTCGGCTCCGCTCGGCTCCGCTCGGCTCGGCTCGGCTCGGCTCGGCTCGGCTCGGCTCGGCTCGGCTCGGCTCGGCTCGGCTCGGCTCGGCTCGGCTCGGCTCGGCTCGGCTCGGCTCGGCTCGGCTCGGCTCGGCTCGGCTCGGCTCGGCTCGGCTCGGCTCGGCTCGGCTCGGCTCGGCTCGGCTCGGCTCGGCTCGGCTCGGCTCGGCTCGGCTCGGCTCGGCTCGGCTCGGCTCGGCTCGGCTCGGCTCGGCTCGGCTCGGCTCGGCTCGGCTCGGCTCGGCTCGGCTCCGCCCGTCTCCGCTCGGCTCCGCTCGGCTCCGCTCGGCTCGGCTCCGCTCGGCTCGGCTCCGCTCGGCTCGGCTCCGCTCGGCTCGGCTCCGCTCGGCTCCGCTCGGCTCCGCTCGGCTCCGCTCGGCTCCGCTCGGCTCCGCTCGGCTCCGCTCGGCTCCGCTCGGCTCCGCTCGGCTCCGCTCGGCTCCGCTCGGCTCCGCTCGGCTCCGCTCGGCTCCGCTCGGCTCCGCTCGGCCCCGCTCGGCTCCGCTCGGCTCCGCTTGGCTCGGCTCGGCTCGAGTCGGGTAGGCTCGGCTCGGCTCGGCTCCGCAGATCGGAGTACCATAATACACCACCATAAACAGTACCATAATTGACAAGATACATGGCAAGTGAAACGATAGCACAAAACGCGCTCTTAGTTCAGATTTACGTCTAGTAAATTAAAATATTTGCACCGTGGATTATTCACTACATGTATACAATGTAATCATCCATAGCTAATACTGCATCTTTTGAATAAAACTTTTGTAAACAAAAAAAACCTACTGATGAGTCTAGGAGGTCGATTCCGGGACGAAACGCACATCCAAATCCAAATATCCTTTTTCCTTCCTCGACATGCCTCCTCTCCACGGAGAAATTACGGTCCCCAGCAAGTTGTTGCCGCGGCGGGCCGGGTCACGTGGCAAGATGCGTACATTAGGTCCCACCTTAGGGCTGGTAAGACCGTCTCCGATTTTGATGAAACTTGGTGGATATATTAAAAAGGCGAAAATAAGGCACACGTATTTTTTATAGCGGCCCAATCGCAAGTTTAGGGGGGCAATCACCCCTTGAAGTTTCAGCAGAAAAATGGTATCACGAAAACTGTCACAGATATAAGAACACTTCTTAAGCAAAAGTTTCATGGTTTCTTAAGGTAAAACAAAAAGTGGTGGCAGATTTTGGTAAAATTAATTTGTTTATAACGAACAAATTTATTGTTACATTATTTTAAGAGATACAACAATTTACATAATAACAAAAAAGACCCGAAATTTATTTCTTAATCCATTGATATGTGTTCAATAGCTGGACAGGAGCTATTGAGGAGAGAGATTTATTTCCCCGTGGCGGTAGAGGTGGTGAGGAGGTAGAAGGAATATTCCTGAACGGAATCTGAATGAGTGGACTGTATGATAGAGGTATAGGATGAAACTAGAAAGAACGGACTTAGCGAAGACAGGACTTTACTCTCAATTTTACAATTCACCTTAGACGACACTGATATCACACTCCGCACAACTTGGTCGTTCACGCGACGACGCACAGTTTTCTTGCTCTTAATGATGGCTTACTTCAATACTTGTGTTCCCTTCACTGGCTAATTCAGAACTGAACCGCGCGACGCGGAATTTCGGGGCTCCAGCGGAACACCGGGAGCAGCGGGGATAGTTCGCACTTATAGTCTATTTACATTAATACTAAAGCTTATATAATTATGAACTATTCTAAAGCTACCTTACATACTAATCGCTAACAAACCGCCCGCCTTGCGCGATCGCCGGACGCGCAACAACGTGGTCTACAATTTTATTCGGGTGTGATCGGCAAACTACACAGCTGAGCGATTGGTCTAGTCAGCCGAGTTTTCGCAGTCGCGATTTCTACGACGCGGACGAGTCCGTCCGCACCGTAAATACTTTTGGAAACGCGAGCTAGCTCCCACTTCGCAGGAGGGAGTTTGGGGTTCCTTACCAGGACGAGCTCGCCGACGCGTAGATTTGCGCGCCTTTCATTCCATTTGAAACGGCGTTGGAGGGAGACTAGATACTCACTCGACCAACGTCTCCAGAACTGTGCGAGCAACTTTCTATAAAATTGCCATCGCGACAAACGCGTGTCCTTTGTCTCCAGCAGCGAAGGAGACGGCATGGTCTTGAGCGAGGTCCCGATCAGGAAATGTCCGGGGGTCAAGGCGTCGAAACTCTCAGGGTCATCCTTAAGGGGTGCGATTGGTCTCGAATTTAAGCAACTCTCTATTCCGCAGAGTAGAGTGGCAAACTCCTCGCTCGTAGGAGTCGCCGAACCCAGCTGTCTCCTGAGGTGATGTTTGACGCTCTTGACCCCCGCCTCCCACAAGCCCCCGAAGTGAGGAGCCGCAGGGGGCAGAAAGTGCCAAGAGGTGGTGTCCGTGGCTAGGCGAGATTGCGTTTCGGGAGCTCTAGAGGCAGCAACGAAGGCACGTTGCAATTCGCGATCGGCACCTAGGAAATTAGTACCATTATCACTGTAAAGGTCCGAAGGGAGCCCCCGCCGAGCCACGAATCGGTCGAACGCGGCTAGAAATGCGTTCGTGGAGTAGTCGTGCACAAGTTCCAGATGCACCGCTCGGACGGACAAGCACACAAAAACGGCTATATAACATTTATGCGCGCGACGTCCCCGGCCAGAGCTCTCGCGGACCAACATTGGTCCAGCATAATCTACCCCGGTATGGGAAAAGGGTCGAGATGGAGAACAGCGGATCGCTGGTAGGTCGCTCATGAATTGCTGAGCTAGTACTGCTCGTTCGCGTACGCACCGAACGCATTGGTGTATTTCCCTTTTGACCTGACCGCGGGCACCAAATACCCAGAATCTTTCACGGAGAACTCGCAGGGTCAATTGAAGACCCCCGTGGAGGCTGTTTAGATGTGTTTGTCGGATGATAAGGGAAGTGACGTAGTGCGCTGCGAGCATCAGGGGGAACCTTTTCCTGTACGGGAATGAAGAATGGCGGAGACGTCCACCTATGCGTAAAAGGTTCACCTCGTCCAAAAATGGATCGAGTGACTTTATTCGAGAGCCCGAGGGCACTGGTAGCTTGTTCTCCAAAGCGGCGATATCTAGCGGGAACTGGAGGTTTTGGAGCCTACGGATCCAGAAATCAGACGCGTTGGAAATTTCCTTCGCGGAAACATTCAAGGAGGGAGGTCGAAGGACGCGCCGGGTTCCATGGACGAATCTAAGAAGATAAGACGTGACGCGGAGTAACTTTGCCCACGAGCTGATAGCCTCCGGTAGAACCCAGGGCTGATCGCGTGTCGAATGATGTTGGTGAACTCGGGCGCGTCGCTCGAGCTCAGGAATGGACGGATTAAGTTCTTGAGCCGGCCAGCCTTCGGAAGGGTGCGGAAGCCAGTCCGGCCCCTTCCACCATAGAGGAAAATCAACCAACTGCGTGGGCGTTAAACCGCGAGAAGCGCAATCGGCCGGATTCTGTGCGGACGGTACATGATTCCATGAGGCAGTTGGCAATCGCGTTTGGATTTCTGATACACGGTTGGCCACGAACACGCCCCAATATGCGGGCTCCTTGCGCAGCCACGCGAGGGTTATTGTGGAATCGGTCCAACAGTAGATGGGCACGTCCTCTAACCCCATTTCTTTAATCAAGTAGGAGACAAGCCTAGCTAAAAGCGTCACCGCGTTGAGTTCTAGTCGCGGAATGCTCAAGGTCTTAAGAGGGGTCACCTTGGTCTTCGCCATGAGAAGCTGGACCGTGGAGTCCCCGTCGAAGTTCGAAATTCGTAGGTAGACGACTGCGGAAAAAGCGGAGGAGGAAGCGTCAGCGAATCCGTGAAGCTGGTATGTGGAACTGCCGCCTCCCTGTCCCGTCCATCTAGGGATGGAAATTTTCTCAAGGCTCGAGAGTTGCTCGTGAAAACTCGCCCAACGAGAGGTTGGGGAAGAAGGAATGGGATCGTCCCATTCTAATTTCTCGCGCCAAAGGTCTTGCAGTAGAATTTTAACACTAATGATCGCGGGAGAAGCCCAGCCCAAGGGGTCGAAGATTCTCCCGACGGTAGACAGAATACTTCGTTTGGTCGTAACACTCGATTCCGGAAGAGAAATCGAAAACTGGAAGGAGTCTTCTCGGGGATTCAAAAAAATCCCGAGTACCTTTAGCCCGTCGGTCTCCGCAGACGACAAATCGTAGGCTAGCCCATGATCTCGGCGGTCGATCGTCGCCAATAATCGCGGGCAATTGCTCGCCCACTTGCGCAACTGAAATCCAGCCCTAGCCAAAAGTTTCTCCACCTGTTCTTTTATCTGGAGCAGGAGCACTCTATCCTCCGCTCCGAACAGCAAGTCGTCGACGTAAATGTCTTGTGAAAGGACAGGTACAGCGAGAGGAAACTCCGATCCTTCGTCAGCCACAAGCTGTCGAAGGACTCGTAAGGCTAGAAAGGGAGCGGAGGCCATGCCGTACGTGACCGTGGTCAAACGGAAGCGTTTCACGGAAGCTAGCGGATCCTCTCTCCAGAGGATGCACTGGTAATTTTGATCCTCTGGGGCAACTCGTACTTGACGAAACATCTTTGCAATGTCGGCGGTGTAAACGTATCGATGAGCTCTCCACCGAAGCAGTATTGCTGGTAGCTCGAATTGTAATTTTGGGCCTGGCAGGAGGAGGTCATTTAGAGAAAGCCCAGTCGAGGTAGGACTGGACGCGTTAAAAACTACCTCCGCTCGGCTCCGCTCCGCTCGGCTCCGCTCGGCTCGGCTCCGCTCGGCTCCGCTTGGCTCGGCTCGGCTCGAGTCGGGTCGGCTCGGCTCGGCTCGGCTCCGCAGATCGGAGTACCATAATACACCACCATAAACAGTACCATAATTGACAAGATACATGGCTAGTGAAACGATAGCACAAAACGCGCTCTTAGTTCAGATTTACGTCTAGTAAATTAAAATATTTGCACCGTGGATTATTCACTACATGTATACAATGTAATCATCCATAGCTAATACTGCATCTTTTGAATAAAACTTTTGTAAACAAAAAAAACCTACTGATGAGTCTAGGAGGTCGATTCCGAGACGAAACCCACATCCAAATCCAAATATCCTTTTTCCTTCCTCGACATGCCTCCTCTCCACGGAGAAATTACGGTCCCCAGCAAGTTGTTGCCGCGGCGGGCCGGGTCACGTGGCAAGATGCGTACATTAGGTCCCACCTTAGGGCTGGTAAGACCGTCTCCGATTTTGATGAAACTTGGTGGATATATTAAGCAGGCGAAAATAAGGCAAACGTATTTTTTATAGCGGCCCAATCGCAAGTTTAGGGGGGAATCACCCCTTGAAATTTCAGCAGAAAAATGGTATCACAAAAACTGTCCAGATATAAGAACACTTCTTAAGCAAAAGTTTCATGGTTTCTTGAGGTAAAATAAAAAGTGGCGGCAGATTTTGGAAAAATTAATTTGCTTATAACGAACAAATTTATTGTTACATTATGTTAAGAGATACAACAATTTACATAATAACAGAAAAGACCCGAAATTTATTTCTTAATCCATTGATATATAATATGATGGATTTGCCTCCTACAGTTTACAGCCTACAGGCTACGGCCGCACAAGTACACATTGCATATATTATTTTTTGCTCTTTTGCTATTATTAATGCTCGGCTCGGCTCGGCTCCGCTGGGCCACGCTGGGCTCCGCTGGGCTCCGCTGGGTTCCGCTGGGCCACGCTGGGCTCCGCTGGGCTCCGCTGGGTTCCGCTGGGCTCCGCTGGGCTCCGCTGGGCTCCGCTGGGCTCCGCTGGGCTCCGCTGGGCTCCGCTGGGCTCCGCTGGGCTCCGCTGGGCTCCGCTAGGCTCCGCTGGGCTCCGCTGGGCTCCGCTGGGCTCCGCTGGGCTCCGCTGGGCTCAGCTGGGCTCCGCTGGGCTCCGCTGGGCTCCGCTGGGCTCCGCTGGGCTCCGCTGGGCTCCGCTGGGCTCCGCTGGGCTCCGCTGGGCTCCGCTGGGCTCCGCTGGGCTCCGCTGGGCTCCGCTGGGCTCCGCTGGGCTCCGCTGGGCTCCGCTGGGCTCCGCTGGGCTCCGCTGGGCTCCGCTGGGCTCCGCTGGGCTCCGCTGGGCTCCGCTGGGCTCCGCTGGGCTCCGCTGGGCTCCGCTGGGCTCCGCTGGGCTCCGCTGGGCTCCGCTGGGCTCCGCTGGGCTCCGCTGGGCTCCGCTGGGCTCCGCTGGGCTCCGCTGGGCTCCGCTGGGCTCCGCTGGGCTCCGCTGGGCTCCGCTGGGCTCCGCTGGGCTCCGCTGGGCTCCGCTGGGCTCCGCTGGGCTCCGCTGGGCTCCGCTGGGCTCCGCTGGGCTCCGCTGGGCTCCGCTGGGCTCCGCTGGGCTCCGCTCGGCTCCGCTCGGCTCCGCTGGGCTCCGCTCGGCTCGGCTCGGCTCGGCTCGGCTCGGCTCGGCTCGGCTCGGCTCGGCTCGGCTCGGCTCGGCCCGGCCCGGCCCGGCCCGGCTCGGCTCGGCTCGGCCCGGCCCGGCCCGGCTCGGCTCGGCCCGGCCCGGCCCGGCCCGGCTCGGCTCGGCTCGGCTCGGCTCGGCTCGGCTCGGCTCGGCTCGGCTCGGCTCGGCTCGGCTCGGCTCGGCTCGGCTCGCCTCCGCTCGCCTCCGCTCGCCTCCGCTCGCCTCCGCTCGCCTCCGCTCGGCTCCGCTCGGCTCCGCTCGGCTCCGCTCGGCTCCGCTCGGCTCCGCTCGGCTCCGCTCGGCTCCGCTCGGCTCCGCTCGGCTCCGCTCGGCTCCGCTCGGCTCCGCTCGGCTCCGCTCGGCTCCGCTCGGCTCCGCTCGGCTCCGCTCGGCTCGGCTCGGCTTCCTAGACTCATCAGTAGAATTTTTTTTGTTTACAAAAGTTTTATTCAAAAGATGCAGTATTAGCTATGGATGATTACATTGTATATATGTAGTGAATAATCCACGGTGCAAATATTTTAATTTACTAGACGTAAATCTGAACTAAGAGCGCGTTTTGTGCTATCGTTTCACTTGCCATGTATCTTGTCAATGACGGTACTGTTTATGGTGGTGTATTATGGTACTCCAATCTGCGGAGCCGAGCCGAGCCGAGCCGAGCCGAGCCGAGCCGAGCCGAGCCGAGCCGAGCCGAGCCGAGCCGAGCCGAGCCGAGCCGAGCCGAGCCGAGCCGAGCCGAGCCGAGCCGAGCCGAGCCGAGCCGAGCCGAGCCGAGCCGAGCCGAGCCGAGCCGAGCCGAGCCGAGCCGAGCCGAGCCGAGCCGAGCCGAGCCGAGCCGAGCCGAGCCGAGCCGAGCCGAGCCGAGCCGAGCCGAGCCGAGCCGAGCCGAGCCGAGCCGAGCCGAGCCGAGCCGAGCCGAGCCGAGCCGAGCCGAGCCGAGCCGAGCCGAGCCGAGCCGAGCCGAGCCGAGCCGAGCCGAGCCGAGCCGAGCCGAGCCGAGCCGAGCCGAGCCGAGCCGAGCCGAGCCGAGCCGAGCCGAGCCGAGCCGAGCCGAGCCGAGCCGAGCCGAGCCGAGCCGAGCCGAGCCGAGCCGAGCCGAGCCGAGCCGAGCCGAGCCGAGCCGAGCCGAGCCGAGCCGAGCCGAGCCGAGCCGAGCCGAGCCGAGCCGAGCCGAGCCGAGCCGAGCCGAGCCGAGCCGAGCCGAGCCGAGCCGAGCCGAGCCGAGCCGAGCCGAGCCGAGCCGAGCCGAGCCGAGCCGAGCCGAGCCGAGCCGAGCCGAGCCGAGCCGAGCCGAGCCGAGCCGAGCCGAGCCGAGCCGAGCCGAGCCGAGCCGAGCCGAGCCGAGCCGAGCCGAGCCGAGCCGAGCCGAGCCGAGCCGAGCCGAGCCGAGCCGAGCCGAGCCGAGCCGAGCCGAGCCGAGCCGAGCCGAGCCGAGCCGAGCCGAGCCGAGCCGAGCCGAGCCGAGCCGAGCCGAGCCGAGCCGAGCCGAGCCGAGCCGAGCCGAGCCGAGCCGAGCCGAGCCGAGCCGAGCCGAGCCGAGCCGAGCCGAGCCGAGCCGAGCCGAGCCGAGCCGAGCCGAGCCGAGCCGAGCCGAGCCGAGCCGAGCCGAGCCGAGCCGAGCCGAGCCGAGCCGAGCCGAGCCGAGCCGAGCCGAGCCGAGCCGAGCCGAGCCGAGCCGAGCCGAGCCGAGCCGAGCCGAGCCGAGCCGAGCCGAGCCGAGCCGAGCCGAGCCGAGCCGAGCCGAGCCGAGCCGAGCCGAGCCGAGCCGAGCCGAGCCGAGCCGAGCCGAGCCGAGCCGAGCCGAGCCGAGCCGAGCCGAGCCGAGCCGAGCCGAGCCGAGCCGAGCCGAGCCGAGCCGAGCCGAGCCGAGCCGAGCCGAGCCGAGCCGAGCCGAGCCGAGCCGAGCCGAGCCGAGCCGAGCCGAGCCGAGCCGAGCCGAGCCGAGCCGAGCCGAGCCGAGCCGAGCCGAGCCGAGCCGAGCCGAGCCGAGCCGAGCCGAGCCGAGCCGAGCCGAGCCGAGCCGAGCCGAGCCGAGCCGAGCCGAGCCGAGCCGAGCCGAGCCGAGCCGAGCCGAGCCGAGCCGAGCCGAGCCGAGCCGAGCCGAGCCGAGCCGAGCCGAGCCGAGCCGAGCCGAGCCGAGCCGAGCCGAGCCGAGCCGAGCCGAGCCGAGCCGAGCCGAGCCGAGCCGAGCCGAGCCGAGCCGAGCCGAGCCGAGCCGAGCCGAGCCGAGCCGAGCCGAGCCGAGCCGAGCCGAGCCGAGCCGAGCCGAGCCGAGCCGAGCCGAGCCGAGCCGAGCCGAGCCGAGCCGAGCCGAGCCGAGCCGAGCCGAGCCGAGCCGAGCCGAGCCGAGCCGAGCCGAGCCGAGCCGAGCCGAGCCGAGCCGAGCCGAGCCGAGCCGAGCCGAGCCGAGCCGAGCCGAGCCGAGCCGAGCCGAGCCGAGCCGAGCCGAGCCGAGCCGAGCCGAGCCGAGCCGAGCCGAGCCGAGCCGAGCCGAGCCGAGCCGAGCCGAGCCGAGCCGAGCCGAGCCGAGCCGAGCCGAGCAATGATAATAGCAAAAGAGCAAAAAATAATATATGCAATGTGTACTTGTGCGGCCGTAACCTGTAGGCTGTAAACTGTATCAGGCTAATCCATCATATTACATATCAATGGATTAAGAAATAAATTTCGTGTCTTTTTTGTTATTATGTAAATTGTTGTATCTCTTAAAATAATGTAACAATAAATTTGTTCGTTATAAACAAATTAATTTTACCAAAATCTGCCAACACTTTTTGTTTTACCTCAAGAAACCATGAAACTTTTGCTTAAGAAGTGTTCTTATATCTGTGACAGTTTTCGTGATACCATTTTTCTGCTGAAACTTCAAGGGGTGATTGCCCCCCTAAACTTGCGATTGGGCCGCTATAAAAAATACGTGTGCCTTATTTTCGCCTTTTTAATATATCCACCAAGTTTCATCAAAATCGGAGACGGTCTTACCAGCCGTAAGGGTGGGACCTAATGTACGCATCTTGCCACGTGACCCGGCCCGCCGCGGCAACAACTTGCTGAGGACCGTAATTTCTCCGTGGAGAGGAGGCATGTCGAGGAAGGAAAAAGGATATTTGGATTTGGATGTGCGTTTCGTCGCGGAATCGACCTCCTAGACTCATCAGTAGGTTTTTTTTGTTTACAAAAGTTTTATTCAAAAGATGCAGTATTAGCTATGGATGATTACATTGTATACATGTAGTGAATAATCCACGGTGCAAATATCTTAATTTACTAGACGTAAATCTGAACTAAGTGCGCGTTTTGTGCTATCGTTTCACTTGCCGTGTATCTTGTCAATTATGGTACTGTTTATGGTGGTGTATTATGGTACTCCGATCTGCGGAGCCGAGCCGAGCCGAGCCGAGCCGAGCCGAGCAGAGCCGAGCCGAGCCGAGCCGAGCCGAGCCGAGCCGAGCCGAGCCGAGCCGAGCCGAGCCGAGCCGAGCCGAGCCGAGCCGAGCCGAGCCGAGCCGAGCCGAGCCGAGCCGAGCCGAGCCGAGCCGAGCCGAGCCGAGCCGAGCCGAGCCGAGCCGAGCCGAGCCGAGCCGAGCCGAGCCGAGCCGAGCCGAGCCGAGCCGAGCCGAGCCGAGCCGAGCCGAGCCGAGCCGAGCCGAGCCGAGCCGAGCCGAGCCGAGCCGAGCCGAGCCGAGCCGAGCCGAGCCGAGCCGAGCCGAGCCGAGCCGAGCCGAGCCGAGCCGAGCCGAGCCGAGCCGAGCCGAGCCGAGCCGAGCCGAGCCGAGCCGAGCCGAGCCGAGCCGAGCCGAGCCGAGCCGAGCCGAGCCGAGCCGAGCCGAGCCGAGCCGAGCCGAGCCGAGCCGAGCCGAGCCGAGCCGAGCCGAGCCGAGCCGAGCCGAGCCGAGCCGAGCCGAGCCGAGCCGAGCCGAGCCGAGCCGAGCCGAGCCGAGCCGAGCCGAGCCGAGCCGAGCCGAGCCGAGCCGAGCCGAGCCGAGCCGAGCCGAGCCGAGCCGAGCCGAGCCGAGCCGAGCCGAGCCGAGCCGAGCCGAGCCGAGCCGAGCCGAGCCGAGCCGAGCCGAGCCGAGCCGAGCCGAGCCGAGCCGAGCCGAGCCGAGCCGAGCCGAGCCGAGCCGAGCCGAGCCGAGCCGAGCCGAGCCGAGCCGAGCCGAGCCGAGCCGAGCCGAGCCGAGCCGAGCCGAGCCGAGCCGAGCCGAGCCGAGCCGAGCCGAGCCGAGCCGAGCCGAGCCGAGCCGAGCCGAGCCGAGCCGAGCCGAGCCGAGCCGAGCCGAGCCGAGCCGAGCCGAGCCGAGCCGAGCCGAGCCGAGCCGAGCCGAGCCGAGCCGAGCCGAGCCGAGCCGAGCCGAGCCGAGCCGAGCCGAGCCGAGCCGAGCCGAGCCGAGCCGAGCCGAGCCGAGCCGAGCCGAGCCGAGCCGAGCCGAGCCGAGCCGAGCCGAGCCGAGCCGAGCCGAGCCGAGCCGAGCCGAGCCGAGCCGAGCCGAGCCGAGCCGAGCCGAGCCGAGCCGAGCCGAGCCGAGCCGAGCCGAGCCGAGCCGAGCCGAGCCGAGCCGAGCCGAGCCGAGCCGAGCCGAGCCGAGCCGAGCCGAGCCGAGCCGAGCCGAGCCGAGCCGAGCCGAGCCGAGCCGAGCCGAGCCGAGCCGAGCCGAGCCGAGCCGAGCCGAGCCGAGCCGAGCCGAGCCGAGCCGAGCCGAGCCGAGCCGAGCCGAGCCGAGCCGAGCCGAGCCGAGCCGAGCCGAGCCGAGCCGAGCCGAGCCGAGCCGAGCCGAGCCGAGCCGAGCCGAGCCGAGCCGAGCCGAGCCGAGCCGAGCCGAGCCGAGCCGAGCCGAGCCGAGCCGAGCCGAGCCGAGCCGAGCCGAGCCGAGCCGAGCCGAGCCGAGCCGAGCCGAGCCGAGCCGAGCCGAGCCGAGCCGAGCCGAGCCGAGCCGAGCCGAGCCGAGCCGAGCCGAGCCGAGCCGAGCCGAGCCGAGCCGAGCCGAGCCGAGCCGAGCCGAGCCGAGCCGAGCCGAGCCGAGCCGAGCCGAGCCGAGCCGAGCCGAGCCGAGCCGAGCCGAGCCGAGCCGAGCAATAATAATAGCAAAAGAGCAAAAAATAATATATGCAATGTGTACTTGTGCGGCCGTAGCCTGTAGGCTGTAGACTGTAGCAGGCAAATCCATCATATTACATATCAATGGATTAAGAAATAAATTTCGGGTCTTTTTTGTTATTATGTAAATTGTTGTATCTCTTAAAATAATGTAACAATAAATTTGTTCGTTATAAACAAATTAATTTTACCAAAATCTGCCACCACTTTTTGATTTACCTCAAGAAACCATGAAACTTTTGCTTAAGAAGTGTTCTTATATCTGTGACAGTTTTCGTGATACCATTTTTCTGCTGAAATTTCAAGGGGTGATTGCAACCCTAAACTTGCGATTGGGCCGATATAAAAAATACGTGTGCCTTATTTTCGCCTGCTTAATATATCCACCAAGTTTCATCAAAATCGGAGACGGTCTTACCAGCCCTAAGGTGGGACCTAATGTATGCATCTTGCCACGTGTCCCGGCCCGCCGCGGCAACAACTTGCTGGGGACCGTAATTTCTCCGTGGAGAGGAGGCATGTCGAGGAAGGAAAAAGGATATTTGGATTTGGATGTGCGTTTCGTCTCGGAATCGACGTCCTAGACTCATCAGTAGGTTTTTTTTTGTTTACAAAAGTTTTATTCAAAAGATGCAGTATTAGCTATGGATGATTACATTGTATACATGTAGTGAATAATCCACGGTGCAAATATTTTAATTTACTAGACGTAAATCTGAACTAAGAGCGCGTTTTGTGCTATCGTTTCACTTGCCATGTATCTTGTCAATTATGGTACTGTTTATGGTGGGGTATTATGGTACTCCGATCTGCGGAGCCGAGCCGAGCCGAGCCGAGCCGAGCCGAGCCGAGCCGAGCCGAGCCGAGCCGAGCCGAGCCGAGCCGAGCCGAGCCGAGCCGAGCCGAGCCGAGCCGAGCCGAGCCGAGCAATAATAATAGCAAAAGAGCAAAAAATAATATATGCAATGTGTACTTGTGCGGCCGTAGCCTGTAGGCTGTAGACTGTAGCAGGCAAATCCATCATATTACATATCAATGGATTAAGAAATAAATTTCGGGTCTTTTTTGTTATTATGTAAATTGTTGTATCTCTTAAAATAATGTAACAATAAATTTGTTCGTTATAAACAAATTAATTTTACCAAAATCTGCCACCACTTTTTGATTTACCTCAAGAAACCATGAAACTTTTGCTTAAGAAGTGTTCTTATATCTGTGACAGTTTTCGTGATACCATTTTTCTGCTGAAATTTCAAGGGGTGATTGCAACCCTAAACTTGCGATTGGGCCGATATAAAAAATACGTGTGCCTTATTTTCGCCTGCTTAATATATCCACCAAGTTTCATCAAAATCGGAGACGGTCTTACCAGCCCTAAGGTGGGACCTAATGTATGCATCTTGCCACGTGTCCCGGCCCGCCGCGGCAACAACTTGCTGGGGACCGTAATTTCTCCGTGGAGAGGAGGCATGTCGAGGAAGGAAAAAGGATATTTGGATTTGGATGTGCGTTTCGTCTCGGAATCGACGTCCTAGACTCATCAGTAGGTTTTTTTTTGTTTACAAAAGTTTTATTCAAAAGATGCAGTATTAGCTATGGATGATTACATTGTATACATGTAGTGAATAATCCACGGTGCAAATATTTTAATTTACTAGACGTAAATCTGAACTAAGAGCGCGTTTTGTGCTATCGTTTCACTTGCCATGTATCTTGTCAATTATGGTACTGTTTATGGTGGGGTATTATGGTACTCCGATCTGCGGAGCCGAGCCGAGCCGAGCCGAGCCGAGCCGAGCCGAGCCGAGCCGAGCCGAGCCGAGCCGAGCCGAGCCGAGCCGAGCCGAGCCGAGCCGAGCCGAGCCGAGCCGAGCCGAGCCGAGCCGAGCCGAGCCGAGCCGAGCCGAGCCGAGCCGAGCCGAGCCGAGCCGAGCCGAGCCGAGCCGAGCCGAGCCGAGCCGAGCCGAGCCGAGCCGAGCCGAGCCGAGCCGAGCCGAGCCGAGCCGAGCCGAGCCGAGCCGAGCCGAGCCGAGCCGAGCCGAGCCGAGCCGAGCCGAGCCGAGCCGAGCCGAGCCGAGCCGAGCCGAGCCGAGCCGAGCCGAGCCGAGCCGAGCCGAGCCGAGCCGAGCCGAGCCGAGCCGAGCCGAGCCGAGCCGAGCCGAGCCGAGCCGAGCCGAGCCGAGCCGAGCCGAGCCGAGCCGAGCCGAGCCGAGCCGAGCCGAGCCGAGCCGAGCCGAGCCGAGCCGAGCCGAGCCGAGCCGAGCCGAGCCGAGCCGAGCCGAGCCGAGCCGAGCCGAGCCGAGCCGAGCCGAGCCGAGCCGAGCCGAGCCGAGCCGAGCCGAGCCGAGCCGAGCCGAGCCGAGCCGAGCCGAGCCGAGCCGAGCCGAGCCGAGCCGAGCCGAGCCGAGCCGAGCCGAGCCGAGCCGAGCCGAGCCGAGCCGAGCCGAGCCGAGCCGAGCCGAGCCGAGCCGAGCCGAGCCGAGCCGAGCCGAGCCGAGCCGAGCCGAGCCGAGCCGAGCCGAGCCGAGCCGAGCCGAGCCGAGCCGAGCCGAGCCGAGCCGAGCCGAGCCGAGCCGAGCCGAGCCGAGCCGAGCCGAGCCGAGCCGAGCCGAGCCGAGCCGAGCCGAGCCGAGCCGAGCCGAGCCGAGCCGAGCCGAGCCGAGCCGAGCCGAGCCGAGCCGAGCCGAGCCGAGCCGAGCCGAGCCGAGCCGAGCCGAGCCGAGCCGAGCCGAGCCGAGCCGAGCCGAGCCGAGCCGAGCCGAGCCGAGCCGAGCCGAGCCGAGCCGAGCCGAGCCGAGCCGAGCCGAGCCGAGCCGAGCCGAGCCGAGCCGAGCCGAGCCGAGCCGAGCCGAGCCGAGCCGAGCCGAGCCGAGCCGAGCCGAGCCGAGCCGAGCCGAGCCGAGCCGAGCCGAGCCGAGCCGAGCCGAGCCGAGCCGAGCCGAGCCGAGCCGAGCCGAGCCGAGCCGAGCCGAGCCGAGCCGAGCCGAGCCGAGCCGAGCCGAGCCGAGCCGAGCCGAGCCGAGCCGAGCCGAGCCGAGCCGAGCCGAGCCGAGCCGAGCCGAGCCGAGCCGAGCCGAGCCGAGCCGAGCCGAGCCGAGCCGAGCCGAGCCGAGCAATAATAATAGCAAAAGAGCAAAAAATAATATATGCAATGTGTACTTGTGCGGCCGTAGCCTGTAGGCTGTAGACTGTAGCAGGCAAATCCATCATATTACATATCAATGGATTAAGAAATAAATTTCGGGTCTTTTTTGTTATTATGTAAATTGTTGTATCTCTTAAAATAATGTAACAATAAATTTGTTCGTTATAAACAAATTAATTTTACCAAAATCTGCCACCACTTTTTGATTTACCTCAAGAAACCATGAAACTTTTGCTTAAGAAGTGTTCTTATATCTGTGACAGTTTTCGTGATACCATTTTTCTGCTGAAATTTCAAGGGGTGATTGCAACCCTAAACTTGCGATTGGGCCGATATAAAAAATACGTGTGCCTTATTTTCGCCTGCTTAATATATCCACCAAGTTTCATCAAAATCGGAGACGGTCTTACCAGCCCTAAGGTGGGACCTAATGTATGCATCTTGCCACGTGTCCCGGCCCGCCGCGGCAACAACTTGCTGGGGACCGTAATTTCTCCGTGGAGAGGAGGCATGTCGAGGAAGGAAAAAGGATATTTGGATTTGGATGTGCGTTTCGTCTCGGAATCGACGTCCTAGACTCATCAGTAGGTTTTTTTTTGTTTACAAAAGTTTTATTCAAAAGATGCAGTATTAGCTATGGATGATTACATTGTATACATGTAGTGAATAATCCACGGTGCAAATATTTTAATTTACTAGACGTAAATCTGAACTAAGAGCGCGTTTTGTGCTATCGTTTCACTTGCCATGTATCTTGTCAATTATGGTACTGTTTATGGTGGGGTATTGCCGAGCCGAGCCGAGCCGAGCCGAGCCGAGCCGAGCCGAGCCGAGCCGAGCCGAGCCGAGCCGAGCCGAGCCGAGCCGAGCCGAGCCGAGCCGAGCCGAGCCGAGCCGAGCCGAGCCGAGCCGAGCAATAATAATAGCAAAAGAGCAAAAAATAATATATGCAATGTGTACTTGTGCGGCCGTAGCCTGTAGGCTGTAGACTGTAGCAGGCAAATCCATCATATTACATATCAATGGATTAAGAAATAAATTTCGGGTCTTTTTTGTTATTATGTAAATTGTTGTATCTCTTAAAATAATGTAACAATAAATTTGTTCGTTATAAACAAATTAATTTTACCAAAATCTGCCACCACTTTTTGATTTACCTCAAGAAACCATGAAACTTTTGCTTAAGAAGTGTTCTTATATCTGTGACAGTTTTCGTGATACCATTTTTCTGCTGAAATTTCAAGGGGTGATTGCAACCCTAAACTTGCGATTGGGCCGATATAAAAAATACGTGTGCCTTATTTTCGCCTGCTTAATATATCCACCAAGTTTCATCAAAATCGGAGACGGTCTTACCAGCCCTAAGGTGGGACCTAATGTATGCATCTTGCCACGTGTCCCGGCCCGCCGCGGCAACAACTTGCTGGGGACCGTAATTTCTCCGTGGAGAGGAGGCATGTCGAGGAAGGAAAAAGGATATTTGGATTTGGATGTGCGTTTCGTCTCGGAATCGACGTCCTAGACTCATCAGTAGGTTTTTTTTTGTTTACAAAAGTTTTATTCAAAAGATGCAGTATTAGCTATGGATGATTACATTGTATACATGTAGTGAATAATCCACGGTGCAAATATTTTAATTTACTAGACGTAAATCTGAACTAAGAGCGCGTTTTGTGCTATCGTTTCACTTGCCATGTATCTTGTCAATTATGGTACTGTTTATGGTGGGGTATTATGGTACTCCGATCTGCGGAGCCGAGCCGAGCCGAGCCGAGCCGAGCCGAGCCGAGCCGAGCCGAGCCGAGCCGAGCCGAGCCGAGCCGAGCCGAGCCGAGCCGAGCCGAGCCGAGCCGAGCCGAGCCGAGCCGAGCCGAGCCGAGCCGAGCCGAGCCGAGCCGAGCCGAGCCGAGCCGAGCCGAGCCGAGCCGAGCCGAGCCGAGCCGAGCCGAGCCGAGCCGAGCCGAGCCGAGCCGAGCCGAGCCGAGCCGAGCCGAGCCGAGCCGAGCCGAGCCGAGCCGAGCCGAGCCGAGCCGAGCCGAGCCGAGCCGAGCCGAGCCGAGCCGAGCCGAGCCGAGCCGAGCCGAGCCGAGCCGAGCCGAGCCGAGCCGAGCCGAGCCGAGCCGAGCCGAGCCGAGCCGAGCCGAGCCGAGCCGAGCCGAGCCGAGCCGAGCCGAGCCGAGCCGAGCCGAGCCGAGCCGAGCCGAGCCGAGCCGAGCCGAGCCGAGCCGAGCCGAGCCGAGCCGAGCCGAGCCGAGCCGAGCCGAGCCGAGCCGAGCCGAGCCGAGCCGAGCCGAGCCGAGCCGAGCCGAGCCGAGCCGAGCCGAGCCGAGCCGAGCCGAGCCGAGCCGAGCCGAGCCGAGCCGAGCCGAGCCGAGCCGAGCCGAGCCGAGCCGAGCCGAGCCGAGCCGAGCCGAGCCGAGCCGAGCCGAGCCGAGCCGAGCCGAGCCGAGCCGAGCCGAGCCGAGCCGAGCCGAGCCGAGCCGAGCCGAGCCGAGCCGAGCCGAGCCGAGCCGAGCCGAGCCGAGCCGAGCCGAGCCGAGCCGAGCCGAGCCGAGCCGAGCCGAGCCGAGCCGAGCCGAGCCGAGCCGAGCCGAGCCGAGCCGAGCCGAGCCGAGCCGAGCCGAGCCGAGCCGAGCCGAGCCGAGCCGAGCCGAGCCGAGCCGAGCCGAGCCGAGCCGAGCCGAGCCGAGCCGAGCCGAGCCGAGCCGAGCCGAGCCGAGCCGAGCCGAGCCGAGCCGAGCCGAGCCGAGCCGAGCCGAGCCGAGCCGAGCCGAGCCGAGCAATGATAATAGCAAAAGAGCAAAAAATAATATATGCAATGTGTACTTGTGCGGCCGTAACCTGTAGGCTGTAAACTGTATCAGGCTAATCCATCATATTACATATCAATGGATTAAGAAATAAATTTCGTGTCTTTTTTGTTATTATGTAAATTGTTGTATCTCTTAAAATAATGTAACAATAAATTTGTTCGTTATAAACAAATTAATTTTACCAAAATCTGCCAACACTTTTTGTTTTACCTCAAGAAACCATGAAACTTTTGCTTAAGAAGTGTTCTTATATCTGTGACAGTTTTCGTGATACCATTTTTCTGCTGAAACTTCAAGGGGTGATTGCCCCCCTAAACTTGCGATTGGGCCGCTATAAAAAATACGTGTGCCTTATTTTCGCCTTTTTAATATATCCACCAAGTTTCATCAAAATCGGAGACGGTCTTACCAGCCGTAAGGGTGGGACCTAATGTACGCATCTTGCCACGTGACCCGGCCCGCCGCGGCAACAACTTGCTGAGGACCGTAATTTCTCCGTGGAGAGGAGGCATGTCGAGGAAGGAAAAAGGATATTTGGATTTGGATGTGCGTTTCGTCGCGGAATCGACCTCCTAGACTCATCAGTAGGTTTTTTTTGTTTACAAAAGTTTTATTCAAAAGATGCAGTATTAGCTATGGATGATTACATTGTATACATGTAGTGAATAATCCACGGTGCAAATATCTTAATTTACTAGACGTAAATCTGAACTAAGTGCGCGTTTTGTGCTATCGTTTCACTTGCCGTGTATCTTGTCAATTATGGTACTGTTTATGGTGGTGTATTATGGTACTCCGATCTGCGGAGCCGAGCCGAGCCGAGCCGAGCCGAGCCGAGCAGAGCAGAGCCGAGCCGAGCCGAGCCGAGCCGAGCCGAGCCGAGCCGAGCCGAGCCGAGCCGAGCCGAGCCGAGCCGAGCCGAGCCGAGCCGAGCCGAGCCGAGCCGAGCCGAGCCGAGCCGAGCCGAGCCGAGCCGAGCCGAGCCGAGCCGAGCCGAGCCGAGCCGAGCCGAGCCGAGCCGAGCCGAGCCGAGCCGAGCCGAGCCGAGCCGAGCCGAGCCGAGCCGAGCCGAGCCGAGCCGAGCCGAGCCGAGCCGAGCCGAGCCGAGCCGAGCCGAGCCGAGCCGAGCCGAGCCGAGCCGAGCCGAGCCGAGCCGAGCCGAGCCGAGCCGAGCCGAGCCGAGCCGAGCCGAGCCGAGCCGAGCCGAGCCGAGCCGAGCCGAGCCGAGCCGAGCCGAGCCGAGCCGAGCCGAGCCGAGCCGAGCCGAGCCGAGCCGAGCCGAGCCGAGCCGAGCCGAGCCGAGCCGAGCCGAGCCGAGCCGAGCCGAGCCGAGCCGAGCCGAGCCGAGCCGAGCCGAGCCGAGCCGAGCCGAGCCGAGCCGAGCCGAGCCGAGCCGAGCCGAGCCGAGCCGAGCCGAGCCGAGCCGAGCCGAGCCGAGCCGAGCCGAGCCGAGCCGAGCCGAGCCGAGCCGAGCCGAGCCGAGCCGAGCCGAGCCGAGCCGAGCCGAGCCGAGCCGAGCCGAGCCGAGCCGAGCCGAGCCGAGCCGAGCCGAGCCGAGCCGAGCCGAGCCGAGCCGAGCCGAGCCGAGCCGAGCCGAGCCGAGCCGAGCCGAGCCGAGCCGAGCCGAGCCGAGCCGAGCCGAGCCGAGCCGAGCCGAGCCGAGCCGAGCCGAGCCGAGCCGAGCCGAGCCGAGCCGAGCCGAGCCGAGCCGAGCCGAGCCGAGCCGAGCCGAGCCGAGCCGAGCCGAGCCGAGCCGAGCCGAGCCGAGCCGAGCCGAGCCGAGCCGAGCCGAGCCGAGCCGAGCCGAGCCGAGCCGAGCCGAGCCGAGCCGAGCCGAGCCGAGCCGAGCCGAGCCGAGCCGAGCCGAGCCGAGCCGAGCAATGATAATAGCAAAAGAGCAAAAAATAATATATGCAATGTGTACTTGTGCGGCCGTAACCTGTAGGCTGTAAACTGTATCAGGCTAATCCATCATATTACATATCAATGGATTAAGAAATAAATTTCGTGTCTTTTTTGTTATTATGTAAATTGTTGTATCTCTTAAAATAATGTAACAATAAATTTGTTCGTTATAAACAAATTAATTTTACCAAAATCTGCCAACACTTTTTGTTTTACCTCAAGAAACCATGAAACTTTTGCTTAAGAAGTGTTCTTATATCTGTGACAGTTTTCGTGATACCATTTTTCTGCTGAAACTTCAAGGGGTGATTGCCCCCCTAAACTTGCGATTGGGCCGCTATAAAAAATACGTGTGCCTTATTTTCGCCTTTTTAATATATCCACCAAGTTTCATCAAAATCGGAGACGGTCTTACCAGCCGTAAGGGTGGGACCTAATGTACGCATCTTGCCACGTGACCCGGCCCGCCGCGGCAACAACTTGCTGAGGACCGTAATTTCTCCGTGGAGAGGAGGCATGTCGAGGAAGGAAAAAGGATATTTGGATTTGGATGTGCGTTTCGTCGCGGAATCGACCTCCTAGACTCATCAGTAGGTTTTTTTTGTTTACAAAAGTTTTATTCAAAAGATGCAGTATTAGCTATGGATGATTACATTGTATACATGTAGTGAATAATCCACGGTGCAAATATCTTAATTTACTAGACGTAAATCTGAACTAAGTGCGCGTTTTGTGCTATCGTTTCACTTGCCGTGTATCTTGTCAATTATGGTACTGTTTATGGTGGTGTATTATGGTACTCCGATCTGCGGAGCCGAGCCGAGCCGAGCCGAGCCGAGCCGAGCAGAGCCGAGCCGAGCCGAGCCGAGCCGAGCCGAGCCGAGCCGAGCCGAGCCGAGCCGAGCCGAGCCGAGCCGAGCCGAGCCGAGCCGAGCCGAGCCGAGCCGAGCCGAGCCGAGCCGAGCCGAGCCGAGCCGAGCCGAGCCGAGCCGAGCCGAGCCGAGCCGAGCCGAGCCGAGCCGAGCCGAGCCGAGCCGAGCCGAGCCGAGCCGAGCCGAGCCGAGCCGAGCCGAGCCGAGCCGAGCCGAGCCGAGCCGAGCCGAGCCGAGCCGAGCCGAGCCGAGCCGAGCCGAGCCGAGCCGAGCCGAGCCGAGCCGAGCCGAGCCGAGCCGAGCCGAGCCGAGCCGAGCCGAGCCGAGCCGAGCCGAGCCGAGCCGAGCCGAGCCGAGCCGAGCCGAGCCGAGCCGAGCCGAGCCGAGCCGAGCCGAGCCGAGCCGAGCCGAGCCGAGCCGAGCCGAGCCGAGCCGAGCCGAGCCGAGCCGAGCCGAGCCGAGCCGAGCCGAGCCGAGCCGAGCCGAGCCGAGCCGAGCCGAGCCGAGCCGAGCCGAGCCGAGCCGAGCCGAGCCGAGCCGAGCCGAGCCGAGCCGAGCCGAGCCGAGCCGAGCCGAGCCGAGCCGAGCCGAGCCGAGCCGAGCCGAGCCGAGCCGAGCCGAGCCGAGCCGAGCCGAGCCGAGCCGAGCCGAGCCGAGCCGAGCCGAGCCGAGCCGAGCCGAGCCGAGCCGAGCCGAGCCGAGCCGAGCCGAGCCGAGCCGAGCCGAGCCGAGCCGAGCCGAGCCGAGCCGAGCCGAGCCGAGCCGAGCCGAGCCGAGCCGAGCCGAGCCGAGCCGAGCCGAGCCGAGCCGAGCCGAGCCGAGCCGAGCCGAGCCGAGCCGAGCCGAGCCGAGCCGAGCCGAGCCGAGCCGAGCCGAGCCGAGCCGAGCCGAGCCGAGCCGAGCCGAGCCGAGCCGAGCCGAGCCGAGCCGAGCCGAGCCGAGCCGAGCCGAGCCGAGCCGAGCCGAGCCGAGCCGAGCCGAGCCGAGCCGAGCCGAGCCGAGCCGAGCCGAGCCGAGCCGAGCCGAGCCGAGCCGAGCCGAGCCGAGCCGAGCCGAGCCGAGCCGAGCCGAGCCGAGCCGAGCCGAGCCGAGCCGAGCCGAGCCGAGCCGAGCCGAGCCGAGCCGAGCCGAGCCGAGCCGAGCCGAGCCGAGCCGAGCCGAGCCGAGCCGAGCCGAGCCGAGCCGAGCCGAGCCGAGCCGAGCCGAGCCGAGCCGAGCCGAGCCGAGCCGAGCCGAGCCGAGCCGAGCCGAGCCGAGCCGAGCCGAGCCGAGCCGAGCCGAGCCGAGCCGAGCCGAGCCGAGCCGAGCCGAGCCGAGCCGAGCCGAGCCGAGCCGAGCCGAGCCGAGCCGAGCCGAGCCGAGCCGAGCCGAGCCGAGCCGAGCCGAGCCGAGCCGAGCCGAGCCGAGCCGAGCCGAGCCGAGCCGAGCCGAGCCGAGCCGAGCCGAGCCGAGCCGAGCCGAGCCGAGCCGAGCCGAGCCGAGCCGAGCCGAGCCGAGCCGAGCCGAGCCGAGCCGAGCCGAGCCGAGCCGAGCCGAGCCGAGCCGAGCCGAGCCGAGCCGAGCCGAGCCGAGCCGAGCCGAGCCGAGCCGAGCCGAGCCGAGCCGAGCCGAGCCGAGCCGAGCCGAGCCGAGCCGAGCCGAGCCGAGCCGAGCCGAGCCGAGCCGAGCCGAGCCGAGCCGAGCCGAGCCGAGCCGAGCCGAGCCGAGCCGAGCCGAGCCGAGCCGAGCAATAATAATAGCAAAAGAGCAAAAAATAATATATGCAATGTGTACTTGTGCGGCCGTAGCCTGTAGGCTGTAGACTGTAGCAGGCAAATCCATCATATTACATATCAATGGATTAAGAAATAAATTTCGGGTCTTTTTTGTTATTATGTAAATTGTTGTATCTCTTAAAATAATGTAACAATAAATTTGTTCGTTATAAACAAATTAATTTTACCAAAATCTGCCACCACTTTTTGATTTACCTCAAGAAACCATGAAACTTTTGCTTAAGAAGTGTTCTTATATCTGTGACAGTTTTCGTGATACCATTTTTCTGCTGAAATTTCAAGGGGTGATTGCAACCCTAAACTTGCGATTGGGCCGATATAAAAAATACGTGTGCCTTATTTTCGCCTGCTTAATATATCCACCAAGTTTCATCAAAATCGGAGACGGTCTTACCAGCCCTAAGGTGGGACCTAATGTATGCATCTTGCCACGTGTCCCGGCCCGCCGCGGCAACAACTTGCTGGGGACCGTAATTTCTCCGTGGAGAGGAGGCATGTCGAGGAAGGAAAAAGGATATTTGGATTTGGATGTGCGTTTCGTCTCGGAATCGACGTCCTAGACTCATCAGTAGGTTTTTTTTTGTTTACAAAAGTTTTATTCAAAAGATGCAGTATTAGCTATGGATGATTACATTGTATACATGTAGTGAATAATCCACGGTGCAAATATTTTAATTTACTAGACGTAAATCTGAACTAAGAGCGCGTTTTGTGCTATCGTTTCACTTGCCATGTATCTTGTCAATTATGGTACTGTTTATGGTGGGGTATTATGGTACTCCGATCTGCGGAGCCGAGCCGAGCCGAGCCGAGCCGAGCCGAGCCGAGCCGAGCCGAGCCGAGCCGAGCCGAGCCGAGCCGAGCCGAGCCGAGCCGAGCCGAGCCGAGCCGAGCCGAGCCGAGCCGAACCGAGCCGAGCCGAGCCGAGCCGAGCAATAATAATAGCAAAAGAGCAAAAAATAATATATGCAATGTGTACTTGTGCGGCCGTAGCCTGTAGGCTGTAGACTGTAGCAGGCAAATCCATCATATTACATATCAATGGATTAAGAAATAAATTTCGGGTCTTTTTTGTTATTATGTAAATTGTTGTATCTCTTAAAATAATGTAACAATAAATTTGTTCGTTATAAACAAATTAATTTTACCAAAATCTGCCACCACTTTTTGATTTACCTCAAGAAACCATGAAACTTTTGCTTAAGAAGTGTTCTTATATCTGTGACAGTTTTCGTGATACCATTTTTCTGCTGAAATTTCAAGGGGTGATTGCAACCCTAAACTTGCGATTGGGCCGATATAAAAAATACGTGTGCCTTATTTTCGCCTGCTTAATATATCCACCAAGTTTCATCAAAATCGGAGACGGTCTTACCAGCCCTAAGGTGGGACCTAATGTATGCATCTTGCCACGTGTCCCGGCCCGCCGCGGCAACAACTTGCTGGGGACCGTAATTTCTCCGTGGAGAGGAGGCATGTCGAGGAAGGAAAAAGGATATTTGGATTTGGATGTGCGTTTCGTCTCGGAATCGACGTCCTAGACTCATCAGTAGGTTTTTTTTTGTTTACAAAAGTTTTATTCAAAAGATGCAGTATTAGCTATGGATGATTACATTGTATACATGTAGTGAATAATCCACGGTGCAAATATTTTAATTTACTAGACGTAAATCTGAACTAAGAGCGCGTTTTGTGCTATCGTTTCACTTGCCATGTATCTTGTCAATTATGGTACTGTTTATGGTGGGGTATTATGGTACTCCGATCTGCGGAGCCGAGCCGAGCCGAGCCGAGCCGAGCCGAGCCGAGCCGAGCCGAGCCGAGCCGAGCCGAGCCGAGCCGAGCCGAGCCGAGCCGAGCCGAGCCGAGCCGAGCCGAGCCGAGCCGAGCCGAGCCGAGCCGAGCCGAGCCGAGCCGAGCCGAGCCGAGCCGAGCCGAGCCGAGCCGAGCCGAGCCGAGCCGAGCCGAGCCGAGCCGAGCCGAGCCGAGCCGAGCCGAGCCGAGCCGAGCCGAGCCGAGCCGAGCCGAGCCGAGCCGAGCCGAGCCGAGCCGAGCCGAGCCGAGCCGAGCCGAGCCGAGCCGAGCCGAGCCGAGCCGAGCCGAGCCGAGCCGAGCCGAGCCGAGCCGAGCCGAGCCGAGCCGAGCCGAGCCGAGCCGAGCCGAGCCGAGCCGAGCCGAGCCGAGCCGAGCCGAGCCGAGCCGAGCCGAGCCGAGCCGAGCCGAGCCGAGCCGAGCCGAGCCGAGCCGAGCCGAGCCGAGCCGAGCCGAGCCGAGCCGAGCCGAGCCGAGCCGAGCCGAGCCGAGCCGAGCCGAGCCGAGCCGAGCCGAGCCGAGCCGAGCCGAGCCGAGCCGAGCCGAGCCGAGCCGAGCCGAGCCGAGCCGAGCCGAGCCGAGCCGAGCCGAGCCGAGCCGAGCCGAGCCGAGCCGAGCCGAGCCGAGCCGAGCCGAGCCGAGCCGAGCCGAGCCGAGCCGAGCCGAGCCGAGCCGAGCCGAGCCGAGCCGAGCCGAGCCGAGCCGAGCCGAGCCGAGCCGAGCCGAGCCGAGCCGAGCCGAGCCGAGCCGAGCCGAGCCGAGCCGAGCCGAGCCGAGCCGAGCCGAGCCGAGCCGAGCCGAGCCGAGCCGAGCCGAGCCGAGCCGAGCCGAGCCGAGCCGAGCCGAGCCGAGCCGAGCCGAGCCGAGCCGAGCCGAGCCGAGCCGAGCCGAGCCGAGCCGAGCCGAGCCGAGCCGAGCCGAGCCGAGCCGAGCCGAGCCGAGCCGAGCCGAGCCGAGCCGAGCCGAGCCGAGCCGAGCCGAGCCGAGCCGAGCCGAGCCGAGCCGAGCCGAGCCGAGCAATGATAATAGCAAAAGAGCAAAAAATAATATATGCAATGTGTACTTGTGCGGCCGTAACCTGTAGGCTGTAAACTGTATCAGGCTAATCCATCATATTACATATCAATGGATTAAGAAATAAATTTCGTGTCTTTTTTGTTATTATGTAAATTGTTGTATCTCTTAAAATAATGTAACAATAAATTTGTTCGTTATAAACAAATTAATTTTACCAAAATCTGCCAACACTTTTTGTTTTACCTCAAGAAACCATGAAACTTTTGCTTAAGAAGTGTTCTTATATCTGTGACAGTTTTCGTGATACCATTTTTCTGCTGAAACTTCAAGGGGTGATTGCCCCCCTAAACTTGCGATTGGGCCGCTATAAAAAATACGTGTGCCTTATTTTCGCCTTTTTAATATATCCACCAAGTTTCATCAAAATCGGAGACGGTCTTACCAGCCGTAAGGGTGGGACCTAATGTACGCATCTTGCCACGTGACCCGGCCCGCCGCGGCAACAACTTGCTGAGGACCGTAATTTCTCCGTGGAGAGGAGGCATGTCGAGGAAGGAAAAAGGATATTTGGATTTGGATGTGCGTTTCGTCGCGGAATCGACCTCCTAGACTCATCAGTAGGTTTTTTTTGTTTACAAAAGTTTTATTCAAAAGATGCAGTATTAGCTATGGATGATTACATTGTATACATGTAGTGAATAATCCACGGTGCAAATATCTTAATTTACTAGACGTAAATCTGAACTAAGTGCGCGTTTTGTGCTATCGTTTCACTTGCCGTGTATCTTGTCAATTATGGTACTGTTTATGGTGGTGTATTATGGTACTCCGATCTGCGGAGCCGAGCCGAGCCGAGCCGAGCCGAGCCGAGCAGAGCAGAGCCGAGCCGAGCCGAGCCGAGCCGAGCCGAGCCGAGCCGAGCCGAGCCGAGCCGAGCCGAGCCGAGCCGAGCCGAGCCGAGCCGAGCCGAGCCGAGCCGAGCCGAGCCGAGCCGAGCCGAGCCGAGCCGAGCCGAGCCGAGCCGAGCCGAGCCGAGCCGAGCCGAGCCGAGCCGAGCCGAGCCGAGCCGAGCCGAGCCGAGCCGAGCCGAGCCGAGCCGAGCCGAGCCGAGCCGAGCCGAGCCGAGCCGAGCCGAGCCGAGCCGAGCCGAGCCGAGCCGAGCCGAGCCGAGCCGAGCCGAGCCGAGCCGAGCCGAGCCGAGCCGAGCCGAGCCGAGCCGAGCCGAGCCGAGCCGAGCCGAGCCGAGCCGAGCCGAGCCGAGCCGAGCCGAGCCGAGCCGAGCCGAGCCGAGCCGAGCCGAGCCGAGCCGAGCCGAGCCGAGCCGAGCCGAGCCGAGCCGAGCCGAGCCGAGCCGAGCCGAGCCGAGCCGAGCCGAGCCGAGCCGAGCCGAGCCGAGCCGAGCCGAGCCGAGCCGAGCCGAGCCGAGCCGAGCCGAGCCGAGCCGAGCCGAGCCGAGCCGAGCCGAGCCGAGCCGAGCCGAGCCGAGCCGAGCCGAGCCGAGCCGAGCCGAGCCGAGCCGAGCCGAGCCGAGCCGAGCCGAGCCGAGCCGAGCCGAGCCGAGCCGAGCCGAGCCGAGCCGAGCCGAGCCGAGCCGAGCCGAGCCGAGCCGAGCCGAGCCGAGCCGAGCCGAGCCGAGCCGAGCCGAGCCGAGCCGAGCCGAGCCGAGCCGAGCCGAGCCGAGCCGAGCCGAGCCGAGCCGAGCCGAGCCGAGCCGAGCCGAGCCGAGCCGAGCCGAGCCGAGCCGAGCCGAGCCGAGCCGAGCCGAGCCGAGCCGAGCCGAGCCGAGCCGAGCCGAGCCGAGCCGAGCCGAGCCGAGCCGAGCCGAGCCGAGCCGAGCCGAGCCGAGCCGAGCCGAGCCGAGCCGAGCCGAGCCGAGCCGAGCCGAGCCGAGCCGAGCCGAGCCGAGCCGAGCCGAGCCGAGCCGAGCCGAGCCGAGCCGAGCCGAGCCGAGCCGAGCCGAGCCGAGCCGAGCCGAGCCGAGCAATGATAATAGCAAAAGAGCAAAAAATAATATATGCAATGTGTACTTGTGCGGCCGTAACCTGTAGGCTGTAAACTGTATCAGGCTAATCCATCATATTACATATCAATGGATTAAGAAATAAATTTCGTGTCTTTTTTGTTATTATGTAAATTGTTGTATCTCTTAAAATAATGTAACAATAAATTTGTTCGTTATAAACAAATTAATTTTACCAAAATCTGCCAACACTTTTTGTTTTACCTCAAGAAACCATGAAACTTTTGCTTAAGAAGTGTTCTTATATCTGTGACAGTTTTCGTGATACCATTTTTCTGCTGAAACTTCAAGGGGTGATTGCCCCCCTAAACTTGCGATTGGGCCGCTATAAAAAATACGTGTGCCTTATTTTCGCCTTTTTAATATATCCACCAAGTTTCATCAAAATCGGAGACGGTCTTACCAGCCGTAAGGGTGGGACCTAATGTACGCATCTTGCCACGTGACCCGGCCCGCCGCGGTCTCCGTGGAGAGGAGGCATGTCGAGGAAGGAAAAAGGATATTTGGATTTGGATGTGCGTTTCGTCGCGGAATCGACCTCCTAGACTCATCAGTAGGTTTTTTTTGTTTACAAAAGTTTTATTCAAAAGATGCAGTATTAGCTATGGATGATTACATTGTATACATGTAGTGAATAATCCACGGTGCAAATATCTTAATTTACTAGACGTAAATCTGAACTAAGTGCGCGTTTTGTGCTATCGTTTCACTTGCCGTGTATCTTGTCAATTATGGTACTGTTTATGGTGGTGTATTATGGTACTCCGATCTGCGGAGCCGAGCCGAGCCGAGCCGAGCCGAGCCGAGCAGAGCAGAGCCGAGCCGAGCCGAGCCGAGCCGAGCCGAGCCGAGCCGAGCCGAGCCGAGCCGAGCCGAGCCGAGCCGAGCCGAGCCGAGCCGAGCCGAGCCGAGCCGAGCCGAGCCGAGCCGAGCCGAGCCGAGCCGAGCCGAGCCGAGCCGAGCCGAGCCGAGCCGAGCCGAGCCGAGCCGAGCCGAGCCGAGCCGAGCCGAGCCGAGCCGAGCCGAGCCGAGCCGAGCCGAGCCGAGCCGAGCCGAGCCGAGCCGAGCCGAGCCGAGCCGAGCCGAGCCGAGCCGAGCCGAGCCGAGCCGAGCCGAGCCGAGCCGAGCCGAGCCGAGCCGAGCCGAGCCGAGCCGAGCCGAGCCGAGCCGAGCCGAGCCGAGCCGAGCCGAGCCGAGCCGAGCCGAGCCGAGCCGAGCCGAGCCGAGCCGAGCCGAGCCGAGCCGAGCCGAGCCGAGCCGAGCCGAGCCGAGCCGAGCCGAGCCGAGCCGAGCCGAGCCGAGCCGAGCCGAGCCGAGCCGAGCCGAGCCGAGCCGAGCCGAGCCGAGCCGAGCCGAGCCGAGCCGAGCCGAGCCGAGCCGAGCCGAGCCGAGCCGAGCCGAGCCGAGCCGAGCCGAGCCGAGCCGAGCCGAGCCGAGCCGAGCCGAGCCGAGCCGAGCCGAGCCGAGCCGAGCCGAGCCGAGCCGAGCCGAGCCGAGCCGAGCCGAGCCGAGCCGAGCCGAGCCGAGCCGAGCCGAGCCGAGCCGAGCCGAGCAATGATAATAGCAAAAGAGCAAAAAATAATATATGCAATGTGTACTTGTGCGGCCGTAACCTGTAGGCTGTAAACTGTATCAGGCTAATCCATCATATTACATATCAATGGATTAAGAAATAAATTTCGTGTCTTTTTTGTTATTATGTAAATTGTTGTATCTCTTAAAATAATGTAACAATAAATTTGTTCGTTATAAACAAATTAATTTTACCAAAATCTGCCAACACTTTTTGTTTTACCTCAAGAAACCATGAAACTTTTGCTTAAGAAGTGTTCTTATATCTGTGACAGTTTTCGTGATACCATTTTTCTGCTGAAACTTCAAGGGGTGATTGCCCCCCTAAACTTGCGATTGGGCCGCTATAAAAAATACGTGTGCCTTATTTTCGCCTTTTTAATATATCCACCAAGTTTCATCAAAATCGGAGACGGTCTTACCAGCCGTAAGGGTGGGACCTAATGTACGCATCTTGCCACGTGACCCGGCCCGCCGCGGCAACAACTTGCTGAGGACCGTAATTTCTCCGTGGAGAGGAGGCATGTCGAGGAAGGAAAAAGGATATTTGGATTTGGATGTGCGTTTCGTCGCGGAATCGACCTCCTAGACTCATCAGTAGGTTTTTTTTGTTTACAAAAGTTTTATTCAAAAGATGCAGTATTAGCTATGGATGATTACATTGTATACATGTAGTGAATAATCCACGGTGCAAATATCTTAATTTACTAGACGTAAATCTGAACTAAGTGCGCGTTTTGTGCTATCGTTTCACTTGCCGTGTATCTTGTCAATTATGGTACTGTTTATGGTGGTGTATTATGGTACTCCGATCTGCGGAGCCGAGCCGAGCCGAGCCGAGCCGAGCCGAGCAGAGCCGAGCCGAGCCGAGCCGAGCCGAGCCGAGCCGAGCCGAGCCGAGCCGAGCCGAGCCGAGCCGAGCCGAGCCGAGCCGAGCCGAGCCGAGCCGAGCCGAGCCGAGCCGAGCCGAGCCGAGCCGAGCCGAGCCGAGCCGAGCCGAGCCGAGCCGAGCCGAGCCGAGCCGAGCCGAGCCGAGCCGAGCCGAGCCGAGCCGAGCCGAGCCGAGCCGAGCCGAGCCGAGCCGAGCCGAGCCGAGCCGAGCCGAGCCGAGCCGAGCCGAGCCGAGCCGAGCCGAGCCGAGCCGAGCCGAGCCGAGCCGAGCCGAGCCGAGCCGAGCCGAGCCGAGCCGAGCCGAGCCGAGCCGAGCCGAGCCGAGCCGAGCCGAGCCGAGCCGAGCCGAGCCGAGCCGAGCCGAGCCGAGCCGAGCCGAGCCGAGCCGAGCCGAGCCGAGCCGAGCCGAGCCGAGCCGAGCCGAGCCGAGCCGAGCCGAGCCGAGCCGAGCCGAGCCGAGCCGAGCCGAGCCGAGCCGAGCCGAGCCGAGCCGAGCCGAGCCGAGCCGAGCCGAGCCGAGCCGAGCCGAGCCGAGCCGAGCCGAGCCGAGCCGAGCCGAGCCGAGCCGAGCCGAGCCGAGCCGAGCCGAGCCGAGCCGAGCCGAGCCGAGCCGAGCCGAGCCGAGCCGAGCCGAGCCGAGCCGAGCCGAGCCGAGCCGAGCCGAGCCGAGCCGAGCCGAGCCGAGCCGAGCCGAGCCGAGCCGAGCCGAGCCGAGCCGAGCCGAGCCGAGCCGAGCCGAGCCGAGCCGAGCCGAGCCGAGCCGAGCCGAGCCGAGCCGAGCCGAGCCGAGCCGAGCCGAGCCGAGCCGAGCCGAGCCGAGCCGAGCCGAGCCGAGCCGAGCCGAGCCGAGCCGAGCCGAGCCGAGCCGAGCCGAGCCGAGCCGAGCCGAGCCGAGCCGAGCCGAGCCGAGCCGAGCCGAGCCGAGCCGAGCCGAGCCGAGCCGAGCCGAGCCGAGCCGAGCCGAGCCGAGCCGAGCCGAGCCGAGCCGAGCCGAGCCGAGCCGAGCCGAGCCGAGCCGAGCCGAGCCGAGCCGAGCCGAGCCGAGCCGAGCCGAGCCGAGCCGAGCCGAGCCGAGCCGAGCCGAGCCGAGCAATAATAATAGCAAAAGAGCAAAAAATAATATATGCAATGTGTACTTGTGCGGCCGTAGCCTGTAGGCTGTAGACTGTAGCAGGCAAATCCATCATATTACATATCAATGGATTAAGAAATAAATTTCGGGTCTTTTTTGTTATTATGTAAATTGTTGTATCTCTTAAAATAATGTAACAATAAATTTGTTCGTTATAAACAAATTAATTTTACCAAAATCTGCCACCACTTTTTGATTTACCTCAAGAAACCATGAAACTTTTGCTTAAGAAGTGTTCTTATATCTGTGACAGTTTTCGTGATACCATTTTTCTGCTGAAATTTCAAGGGGTGATTGCAACCCTAAACTTGCGATTGGGCCGATATAAAAAATACGTGTGCCTTATTTTCGCCTGCTTAATATATCCACCAAGTTTCATCAAAATCGGAGACGGTCTTACCAGCCCTAAGGTGGGACCTAATGTATGCATCTTGCCACGTGTCCCGGCCCGCCGCGGCAACAACTTGCTGGGGACCGTAATTTCTCCGTGGAGAGGAGGCATGTCGAGGAAGGAAAAAGGATATTTGGATTTGGATGTGCGTTTCGTCTCGGAATCGACGTCCTAGACTCATCAGTAGGTTTTTTTTTGTTTACAAAAGTTTTATTCAAAAGATGCAGTATTAGCTATGGATGATTACATTGTATACATGTAGTGAATAATCCACGGTGCAAATATTTTAATTTACTAGACGTAAATCTGAACTAAGAGCGCGTTTTGTGCTATCGTTTCACTTGCCATGTATCTTGTCAATTATGGTACTGTTTATGGTGGGGTATTATGGTACTCCGATCTGCGGAGCCGAGCCGAGCCGAGCCGAGCCGAGCCGAGCCGAGCCGAGCCGAGCCGAGCCGAGCCGAGCCGAGCCGAGCCGAGCCGAGCCGAGCCGAGCCGAGCCGAGCCGAGCCGAGCCGAGCCGAGCCGAGCCGAGCCGAGCCGAGCCGAGCCGAGCCGAGCCGAGCCGAGCCGAGCCGAGCCGAGCCGAGCCGAGCCGAGCCGAGCCGAGCCGAGCCGAGCCGAGCCGAGCCGAGCCGAGCCGAGCCGAGCCGAGCCGAGCCGAGCCGAGCCGAGCCGAGCCGAGCCGAGCCGAGCCGAGCCGAGCCGAGCCGAGCCGAGCCGAGCCGAGCCGAGCCGAGCCGAGCCGAGCCGAGCCGAGCCGAGCCGAGCCGAGCCGAGCCGAGCCGAGCCGAGCCGAGCCGAGCCGAGCCGAGCCGAGCCGAGCCGAGCCGAGCCGAGCCGAGCCGAGCCGAGCCGAGCCGAGCCGAGCCGAGCCGAGCCGAGCCGAGCCGAGCCGAGCCGAGCCGAGCCGAGCCGAGCCGAGCCGAGCCGAGCCGAGCCGAGCCGAGCCGAGCCGAGCCGAGCCGAGCCGAGCCGAGCCGAGCCGAGCCGAGCCGAGCCGAGCCGAGCCGAGCCGAGCCGAGCCGAGCCGAGCCGAGCCGAGCCGAGCCGAGCCGAGCCGAGCCGAGCCGAGCCGAGCCGAGCCGAGCCGAGCCGAGCCGAGCCGAGCCGAGCCGAGCCGAGCCGAGCCGAGCCGAGCCGAGCCGAGCCGAGCCGAGCCGAGCCGAGCCGAGCCGAGCCGAGCCGAGCCGAGCCGAGCCGAGCCGAGCCGAGCCGAGCCGAGCCGAGCCGAGCCGAGCCGAGCCGAGCCGAGCCGAGCCGAGCCGAGCCGAGCCGAGCCGAGCCGAGCCGAGCCGAGCCGAGCCGAGCCGAGCCGAGCCGAGCCGAGCCGAGCCGAGCCGAGCCGAGCCGAGCCGAGCCGAGCAATGATAATAGCAAAAGAGCAAAAAATAATATATGCAATGTGTACTTGTGCGGCCGTAACCTGTAGGCTGTAAACTGTATCAGGCTAATCCATCATATTACATATCAATGGATTAAGAAATAAATTTCGTGTCTTTTTTGTTATTATGTAAATTGTTGTATCTCTTAAAATAATGTAACAATAAATTTGTTCGTTATAAACAAATTAATTTTACCAAAATCTGCCAACACTTTTTGTTTTACCTCAAGAAACCATGAAACTTTTGCTTAAGAAGTGTTCTTATATCTGTGACAGTTTTCGTGATACCATTTTTCTGCTGAAACTTCAAGGGGTGATTGCCCCCCTAAACTTGCGATTGGGCCGCTATAAAAATACGTGTGCCTTATTTTCGCCTTTTTAATATATCCACCAAGTTTCATCAAAATCGGAGACGGTCTTACCAGCCGTAAGGGTGGGACCTAATGTACGCATCTTGCCACGTGACCCGGCCCGCCGCGGCAACAACTTGCTGAGGACCGTAATTTCTCCGTGGAGAGGAGGCATGTCGAGGAAGGAAAAAGGATATTTGGATTTGGATGTGCGTTTCGTCGCGGAATCGACCTCCTAGACTCATCAGTAGGTTTTTTTTGTTTACAAAAGTTTTATTCAAAAGATGCAGTATTAGCTATGGATGATTACATTGTATACATGTAGTGAATAATCCACGGTGCAAATATCTTAATTTACTAGACGTAAATCTGAACTAAGTGCGCGTTTTGTGCTATCGTTTCACTTGCCGTGTATCTTGTCAATTATGGTACTGTTTATGGTGGTGTATTATGGTACTCCGATCTGCGGAGCCGAGCCGAGCCGAGCCGAGCCGAGCCGAGCAGAGCAGAGCCGAGCCGAGCCGAGCCGAGCCGAGCCGAGCCGAGCCGAGCCGAGCCGAGCCGAGCCGAGCCGAGCCGAGCCGAGCCGAGCCGAGCCGAGCCGAGCCGAGCCGAGCCGAGCCGAGCCGAGCCGAGCCGAGCCGAGCCGAGCCGAGCCGAGCCGAGCCGAGCCGAGCCGAGCCGAGCCGAGCCGAGCCGAGCCGAGCCGAGCCGAGCCGAGCCGAGCCGAGCCGAGCCGAGCCGAGCCGAGCCGAGCCGAGCCGAGCCGAGCCGAGCCGAGCCGAGCCGAGCCGAGCCGAGCCGAGCCGAGCCGAGCCGAGCCGAGCCGAGCCGAGCCGAGCCGAGCCGAGCCGAGCCGAGCCGAGCCGAGCCGAGCCGAGCCGAGCCGAGCCGAGCCGAGCCGAGCCGAGCCGAGCCGAGCCGAGCCGAGCCGAGCCGAGCCGAGCCGAGCCGAGCCGAGCCGAGCCGAGCCGAGCCGAGCCGAGCCGAGCCGAGCCGAGCCGAGCCGAGCCGAGCCGAGCCGAGCCGAGCCGAGCCGAGCCGAGCCGAGCCGAGCCGAGCCGAGCCGAGCCGAGCCGAGCCGAGCCGAGCCGAGCCGAGCCGAGCCGAGCCGAGCCGAGCCGAGCCGAGCCGAGCCGAGCCGAGCCGAGCCGAGCCGAGCCGAGCCGAGCCGAGCCGAGCCGAGCCGAGCCGAGCCGAGCCGAGCCGAGCCGAGCCGAGCCGAGCCGAGCCGAGCCGAGCCGAGCCGAGCCGAGCCGAGCCGAGCCGAGCCGAGCCGAGCCGAGCCGAGCCGAGCCGAGCCGAGCCGAGCCGAGCCGAGCCGAGCCGAGCCGAGCCGAGCCGAGCCGAGCCGAGCCGAGCCGAGCCGAGCCGAGCCGAGCCGAGCCGAGCCGAGCCGAGCCGAGCCGAGCCGAGCCGAGCCGAGCCGAGCCGAGCCGAGCCGAGCCGAGCCGAGCCGAGCCGAGCCGAGCCGAGCCGAGCCGAGCCGAGCCGAGCCGAGCCGAGCCGAGCCGAGCCGAGCAATGATAATAGCAAAAGAGCAAAAAATAATATATGCAATGTGTACTTGTGCGGCCGTAACCTGTAGGCTGTAAACTGTATCAGGCTAATCCATCATATTACATATCAATGGATTAAGAAATAAATTTCGTGTCTTTTTTGTTATTATGTAAATTGTTGTATCTCTTAAAATAATGTAACAATAAATTTGTTCGTTATAAACAAATTAATTTTACCAAAATCTGCCAACACTTTTTGTTTTACCTCAAGAAACCATGAAACTTTTGCTTAAGAAGTGTTCTTATATCTGTGACAGTTTTCGTGATACCATTTTTCTGCTGAAACTTCAAGGGGTGATTGCCCCCCTAAACTTGCGATTGGGCCGCTATAAAAAATACGTGTGCCTTATTTTCGCCTTTTTAATATATCCACCAAGTTTCATCAAAATCGGAGACGGTCTTACCAGCCGTAAGGGTGGGACCTAATGTACGCATCTTGCCACGTGACCCGGCCCGCCGCGGCAACAACTTGCTGAGGACCGTAATTTCTCCGTGGAGAGGAGGCATGTCGAGGAAGGAAAAAGGATATTTGGATTTGGATGTGCGTTTCGTCGCGGAATCGACCTCCTAGACTCATCAGTAGGTTTTTTTTGTTTACAAAAGTTTTATTCAAAAGATGCAGTATTAGCTATGGATGATTACATTGTATACATGTAGTGAATAATCCACGGTGCAAATATCTTAATTTACTAGACGTAAATCTGAACTAAGTGCGCGTTTTGTGCTATCGTTTCACTTGCCGTGTATCTTGTCAATTATGGTACTGTTTATGGTGGTGTATTATGGTACTCCGATCTGCGGAGCCGAGCCGAGCCGAGCCGAGCCGAGCCGAGCAGAGCCGAGCCGAGCCGAGCCGAGCCGAGCCGAGCCGAGCCGAGCCGAGCCGAGCCGAGCCGAGCCGAGCCGAGCCGAGCCGAGCCGAGCCGAGCCGAGCCGAGCCGAGCCGAGCCGAGCCGAGCCGAGCCGAGCCGAGCCGAGCCGAGCCGAGCCGAGCCGAGCCGAGCCGAGCCGAGCCGAGCCGAGCCGAGCCGAGCCGAGCCGAGCCGAGCCGAGCCGAGCCGAGCCGAGCCGAGCCGAGCCGAGCCGAGCCGAGCCGAGCCGAGCCGAGCCGAGCCGAGCCGAGCCGAGCCGAGCCGAGCCGAGCCGAGCCGAGCCGAGCCGAGCCGAGCCGAGCCGAGCCGAGCCGAGCCGAGCCGAGCCGAGCCGAGCCGAGCCGAGCCGAGCCGAGCCGAGCCGAGCCGAGCCGAGCCGAGCCGAGCCGAGCCGAGCCGAGCCGAGCCGAGCCGAGCCGAGCCGAGCCGAGCCGAGCCGAGCCGAGCCGAGCCGAGCCGAGCCGAGCCGAGCCGAGCCGAGCCGAGCCGAGCCGAGCCGAGCCGAGCCGAGCCGAGCCGAGCCGAGCCGAGCCGAGCCGAGCCGAGCCGAGCCGAGCCGAGCCGAGCCGAGCCGAGCCGAGCCGAGCCGAGCCGAGCCGAGCCGAGCCGAGCCGAGCCGAGCCGAGCCGAGCCGAGCCGAGCCGAGCCGAGCCGAGCCGAGCCGAGCCGAGCCGAGCCGAGCCGAGCCGAGCCGAGCCGAGCCGAGCCGAGCCGAGCCGAGCCGAGCCGAGCCGAGCCGAGCCGAGCCGAGCCGAGCCGAGCCGAGCCGAGCCGAGCCGAGCCGAGCCGAGCCGAGCCGAGCCGAGCCGAGCCGAGCCGAGCCGAGCCGAGCCGAGCCGAGCCGAGCCGAGCCGAGCCGAGCCGAGCCGAGCCGAGCCGAGCCGAGCCGAGCCGAGCCGAGCCGAGCCGAGCCGAGCCGAGCCGAGCCGAGCCGAGCCGAGCCGAGCCGAGCCGAGCCGAGCCGAGCCGAGCCGAGCCGAGCCGAGCCGAGCCGAGCCGAGCCGAGCCGAGCCGAGCCGAGCCGAGCCGAGCCGAGCCGAGCCGAGCCGAGCCGAGCCGAGCCGAGCCGAGCCGAGCCGAGCCGAGCCGAGCCGAGCCGAGCCGAGCCGAGCCGAGCCGAGCCGAGCCGAGCCGAGCCGAGCCGAGCCGAGCCGAGCCGAGCCGAGCCGAGCCGAGCCGAGCCGAGCCGAGCCGAGCCGAGCCGAGCCGAGCCGAGCCGAGCCGAGCCGAGCCGAGCCGAGCCGAGCCGAGCCGAGCCGAGCCGAGCCGAGCCGAGCCGAGCCGAGCCGAGCCGAGCCGAGCCGAGCCGAGCCGAGCCGAGCCGAGCCGAGCCGAGCCGAGCCGAGCCGAGCCGAGCCGAGCCGAGCCGAGCCGAGCCGAGCCGAGCCGAGCCGAGCCGAGCCGAGCCGAGCCGAGCCGAGCCGAGCCGAGCCGAGCCGAGCCGAGCCGAGCCGAGCCGAGCCGAGCAATAATAATAGCAAAAGAGCAAAAAATAATATATGCAATGTGTACTTGTGCGGCCGTAGCCTGTAGGCTGTAGACTGTAGCAGGCAAATCCATCATATTACATATCAATGGATTAAGAAATAAATTTCGGGTCTTTTTTGTTATTATGTAAATTGTTGTATCTCTTAAAATAATGTAACAATAAATTTGTTCGTTATAAACAAATTAATTTTACCAAAATCTGCCACCACTTTTTGATTTACCTCAAGAAACCATGAAACTTTTGCTTAAGAAGTGTTCTTATATCTGTGACAGTTTTCGTGATACCATTTTTCTGCTGAAATTTCAAGGGGTGATTGCAACCCTAAACTTGCGATTGGGCCGATATAAAAAATACGTGTGCCTTATTTTCGCCTGCTTAATATATCCACCAAGTTTCATCAAAATCGGAGACGGTCTTACCAGCCCTAAGGTGGGACCTAATGTATGCATCTTGCCACGTGTCCCGGCCCGCCGCGGCAACAACTTGCTGGGGACCGTAATTTCTCCGTGGAGAGGAGGCATGTCGAGGAAGGAAAAAGGATATTTGGATTTGGATGTGCGTTTCGTCTCGGAATCGACGTCCTAGACTCATCAGTAGGTTTTTTTTTGTTTACAAAAGTTTTATTCAAAAGATGCAGTATTAGCTATGGATGATTACATTGTATACATGTAGTGAATAATCCACGGTGCAAATATTTTAATTTACTAGACGTAAATCTGAACTAAGAGCGCGTTTTGTGCTATCGTTTCACTTGCCATGTATCTTGTCAATTATGGTACTGTTTATGGTGGGGTATTATGGTACTCCGATCTGCGGAGCCGAGCCGAGCCGAGCCGAGCCGAGCCGAGCCGAGCCGAGCCGAGCCGAGCCGAGCCGAGCCGAGCCGAGCCGAGCCGAGCCGAGCCGAGCCGAGCCGAGCCGAGCCGAGCCGAACCGAGCCGAGCCGAGCCGAGCCGAGCAATAATAATAGCAAAAGAGCAAAAAATAATATATGCAATGTGTACTTGTGCGGCCGTAGCCTGTAGGCTGTAGACTGTAGCAGGCAAATCCATCATATTACATATCAATGGATTAAGAAATAAATTTCGGGTCTTTTTTGTTATTATGTAAATTGTTGTATCTCTTAAAATAATGTAACAATAAATTTGTTCGTTATAAACAAATTAATTTTACCAAAATCTGCCACCACTTTTTGATTTACCTCAAGAAACCATGAAACTTTTGCTTAAGAAGTGTTCTTATATCTGTGACAGTTTTCGTGATACCATTTTTCTGCTGAAATTTCAAGGGGTGATTGCAACCCTAAACTTGCGATTGGGCCGATATAAAAAATACGTGTGCCTTATTTTCGCCTGCTTAATATATCCACCAAGTTTCATCAAAATCGGAGACGGTCTTACCAGCCCTAAGGTGGGACCTAATGTATGCATCTTGCCACGTGTCCCGGCCCGCCGCGGCAACAACTTGCTGGGGACCGTAATTTCTCCGTGGAGAGGAGGCATGTCGAGGAAGGAAAAAGGATATTTGGATTTGGATGTGCGTTTCGTCTCGGAATCGACGTCCTAGACTCATCAGTAGGTTTTTTTTTGTTTACAAAAGTTTTATTCAAAAGATGCAGTATTAGCTATGGATGATTACATTGTATACATGTAGTGAATAATCCACGGTGCAAATATTTTAATTTAAGAGCGCGTTTTGTGCTATCGTTTCACTTGCCATGTATCTTGTCAATTATGGTACTGTTTATGGTGGGGTATTATGGTACTCCGATCTGCGGAGCCGAGCCGAGCCGAGCCGAGCCGAGCCGAGCCGAGCCGAGCCGAGCCGAGCCGAGCCGAGCCGAGCCGAGCCGAGCCGAGCCGAGCCGAGCCGAGCCGAGCCGAGCCGAGCCGAGCCGAGCCGAGCCGAGCCGAGCCGAGCCGAGCCGAGCCGAGCCGAGCCGAGCCGAGCCGAGCCGAGCCGAGCCGAGCCGAGCCGAGCCGAGCCGAGCCGAGCCGAGCCGAGCCGAGCCGAGCCGAGCCGAGCCGAGCCGAGCCGAGCCGAGCCGAGCCGAGCCGAGCCGAGCCGAGCCGAGCCGAGCCGAGCCGAGCCGAGCCGAGCCGAGCCGAGCCGAGCCGAGCCGAGCCGAGCCGAGCCGAGCCGAGCCGAGCCGAGCCGAGCCGAGCCGAGCCGAGCCGAGCCGAGCCGAGCCGAGCCGAGCCGAGCCGAGCCGAGCCGAGCCGAGCCGAGCCGAGCCGAGCCGAGCCGAGCCGAGCCGAGCCGAGCCGAGCCGAGCCGAGCCGAGCCGAGCCGAGCCGAGCCGAGCCGAGCCGAGCCGAGCCGAGCCGAGCCGAGCCGAGCCGAGCCGAGCCGAGCCGAGCCGAGCCGAGCCGAGCCGAGCCGAGCCGAGCCGAGCCGAGCCGAGCCGAGCCGAGCCGAGCCGAGCCGAGCCGAGCCGAGCCGAGCCGAGCCGAGCCGAGCCGAGCCGAGCCGAGCCGAGCCGAGCCGAGCCGAGCCGAGCCGAGCCGAGCCGAGCCGAGCCGAGCCGAGCCGAGCCGAGCCGAGCCGAGCCGAGCCGAGCCGAGCCGAGCCGAGCCGAGCCGAGCCGAGCCGAGCCGAGCCGAGCCGAGCCGAGCCGAGCCGAGCCGAGCCGAGCCGAGCCGAGCCGAGCCGAGCCGAGCCGAGCCGAGCCGAGCAATGATAATAGCAAAAGAGCAAAAAATAATATATGCAATGTGTACTTGTGCGGCCGTAACCTGTAGGCTGTAAACTGTATCAGGCTAATCCATCATATTACATATCAATGGATTAAGAAATAAATTTCGTGTCTTTTTTGTTATTATGTAAATTGTTGTATCTCTTAAAATAATGTAACAATAAATTTGTTCGTTATAAACAAATTAATTTTACCAAAATCTGCCAACACTTTTTGTTTTACCTCAAGAAACCATGAAACTTTTGCTTAAGAAGTGTTCTTATATCTGTGACAGTTTTCGTGATACCATTTTTCTGCTGAAACTTCAAGGGGTGATTGCCCCCCTAAACTTGCGATTGGGCCGCTATAAAAAATACGTGTGCCTTATTTTCGCCTTTTTAATATATCCACCAAGTTTCATCAAAATCGGAGACGGTCTTACCAGCCGTAAGGGTGGGACCTAATGTACGCATCTTGCCACGTGACCCGGCCCGCCGCGGCAACAACTTGCTGAGGACCGTAATTTCTCCGTGGAGAGGAGGCATGTCGAGGAAGGAAAAAGGATATTTGGATTTGGATGTGCGTTTCGTCGCGGAATCGACCTCCTAGACTCATCAGTAGGTTTTTTTTGTTTACAAAAGTTTTATTCAAAAGATGCAGTATTAGCTATGGATGATTACATTGTATACATGTAGTGAATAATCCACGGTGCAAATATCTTAATTTACTAGACGTAAATCTGAACTAAGTGCGCGTTTTGTGCTATCGTTTCACTTGCCGTGTATCTTGTCAATTATGGTACTGTTTATGGTGGTGTATTATGGTACTCCGATCTGCGGAGCCGAGCCGAGCCGAGCCGAGCCGAGCCGAGCAGAGCCGAGCCGAGCCGAGCCGAGCCGAGCCGAGCCGAGCCGAGCCGAGCCGAGCCGAGCCGAGCCGAGCCGAGCCGAGCCGAGCCGAGCCGAGCCGAGCCGAGCCGAGCCGAGCCGAGCCGAGCCGAGCCGAGCCGAGCCGAGCCGAGCCGAGCCGAGCCGAGCCGAGCCGAGCCGAGCCGAGCCGAGCCGAGCCGAGCCGAGCCGAGCCGAGCCGAGCCGAGCCGAGCCGAGCCGAGCCGAGCCGAGCCGAGCCGAGCCGAGCCGAGCCGAGCCGAGCCGAGCCGAGCCGAGCCGAGCCGAGCCGAGCCGAGCCGAGCCGAGCCGAGCCGAGCCGAGCCGAGCCGAGCCGAGCCGAGCCGAGCCGAGCCGAGCCGAGCCGAGCCGAGCCGAGCCGAGCCGAGCCGAGCCGAGCCGAGCCGAGCCGAGCCGAGCCGAGCCGAGCCGAGCCGAGCCGAGCCGAGCCGAGCCGAGCCGAGCCGAGCCGAGCCGAGCCGAGCCGAGCCGAGCCGAGCCGAGCCGAGCCGAGCCGAGCCGAGCCGAGCCGAGCCGAGCCGAGCCGAGCCGAGCCGAGCCGAGCCGAGCCGAGCCGAGCCGAGCCGAGCCGAGCCGAGCCGAGCCGAGCCGAGCCGAGCCGAGCCGAGCCGAGCCGAGCCGAGCCGAGCCGAGCCGAGCCGAGCCGAGCCGAGCCGAGCCGAGCCGAGCCGAGCCGAGCCGAGCCGAGCCGAGCCGAGCCGAGCCGAGCCGAGCCGAGCCGAGCCGAGCCGAGCCGAGCCGAGCCGAGCCGAGCCGAGCCGAGCCGAGCCGAGCCGAGCCGAGCCGAGCCGAGCCGAGCCGAGCCGAGCCGAGCCGAGCCGAGCCGAGCCGAGCCGAGCCGAGCCGAGCCGAGCCGAGCCGAGCCGAGCCGAGCCGAGCCGAGCCGAGCCGAGCCGAGCCGAGCCGAGCCGAGCCGAGCCGAGCCGAGCCGAGCCGAGCCGAGCCGAGCCGAGCCGAGCCGAGCCGAGCCGAGCCGAGCCGAGCCGAGCCGAGCCGAGCCGAGCCGAGCCGAGCCGAGCCGAGCCGAGCCGAGCCGAGCCGAGCCGAGCCGAGCCGAGCCGAGCCGAGCCGAGCCGAGCCGAGCCGAGCCGAGCCGAGCCGAGCCGAGCCGAGCCGAGCCGAGCCGAGCCGAGCCGAGCCGAGCCGAGCCGAGCCGAGCCGAGCCGAGCCGAGCCGAGCCGAGCCGAGCCGAGCCGAGCCGAGCCGAGCCGAGCCGAGCCGAGCCGAGCCGAGCCGAGCCGAGCCGAGCCGAGCCGAGCCGAGCCGAGCCGAGCCGAGCCGAGCCGAGCCGAGCCGAGCCGAGCCGAGCCGAGCCGAGCCGAGCCGAGCCGAGCCGAGCCGAGCCGAGCCGAGCCGAGCCGAGCCGAGCCGAGCCGAGCCGAGCCGAGCCGAGCCGAGCCGAGCCGAGCCGAGCCGAGCCGAGCCGAGCCGAGCCGAGCCGAGCCGAGCCGAGCCGAGCCGAGCCGAGCCGAGCCGAGCCGAGCCGAGCCGAGCCGAGCAATAATAATAGCAAAAGAGCAAAAAATAATATATGCAATGTGTACTTGTGCGGCCGTAGCCTGTAGGCTGTAGACTGTAGCAGGCAAATCCATCATATTACATATCAATGGATTAAGAAATAAATTTCGGGTCTTTTTTGTTATTATGTAAATTGTTGTATCTCTTAAAATAATGTAACAATAAATTTGTTCGTTATAAACAAATTAATTTTACCAAAATCTGCCACCACTTTTTGATTTACCTCAAGAAACCATGAAACTTTTGCTTAAGAAGTGTTCTTATATCTGTGACAGTTTTCGTGATACCATTTTTCTGCTGAAATTTCAAGGGGTGATTGCAACCCTAAACTTGCGATTGGGCCGATATAAAAAATACGTGTGCCTTATTTTCGCCTGCTTAATATATCCACCAAGTTTCATCAAAATCGGAGACGGTCTTACCAGCCCTAAGGTGGGACCTAATGTATGCATCTTGCCACGTGTCCCGGCCCGCCGCGGCAACAACTTGCTGGGGACCGTAATTTCTCCGTGGAGAGGAGGCATGTCGAGGAAGGAAAAAGGATATTTGGATTTGGATGTGCGTTTCGTCTCGGAATCGACGTCCTAGACTCATCAGTAGGTTTTTTTTTGTTTACAAAAGTTTTATTCAAAAGATGCAGTATTAGCTATGGATGATTACATTGTATACATGTAGTGAATAATCCACGGTGCAAATATTTTAATTTACTAGACGTAAATCTGAACTAAGAGCGCGTTTTGTGCTATCGTTTCACTTGCCATGTATCTTGTCAATTATGGTACTGTTTATGGTGGGGTATTATGGTACTCCGATCTGCGGAGCCGAGCCGAGCCGAGCCGAGCCGAGCCGAGCCGAGCCGAGCCGAGCCGAGCCGAGCCGAGCCGAGCCGAGCCGAGCCGAGCCGAGCCGAGCCGAGCCGAGCCGAGCCGAGCCGAGCCGAGCCGAGCCGAGCCGAGCCGAGCCGAGCCGAGCAATAATAATAGCAAAAGAGCAAAAAATAATATATGCAATGTGTACTTGTGCGGCCGTAGCCTGTAGGCTGTAGACTGTAGCAGGCAAATCCATCATATTACATATCAATGGATTAAGAAATAAATTTCGGGTCTTTTTTGTTATTATGTAAATTGTTGTATCTCTTAAAATAATGTAACAATAAATTTGTTCGTTATAAACAAATTAATTTTACCAAAATCTGCCACCACTTTTTGATTTACCTCAAGAAACCATGAAACTTTTGCTTAAGAAGTGTTCTTATATCTGTGACAGTTTTCGTGATACCATTTTTCTGCTGAAATTTCAAGGGGTGATTGCAACCCTAAACTTGCGATTGGGCCGATATAAAAAATACGTGTGCCTTATTTTCGCCTGCTTAATATATCCACCAAGTTTCATCAAAATCGGAGACGGTCTTACCAGCCCTAAGGTGGGACCTAATGTATGCATCT
This sequence comes from Nomada hirtipes, assembly GCA_951802735.1. Classification (NCBI taxonomy): domain Eukaryota; kingdom Metazoa; phylum Arthropoda; class Insecta; order Hymenoptera; family Apidae; genus Nomada; species Nomada hirtipes. The sequence continues at coordinate 6,346,646 of OX637921.1, read as the reverse complement.
TGCCACGTGTCCCGGCCCGCCGCGGCAACAACTTGCTGGGGACCGTAATTTCTCCGTGGAGAGGAGGCATGTCGAGGAAGGAAAAAGGATATTTGGATTTGGATGTGCGTTTCGTCTCGGAATCGACGTCCTAGACTCATCAGTAGGTTTTTTTTTGTTTACAAAAGTTTTATTCAAAAGATGCAGTATTAGCTATGGATGATTACATTGTATACATGTAGTGAATAATCCACGGTGCAAATATTTTAATTTACTAGACGTAAATCTGAACTAAGAGCGCGTTTTGTGCTATCGTTTCACTTGCCATGTATCTTGTCAATTATGGTACTGTTTATGGTGGGGTATTATGGTACTCCGATCTGCGGAGCCGAGCCGAGCCGAGCCGAGCCGAGCCGAGCCGAGCCGAGCCGAGCCGAGCCGAGCCGAGCCGAGCCGAGCCGAGCCGAGCCGAGCCGAGCCGAGCCGAGCCGAGCCGAGCCGAGCCGAGCCGAGCCGAGCCGAGCCGAGCCGAGCCGAGCCGAGCCGAGCCGAGCCGAGCCGAGCCGAGCCGAGCCGAGCCGAGCCGAGCCGAGCCGAGCCGAGCCGAGCCGAGCCGAGCCGAGCCGAGCCGAGCCGAGCCGAGCCGAGCCGAGCCGAGCCGAGCCGAGCCGAGCCGAGCCGAGCCGAGCCGAGCCGAGCCGAGCCGAGCCGAGCCGAGCCGAGCCGAGCCGAGCCGAGCCGAGCCGAGCCGAGCCGAGCCGAGCCGAGCCGAGCCGAGCCGAGCCGAGCCGAGCCGAGCCGAGCCGAGCCGAGCCGAGCCGAGCCGAGCCGAGCCGAGCCGAGCCGAGCCGAGCCGAGCCGAGCCGAGCCGAGCCGAGCCGAGCCGAGCCGAGCCGAGCCGAGCCGAGCCGAGCCGAGCCGAGCCGAGCCGAGCCGAGCCGAGCCGAGCCGAGCCGAGCCGAGCCGAGCCGAGCCGAGCCGAGCCGAGCCGAGCCGAGCCGAGCCGAGCCGAGCCGAGCCGAGCCGAGCCGAGCCGAGCCGAGCCGAGCCGAGCCGAGCCGAGCCGAGCCGAGCCGAGCCGAGCCGAGCCGAGCCGAGCCGAGCCGAGCCGAGCCGAGCCGAGCCGAGCCGAGCCGAGCCGAGCCGAGCCGAGCCGAGCCGAGCCGAGCCGAGCCGAGCCGAGCCGAGCCGAGCCGAGCCGAGCCGAGCCGAGCCGAGCCGAGCCGAGCCGAGCCGAGCCGAGCCGAGCCGAGCCGAGCCGAGCCGAGCCGAGCCGAGCCGAGCCGAGCCGAGCCGAGCCGAGCCGAGCCGAGCCGAGCCGAGCCGAGCCGAGCCGAGCCGAGCCGAGCCGAGCCGAGCCGAGCCGAGCCGAGCCGAGCCGAGCCGAGCCGAGCCGAGCCGAGCCGAGCCGAGCCGAGCCGAGCCGAGCCGAGCCGAGCCGAGCCGAGCCGAGCCGAGCCGAGCCGAGCCGAGCCGAGCCGAGCCGAGCCGAGCCGAGCCGAGCCGAGCCGAGCCGAGCCGAGCCGAGCCGAGCCGAGCCGAGCCGAGCCGAGCCGAGCCGAGCCGAGCCGAGCCGAGCCGAGCCGAGCCGAGCCGAGCCGAGCCGAGCCGAGCCGAGCCGAGCCGAGCCGAGCCGAGCCGAGCCGAGCAATAATAATAGCAAAAGAGCAAAAAATAATATATGCAATGTGTACTTGTGCGGCCGTAGCCTGTAGGCTGTAGACTGTAGCAGGCAAATCCATCATATTACATATCAATGGATTAAGAAATAAATTTCGGGTCTTTTTTGTTATTATGTAAATTGTTGTATCTCTTAAAATAATGTAACAATAAATTTGTTCGTTATAAACAAATTAATTTTACCAAAATCTGCCACCACTTTTTGATTTACCTCAAGAAACCATGAAACTTTTGCTTAAGAAGTGTTCTTATATCTGTGACAGTTTTCGTGATACCATTTTTCTGCTGAAATTTCAAGGGGTGATTGCAACCCTAAACTTGCGATTGGGCCGATATAAAAAATACGTGTGCCTTATTTTCGCCTGCTTAATATATCCACCAAGTTTCATCAAAATCGGAGACGGTCTTACCAGCCCTAAGGTGGGACCTAATGTATGCATCTTGCCACGTGTCCCGGCCCGCCGCGGCAACAACTTGCTGGGGACCGTAATTTCTCCGTGGAGAGGAGGCATGTCGAGGAAGGAAAAAGGATATTTGGATTTGGATGTGCGTTTCGTCTCGGAATCGACGTCCTAGACTCATCAGTAGGTTTTTTTTTGTTTACAAAAGTTTTATTCAAAAGATGCAGTATTAGCTATGGATGATTACATTGTATACATGTAGTGAATAATCCACGGTGCAAATATTTTAATTTACTAGACGTAAATCTGAACTAAGAGCGCGTTTTGTGCTATCGTTTCACTTGCCATGTATCTTGTCAATTATGGTACTGTTTATGGTGGGGTATTATGGTACTCCGATCTGCGGAGCCGAGCCGAGCCGAGCCGAGCCGAGCCGAGCCGAGCCGAGCCGAGCCGAGCCGAGCCGAGCCGAGCCGAGCCGAGCCGAGCCGAGCCGAGCCGAGCCGAGCCGAGCCGAGCAATAATAATAGCAAAAGAGCAAAAAATAATATATGCAATGTGTACTTGTGCGGCCGTAGCCTGTAGGCTGTAGACTGTAGCAGGCAAATCCATCATATTACATATCAATGGATTAAGAAATAAATTTCGGGTCTTTTTTGTTATTATGTAAATTGTTGTATCTCTTAAAATAATGTAACAATAAATTTGTTCGTTATAAACAAATTAATTTTACCAAAATCTGCCACCACTTTTTGATTTACCTCAAGAAACCATGAAACTTTTGCTTAAGAAGTGTTCTTATATCTGTGACAGTTTTCGTGATACCATTTTTCTGCTGAAATTTCAAGGGGTGATTGCAACCCTAAACTTGCGATTGGGCCGATATAAAAAATACGTGTGCCTTCGTGTGCCTTATTTTCGCCTGCTTAATATATCCACCAAGTTTCATCAAAATCGGAGACGGTCTTACCAGCCCTAAGGTGGGACCTAATGTATGCATCTTGCCACGTGTCCCGGCCCGCCGCGGCAACAACTTGCTGGGGACCGTAATTTCTCCGTGGAGAGGAGGCATGTCGAGGAAGGAAAAAGGATATTTGGATTTGGATGTGCGTTTCGTCTCGGAATCGACGTCCTAGACTCATCAGTAGGTTTTTTTTTGTTTACAAAAGTTTTATTCAAAAGATGCAGTATTAGCTATGGATGATTACATTGTATACATGTAGTGAATAATCCACGGTGCAAATATTTTAATTTACTAGACGTAAATCTGAACTAAGAGCGCGTTTTGTGCTATCGTTTCACTTGCCATGTATCTTGTCAATTATGGTACTGTTTATGGTGGGGTATTATGGTACTCCGATCTGCGGAGCCGAGCCGAGCCGAGCCGAGCCGAGCCGAGCCGAGCCGAGCCGAGCCGAGCCGAGCCGAGCCGAGCCGAGCCGAGCCGAGCCGAGCCGAGCCGAGCCGAGCCGAGCCGAGCCGAGCCGAGCCGAGCCGAGCCGAGCCGAGCCGAGCCGAGCCGAGCCGAGCCGAGCCGAGCCGAGCCGAGCCGAGCCGAGCCGAGCCGAGCCGAGCCGAGCCGAGCCGAGCCGAGCCGAGCCGAGCCGAGCCGAGCCGAGCCGAGCCGAGCCGAGCCGAGCCGAGCCGAGCCGAGCCGAGCCGAGCCGAGCCGAGCCGAGCCGAGCCGAGCCGAGCCGAGCCGAGCCGAGCCGAGCCGAGCCGAGCCGAGCCGAGCCGAGCCGAGCCGAGCCGAGCCGAGCCGAGCCGAGCCGAGCCGAGCCGAGCCGAGCCGAGCCGAGCCGAGCCGAGCCGAGCCGAGCCGAGCCGAGCCGAGCCGAGCCGAGCCGAGCCGAGCCGAGCCGAGCCGAGCCGAGCCGAGCCGAGCCGAGCCGAGCCGAGCCGAGCCGAGCCGAGCCGAGCCGAGCCGAGCCGAGCCGAGCCGAGCCGAGCCGAGCCGAGCCGAGCCGAGCCGAGCCGAGCCGAGCCGAGCCGAGCCGAGCCGAGCCGAGCCGAGCCGAGCCGAGCCGAGCCGAGCCGAGCCGAGCCGAGCCGAGCCGAGCCGAGCCGAGCCGAGCCGAGCCGAGCCGAGCCGAGCCGAGCCGAGCCGAGCCGAGCCGAGCCGAGCCGAGCCGAGCCGAGCCGAGCCGAGCCGAGCCGAGCCGAGCCGAGCCGAGCCGAGCCGAGCCGAGCCGAGCCGAGCCGAGCCGAGCCGAGCCGAGCCGAGCCGAGCCGAGCCGAGCCGAGCCGAGCCGAGCCGAGCCGAGCCGAGCCGAGCCGAGCCGAGCCGAGCCGAGCCGAGCCGAGCCGAGCCGAGCCGAGCCGAGCCGAGCCGAGCCGAGCCGAGCCGAGCCGAGCCGAGCCGAGCCGAGCCGAGCCGAGCCGAGCCGAGCCGAGCCGAGCCGAGCCGAGCCGAGCCGAGCCGAGCCGAGCCGAGCCGAGCCGAGCCGAGCCGAGCCGAGCCGAGCCGAGCCGAGCCGAGCCGAGCCGAGCCGAGCCGAGCCGAGCCGAGCCGAGCCGAGCCGAGCCGAGCCGAGCCGAGCCGAGCCGAGCCGAGCCGAGCCGAGCCGAGCCGAGCCGAGCCGAGCCGAGCCGAGCCGAGCCGAGCCGAGCCGAGCCGAGCCGAGCCGAGCCGAGCCGAGCCGAGCCGAGCCGAGCCGAGCCGAGCCGAGCCGAGCCGAGCCGAGCCGAGCCGAGCCGAGCCGAGCCGAGCCGAGCCGAGCCGAGCCGAGCCGAGCCGAGCCGAGCCGAGCCGAGCCGAGCCGAGCCGAGCCGAGCCGAGCCGAGCCGAGCCGAGCCGAGCAATAATAATAGCAAAAGAGCAAAAAATAATATATGCAATGTGTACTTGTGCGGCCGTAGCCTGTAGGCTGTAGACTGTAGCAGGCAAATCCATCATATTACATATCAATGGATTAAGAAATAAATTTCGGGTCTTTTTTGTTATTATGTAAATTGTTGTATCTCTTATTGTTGTATCTCTTAAAATAATGTAACAATAAATTTGTTCGTTATAAACAAATTAATTTTACCAAAATCTGCCACCACTTTTTGATTTACCTCAAGAAACCATGAAACTTTTGCTTAAGAAGTGTTCTTATATCTGTGACAGTTTTCGTGATACCATTTTTCTGCTGAAATTTCAAGGGGTGATTGCAACCCTAAACTTGCGATTGGGCCGATATAAAAAATACGTGTGCCTTATTTTCGCCTGCTTAATATATCCACCAAGTTTCATCAAAATCGGAGACGGTCTTACCAGCCCTAAGGTGGGACCTAATGTATGCATCTTGCCACGTGTCCCGGCCCGCCGCGGCAACAACTTGCTGGGGACCGTAATTTCTCCGTGGAGAGGAGGCATGTCGAGGAAGGAAAAAGGATATTTGGATTTGGATGTGCGTTTCGTCTCGGAATCGACGTCCTAGACTCATCAGTAGGTTTTTTTTTGTTTACAAAAGTTTTATTCAAAAGATGCAGTATTAGCTATGGATGATTACATTGTATACATGTAGTGAATAATCCACGGTGCAAATATTTTAATTTACTAGACGTAAATCTGAACTAAGAGCGCGTTTTGTGCTATCGTTTCACTTGCCATGTATCTTGTCAATTATGGTACTGTTTATGGTGGGGTATTATGGTACTCCGATCTGCGGAGCCGAGCCGAGCCGAGCCGAGCCGAGCCGAGCCGAGCCGAGCCGAGCCGAGCCGAGCCGAGCCGAGCCGAGCCGAGCCGAGCCGAGCCGAGCCGAGCCGAGCCGAGCCGAGCCGAGCCGAGCCGAGCCGAGCCGAGCCGAGCCGAGCCGAGCCGAGCCGAGCCGAGCCGAGCCGAGCCGAGCCGAGCCGAGCCGAGCCGAGCCGAGCCGAGCCGAGCCGAGCCGAGCCGAGCCGAGCCGAGCCGAGCCGAGCCGAGCCGAGCCGAGCCGAGCCGAGCCGAGCCGAGCCGAGCCGAGCCGAGCCGAGCCGAGCCGAGCCGAGCCGAGCCGAGCCGAGCCGAGCCGAGCCGAGCCGAGCCGAGCCGAGCCGAGCCGAGCCGAGCCGAGCCGAGCCGAGCCGAGCCGAGCCGAGCCGAGCCGAGCCGAGCCGAGCCGAGCCGAGCCGAGCCGAGCCGAGCCGAGCCGAGCCGAGCCGAGCCGAGCCGAGCCGAGCCGAGCCGAGCCGAGCCGAGCCGAGCCGAGCCGAGCCGAGCCGAGCCGAGCCGAGCCGAGCCGAGCCGAGCCGAGCCGAGCCGAGCCGAGCCGAGCCGAGCCGAGCCGAGCCGAGCCGAGCCGAGCCGAGCCGAGCCGAGCCGAGCCGAGCCGAGCCGAGCCGAGCCGAGCCGAGCCGAGCCGAGCCGAGCCGAGCCGAGCCGAGCCGAGCCGAGCCGAGCCGAGCCGAGCCGAGCCGAGCCGAGCCGAGCCGAGCCGAGCCGAGCCGAGCCGAGCCGAGCCGAGCCGAGCCGAGCCGAGCCGAGCCGAGCCGAGCCGAGCCGAGCCGAGCCGAGCCGAGCCGAGCCGAGCCGAGCCGAGCCGAGCCGAGCCGAGCCGAGCCGAGCCGAGCCGAGCCGAGCCGAGCCGAGCCGAGCCGAGCCGAGCCGAGCCGAGCCGAGCCGAGCCGAGCCGAGCCGAGCCGAGCCGAGCCGAGCCGAGCCGAGCCGAGCCGAGCCGAGCCGAGCCGAGCCGAGCCGAGCCGAGCCGAGCCGAGCCGAGCCGAGCCGAGCCGAGCCGAGCCGAGCCGAGCCGAGCCGAGCCGAGCCGAGCCGAGCCGAGCCGAGCCGAGCCGAGCCGAGCCGAGCCGAGCCGAGCCGAGCCGAGCCGAGCCGAGCCGAGCCGAGCCGAGCCGAGCCGAGCCGAGCCGAGCCGAGCCGAGCCGAGCCGAGCCGAGCCGAGCCGAGCCGAGCCGAGCCGAGCCGAGCCGAGCCGAGCCGAGCCGAGCCGAGCCGAGCCGAGCCGAGCCGAGCCGAGCCGAGCCGAGCCGAGCCGAGCCGAGCCGAGCCGAGCCGAGCCGAGCCGAGCCGAGCCGAGCCGAGCCGAGCCGAGCCGAGCCGAGCCGAGCCGAGCCGAGCCGAGCCGAGCCGAGCCGAGCCGAGCCGAGCCGAGCCGAGCCGAGCCGAGCCGAGCCGAGCCGAGCCGAGCCGAGCCGAGCCGAGCCGAGCCGAGCCGAGCCGAGCCGAGCCGAGCCGAGCCGAGCCGAGCCGAGCCGAGCAATGATAATAGCAAAAGAGCAAAAAATAATATATGCAATGTGTACTTGTGCGGCCGTAACCTGTAGGCTGTAAACTGTATCAGGCTAATCCATCATATTACATATCAATGGATTAAGAAATAAATTTCGTGTCTTTTTTGTTATTATGTAAATTGTTGTATCTCTTAAAATAATGTAACAATAAATTTGTTCGTTATAAACAAATTAATTTTACCAAAATCTGCCAACACTTTTTGTTTTACCTCAAGAAACCATGAAACTTTTGCTTAAGAAGTGTTCTTATATCTGTGACAGTTTTCGTGATACCATTTTTCTGCTGAAACTTCAAGGGGTGATTGCCCCCCTAAACTTGCGATTGGGCCGCTATAAAAAATACGTGTGCCTTATTTTCGCCTTTTTAATATATCCACCAAGTTTCATCAAAATCGGAGACGGTCTTACCAGCCGTAAGGGTGGGACCTAATGTACGCATCTTGCCACGTGACCCGGCCCGCCGCGGCAACAACTTGCTGAGGACCGTAATTTCTCCGTGGAGAGGAGGCATGTCGAGGAAGGAAAAAGGATATTTGGATTTGGATGTGCGTTTCGTCGCGGAATCGACCTCCTAGACTCATCAGTAGGTTTTTTTTGTTTACAAAAGTTTTATTCAAAAGATGCAGTATTAGCTATGGATGATTACATTGTATACATGTAGTGAATAATCCACGGTGCAAATATCTTAATTTACTAGACGTAAATCTGAACTAAGTGCGCGTTTTGTGCTATCGTTTCACTTGCCGTGTATCTTGTCAATTATGGTACTGTTTATGGTGGTGTATTATGGTACTCCGATCTGCGGAGCCGAGCCGAGCCGAGCCGAGCCGAGCCGAGCAGAGCAGAGCCGAGCCGAGCCGAGCCGAGCCGAGCCGAGCCGAGCCGAGCCGAGCCGAGCCGAGCCGAGCCGAGCCGAGCCGAGCCGAGCCGAGCCGAGCCGAGCCGAGCCGAGCCGAGCCGAGCCGAGCCGAGCCGAGCCGAGCCGAGCCGAGCCGAGCCGAGCCGAGCCGAGCCGAGCCGAGCCGAGCCGAGCCGAGCCGAGCCGAGCCGAGCCGAGCCGAGCCGAGCCGAGCCGAGCCGAGCCGAGCCGAGCCGAGCCGAGCCGAGCCGAGCCGAGCCGAGCCGAGCCGAGCCGAGCCGAGCCGAGCCGAGCCGAGCCGAGCCGAGCCGAGCCGAGCCGAGCCGAGCCGAGCCGAGCCGAGCCGAGCCGAGCCGAGCCGAGCCGAGCCGAGCCGAGCCGAGCCGAGCCGAGCCGAGCCGAGCCGAGCCGAGCCGAGCCGAGCCGAGCCGAGCCGAGCCGAGCCGAGCCGAGCCGAGCCGAGCCGAGCCGAGCCGAGCCGAGCCGAGCCGAGCCGAGCCGAGCCGAGCCGAGCCGAGCCGAGCCGAGCCGAGCCGAGCCGAGCCGAGCCGAGCCGAGCCGAGCCGAGCCGAGCCGAGCCGAGCCGAGCCGAGCCGAGCCGAGCCGAGCCGAGCCGAGCCGAGCCGAGCCGAGCCGAGCCGAGCCGAGCCGAGCCGAGCCGAGCCGAGCCGAGCCGAGCCGAGCCGAGCCGAGCCGAGCCGAGCCGAGCCGAGCCGAGCCGAGCCGAGCCGAGCCGAGCCGAGCCGAGCCGAGCCGAGCCGAGCCGAGCCGAGCCGAGCCGAGCCGAGCCGAGCCGAGCCGAGCCGAGCCGAGCCGAGCCGAGCCGAGCCGAGCCGAGCCGAGCCGAGCCGAGCCGAGCCGAGCCGAGCCGAGCCGAGCCGAGCCGAGCCGAGCCGAGCCGAGCCGAGCCGAGCCGAGCCGAGCCGAGCCGAGCCGAGCCGAGCCGAGCCGAGCCGAGCCGAGCCGAGCCGAGCCGAGCCGAGCCGAGCCGAGCCGAGCCGAGCCGAGCCGAGCCGAGCCGAGCCGAGCCGAGCCGAGCCGAGCCGAGCCGAGCCGAGCCGAGCCGAGCCGAGCCGAGCCGAGCCGAGCCGAGCAATGATAATAGCAAAAGAGCAAAAAATAATATATGCAATGTGTACTTGTGCGGCCGTAACCTGTAGGCTGTAAACTGTATCAGGCTAATCCATCATATTACATATCAATGGATTAAGAAATAAATTTCGTGTCTTTTTTGTTATTATGTAAATTGTTGTATCTCTTAAAATAATGTAACAATAAATTTGTTCGTTATAAACAAATTAATTTTACCAAAATCTGCCAACACTTTTTGTTTTACCTCAAGAAACCATGAAACTTTTGCTTAAGAAGTGTTCTTATATCTGTGACAGTTTTCGTGATACCATTTTTCTGCTGAAACTTCAAGGGGTGATTGCCCCCCTAAACTTGCGATTGGGCCGCTATAAAAAATACGTGTGCCTTATTTTCGCCTTTTTAATATATCCACCAAGTTTCATCAAAATCGGAGACGGTCTTACCAGCCGTAAGGGTGGGACCTAATGTACGCATCTTGCCACGTGACCCGGCCCGCCGCGGCAACAACTTGCTGAGGACCGTAATTTCTCCGTGGAGAGGAGGCATGTCGAGGAAGGAAAAAGGATATTTGGATTTGGATGTGCGTTTCGTCGCGGAATCGACCTCCTAGACTCATCAGTAGGTTTTTTTTGTTTACAAAAGTTTTATTCAAAAGATGCAGTATTAGCTATGGATGATTACATTGTATACATGTAGTGAATAATCCACGGTGCAAATATCTTAATTTACTAGACGTAAATCTGAACTAAGTGCGCGTTTTGTGCTATCGTTTCACTTGCCGTGTATCTTGTCAATTATGGTACTGTTTATGGTGGTGTATTATGGTACTCCGATCTGCGGAGCCGAGCCGAGCCGAGCCGAGCCGAGCCGAGCAGAGCAGAGCCGAGCCGAGCCGAGCCGAGCCGAGCCGAGCCGAGCCGAGCCGAGCCGAGCCGAGCCGAGCCGAGCCGAGCCGAGCCGAGCCGAGCCGAGCCGAGCCGAGCCGAGCCGAGCCGAGCCGAGCCGAGCCGAGCCGAGCCGAGCCGAGCCGAGCCGAGCCGAGCCGAGCCGAGCCGAGCCGAGCCGAGCCGAGCCGAGCCGAGCCGAGCCGAGCCGAGCCGAGCCGAGCCGAGCCGAGCCGAGCCGAGCCGAGCCGAGCCGAGCCGAGCCGAGCCGAGCCGAGCCGAGCCGAGCCGAGCCGAGCCGAGCCGAGCCGAGCCGAGCCGAGCCGAGCCGAGCCGAGCCGAGCCGAGCCGAGCCGAGCCGAGCCGAGCCGAGCCGAGCCGAGCCGAGCCGAGCCGAGCCGAGCCGAGCCGAGCCGAGCCGAGCCGAGCCGAGCCGAGCCGAGCCGAGCCGAGCCGAGCCGAGCCGAGCCGAGCCGAGCCGAGCCGAGCCGAGCCGAGCCGAGCCGAGCCGAGCCGAGCCGAGCCGAGCCGAGCCGAGCCGAGCCGAGCCGAGCCGAGCCGAGCCGAGCCGAGCCGAGCCGAGCCGAGCCGAGCCGAGCCGAGCCGAGCCGAGCCGAGCCGAGCCGAGCCGAGCCGAGCCGAGCCGAGCCGAGCCGAGCCGAGCCGAGCCGAGCCGAGCCGAGCCGAGCCGAGCCGAGCCGAGCCGAGCCGAGCCGAGCCGAGCCGAGCCGAGCCGAGCCGAGCCGAGCCGAGCCGAGCCGAGCCGAGCCGAGCCGAGCCGAGCCGAGCCGAGCCGAGCCGAGCCGAGCCGAGCCGAGCCGAGCCGAGCCGAGCCGAGCCGAGCCGAGCCGAGCCGAGCCGAGCCGAGCCGAGCCGAGCCGAGCCGAGCCGAGCCGAGCCGAGCCGAGCCGAGCCGAGCCGAGCCGAGCCGAGCCGAGCCGAGCCGAGCCGAGCCGAGCCGAGCCGAGCCGAGCCGAGCCGAGCCGAGCCGAGCCGAGCCGAGCCGAGCCGAGCCGAGCCGAGCCGAGCCGAGCCGAGCCGAGCCGAGCCGAGCCGAGCCGAGCCGAGCCGAGCCGAGCCGAGCCGAGCCGAGCCGAGCCGAGCCGAGCCGAGCCGAGCCGAGCCGAGCCGAGCCGAGCCGAGCCGAGCCGAGCCGAGCCGAGCCGAGCCGAGCCGAGCCGAGCCGAGCCGAGCCGAGCCGAGCCGAGCCGAGCCGAGCCGAGCCGAGCCGAGCCGAGCCGAGCCGAGCCGAGCCGAGCCGAGCCGAGCCGAGCCGAGCCGAGCCGAGCCGAGCCGAGCCGAGCCGAGCCGAGCCGAGCCGAGCCGAGCCGAGCCGAGCCGAGCCGAGCCGAGCCGAGCCGAGCCGAGCCGAGCCGAGCAATAATAATAGCAAAAGAGCAAAAAATAATATATGCAATGTGTACTTGTGCGGCCGTAGCCTGTAGGCTGTAGACTGTAGCAGGCAAATCCATCATATTACATATCAATGGATTAAGAAATAAATTTCGGGTCTTTTTTGTTATTATGTAAATTGTTGTATCTCTTAAAATAATGTAACAATAAATTTGTTCGTTATAAACAAATTAATTTTACCAAAATCTGCCACCACTTTTTGATTTACCTCAAGAAACCATGAAACTTTTGCTTAAGAAGTGTTCTTATATCTGTGACAGTTTTCGTGATACCATTTTTCTGCTGAAATTTCAAGGGGTGATTGCAACCCTAAACTTGCGATTGGGCCGATATAAAAAATACGTGTGCCTTATTTTCGCCTGCTTAATATATCCACCAAGTTTCATCAAAATCGGAGACGGTCTTACCAGCCCTAAGGTGGGACCTAATGTATGCATCTTGCCACGTGTCCCGGCCCGCCGCGGCAACAACTTGCTGGGGACCGTAATTTCTCCGTGGAGAGGAGGCATGTCGAGGAAGGAAAAAGGATATTTGGATTTGGATGTGCGTTTCGTCTCGGAATCGACGTCCTAGACTCATCAGTAGGTTTTTTTTTGTTTACAAAAGTTTTATTCAAAAGATGCAGTATTAGCTATGGATGATTACATTGTATACATGTAGTGAATAATCCACGGTGCAAATATTTTAATTTACTAGACGTAAATCTGAACTAAGAGCGCGTTTTGTGCTATCGTTTCACTTGCCATGTATCTTGTCAATTATGGTACTGTTTATGGTGGGGTATTATGGTACTCCGATCTGCGGAGCCGAGCCGAGCCGAGCCGAGCCGAGCCGAGCCGAGCCGAGCCGAGCCGAGCCGAGCCGAGCCGAGCCGAGCCGAGCCGAGCCGAGCCGAGCCGAGCCGAGCCGAGCCGAGCCGAGCCGAGCCGAGCCGAGCCGAGCCGAGCCGAGCCGAGCCGAGCCGAGCCGAGCCGAGCCGAGCCGAGCAATAATAATAGCAAAAGAGCAAAAAATAATATATGCAATGTGTACTTGTGCGGCCGTAGCCTGTAGGCTGTAGACTGTAGCAGGCAAATCCATCATATTACATATCAATGGATTAAGAAATAAATTTCGGGTCTTTTTTGTTATTATGTAAATTGTTGTATCTCTTAAAATAATGTAACAATAAATTTGTTCGTTATAAACAAATTAATTTTACCAAAATCTGCCACCACTTTTTGATTTACCTCAAGAAACCATGAAACTTTTGCTTAAGAAGTGTTCTTATATCTGTGACAGTTTTCGTGATACCATTTTTCTGCTGAAATTTCAAGGGGTGATTGCAACCCTAAACTTGCGATTGGGCCGATATAAAAAATACGTGTGCCTTATTTTCGCCTGCTTAATATATCCACCAAGTTTCATCAAAATCGGAGACGGTCTTACCAGCCCTAAGGTGGGACCTAATGTATGCATCTTGCCACGTGTCCCGGCCCGCCGCGGCAACAACTTGCTGGGGACCGTAATTTCTCCGTGGAGAGGAGGCATGTCGAGGAAGGAAAAAGGATATTTGGATTTGGATGTGCGTTTCGTCTCGGAATCGACGTCCTAGACTCATCAGTAGGTTTTTTTTTGTTTACAAAAGTTTTATTCAAAAGATGCAGTATTAGCTATGGATGATTACATTGTATACATGTAGTGAATAATCCACGGTGCAAATATTTTAATTTACTAGACGTAAATCTGAACTAAGAGCGCGTTTTGTGCTATCGTTTCACTTGCCATGTATCTTGTCAATTATGGTACTGTTTATGGTGGGGTATTATGGTACTCCGATCTGCGGAGCCGAGCCGAGCCGAGCCGAGCCGAGCCGAGCCGAGCCGAGCCGAGCCGAGCCGAGCCGAGCCGAGCCGAGCCGAGCCGAGCCGAGCCGAGCCGAGCCGAGCCGAGCCGAGCCGAGCCGAGCCGAGCCGAGCCGAGCCGAGCCGAGCCGAGCCGAGCCGAGCCGAGCCGAGCCGAGCCGAGCCGAGCAATAATAATAGCAAAAGAGCAAAAAATAATATATGCAATGTGTACTTGTGCGGCCGTAGCCTGTAGGCTGTAGACTGTAGCAGGCAAATCCATCATATTACATATCAATGGATTAAGAAATAAATTTCGGGTCTTTTTTGTTATTATGTAAATTGTTGTATCTCTTAAAATAATGTAACAATAAATTTGTTCGTTATAAACAAATTAATTTTACCAAAATCTGCCACCACTTTTTGATTTACCTCAAGAAACCATGAAACTTTTGCTTAAGAAGTGTTCTTATATCTGTGACAGTTTTCGTGATACCATTTTTCTGCTGAAATTTCAAGGGGTGATTGCAACCCTAAACTTGCGATTGGGCCGATATAAAAAATACGTGTGCCTTATTTTCGCCTGCTTAATATATCCACCAAGTTTCATCAAAATCGGAGACGGTCTTACCAGCCCTAAGGTGGGACCTAATGTATGCATCTTGCCACGTGTCCCGGCCCGCCGCGGCAACAACTTGCTGGGGACCGTAATTTCTCCGTGGAGAGGAGGCATGTCGAGGAAGGAAAAAGGATATTTGGATTTGGATGTGCGTTTCGTCTCGGAATCGACGTCCTAGACTCATCAGTAGGTTTTTTTTTGTTTACAAAAGTTTTATTCAAAAGATGCAGTATTAGCTATGGATGATTACATTGTATACATGTAGTGAATAATCCACGGTGCAAATATTTTAATTTACTAGACGTAAATCTGAACTAAGAGCGCGTTTTGTGCTATCGTTTCACTTGCCATGTATCTTGTCAATTATGGTACTGTTTATGGTGGGGTATTATGGTACTCCGATCTGCGGAGCCGAGCCGAGCCGAGCCGAGCCGAGCCGAGCCGAGCCGAGCCGAGCCGAGCCGAGCCGAGCCGAGCCGAGCCGAGCCGAGCCGAGCCGAGCCGAGCCGAGCCGAGCCGAGCCGAGCCGAGCCGAGCCGAGCCGAGCCGAGCCGAGCCGAGCAATAATAATAGCAAAAGAGCAAAAAATAATATATGCAATGTGTACTTGTGCGGCCGTAGCCTGTAGGCTGTAGACTGTAGCAGGCAAATCCATCATATTACATATCAATGGATTAAGAAATAAATTTCGGGTCTTTTTTGTTATTATGTAAATTGTTGTATCTCTTAAAATAATGTAACAATAAATTTGTTCGTTATAAACAAATTAATTTTACCAAAATCTGCCACCACTTTTTGATTTACCTCAAGAAACCATGAAACTTTTGCTTAAGAAGTGTTCTTATATCTGTGACAGTTTTCGTGATACCATTTTTCTGCTGAAATTTCAAGGGGTGATTGCAACCCTAAACTTGCGATTGGGCCGATATAAAAAATACGTGTGCCTTATTTTCGCCTGCTTAATATATCCACCAAGTTTCATCAAAATCGGAGACGGTCTTACCAGCCCTAAGGTGGGACCTAATGTATGCATCTTGCCACGTGTCCCGGCCCGCCGCGGCAACAACTTGCTGGAGTTTCATCAAAATCGGAGACGGTCTTACCAGCCCTAAGGTGGGACCTAATGTATGCATCTTGCCACGTGTCCCGGCCCGCCGCGGCAACAACTTGCTGGGGACCGTAATTTCTCCGTGGAGAGGAGGCATGTCGAGGAAGGAAAAAGGATATTTGGATTTGGATGTGCGTTTCGTCTCGGAATCGACGTCCTAGACTCATCAGTAGGTTTTTTTTTGTTTACAAAAGTTTTATTCAAAAGATGCAGTATTAGCTATGGATGATTACATTGTATACATGTAGTGAATAATCCACGGTGCAAATATTTTAATTTACTAGACGTAAATCTGAACTAAGAGCGCGTTTTGTGCTATCGTTTCACTTGCCATGTATCTTGTCAATTATGGTACTGTTTATGGTGGGGTATTATGGTACTCCGATCTGCGGAGCCGAGCCGAGCCGAGCCGAGCCGAGCCGAGCCGAGCCGAGCCGAGCCGAGCCGAGCCGAGCCGAGCCGAGCCGAGCCGAGCCGAGCCGAGCCGAGCCGAGCCGAGCCGAGCCGAGCCGAGCCGAGCCGAGCCGAGCCGAGCCGAGCCGAGCCGAGCCGAGCCGAGCCGAGCCGAGCCGAGCCGAGCCGAGCCGAGCCGAGCCGAGCCGAGCCGAGCCGAGCCGAGCCGAGCCGAGCCGAGCCGAGCCGAGCCGAGCCGAGCCGAGCCGAGCCGAGCCGAGCCGAGCCGAGCCGAGCCGAGCCGAGCCGAGCCGAGCCGAGCCGAGCCGAGCCGAGCCGAGCCGAGCCGAGCCGAGCCGAGCCGAGCCGAGCCGAGCCGAGCCGAGCCGAGCCGAGCCGAGCCGAGCCGAGCCGAGCCGAGCCGAGCCGAGCCGAGCCGAGCCGAGCCGAGCCGAGCCGAGCCGAGCCGAGCCGAGCCGAGCCGAGCCGAGCCGAGCCGAGCCGAGCCGAGCCGAGCCGAGCCGAGCCGAGCCGAGCCGAGCCGAGCCGAGCCGAGCCGAGCCGAGCCGAGCCGAGCCGAGCCGAGCCGAGCCGAGCCGAGCCGAGCCGAGCCGAGCCGAGCCGAGCCGAGCCGAGCCGAGCCGAGCCGAGCCGAGCCGAGCCGAGCCGAGCCGAGCCGAGCCGAGCCGAGCCGAGCCGAGCCGAGCCGAGCCGAGCCGAGCCGAGCCGAGCCGAGCCGAGCCGAGCCGAGCCGAGCCGAGCCGAGCCGAGCCGAGCCGAGCCGAGCCGAGCCGAGCCGAGCCGAGCCGAGCCGAGCCGAGCCGAGCCGAGCCGAGCCGAGCCGAGCCGAGCCGAGCCGAGCCGAGCCGAGCCGAGCCGAGCCGAGCCGAGCCGAGCCGAGCCGAGCCGAGCCGAGCCGAGCCGAGCCGAGCCGAGCCGAGCCGAGCCGAGCCGAGCCGAGCCGAGCCGAGCCGAGCCGAGCCGAGCCGAGCCGAGCCGAGCCGAGCCGAGCCGAGCCGAGCCGAGCCGAGCCGAGCCGAGCCGAGCCGAGCCGAGCCGAGCCGAGCCGAGCCGAGCCGAGCCGAGCCGAGCCGAGCCGAGCCGAGCCGAGCCGAGCCGAGCCGAGCCGAGCCGAGCCGAGCCGAGCCGAGCCGAGCCGAGCCGAGCCGAGCCGAGCCGAGCCGAGCCGAGCCGAGCCGAGCCGAGCCGAGCCGAGCCGAGCCGAGCCGAGCCGAGCCGAGCCGAGCCGAGCCGAGCCGAGCCGAGCCGAGCAATAATAATAGCAAAAGAGCAAAAAATAATATATGCAATGTGTACTTGTGCGGCCGTAGCCTGTAGGCTGTAGACTGTAGCAGGCAAATCCATCATATTACATATCAATGGATTAAGAAATAAATTTCGGGTCTTTTTTGTTATTATGTAAATTGTTGTATCTCTTAAAATAATGTAACAATAAATTTGTTCGTTATAAACAAATTAATTTTACCAAAATCTGCCACCACTTTTTGATTTACCTCAAGAAACCATGAAACTTTTGCTTAAGAAGTGTTCTTATATCTGTGACAGTTTTCGTGATACCATTTTTCTGCTGAAATTTCAAGGGGTGATTGCAACCCTAAACTTGCGATTGGGCCGATATAAAAAATACGTGTGCCTTATTTTCGCCTGCTTAATATATCCACCAAGTTTCATCAAAATCGGAGACGGTCTTACCAGCCCTAAGGTGGGACCTAATGTATGCATCTTGCCACGTGTCCCGGCCCGCCGCGGCAACAACTTGCTGGGGACCGTAATTTCTCCGTGGAGAGGAGGCATGTCGAGGAAGGAAAAAGGATATTTGGATTTGGATGTGCGTTTCGTCTCGGAATCGACGTCCTAGACTCATCAGTAGGTTTTTTTTTGTTTACAAAAGTTTTATTCAAAAGATGCAGTATTAGCTATGGATGATTACATTGTATACATGTAGTGAATAATCCACGGTGCAAATATTTTAATTTACTAGACGTAAATCTGAACTAAGAGCGCGTTTTGTGCTATCGTTTCACTTGCCATGTATCTTGTCAATTATGGTACTGTTTATGGTGGGGTATTATGGTACTCCGATCTGCGGAGCCGAGCCGAGCCGAGCCGAGCCGAGCCGAGCCGAGCCGAGCCGAGCCGAGCCGAGCCGAGCCGAGCCGAGCCGAGCCGAGCCGAGCCGAGCCGAGCCGAGCCGAGCCGAGCAATAATAATAGCAAAAGAGCAAAAAATAATATATGCAATGTGTACTTGTGCGGCCGTAGCCTGTAGGCTGTAGACTGTAGCAGGCAAATCCATCATATTACATATCAATGGATTAAGAAATAAATTTCGGGTCTTTTTTGTTATTATGTAAATTGTTGTATCTCTTAAAATAATGTAACAATAAATTTGTTCGTTATAAACAAATTAATTTTACCAAAATCTGCCACCACTTTTTGATTTACCTCAAGAAACCATGAAACTTTTGCTTAAGAAGTGTTCTTATATCTGTGACAGTTTTCGTGATACCATTTTTCTGCTGAAATTTCAAGGGGTGATTGCAACCCTAAACTTGCGATTGGGCCGATATAAAAAATACGTGTGCCTTATTTTCGCCTGCTTAATATATCCACCAAGTTTCATCAAAATCGGAGACGGTCTTACCAGCCCTAAGGTGGGACCTAATGTATGCATCTTGCCACGTGTCCCGGCCCGCCGCGGCAACAACTTGCTGGGGACCGTAATTTCTCCGTGGAGAGGAGGCATGTCGAGGAAGGAAAAAGGATATTTGGATTTGGATGTGCGTTTCGTCTCGGAATCGACGTCCTAGACTCATCAGTAGGTTTTTTTTTGTTTACAAAAGTTTTATTCAAAAGATGCAGTATTAGCTATGGATGATTACATTGTATACATGTAGTGAATAATCCACGGTGCAAATATTTTAATTTACTAGACGTAAATCTGAACTAAGAGCGCGTTTTGTGCTATCGTTTCACTTGCCATGTATCTTGTCAATTATGGTACTGTTTATGGTGGGGTATTATGGTACTCCGATCTGCGGAGCCGAGCCGAGCCGAGCCGAGCCGAGCCGAGCCGAGCCGAGCCGAGCCGAGCCGAGCCGAGCCGAGCCGAGCCGAGCCGAGCCGAGCCGAGCCGAGCCGAGCCGAGCCGAGCCGAGCCGAGCCGAGCCGAGCCGAGCCGAGCCGAGCCGAGCCGAGCCGAGCCGAGCCGAGCCGAGCCGAGCCGAGCCGAGCCGAGCCGAGCCGAGCCGAGCCGAGCCGAGCCGAGCCGAGCCGAGCCGAGCCGAGCCGAGCCGAGCCGAGCCGAGCCGAGCCGAGCCGAGCCGAGCCGAGCCGAGCCGAGCCGAGCCGAGCCGAGCCGAGCCGAGCCGAGCCGAGCCGAGCCGAGCCGAGCCGAGCCGAGCCGAGCCGAGCCGAGCCGAGCCGAGCCGAGCCGAGCCGAGCCGAGCCGAGCCGAGCCGAGCCGAGCCGAGCCGAGCCGAGCCGAGCCGAGCCGAGCCGAGCCGAGCCGAGCCGAGCCGAGCCGAGCCGAGCCGAGCCGAGCCGAGCCGAGCCGAGCCGAGCCGAGCCGAGCCGAGCCGAGCCGAGCCGAGCCGAGCCGAGCCGAGCCGAGCCGAGCCGAGCCGAGCCGAGCCGAGCCGAGCCGAGCCGAGCCGAGCCGAGCCGAGCCGAGCCGAGCCGAGCCGAGCCGAGCCGAGCCGAGCCGAGCCGAGCCGAGCCGAGCCGAGCCGAGCCGAGCCGAGCCGAGCCGAGCCGAGCCGAGCCGAGCCGAGCCGAGCCGAGCCGAGCCGAGCCGAGCCGAGCCGAGCCGAGCCGAGCCGAGCCGAGCCGAGCCGAGCCGAGCCGAGCCGAGCCGAGCCGAGCCGAGCCGAGCCGAGCCGAGCCGAGCCGAGCCGAGCCGAGCCGAGCCGAGCCGAGCCGAGCCGAGCCGAGCCGAGCCGAGCCGAGCCGAGCCGAGCCGAGCCGAGCCGAGCCGAGCCGAGCCGAGCCGAGCCGAGCCGAGCCGAGCCGAGCCGAGCCGAGCCGAGCCGAGCCGAGCCGAGCCGAGCCGAGCCGAGCCGAGCCGAGCCGAGCCGAGCCGAGCCGAGCCGAGCCGAGCCGAGCCGAGCCGAGCCGAGCCGAGCCGAGCCGAGCCGAGCCGAGCCGAGCCGAGCCGAGCCGAGCCGAGCCGAGCCGAGCCGAGCCGAGCCGAGCCGAGCCGAGCCGAGCCGAGCCGAGCCGAGCCGAGCCGAGCCGAGCCGAGCCGAGCCGAGCCGAGCCGAGCCGAGCCGAGCCGAGCCGAGCCGAGCCGAGCCGAGCCGAGCCGAGCCGAGCCGAGCCGAGCCGAGCCGAGCCGAGCCGAGCCGAGCCGAGCCGAGCCGAGCCGAGCCGAGCCGAGCCGAGCCGAGCCGAGCCGAGCCGAGCCGAGCCGAGCCGAGCCGAGCCGAGCCGAGCCGAGCCGAGCCGAGCCGAGCCGAGCCGAGCCGAGCCGAGCCGAGCCGAGCCGAGCCGAGCCGAGCCGAGCCGAGCCGAGCCGAGCCGAGCCGAGCAATAATAATAGCAAAAGAGCAAAAAATAATATATGCAATGTGTACTTGTGCGGCCGTAGCCTGTAGGCTGTAGACTGTAGCAGGCAAATCCATCATATTACATATCAATGGATTAAGAAATAAATTTCGGGTCTTTTTTGTTATTATGTAAATTGTTGTATCTCTTAAAATAATGTAACAATAAATTTGTTCGTTATAAACAAATTAATTTTACCAAAATCTGCCACCACTTTTTGATTTACCTCAAGAAACCATGAAACTTTTGCTTAAGAAGTGTTCTTATATCTGTGACAGTTTTCGTGATACCATTTTTCTGCTGAAATTTCAAGGGGTGATTGCAACCCTAAACTTGCGATTGGGCCGATATAAAAAATACGTGTGCCTTATTTTCGCCTGCTTAATATATCCACCAAGTTTCATCAAAATCGGAGACGGTCTTACCAGCCCTAAGGTGGGACCTAATGTATGCATCTTGCCACGTGTCCCGGCCCGCCGCGGCAACAACTTGCTGGGGACCGTAATTTCTCCGTGGAGAGGAGGCATGTCGAGGAAGGAAAAAGGATATTTGGATTTGGATGTGCGTTTCGTCTCGGAATCGACGTCCTAGACTCATCAGTAGGTTTTTTTTTGTTTACAAAAGTTTTATTCAAAAGATGCAGTATTAGCTATGGATGATTACATTGTATACATGTAGTGAATAATCCACGGTGCAAATATTTTAATTTACTAGACGTAAATCTGAACTAAGAGCGCGTTTTGTGCTATCGTTTCACTTGCCATGTATCTTGTCAATTATGGTACTGTTTATGGTGGGGTATTATGGTACTCCGATCTGCGGAGCCGAGCCGAGCCGAGCCGAGCCGAGCCGAGCCGAGCCGAGCCGAGCCGAGCCGAGCCGAGCCGAGCCGAGCCGAGCCGAGCCGAGCCGAGCCGAGCCGAGCCGAGCCGAGCCGAGCCGAGCCGAGCCGAGCCGAGCCGAGCCGAGCCGAGCCGAGCCGAGCCGAGCCGAGCCGAGCCGAGCCGAGCCGAGCCGAGCCGAGCCGAGCCGAGCCGAGCCGAGCCGAGCCGAGCCGAGCCGAGCCGAGCCGAGCCGAGCCGAGCCGAGCCGAGCCGAGCCGAGCCGAGCCGAGCCGAGCCGAGCCGAGCCGAGCCGAGCCGAGCCGAGCCGAGCCGAGCCGAGCCGAGCCGAGCCGAGCCGAGCCGAGCCGAGCCGAGCCGAGCCGAGCCGAGCCGAGCCGAGCCGAGCCGAGCCGAGCCGAGCCGAGCCGAGCCGAGCCGAGCCGAGCCGAGCCGAGCCGAGCCGAGCCGAGCCGAGCCGAGCCGAGCCGAGCCGAGCCGAGCCGAGCCGAGCCGAGCCGAGCCGAGCCGAGCCGAGCCGAGCCGAGCCGAGCCGAGCCGAGCCGAGCCGAGCCGAGCCGAGCCGAGCCGAGCCGAGCCGAGCCGAGCCGAGCCGAGCCGAGCCGAGCCGAGCCGAGCCGAGCCGAGCCGAGCCGAGCCGAGCCGAGCCGAGCCGAGCCGAGCCGAGCCGAGCCGAGCCGAGCCGAGCCGAGCCGAGCCGAGCCGAGCCGAGCCGAGCCGAGCCGAGCCGAGCCGAGCCGAGCCGAGCCGAGCCGAGCCGAGCCGAGCCGAGCCGAGCCGAGCCGAGCCGAGCCGAGCCGAGCCGAGCCGAGCCGAGCCGAGCCGAGCCGAGCCGAGCCGAGCCGAGCCGAGCCGAGCCGAGCCGAGCCGAGCCGAGCCGAGCCGAGCCGAGCCGAGCCGAGCCGAGCCGAGCCGAGCCGAGCCGAGCCGAGCCGAGCCGAGCCGAGCCGAGCCGAGCCGAGCCGAGCCGAGCCGAGCCGAGCCGAGCCGAGCCGAGCCGAGCCGAGCCGAGCCGAGCCGAGCCGAGCCGAGCCGAGCCGAGCCGAGCCGAGCCGAGCCGAGCCGAGCCGAGCCGAGCCGAGCCGAGCCGAGCCGAGCCGAGCCGAGCCGAGCCGAGCCGAGCCGAGCCGAGCCGAGCCGAGCCGAGCCGAGCCGAGCCGAGCCGAGCCGAGCCGAGCCGAGCCGAGCCGAGCCGAGCCGAGCCGAGCCGAGCCGAGCCGAGCCGAGCCGAGCCGAGCCGAGCCGAGCCGAGCCGAGCCGAGCCGAGCCGAGCCGAGCCGAGCCGAGCCGAGCCGAGCCGAGCCGAGCCGAGCCGAGCCGAGCCGAGCCGAGCCGAGCCGAGCCGAGCCGAGCCGAGCCGAGCCGAGCCGAGCCGAGCCGAGCCGAGCCGAGCCGAGCCGAGCCGAGCCGAGCCGAGCCGAGCCGAGCCGAGCCGAGCCGAGCCGAGCAATGATAATAGCAAAAGAGCAAAAAATAATATATGCAATGTGTACTTGTGCGGCCGTAACCTGTAGGCTGTAAACTGTATCAGGCTAATCCATCATATTACATATCAATGGATTAAGAAATAAATTTCGTGTCTTTTTTGTTATTATGTAAATTGTTGTATCTCTTAAAATAATGTAACAATAAATTTGTTCGTTATAAACAAATTAATTTTACCAAAATCTGCCAACACTTTTTGTTTTACCTCAAGAAACCATGAAACTTTTGCTTAAGAAGTGTTCTTATATCTGTGACAGTTTTCGTGATACCATTTTTCTGCTGAAACTTCAAGGGGTGATTGCCCCCCTAAACTTGCGATTGGGCCGCTATAAAAAATACGTGTGCCTTATTTTCGCCTTTTTAATATATCCACCAAGTTTCATCAAAATCGGAGACGGTCTTACCAGCCGTAAGGGTGGGACCTAATGTACGCATCTTGCCACGTGACCCGGCCCGCCGCGGCAACAACTTGCTGAGGACCGTAATTTCTCCGTGGAGAGGAGGCATGTCGAGGAAGGAAAAAGGATATTTGGATTTGGATGTGCGTTTCGTCGCGGAATCGACCTCCTAGACTCATCAGTAGGTTTTTTTTGTTTACAAAAGTTTTATTCAAAAGATGCAGTATTAGCTATGGATGATTACATTGTATACATGTAGTGAATAATCCACGGTGCAAATATCTTAATTTACTAGACGTAAATCTGAACTAAGTGCGCGTTTTGTGCTATCGTTTCACTTGCCGTGTATCTTGTCAATTATGGTACTGTTTATGGTGGTGTATTATGGTACTCCGATCTGCGGAGCCGAGCCGAGCCGAGCCGAGCCGAGCCGAGCAGAGCAGAGCCGAGCCGAGCCGAGCCGAGCCGAGCCGAGCCGAGCCGAGCCGAGCCGAGCCGAGCCGAGCCGAGCCGAGCCGAGCCGAGCCGAGCCGAGCCGAGCCGAGCCGAGCCGAGCCGAGCCGAGCCGAGCCGAGCCGAGCCGAGCCGAGCCGAGCCGAGCCGAGCCGAGCCGAGCCGAGCCGAGCCGAGCCGAGCCGAGCCGAGCCGAGCCGAGCCGAGCCGAGCCGAGCCGAGCCGAGCCGAGCCGAGCCGAGCCGAGCCGAGCCGAGCCGAGCCGAGCCGAGCCGAGCCGAGCCGAGCCGAGCCGAGCCGAGCCGAGCCGAGCCGAGCCGAGCCGAGCCGAGCCGAGCCGAGCCGAGCCGAGCCGAGCCGAGCCGAGCCGAGCCGAGCCGAGCCGAGCCGAGCCGAGCCGAGCCGAGCCGAGCCGAGCCGAGCCGAGCCGAGCCGAGCCGAGCCGAGCCGAGCCGAGCCGAGCCGAGCCGAGCCGAGCCGAGCCGAGCCGAGCCGAGCCGAGCCGAGCCGAGCCGAGCCGAGCCGAGCCGAGCCGAGCCGAGCCGAGCCGAGCCGAGCCGAGCCGAGCCGAGCCGAGCCGAGCCGAGCCGAGCCGAGCCGAGCCGAGCCGAGCCGAGCCGAGCCGAGCCGAGCCGAGCCGAGCCGAGCCGAGCCGAGCCGAGCCGAGCCGAGCCGAGCCGAGCCGAGCCGAGCCGAGCCGAGCCGAGCCGAGCCGAGCCGAGCCGAGCCGAGCCGAGCCGAGCCGAGCCGAGCCGAGCCGAGCCGAGCCGAGCCGAGCCGAGCCGAGCCGAGCCGAGCCGAGCCGAGCCGAGCCGAGCCGAGCCGAGCCGAGCCGAGCCGAGCCGAGCCGAGCCGAGCCGAGCCGAGCCGAGCCGAGCCGAGCCGAGCCGAGCCGAGCCGAGCCGAGCCGAGCCGAGCCGAGCCGAGCCGAGCCGAGCCGAGCCGAGCCGAGCCGAGCCGAGCCGAGCCGAGCCGAGCCGAGCCGAGCCGAGCCGAGCCGAGCCGAGCCGAGCCGAGCCGAGCCGAGCCGAGCCGAGCCGAGCCGAGCCGAGCCGAGCCGAGCCGAGCCGAGCCGAGCCGAGCCGAGCCGAGCCGAGCCGAGCCGAGCCGAGCCGAGCCGAGCCGAGCCGAGCCGAGCCGAGCCGAGCCGAGCCGAGCCGAGCCGAGCCGAGCCGAGCCGAGCCGAGCCGAGCCGAGCCGAGCAATGATAATAGCAAAAGAGCAAAAAATAATATATGCAATGTGTACTTGTGCGGCCGTAACCTGTAGGCTGTAAACTGTATCAGGCTAATCCATCATATTACATATCAATGGATTAAGAAATAAATTTCGTGTCTTTTTTGTTATTATGTAAATTGTTGTATCTCTTAAAATAATGTAACAATAAATTTGTTCGTTATAAACAAATTAATTTTACCAAAATCTGCCAACACTTTTTGTTTTACCTCAAGAAACCATGAAACTTTTGCTTAAGAAGTGTTCTTATATCTGTGACAGTTTTCGTGATACCATTTTTCTGCTGAAACTTCAAGGGGTGATTGCCCCCCTAAACTTGCGATTGGGCCGCTATAAAAAATACGTGTGCCTTATTTTCGCCTTTTTAATATATCCACCAAGTTTCATCAAAATCGGAGACGGTCTTACCAGCCGTAAGGGTGGGACCTAATGTACGCATCTTGCCACGTGACCCGGCCCGCCGCGGCAACAACTTGCTGAGGACCGTAATTTCTCCGTGGAGAGGAGGCATGTCGAGGAAGGAAAAAGGATATTTGGATTTGGATGTGCGTTTCGTCGCGGAATCGACCTCCTAGACTCATCAGTAGGTTTTTTTTGTTTACAAAAGTTTTATTCAAAAGATGCAGTATTAGCTATGGATGATTACATTGTATACATGTAGTGAATAATCCACGGTGCAAATATCTTAATTTACTAGACGTAAATCTGAACTAAGTGCGCGTTTTGTGCTATCGTTTCACTTGCCGTGTATCTTGTCAATTATGGTACTGTTTATGGTGGTGTATTATGGTACTCCGATCTGCGGAGCCGAGCCGAGCCGAGCCGAGCCGAGCCGAGCAGAGCAGAGCCGAGCCGAGCCGAGCCGAGCCGAGCCGAGCCGAGCCGAGCCGAGCCGAGCCGAGCCGAGCCGAGCCGAGCCGAGCCGAGCCGAGCCGAGCCGAGCCGAGCCGAGCCGAGCCGAGCCGAGCCGAGCCGAGCCGAGCCGAGCCGAGCCGAGCCGAGCCGAGCCGAGCCGAGCCGAGCCGAGCCGAGCCGAGCCGAGCCGAGCCGAGCCGAGCCGAGCCGAGCCGAGCCGAGCCGAGCCGAGCCGAGCCGAGCCGAGCCGAGCCGAGCCGAGCCGAGCCGAGCCGAGCCGAGCCGAGCCGAGCCGAGCCGAGCCGAGCCGAGCCGAGCCGAGCCGAGCCGAGCCGAGCCGAGCCGAGCCGAGCCGAGCCGAGCCGAGCCGAGCCGAGCCGAGCCGAGCCGAGCCGAGCCGAGCCGAGCCGAGCCGAGCCGAGCCGAGCCGAGCCGAGCCGAGCCGAGCCGAGCCGAGCCGAGCCGAGCCGAGCCGAGCCGAGCCGAGCCGAGCCGAGCCGAGCCGAGCCGAGCCGAGCCGAGCCGAGCCGAGCCGAGCCGAGCCGAGCCGAGCCGAGCCGAGCCGAGCCGAGCCGAGCCGAGCCGAGCCGAGCCGAGCCGAGCCGAGCCGAGCCGAGCCGAGCCGAGCCGAGCCGAGCCGAGCCGAGCCGAGCCGAGCCGAGCCGAGCCGAGCCGAGCCGAGCCGAGCCGAGCCGAGCCGAGCCGAGCCGAGCCGAGCCGAGCCGAGCCGAGCCGAGCCGAGCCGAGCCGAGCCGAGCCGAGCCGAGCCGAGCCGAGCCGAGCCGAGCCGAGCCGAGCCGAGCCGAGCCGAGCCGAGCCGAGCCGAGCCGAGCCGAGCCGAGCCGAGCCGAGCCGAGCCGAGCCGAGCCGAGCCGAGCCGAGCCGAGCCGAGCCGAGCCGAGCCGAGCCGAGCCGAGCCGAGCCGAGCCGAGCCGAGCCGAGCCGAGCCGAGCCGAGCCGAGCCGAGCCGAGCCGAGCCGAGCCGAGCCGAGCCGAGCCGAGCCGAGCCGAGCCGAGCCGAGCCGAGCCGAGCCGAGCCGAGCCGAGCCGAGCCGAGCCGAGCCGAGCCGAGCCGAGCCGAGCCGAGCCGAGCCGAGCCGAGCCGAGCCGAGCCGAGCCGAGCCGAGCCGAGCCGAGCCGAGCCGAGCCGAGCCGAGCCGAGCCGAGCCGAGCCGAGCCGAGCCGAGCCGAGCCGAGCCGAGCCGAGCCGAGCCGAGCCGAGCCGAGCCGAGCCGAGCCGAGCCGAGCCGAGCCGAGCCGAGCCGAGCCGAGCCGAGCCGAGCCGAGCCGAGCCGAGCCGAGCCGAGCCGAGCCGAGCCGAGCCGAGCCGAGCCGAGCCGAGCCGAGCCGAGCCGAGCCGAGCCGAGCCGAGCCGAGCAATAATAATAGCAAAAGAGCAAAAAATAATATATGCAATGTGTACTTGTGCGGCCGTAGCCTGTAGGCTGTAGACTGTAGCAGGCAAATCCATCATATTACATATCAATGGATTAAGAAATAAATTTCGGGTCTTTTTTGTTATTATGTAAATTGTTGTATCTCTTAAAATAATGTAACAATAAATTTGTTCGTTATAAACAAATTAATTTTACCAAAATCTGCCACCACTTTTTGATTTACCTCAAGAAACCATGAAACTTTTGCTTAAGAAGTGTTCTTATATCTGTGACAGTTTTCGTGATACCATTTTTCTGCTGAAATTTCAAGGGGTGATTGCAACCCTAAACTTGCGATTGGGCCGATATAAAAAATACGTGTGCCTTATTTTCGCCTGCTTAATATATCCACCAAGTTTCATCAAAATCGGAGACGGTCTTACCAGCCCTAAGGTGGGACCTAATGTATGCATCTTGCCACGTGTCCCGGCCCGCCGCGGCAACAACTTGCTGGGGACCGTAATTTCTCCGTGGAGAGGAGGCATGTCGAGGAAGGAAAAAGGATATTTGGATTTGGATGTGCGTTTCGTCTCGGAATCGACGTCCTAGACTCATCAGTAGGTTTTTTTTTGTTTACAAAAGTTTTATTCAAAAGATGCAGTATTAGCTATGGATGATTACATTGTATACATGTAGTGAATAATCCACGGTGCAAATATTTTAATTTACTAGACGTAAATCTGAACTAAGAGCGCGTTTTGTGCTATCGTTTCACTTGCCATGTATCTTGTCAATTATGGTACTGTTTATGGTGGGGTATTATGGTACTCCGATCTGCGGAGCCGAGCCGAGCCGAGCCGAGCCGAGCCGAGCCGAGCCGAGCCGAGCCGAGCCGAGCCGAGCCGAGCCGAGCCGAGCCGAGCCGAGCCGAGCCGAGCCGAGCCGAGCCGAGCCGAGCCGAGCCGAGCCGAGCCGAGCCGAGCCGAGCCGAGCCGAGCCGAGCCGAGCCGAGCCGAGCCGAGCAATAATAATAGCAAAAGAGCAAAAAATAATATATGCAATGTGTACTTGTGCGGCCGTAGCCTGTAGGCTGTAGACTGTAGCAGGCAAATCCATCATATTACATATCAATGGATTAAGAAATAAATTTCGGGTCTTTTTTGTTATTATGTAAATTGTTGTATCTCTTAAAATAATGTAACAATAAATTTGTTCGTTATAAACAAATTAATTTTACCAAAATCTGCCACCACTTTTTGATTTACCTCAAGAAACCATGAAACTTTTGCTTAAGAAGTGTTCTTATATCTGTGACAGTTTTCGTGATACCATTTTTCTGCTGAAATTTCAAGGGGTGATTGCAACCCTAAACTTGCGATTGGGCCGATATAAAAAATACGTGTGCCTTATTTTCGCCTGCTTAATATATCCACCAAGTTTCATCAAAATCGGAGACGGTCTTACCAGCCCTAAGGTGGGACCTAATGTATGCATCTTGCCACGTGTCCCGGCCCGCCGCGGCAACAACTTGCTGGGGACCGTAATTTCTCCGTGGAGAGGAGGCATGTCGAGGAAGGAAAAAGGATATTTGGATTTGGATGTGCGTTTCGTCTCGGAATCGACGTCCTAGACTCATCAGTAGGTTTTTTTTTGTTTACAAAAGTTTTATTCAAAAGATGCAGTATTAGCTATGGATGATTACATTGTATACATGTAGTGAATAATCCACGGTGCAAATATTTTAATTTACTAGACGTAAATCTGAACTAAGAGCGCGTTTTGTGCTATCGTTTCACTTGCCATGTATCTTGTCAATTATGGTACTGTTTATGGTGGGGTATTATGGTACTCCGATCTGCGGAGCCGAGCCGAGCCGAGCCGAGCCGAGCCGAGCCGAGCCGAGCCGAGCCGAGCCGAGCCGAGCCGAGCCGAGCCGAGCCGAGCCGAGCCGAGCCGAGCCGAGCCGAGCCGAGCCGAGCCGAGCCGAGCCGAGCCGAGCCGAGCCGAGCCGAGCCGAGCCGAGCCGAGCCGAGCCGAGCCGAGCCGAGCCGAGCCGAGCCGAGCCGAGCCGAGCCGAGCCGAGCCGAGCCGAGCCGAGCCGAGCCGAGCCGAGCCGAGCCGAGCCGAGCCGAGCCGAGCCGAGCCGAGCCGAGCCGAGCCGAGCCGAGCCGAGCCGAGCCGAGCCGAGCCGAGCCGAGCCGAGCCGAGCCGAGCCGAGCCGAGCCGAGCCGAGCCGAGCCGAGCCGAGCCGAGCCGAGCCGAGCCGAGCCGAGCCGAGCCGAGCCGAGCCGAGCCGAGCCGAGCCGAGCCGAGCCGAGCCGAGCCGAGCCGAGCCGAGCCGAGCCGAGCCGAGCCGAGCCGAGCCGAGCCGAGCCGAGCCGAGCCGAGCCGAGCCGAGCCGAGCCGAGCCGAGCCGAGCCGAGCCGAGCCGAGCCGAGCCGAGCCGAGCCGAGCCGAGCCGAGCCGAGCCGAGCCGAGCCGAGCCGAGCCGAGCCGAGCCGAGCCGAGCCGAGCCGAGCCGAGCCGAGCCGAGCCGAGCCGAGCCGAGCCGAGCCGAGCCGAGCCGAGCCGAGCCGAGCCGAGCCGAGCCGAGCCGAGCCGAGCCGAGCCGAGCCGAGCCGAGCCGAGCCGAGCCGAGCCGAGCCGAGCCGAGCCGAGCCGAGCCGAGCCGAGCCGAGCCGAGCCGAGCCGAGCCGAGCCGAGCCGAGCCGAGCCGAGCCGAGCCGAGCCGAGCCGAGCCGAGCCGAGCCGAGCCGAGCCGAGCCGAGCCGAGCCGAGCCGAGCAATGATAATAGCAAAAGAGCAAAAAATAATATATGCAATGTGTACTTGTGCGGCCGTAACCTGTAGGCTGTAAACTGTATCAGGCTAATCCATCATATTACATATCAATGGATTAAGAAATAAATTTCGTGTCTTTTTTGTTATTATGTAAATTGTTGTATCTCTTAAAATAATGTAACAATAAATTTGTTCGTTATAAACAAATTAATTTTACCAAAATCTGCCAACACTTTTTGTTTTACCTCAAGAAACCATGAAACTTTTGCTTAAGAAGTGTTCTTATATCTGTGACAGTTTTCGTGATACCATTTTTCTGCTGAAACTTCAAGGGGTGATTGCCCCCCTAAACTTGCGATTGGGCCGCTATAAAAAATACGTGTGCCTTATTTTCGCCTTTTTAATATATCCACCAAGTTTCATCAAAATCGGAGACGGTCTTACCAGCCGTAAGGGTGGGACCTAATGTACGCATCTTGCCACGTGACCCGGCCCGCCGCGGCAACAACTTGCTGAGGACCGTAATTTCTCCGTGGAGAGGAGGCATGTCGAGGAAGGAAAAAGGATATTTGGATTTGGATGTGCGTTTCGTCGCGGAATCGACCTCCTAGACTCATCAGTAGGTTTTTTTTGTTTACAAAAGTTTTATTCAAAAGATGCAGTATTAGCTATGGATGATTACATTGTATACATGTAGTGAATAATCCACGGTGCAAATATCTTAATTTACTAGACGTAAATCTGAACTAAGTGCGCGTTTTGTGCTATCGTTTCACTTGCCGTGTATCTTGTCAATTATGGTACTGTTTATGGTGGTGTATTATGGTACTCCGATCTGCGGAGCCGAGCCGAGCCGAGCCGAGCCGAGCCGAGCAGAGCCGAGCCGAGCCGAGCCGAGCCGAGCCGAGCCGAGCCGAGCCGAGCCGAGCCGAGCCGAGCCGAGCCGAGCCGAGCCGAGCCGAGCCGAGCCGAGCCGAGCCGAGCCGAGCCGAGCCGAGCCGAGCCGAGCCGAGCCGAGCCGAGCCGAGCCGAGCCGAGCCGAGCCGAGCCGAGCCGAGCCGAGCCGAGCCGAGCCGAGCCGAGCCGAGCCGAGCCGAGCCGAGCCGAGCCGAGCCGAGCCGAGCCGAGCCGAGCCGAGCCGAGCCGAGCCGAGCCGAGCCGAGCCGAGCCGAGCCGAGCCGAGCCGAGCCGAGCCGAGCCGAGCCGAGCCGAGCCGAGCCGAGCCGAGCCGAGCCGAGCCGAGCCGAGCCGAGCCGAGCCGAGCCGAGCCGAGCCGAGCCGAGCCGAGCCGAGCCGAGCCGAGCCGAGCCGAGCCGAGCCGAGCCGAGCCGAGCCGAGCCGAGCCGAGCCGAGCCGAGCCGAGCCGAGCCGAGCCGAGCCGAGCCGAGCCGAGCCGAGCCGAGCCGAGCCGAGCCGAGCCGAGCCGAGCCGAGCCGAGCCGAGCCGAGCCGAGCCGAGCCGAGCCGAGCCGAGCCGAGCCGAGCCGAGCCGAGCCGAGCCGAGCCGAGCCGAGCCGAGCCGAGCCGAGCCGAGCCGAGCCGAGCCGAGCCGAGCCGAGCCGAGCCGAGCCGAGCCGAGCCGAGCCGAGCCGAGCCGAGCCGAGCCGAGCCGAGCCGAGCCGAGCCGAGCCGAGCCGAGCCGAGCCGAGCCGAGCCGAGCCGAGCCGAGCCGAGCCGAGCCGAGCCGAGCCGAGCCGAGCCGAGCCGAGCCGAGCCGAGCCGAGCCGAGCCGAGCCGAGCCGAGCCGAGCCGAGCCGAGCCGAGCCGAGCCGAGCCGAGCCGAGCCGAGCCGAGCCGAGCCGAGCCGAGCCGAGCCGAGCCGAGCCGAGCCGAGCCGAGCCGAGCCGAGCCGAGCCGAGCCGAGCCGAGCCGAGCCGAGCCGAGCCGAGCCGAGCCGAGCCGAGCCGAGCCGAGCCGAGCCGAGCCGAGCCGAGCCGAGCCGAGCCGAGCCGAGCCGAGCCGAGCCGAGCCGAGCCGAGCCGAGCCGAGCCGAGCCGAGCCGAGCCGAGCCGAGCCGAGCCGAGCCGAGCCGAGCCGAGCCGAGCCGAGCCGAGCCGAGCCGAGCCGAGCCGAGCCGAGCCGAGCCGAGCCGAGCCGAGCCGAGCCGAGCCGAGCCGAGCCGAGCCGAGCCGAGCCGAGCCGAGCCGAGCCGAGCCGAGCCGAGCCGAGCCGAGCCGAGCCGAGCCGAGCCGAGCCGAGCCGAGCCGAGCCGAGCCGAGCCGAGCCGAGCCGAGCCGAGCCGAGCCGAGCCGAGCCGAGCCGAGCCGAGCCGAGCCGAGCCGAGCCGAGCCGAGCCGAGCCGAGCCGAGCCGAGCCGAGCCGAGCCGAGCCGAGCCGAGCCGAGCCGAGCCGAGCCGAGCCGAGCCGAGCCGAGCCGAGCCGAGCCGAGCCGAGCCGAGCCGAGCCGAGCCGAGCAATAATAATAGCAAAAGAGCAAAAAATAATATATGCAATGTGTACTTGTGCGGCCGTAGCCTGTAGGCTGTAGACTGTAGCAGGCAAATCCATCATATTACATATCAATGGATTAAGAAATAAATTTCGGGTCTTTTTTGTTATTATGTAAATTGTTGTATCTCTTAAAATAATGTAACAATAAATTTGTTCGTTATAAACAAATTAATTTTACCAAAATCTGCCACCACTTTTTGATTTACCTCAAGAAACCATGAAACTTTTGCTTAAGAAGTGTTCTTATATCTGTGACAGTTTTCGTGATACCATTTTTCTGCTGAAATTTCAAGGGGTGATTGCAACCCTAAACTTGCGATTGGGCCGATATAAAAAATACGTGTGCCTTATTTTCGCCTGCTTAATATATCCACCAAGTTTCATCAAAATCGGAGACGGTCTTACCAGCCCTAAGGTGGGACCTAATGTATGCATCTTGCCACGTGTCCCGGCCCGCCGCGGCAACAACTTGCTGGGGACCGTAATTTCTCCGTGGAGAGGAGGCATGTCGAGGAAGGAAAAAGGATATTTGGATTTGGATGTGCGTTTCGTCTCGGAATCGACGTCCTAGACTCATCAGTAGGTTTTTTTTTGTTTACAAAAGTTTTATTCAAAAGATGCAGTATTAGCTATGGATGATTACATTGTATACATGTAGTGAATAATCCACGGTGCAAATATTTTAATTTACTAGACGTAAATCTGAACTAAGAGCGCGTTTTGTGCTATCGTTTCACTTGCCATGTATCTTGTCAATTATGGTACTGTTTATGGTGGGGTATTATGGTACTCCGATCTGCGGAGCCGAGCCGAGCCGAGCCGAGCCGAGCCGAGCCGAGCCGAGCCGAGCCGAGCCGAGCCGAGCCGAGCCGAGCCGAGCCGAGCCGAGCCGAGCCGAGCCGAGCCGAGCCGAGCCGAGCCGAGCCGAGCCGAGCCGAGCCGAGCCGAGCAATAATAATAGCAAAAGAGCAAAAAATAATATATGCAATGTGTACTTGTGCGGCCGTAGCCTGTAGGCTGTAGACTGTAGCAGGCAAATCCATCATATTACATATCAATGGATTAAGAAATAAATTTCGGGTCTTTTTTGTTATTATGTAAATTGTTGTATCTCTTAAAATAATGTAACAATAAATTTGTTCGTTATAAACAAATTAATTTTACCAAAATCTGCCACCACTTTTTGATTTACCTCAAGAAACCATGAAACTTTTGCTTAAGAAGTGTTCTTATATCTGTGACAGTTTTCGTGATACCATTTTTCTGCTGAAATTTCAAGGGGTGATTGCAACCCTAAACTTGCGATTGGGCCGATATAAAAAATACGTGTGCCTTATTTTCGCCTGCTTAATATATCCACCAAGTTTCATCAAAATCGGAGACGGTCTTACCAGCCCTAAGGTGGGACCTAATGTATGCATCTTGCCACGTGTCCCGGCCCGCCGCGGCAACAACTTGCTGGGGACCGTAATTTCTCCGTGGAGAGGAGGCATGTCGAGGAAGGAAAAAGGATATTTGGATTTGGATGTGCGTTTCGTCTCGGAATCGACGTCCTAGACTCATCAGTAGGTTTTTTTTTGTTTACAAAAGTTTTATTCAAAAGATGCAGTATTAGCTATGGATGATTACATTGTATACATGTAGTGAATAATCCACGGTGCAAATATTTTAATTTACTAGACGTAAATCTGAACTAAGAGCGCGTTTTGTGCTATCGTTTCACTTGCCATGTATCTTGTCAATTATGGTACTGTTTATGGTGGGGTATTATGGTACTCCGATCTGCGGAGCCGAGCCGAGCCGAGCCGAGCCGAGCCGAGCCGAGCCGAGCCGAGCCGAGCCGAGCCGAGCCGAGCCGAGCCGAGCCGAGCCGAGCCGAGCCGAGCCGAGCCGAGCCGAGCCGAGCCGAGCCGAGCCGAGCCGAGCCGAGCCGAGCCGAGCCGAGCCGAGCCGAGCCGAGCCGAGCCGAGCCGAGCCGAGCCGAGCCGAGCCGAGCCGAGCCGAGCCGAGCCGAGCCGAGCCGAGCCGAGCCGAGCCGAGCCGAGCCGAGCCGAGCCGAGCCGAGCCGAGCCGAGCCGAGCCGAGCCGAGCCGAGCCGAGCCGAGCCGAGCCGAGCCGAGCCGAGCCGAGCCGAGCCGAGCCGAGCCGAGCCGAGCCGAGCCGAGCCGAGCCGAGCCGAGCCGAGCCGAGCCGAGCCGAGCCGAGCCGAGCCGAGCCGAGCCGAGCCGAGCCGAGCCGAGCCGAGCCGAGCCGAGCCGAGCCGAGCCGAGCCGAGCCGAGCCGAGCCGAGCCGAGCCGAGCCGAGCCGAGCCGAGCCGAGCCGAGCCGAGCCGAGCCGAGCCGAGCCGAGCCGAGCCGAGCCGAGCCGAGCCGAGCCGAGCCGAGCCGAGCCGAGCCGAGCCGAGCCGAGCCGAGCCGAGCCGAGCCGAGCCGAGCCGAGCCGAGCCGAGCCGAGCCGAGCCGAGCCGAGCCGAGCCGAGCCGAGCCGAGCCGAGCCGAGCCGAGCCGAGCCGAGCCGAGCCGAGCCGAGCCGAGCCGAGCCGAGCCGAGCCGAGCCGAGCCGAGCCGAGCCGAGCCGAGCCGAGCCGAGCCGAGCCGAGCCGAGCCGAG
This sequence comes from Nomada hirtipes, assembly GCA_951802735.1. Classification (NCBI taxonomy): domain Eukaryota; kingdom Metazoa; phylum Arthropoda; class Insecta; order Hymenoptera; family Apidae; genus Nomada; species Nomada hirtipes. The sequence goes on along the minus strand of OX637921.1, from coordinate 6,312,130 downwards.
CCGAGCCGAGCCGAGCCGAGCCGAGCCGAGCCGAGCCGAGCCGAGCCGAGCCGAGCCGAGCCGAGCCGAGCCGAGCCGAGCCGAGCCGAGCCGAGCCGAGCCGAGCCGAGCCGAGCCGAGCCGAGCCGAGCCGAGCCGAGCCGAGCCGAGCCGAGCCGAGCCGAGCCGAGCCGAGCCGAGCCGAGCCGAGCAATAATAATAGCAAAAGAGCAAAAAATAATATATGCAATGTGTACTTGTGCGGCCGTAGCCTGTAGGCTGTAGACTGTAGCAGGCAAATCCATCATATTACATATCAATGGATTAAGAAATAAATTTCGGGTCTTTTTTGTTATTATGTAAATTGTTGTATCTCTTAAAATAATGTAACAATAAATTTGTTCGTTATAAACAAATTAATTTTACCAAAATCTGCCACCACTTTTTGATTTACCTCAAGAAACCATGAAACTTTTGCTTAAGAAGTGTTCTTATATCTGTGACAGTTTTCGTGATACCATTTTTCTGCTGAACTTTCAAGGGGTGATTGCAACCCTAAACTTGCGATTGGGCCGATATAAAAAATACGTGTGCCTTATTTTCGCCTGCTTAATATATCCACCAAGTTTCATCAAAATCGGAGACGGTCTTACCAGCCCTAAGGTGGGACCTAATGTATGCATCTTGCCACGTGTCCCGGCCCGCCGCGGCAACAACTTGCTGGGGACCGTAATTTCTCCGTGGAGAGGAGGCATGTCGAGGACGGAAAAAGGATATTTGGATTTGGATGTGCGTTTCGTCTCGGAATCGACGTCCTAGACTCATCAGTAGGTTTTTTTTTGTTTACAAAAGTTTTATTCAAAAGATGCAGTATTAGCTATGGATGATTACATTGTATACATGTAGTGAATAATCCACGGTGCAAATATTTTAATTTACTAGACGTAAATCTGAACTAAGAGCGCGTTTTGTGCTATCGTTTCACTTGCCATGTATCTTGTCAATTATGGTACTGTTTATGGTGGTGAATTATGGTACTCCGATCTGCGGAGCCGAGCCGAGCCGAGCCGAGCCGAGCCGAGCCGAGCCGAGCCGAGCCGAGCCGAGCCGAGCCGAGCCGAGCCGAGCCGAGCCGAGCCGAGCCGAGCCGAGCCGAGCCGAGCCGAGCCGAGCCGAGCCGAGCCGAGCCGAGCCGAGCCGAGCCGAGCCGAGCCGAGCCGAGCCGAGCCGAGCCGAGCCGAGCCGAGCCGAGCCGAGCCGAGCCGAGCCGAGCCGAGCCGAGCCGAGCCGAGCCGAGCCGAGCCGAGCCGAGCCGAGCCGAGCCGAGCCGAGCCGAGCCGAGCCGAGCCGAGCCGAGCCGAGCCGAGCCGAGCCGAGCCGAGCCGAGCCGAGCCGAGCCGAGCCGAGCCGAGCCGAGCCGAGCCGAGCCGAGCCGAGCCGAGCCGAGCCGAGCCGAGCCGAGCCGAGCCGAGCCGAGCCGAGCCGAGCCGAGCCGAGCCGAGCCGAGCCGAGCCGAGCCGAGCCGAGCCGAGCCGAGCCGAGCCGAGCCGAGCCGAGCCGAGCCGAGCCGAGCCGAGCCGAGCCGAGCCGAGCCGAGCCGAGCCGAGCCGAGCCGAGCCGAGCCGAGCCGAGCCGAGCCGAGCCGAGCCGAGCCGAGCCGAGCCGAGCCGAGCCGAGCCGAGCCGAGCCGAGCCGAGCCGAGCCGAGCCGAGCCGAGCCGAGCCGAGCCGAGCCGAGCCGAGCCGAGCCGAGCCGAGCCGAGCCGAGCCGAGCCGAGCCGAGCCGAGCCGAGCCGAGCCGAGCCGAGCCGAGCCGAGCCGAGCCGAGCCGAGCCGAGCCGAGCCGAGCCGAGCCGAGCCGAGCCGAGCCGAGCCGAGCCGAGCCGAGCCGAGCCGAGCCGAGCCGAGCCGAGCCGAGCCGAGCCGAGCCGAGCCGAGCCGAGCCGAGCCGAGCCGAGCCGAGCCGAGCCGAGCCGAGCCGAGCCGAGCCGAGCCGAGCCGAGCCGAGCCGAGCCGAGCCGAGCCGAGCCGAGCCGAGCCGAGCCGAGCCGAGCCGAGCCGAGCCGAGCCGAGCCGAGCCGAGCCGAGCCGAGCCGAGCCGAGCCGAGCCGAGCCGAGCCGAGCCGAGCCGAGCCGAGCCGAGCCGAGCCGAGCCGAGCCGAGCCGAGCCGAGCCGAGCCGAGCCGAGCCGAGCCGAGCCGAGCCGAGCCGAGCCGAGCCGAGCCGAGCCGAGCCGAGCCGAGCCGAGCCGAGCCGAGCCGAGCCGAGCCGAGCCGAGCCGAGCCGAGCCGAGCCGAGCCGAGCCGAGCCGAGCCGAGCCGAGCCGAGCCGAGCCGAGCCGAGCCGAGCCGAGCCGAGCCGAGCCGAGCCGAGCCGAGCCGAGCCGAGCCGAGCCGAGCCGAGCCGAGCCGAGCCGAGCCGAGCCGAGCCGAGCCGAGCCGAGCCGAGCCGAGCCGAGCCGAGCCGAGCCGAGCCGAGCCGAGCCGAGCCGAGCCGAGCCGAGCCGAGCCGAGCCGAGCCGAGCCGAGCCGAGCCGAGCCGAGCCGAGCCGAGCCGAGCCGAGCCGAGCCGAGCCGAGCCGAGCCGAGCCGAGCCGAGCCGAGCCGAGCCGAGCCGAGCCGAGCCGAGCCGAGCCGAGCCGAGCCGAGCCGAGCCGAGCCGAGCCGAGCCGAGCCGAGCCGAGCCGAGCCGAGCCGAGCCGAGCCGAGCCGAGCCGAGCCGAGCCGAGCCGAGCCGAGCCGAGCCGAGCCGAGCCGAGCCGAGCCGAGCCGAGCCGAGCCGAGCCGAGCCGAGCCGAGCCGAGCCGAGCCGAGCCGAGCCGAGCCGAGCCGAGCCGAGCCGAGCCGAGCCGAGCCGAGCCGAGCCGAGCCGAGCCGAGCCGAGCCGAGCCGAGCCGAGCCGAGCCGAGCCGAGCCGAGCCGAGCCGAGCCGAGCCGAGCCGAGCCGAGCCGAGCCGAGCCGAGCCGAGCCGAGCCGAGCCGAGCCGAGCCGAGCCGAGCCGAGCCGAGCCGAGCCGAGCCGAGCCGAGCCGAGCCGAGCCGAGCCGAGCCGAGCCGAGCCGAGCCGAGCCGAGCCGAGCCGAGCCGAGCCGAGCCGAGCCGAGCCGAGCCGAGCCGAGCCGAGCCGAGCCGAGCCGAGCCGAGCCGAGCCGAGCCGAGCCGAGCCGAGCCGAGCCGAGCCGAGCCGAGCCGAGCCGAGCCGAGCCGAGCCGAGCCGAGCCGAGCCGAGCCGAGCCGAGCCGAGCCGAGCCGAGCCGAGCCGAGCCGAGCCGAGCCGAGCCGAGCCGAGCCGAGCCGAGCCGAGCCGAGCCGAGCCGAGCCGAGCCGAGCCGAGCCGAGCCGAGCCGAGCCGAGCCGAGCCGAGCCGAGCCGAGCCGAGCCGAGCCGAGCCGAGCCGAGCCGAGCCGAGCCGAGCCGAGCCGAGCCGAGCCGAGCCGAGCCGAGCCGAGCCGAGCCGAGCCGAGCCGAGCCGAGCCGAGCCGAGCCGAGCCGAGCCGAGCCGAGCCGAGCCGAGCCGAGCCGAGCCGAGCCGAGCCGAGCCGAGCCGAGCCGAGCCGAGCCGAGCCGAGCCGAGCCGAGCCGAGCCGAGCCGAGCCGAGCCGAGCCGAGCCGAGCCGAGCCGAGCCGAGCCGAGCCGAGCCGAGCCGAGCCGAGCCGAGCCGAGCCGAGCCGAGCCGAGCCGAGCCGAGCCGAGCCGAGCCGAGCCGAGCCGAGCCGAGCCGAGCCGAGCCGAGCCGAGCCGAGCCGAGCCGAGCCGAGCCGAGCCGAGCCGAGCCGAGCCGAGCCGAGCCGAGCCGAGCCGAGCCGAGCCGAGCCGAGCCGAGCCGAGCCGAGCCGAGCCGAGCCGAGCCGAGCCGAGCCGAGCCGAGCCGAGCCGAGCCGAGCCGAGCCGAGCCGAGCCGAGCCGAGCCGAGCCGAGCCGAGCCGAGCCGAGCCGAGCCGAGCCGAGCCGAGCCGAGCCGAGCCGAGCCGAGCCGAGCCGAGCCGAGCCGAGCCGAGCCGAGCCGAGCCGAGCCGAGCCGAGCCGAGCCGAGCCGAGCCGAGCCGAGCCGAGCCGAGCCGAGCCGAGCCGAGCCGAGCCGAGCCGAGCCGAGCCGAGCCGAGCCGAGCCGAGCCGAGCCGAGCCGAGCCGAGCCGAGCCGAGCCGAGCCGAGCCGAGCCGAGCCGAGCCGAGCCGAGCCGAGCCGAGCCGAGCCGAGCCGAGCCGAGCCGAGCCGAGCCGAGCCGAGCCGAGCCGAGCCGAGCCGAGCCGAGCCGAGCCGAGCCGAGCCGAGCCGAGCCGAGCCGAGCAATAATAATAGCAAAAGAGCAAAAAATAATATATGCAATGTGTACTTGGCGGCCGTAACCTGTAGGCTGTAAACTGTAGCAGGCTAATCCATCATATTACATATCAATGGATTAAGAAATAAATTTCGTGTCTTTTTTGTTATTATGTAAATTGTTGTATCTCTTAAAATAATGTAACAATAAATTTGTTCGTTATAAACAAATTAATTTTACCAAAATCTGCCAACACTTTTTGTATTACCTCAAGAAACCATGAAACTTTTGCTTAAGAAGTGTTCTTATATCTGTGACAGTTTTCGTGATACCATTTTTCTGCTGAAACTTCAAGGGGTGATTGCCCCCCTAAACTTGCGATTGGGCCGCTATAAAAAATACGTGTGCCTTATTTTCGCCTTTTTAATATATCCACCAAGTATCATCAAAATCGGAGACGGTCTTACCAGCCGTAAGGGTGGGACCTAATGTACGCATCTTGCCACGTGACCCGGCCCGCCGCGGCAACAACTTGCTGAGGACCGTAATTTCTCCGTGGAGAGGAGGCATGTCGAGGAAGGAAAAAGGATATTTGGATTTGGATGTGCGTTTCGTCGCGGAATCGACCTCCTAGACTCATCAGTAGGTTTTTTTTGTTTACAAAAGTTTTATTCAAAAGATGCAGTATTAGCTATGGATGATTACATTGTATACATGTAGTGAATAATCCACGGTGCAAATATCTTAATTTACTAGACGTAAATCTGAACTAAGTGCGCGTTTTGTGCTATCGTTTCACTTGCCGTGTATCTTGTCAATTATGGTACTGTTTATGGTGGTGTATTATGGTACTCCGATCTGCGGAGCCGAGCCGAGCCGAGCCGAGCCGAGCAGAGCCGAGCCGAGCCGAGCCGAGCCGAGCCGAGCCGAGCCGAGCCGAGCCGAGCCGAGCCGAGCCGAGCCGAGCCGAGCCGAGCCGAGCCGAGCCGAGCCGAGCCGAGCCGAGCCGAGCCGAGCCGAGCCGAGCCGAGCCGAGCCGAGCCGAGCCGAGCCGAGCCGAGCCGAGCCGAGCCGAGCCGAGCCGAGCCGAGCCGAGCCGAGCCGAGCCGAGCCGAGCCGAGCCGAGCCGAGCCGAGCCGAGCCGAGCCGAGCCGAGCCGAGCCGAGCCGAGCCGAGCCGAGCCGAGCCGAGCCGAGCCGAGCCGAGCCGAGCCGAGCCGAGCCGAGCCGAGCCGAGCCGAGCCGAGCCGAGCCGAGCCGAGCCGAGCCGAGCCGAGCCGAGCCGAGCCGAGCCGAGCCGAGCCGAGCCGAGCCGAGCCGAGCCGAGCCGAGCCGAGCCGAGCCGAGCCGAGCCGAGCCGAGCCGAGCCGAGCCGAGCCGAGCCGAGCCGAGCCGAGCCGAGCCGAGCCGAGCCGAGCCGAGCCGAGCCGAGCCGAGCCGAGCCGAGCCGAGCCGAGCCGAGCCGAGCCGAGCCGAGCCGAGCCGAGCCGAGCCGAGCCGAGCCGAGCCGAGCCGAGCCGAGCCGAGCCGAGCCGAGCCGAGCCGAGCCGAGCCGAGCCGAGCCGAGCCGAGCCGAGCCGAGCCGAGCCGAGCCGAGCCGAGCCGAGCCGAGCCGAGCCGAGCCGAGCCGAGCCGAGCCGAGCCGAGCCGAGCCGAGCCGAGCCGAGCCGAGCCGAGCCGAGCCGAGCCGAGCCGAGCCGAGCCGAGCCGAGCCGAGCCGAGCCGAGCCGAGCCGAGCCGAGCCGAGCCGAGCCGAGCCGAGCCGAGCCGAGCCGAGCCGAGCCGAGCCGAGCCGAGCCGAGCCGAGCCGAGCCGAGCCGAGCCGAGCCGAGCCGAGCCGAGCCGAGCCGAGCCGAGCCGAGCCGAGCCGAGCCGAGCCGAGCCGAGCCGAGCCGAGCCGAGCCGAGCCGAGCCGAGCCGAGCCGAGCAATAATAATAGCAAAAGAGCAAAGAATAATATATGCAATGTGTACTTGGCGGCCGTAACCTGTAGGCTGTAAACTGTAGCAGGCTAATCCATCATATTACATATCAATGGATTAAGAAATAAATTTCGTGTCTTTTTTGTTATTATGTAAATTGTTGTATCTCTTAAAATAATGTAACAATAAATTTGTTCGTTATAAACAAATTAATTTTACCAAAATCTGCCAACACTTTTTGTATTACCTCAAGAAACCATGAAACTTTTGCTTAAGAAGTGTTCTTATATCTGTGACAGTTTTCGTGATACCATTTTTCTGCTGAAACTTCAAGGGGTGATTGCCCCCCTAAACTTGCGATTGGGCCGCTATAAAAAATACGTGTGCCTTATTTTCGCCTTTTTAATATATCCACCAAGTATCATCAAAATCGGAGACGGTCTTACCAGCCGTAAGGGTGGGACCTAATGTACGCATCTTGCCACGTGACCCGGCCCGCCGCGGCAACAACTTGCTGAGGACCGTAATTTCTCCGTGGAGAGGAGGCATGTCGAGGAAGGAAAAAGGATATTTGGATTTGGATGTGCGTTTCGTCGCGGAATCGACCTCCTAGACTCATCAGTAGGTTTTTTTTGTTTACAAAAGTTTTATTCAAAAGATGCAGTATTAGCTATGGATGATTACATTGTATACATGTAGTGAATAATCCACGGTGCAAATATCTTAATTTACTAGACGTAAATCTGAACTAAGTGCGCGTTTTGTGCTATCGTTTCACTTGCCGTGTATCTTGTCAATTATGGTACTGTTTATGGTGGTGTATTATGGTACTCCGATCTGCGGAGCCGAGCCGAGCCGAGCCGAGCCGAGCCGAGCCGAGCCGAGCCGAGCCGAGCCGAGCCGAGCCGAGCCGAGCCGAGCCGAGCCGAGCCGAGCCGAGCCGAGCCGAGCCGAGCCGAGCCGAGCCGAGCCGAGCCGAGCCGAGCCGAGCCGAGCCGAGCCGAGCCGAGCCGAGCCGAGCCGAGCCGAGCCGAGCCGAGCCGAGCCGAGCCGAGCCGAGCCGAGCCGAGCCGAGCCGAGCCGAGCCGAGCCGAGCCGAGCCGAGCCGAGCCGAGCCGAGCCGAGCCGAGCCGAGCCGAGCCGAGCCGAGCCGAGCCGAGCCGAGCCGAGCCGAGCCGAGCCGAGCCGAGCCGAGCCGAGCCGAGCCGAGCCGAGCCGAGCCGAGCCGAGCCGAGCCGAGCAATAATAATAGCAAAAGAGCAAAAAATAATATATGCAATGTGTACTTGTGCGGCCGTAGCCTGTAGGCTGTAGACTGTAGCAGGCAAATCCATCATATTACATATCAATGGATTAAGAAATAAATTTCGGGTCTTTTTTGTTATTATGTAAATTGTTGTATCTCTTAAAATAATGTAACAATAAATTTGTTCGTTATAAACAAATTAATTTTACCAAAATCTGCCACCACTTTTTGATTTACCTCAAGAAACCATGAAACTTTTGCTAAAGAAGTGTTCTTATATCTGTGACAGTTTTCGTGATACCATTTTTCTGCTGAAATTTCAAGGGGTGATTGCAACCCTAAACTTGCGATTGGGCCGATATAAAAAATACGTGTGCCTTATTTTCGCCTGCTTAATATATCCACCAAGTTTCATCAAAATCGGAGACGGTCTTACCAGCCCTAAGGTGGGACCTAATGTATGCATCTTGCCACGTGTCCCGGCCCGCCGCGGCAACAACTTGCTGGGGACCGTAATTTCTCCGTGGAGAGGAGGCATGTCGAGGAAGGAAAAAGGATATTTGGATTTGGATGTGCGTTTCGTCTCGGAATCGACGTCCTAGACTCATCAGTAGGTTTTTTTTTGTTTACAAAAGTTTTATTCAAAAGATGCAGTATTAGCTATGGATGATTACATTGTATACATGTAGTGAATAATCCACGGTGCAAATATTTTAATTTACTAGACGTAAATCTGAACTAAGAGCGCGTTTTGTGCTATCGTTTCACTTGCCATGTATCTTGTCAATTATGGTATTGTTTATGGTTGTGTATTATGGTACTCCGATCTGCGGAGCCGAGCCGAGCCGAGCCGAGCCGAGCCGAGCCGAGCCGAGCCGAGCCGAGCCGAGCCGAGCCGAGCCGAGCCGAGCCGAGCCGAGCCGAGCCGAGCCGAGCCGAGCCGAGCCGAGCCGAGCCGAGCCGAGCCGAGCCGAGCCGAGCCGAGCCGAGCCGAGCCGAGCCGAGCCGAGCCGAGCCGAGCCGAGCCGAGCCGAGCCGAGCCGAGCCGAGCCGAGCCGAGCCGAGCCGAGCCGAGCCGAGCCGAGCCGAGCCGAGCCGAGCCGAGCCGAGCCGAGCCGAGCCGAGCCGAGCCGAGCCGAGCCGAGCCGAGCCGAGCCGAGCCGAGCCGAGCCGAGCCGAGCCGAGCCGAGCCGAGCCGAGCCGAGCCGAGCCGAGCCGAGCCGAGCCGAGCCGAGCCGAGCCGAGCCGAGCCGAGCCGAGCCGAGCCGAGCCGAGCCGAGCCGAGCCGAGCCGAGCCGAGCCGAGCCGAGCCGAGCCGAGCCGAGCCGAGCCGAGCCGAGCCGAGCCGAGCCGAGCCGAGCCGAGCCGAGCCGAGCCGAGCCGAGCCGAGCCGAGCCGAGCCGAGCCGAGCCGAGCCGAGCCGAGCCGAGCCGAGCCGAGCCGAGCCGAGCCGAGCCGAGCCGAGCCGAGCCGAGCCGAGCCGAGCCGAGCCGAGCCGAGCCGAGCCGAGCCGAGCCGAGCCGAGCCGAGCCGAGCCGAGCAATAATAATAGCAAAAGAGCAAAAAATAATATATGCAATGTGTACTTGGCGGCCGTAACCTGTAGGCTGTAAACTGTAGCAGGCTAATCCATCATATTACATATCAATGGATTAAGAAATAAATTTCGTGTCTTTTTTGTTATTATGTAAATTGTTGTATCTCTTAAAATAATGTAACAATAAATTTGTTCGTTATAAACAAATTAATTTTACCAAAATCTGCCAACACTTTTTGTATTACCTCAAGAAACCATGAAACTTTTGCTTAAGAAGTGTTCTTATATCTGTGACAGTTTTCGTGATACCATTTTTCTGCTGAAACTTCAAGGGGTGATTGCCCCCCTAAACTTGCGATTGGGCCGCTATAAAAAATACGTGTGCCTTATTTTCGCCTTTTTAATATATCCACCAAGTATCATCAAAATCGGAGACGGTCTTACCAGCCGTAAGGGTGGGACCTAATGTACGCATCTTGCCACGTGACCCGGCCCGCCGCGGCAACAACTTGCTGAGGACCGTAATTTCTCCGTGGAGAGGAGGCATGTCGAGGAAGGAAAAAGGATATTTGGATTTGGATGTGCGTTTCGTCGCGGAATCGACCTCCTAGACTCATCAGTAGGTTTTTTTTGTTTACAAAAGTTTTATTCAAAAGATGCAGTATTAGCTATGGATGATTACATTGTATACATGTAGTGAATAATCCACGGTGCAAATATCTTAATTTACTAGACGTAAATCTGAACTAAGTGCGCGTTTTGTGCTATCGTTTCACTTGCCGTGTATCTTGTCAATTATGGTACTGTTTATGGTGGTGTATTATGGTACTCCGATCTGCGGAGCCGAGCCGAGCCGAGCCGAGCCGAGCAGAGCCGAGCCGAGCCGAGCCGAGCCGAGCCGAGCCGAGCCGAGCCGAGCCGAGCCGAGCCGAGCCGAGCCGAGCCGAGCCGAGCCGAGCCGAGCCGAGCCGAGCCGAGCCGAGCCGAGCCGAGCCGAGCCGAGCCGAGCCGAGCCGAGCCGAGCCGAGCCGAGCCGAGCCGAGCCGAGCCGAGCCGAGCCGAGCCGAGCCGAGCCGAGCCGAGCCGAGCCGAGCCGAGCCGAGCCGAGCCGAGCCGAGCCGAGCCGAGCCGAGCCGAGCCGAGCCGAGCCGAGCCGAGCCGAGCCGAGCCGAGCCGAGCCGAGCCGAGCCGAGCCGAGCCGAGCCGAGCCGAGCCGAGCCGAGCCGAGCCGAGCCGAGCCGAGCCGAGCCGAGCAATAATAATAGCAAAAGAGCAAAAAATAATATATGCAATGTGTACTTGTGCGGCCGTAGCCTGTAGGCTGTAGACTGTAGCAGGCAAATCCATCATATTACATATCAATGGATTAAGAAATAAATTTCGGGTCTTTTTTGTTATTATGTAAATTGTTGTATCTCTTAAAATAATGTAACAATAAATTTGTTCGTTATAAACAAATTAATTTTACCAAAATCTGCCACCACTTTTTGATTTACCTCAAGAAACCATGAAACTTTTGCTAAAGAAGTGTTCTTATATCTGTGACAGTTTTCGTGATACCATTTTTCTGCTGAAATTTCAAGGGGTGATTGCAACCCTAAACTTGCGATTGGGCCGATATAAAAAATACGTGTGCCTTATTTTCGCCTGCTTAATATATCCACCAAGTTTCATCAAAATCGGAGACGGTCTTACCAGCCCTAAGGTGGGACCTAATGTATGCATCTTGCCACGTGTCCCGGCCCGCCGCGGCAACAACTTGCTGGGGACCGTAATTTCTCCGTGGAGAGGAGGCATGTCGAGGAAGGAAAAAGGATATTTGGATTTGGATGTGCGTTTCGTCTCGGAATCGACGTCCTAGACTCATCAGTAGGTTTTTTTTTGTTTACAAAAGTTTTATTCAAAAGATGCAGTATTAGCTATGGATGATTACATTGTATACATGTAGTGAATAATCCACGGTGCAAATATTTTAATTTACTAGACGTAAATCTGAACTAAGAGCGCGTTTTGTGCTATCGTTTCACTTGCCATGTATCTTGTCAATTATGGTATTGTTTATGGTTGTGTATTATGGTACTCCGATCTGCGGAGCCGAGCCGAGCCGAGCCGAGCCGAGCCGAGCCGAGCCGAGCCGAGCCGAGCCGAGCCGAGCCGAGCCGAGCCGAGCCGAGCCGAGCCGAGCCGAGCCGAGCCGAGCCGAGCCGAGCCGAGCCGAGCCGAGCCGAGCCGAGCCGAGCCGAGCCGAGCCGAGCCGAGCCGAGCCGAGCCGAGCCGAGCCGAGCCGAGCCGAGCCGAGCCGAGCCGAGCCGAGCCGAGCCGAGCCGAGCCGAGCCGAGCCGAGCCGAGCCGAGCCGAGCCGAGCCGAGCCGAGCCGAGCCGAGCCGAGCCGAGCCGAGCCGAGCCGAGCCGAGCCGAGCCGAGCCGAGCCGAGCCGAGCCGAGCCGAGCCGAGCCGAGCCGAGCCGAGCCGAGCCGAGCCGAGCCGAGCCGAGCCGAGCCGAGCCGAGCCGAGCCGAGCCGAGCCGAGCCGAGCCGAGCCGAGCCGAGCCGAGCCGAGCCGAGCCGAGCCGAGCCGAGCCGAGCCGAGCCGAGCCGAGCAATAATAATAGCAAAAGAGCAAAAAACAATATATACAATGTGTACTTGTCCGGCCGTAGCCTGTAGGCTGTAAACTGTTGGAGGCAAATCCATCATATTATATATCAGTGGATTAAGAAAAAAATTTCGGTTCTTTTTTGTTATTATGTAAATTGTTGTATCTCTTAAAATAATGTAACAATAAATATGTTCGTTATAAACAAATTAATTTTTCCAATGTCTGCCACCACTTTTTGTTTTACCTCAAGAAACCATGAAACTTTTGCTTAAGAATAGTTCTTATATCTGTGACAGTTTTCGAGATACCATTTTTCTGCTGAAATTTCAAGGTGTGTTTTCATCCCTAAACTTGCGATTGGGCAGCTATAAAAAATACGTGTCCCTTATTTTCGCCTGCTTCATATATCCACCAAGTTTCATCAAAATCGGAGACGCTCTTACCAACCCTAAGGTGGGTCGTAATGTAGTGACCTTGCCACTTTACCCGGCCCGCCGCGGCAACAACTTGTTGAGGACCGTAATTTCTCCGTGGAGACGAGGCATGTCGAGGAAGGAAAAAGGATATTTGGATTTGGATGTGCGTTTCGTCTCGGAATCGACCTCCTAGACTCATCAATATGTTTTTTTTTGTTTACAAAAGTTTTATTCAAAAGATGCAATATTAGCTATGGATGATTACATTGTATACATGTAGTGACTAATCTACGGTGTAAATATTATAATTTACTAGACGTAAATCTGAACTAAGAGCGCTTTTTGTGCTATCGTTTCTCTAGCCATGTATCTTGTCAATTATGGTACTGTTTATGGTGGTGTATTATGGTACTCCGAGCTGCGGAGCCGAGCCGAGCCGAGCCGAGCCGAGCCGAGCCGAGCCGAGCCGAGCCGAGCCGAGCCGAGCCGAGCCGAGCCGAGCCGAGCCGAGCCGAGCCGAGCCGAGCCGAGCCGAGCCGAGCCGAGCCGAGCCGAGCCGAGCCGAGCCGAGCCGAGCCGAGCCGAGCCGAGCCGAGCCGAGCCGAGCCGAGCCGAGCCGAGCCGAGCCGAGCCGAGCCGAGCCGAGCCGAGCCGAGCCGAGCCGAGCCGAGCCGAGCCGAGCCGAGCCGAGCCGAGCCGAGCCGAGCCGAGCCGAGCCGAGCCGAGCCGAGCCGAGCCGAGCCGAGCCGAGCCGAGCCGAGCCGAGCCGAGCCGAGCCGAGCCGAGCCGAGCCGAGCCGAGCCGAGCCGAGCCGAGCCGAGCCGAGCCGAGCCGAGCCGAGCCGAGCCGAGCCGAGCCGAGCCGAGCCGAGCCGAGCCGAGCCGAGCCGAGCCGAGCCGAGCCGAGCCGAGCCGAGCCGAGCCGAGCCGAGCCGAGCCGAGCCGAGCCGAGCCGAGCCGAGCCGAGCCGAGCCGAGCCGAGCCGAGGCGAGCCGAGCCGAGCCGAGCCGAGCCGAGCCGAGCCGAGCCGAGCCGAGCCGAGCCGAGCCGAGCCGAGCCGAGCAATGATAATAGCAAAAGAGCAAAAAATAATATATGCAATGTGTACTTGTGCGGCCGTAACCTGTAGGCTGTAAACTGTAGCAGGCTAATCCATCATATTACATATCAATGGATTAAGAAATAAATTTCGTGTCTTTTTTGTTATTATGTAAATTGTTGTATCTCTTAAAATAATGTAACAATAAATTTGTTCGTTATAAACAAATTAATTTTACCAAAATCTGCCAACACTTTTTGTATTACCTCAAGAAACCATGAAACTTTTGCTTAAGAAGTGTTCTTATATCTGTGACAGTTTTCGTGATACCATTTTTCTGCTGAAACTTCAAGGGGTGATTGCCCCCCTAAACTTGCGATTGGGCCGCTATAAAAAATACGTGTGCCTTATTTTCGCCTTTTTAATATATCCACCAAGTATCATCAAAATCGGAGACGGTCTTACCAGCCGTAAGGGTGGGACCTAATGTACGCATCTTGCCACGTGACCCGGCCCGCCGCGGCAACAACTTGCTGAGGACCGTAATTTCTCCGTGGAGAGGAGGCATGTCGAGGAAGGAAAAAGGATATTTGGATTTGGATGTGCGTTTCGTCGCGGAATCGACCTCCTAGACTCATCAGTAGGTTTTTTTTGTTTACAAAAGTTTTATTCAAAAGATGCAGTATTAGCTATGGATGATTACATTGTATACATGTAGTGAATAATCCACGGTGCAAATATCTTAATTTACTAGACGTAAATCTGAACTAAGTGCGCGTTTTGTGCTATCGTTTCACTTGCCGTGTATCTTGTCAATTATGGTACTGTTTATGGTGGTGTATTATGGTACTCCGATCTGCGGAGCCGAGCCGAGCCGAGCCGAGCCGAGCAGAGCCGAGCCGAGCCGAGCCGAGCCGAGCCGAGCCGAGCCGAGCCGAGCCGAGCCGAGCCGAGCCGAGCCGAGCCGAGCCGAGCCGAGCCGAGCCGAGCCGAGCCGAGCCGAGCCGAGCCGAGCCGAGCCGAGCCGAGCCGAGCCGAGCCGAGCCGAGCCGAGCCGAGCCGAGCCGAGCCGAGCCGAGCCGAGCCGAGCCGAGCCGAGCCGAGCCGAGCCGAGCCGAGCCGAGCCGAGCCGAGCCGAGCCGAGCCGAGCCGAGCCGAGCCGAGCCGAGCCGAGCCGAGCCGAGCCGAGCCGAGCCGAGCCGAGCCGAGCCGAGCCGAGCCGAGCCGAGCCGAGCCGAGCCGAGCCGAGCCGAGCCGAGCCGAGCCGAGCCGAGCCGAGCCGAGCCGAGCCGAGCCGAGCCGAGCCGAGCCGAGCCGAGCCGAGCCGAGCCGAGCCGAGCCGAGCCGAGCCGAGCCGAGCCGAGCCGAGCCGAGCCGAGCCGAGCCGAGCCGAGCCGAGCCGAGCCGAGCCGAGCCGAGCCGAGCCGAGCCGAGCCGAGCCGAGCCGAGCCGAGCCGAGCCGAGCCGAGCCGAGCCGAGCCGAGCCGAGCCGAGCCGAGCCGAGCCGAGCCGAGCCGAGCCGAGCCGAGCCGAGCCGAGCCGAGCCGAGCCGAGCCGAGCCGAGCCGAGCCGAGCCGAGCCGAGCCGAGCCGAGCCGAGCCGAGCCGAGCCGAGCCGAGCCGAGCCGAGCCGAGCCGAGCCGAGCCGAGCCGAGCCGAGCCGAGCCGAGCCGAGCCGAGCCGAGCCGAGCCGAGCCGAGCCGAGCCGAGCCGAGCCGAGCCGAGCCGAGCCGAGCCGAGCCGAGCCGAGCCGAGCCGAGCCGAGCCGAGCCGAGCCGAGCCGAGCCGAGCCGAGCCGAGCCGAGCCGAGCCGAGCCGAGCCGAGCCGAGCCGAGCCGAGCCGAGCCGAGCCGAGCCGAGCCGAGCCGAGCCGAGCCGAGCCGAGCCGAGCCGAGCCGAGCCGAGCCGAGCCGAGCCGAGCCGAGCCGAGCCGAGCCGAGCCGAGCCGAGCCGAGCCGAGCCGAGCCGAGCCGAGCCGAGCCGAGCCGAGCCGAGCCGAGCCGAGCCGAGCCGAGCCGAGCCGAGCCGAGCCGAGCCGAGCCGAGCCGAGCCGAGCCGAGCCGAGCCGAGCCGAGCCGAGCCGAGCCGAGCCGAGCCGAGCCGAGCCGAGCCGAGCCGAGCCGAGCCGAGCCGAGCCGAGCCGAGCCGAGCCGAGCCGAGCCGAGCCGAGCCGAGCCGAGCCGAGCCGAGCCGAGCCGAGCCGAGCCGAGCCGAGCCGAGCCGAGCCGAGCCGAGCCGAGCCGAGCCGAGCCGAGCCGAGCCGAGCCGAGCCGAGCCGAGCCGAGCCGAGCCGAGCCGAGCCGAGCCGAGCCGAGCCGAGCCGAGCCGAGCCGAGCCGAGCCGAGCCGAGCCGAGCCGAGCCGAGCCGAGCCGAGCCGAGCCGAGCCGAGCCGAGCCGAGCCGAGCCGAGCCGAGCCGAGCCGAGCCGAGCCGAGCCGAGCCGAGCCGAGCCGAGCCGAGCCGAGCCGAGCCGAGCCGAGCCGAGCCGAGCCGAGCCGAGCCGAGCCGAGCCGAGCCGAGCCGAGCCGAGCCGAGCCGAGCCGAGCCGAGCCGAGCCGAGCCGAGCCGAGCCGAGCCGAGCCGAGCCGAGCCGAGCCGAGCCGAGCCGAGCCGAGCCGAGCCGAGCCGAGCCGAGCCGAGCCGAGCCGAGCCGAGCCGAGCCGAGCCGAGCCGAGCCGAGCCGAGCCGAGCCGAGCCGAGCCGAGCCGAGCCGAGCCGAGCCGAGCCGAGCCGAGCCGAGCCGAGCCGAGCCGAGCCGAGCCGAGCCGAGCCGAGCCGAGCCGAGCCGAGCCGAGCCGAGCCGAGCCGAGCCGAGCCGAGCCGAGCCGAGCCGAGCCGAGCCGAGCCGAGCCGAGCCGAGCCGAGCCGAGCCGAGCCGAGCCGAGCCGAGCCGAGCCGAGCCGAGCCGAGCCGAGCCGAGCCGAGCCGAGCCGAGCCGAGCCGAGCCGAGCCGAGCCGAGCCGAGCCGAGCCGAGCCGAGCCGAGCCGAGCCGAGCCGAGCCGAGCCGAGCCGAGCCGAGCCGAGCCGAGCCGAGCCGAGCCGAGCCGAGCCGAGCCGAGCCGAGCCGAGCCGAGCCGAGCCGAGCCGAGCCGAGCCGAGCCGAGCCGAGCCGAGCCGAGCCGAGCCGAGCCGAGCCGAGCCGAGCCGAGCCGAGCCGAGCCGAGCCGAGCCGAGCCGAGCCGAGCCGAGCCGAGCCGAGCCGAGCCGAGCCGAGCCGAGCCGAGCCGAGCCGAGCCGAGCCGAGCCGAGCCGAGCCGAGCCGAGCCGAGCCGAGCCGAGCCGAGCCGAGCCGAGCCGAGCCGAGCCGAGCCGAGCCGAGCCGAGCCGAGCCGAGCCGAGCCGAGCCGAGCCGAGCCGAGCCGAGCCGAGCCGAGCCGAGCCGAGCCGAGCCGAGCCGAGCCGAGCCGAGCCGAGCCGAGCCGAGCCGAGCCGAGCCGAGCCGAGCCGAGCCGAGCCGAGCCGAGCCGAGCCGAGCCGAGCCGAGCCGAGCCGAGCCGAGCCGAGCCGAGCCGAGCCGAGCCGAGCCGAGCCGAGCCGAGCCGAGCCGAGCCGAGCCGAGCCGAGCCGAGCCGAGCCGAGCCGAGCCGAGCCGAGCCGAGCCGAGCCGAGCCGAGCCGAGCCGAGCCGAGCCGAGCCGAGCCGAGCCGAGCCGAGCCGAGCCGAGCCGAGCCGAGCCGAGCCGAGCCGAGCCGAGCCGAGCCGAGCCGAGCCGAGCCGAGCCGAGCCGAGCCGAGCCGAGCCGAGCCGAGCCGAGCCGAGCCGAGCCGAGCCGAGCCGAGCCGAGCCGAGCCGAGCCGAGCCGAGCCGAGCCGAGCCGAGCCGAGCCGAGCCGAGCCGAGCCGAGCCGAGCCGAGCCGAGCCGAGCCGAGCCGAGCCGAGCAATAATAATAGCAAAAGAGCAAAAAATAATATATGCAATGTGTACTTGGCGGCCGTAACCTGTAGGCTGTAAACTGTAGCAGGCTAATCCATCATATTACATATCAATGGATTATGAAATAAATTTCGTGTCTTTTTTGTTATTATGTAAATTGTTGTATCTCTTAAAATAATGTAACAATAAATTTGTTCGTTATAAACAAATTAATTTTACCAAAATCTGCCAACACTTTTTGTATTACCTCAAGAAACCATGAAACTTTTGCTTAAGAAGTGTTCTTATATCTGTGACAGTTTTCGTGATACCATTTTTCTGCTGAAACTTCAAGGGGTGATTGCCCCCCTAAACTTGCGATTGGGCCGCTATAAAAAATACGTGTGCCTTATTTTCGCCTTTTTAATATATCCACCAAGTATCATCAAAATCGGAGACGGTCTTACCAGCCGTAAGGGTGGGACCTAATGTACGCATCTTGCCACGTGACCCGGCCCGCCGCGGCAACAACTTGCTGAGGACCGTAATTTCTCCGTGGAGAGGAGGCATGTCGAGGAAGGAAAAAGGATATTTGGATTTGGATGTGCGTTTCGTCGCGGAATCGACCTCCTAGACTCATCAGTAGGTTTTTTTTGTTTACAAAAGTTTTATTCAAAAGATGCAGTATTAGCTATGGATGATTACATTGTATACATGTAGTGAATAATCCACGGTGCAAATATCTTAATTTACTAGACGTAAATCTGAACTAAGTGCGCGTTTTGTGCTATCGTTTCACTTGCCGTGTATCTTGTCAATTATGGTACTGTTTATGGTGGTGTATTATGGTACTCCGATCTGCGGAGCCGAGCCGAGCCGAGCCGAGCCGAGCCGAGCCGAGCCGAGCCGAGCCGAGCCGAGCCGAGCCGAGCCGAGCCGAGCCGAGCCGAGCCGAGCCGAGCCGAGCCGAGCCGAGCCGAGCCGAGCCGAGCCGAGCCGAGCCGAGCCGAGCCGAGCCGAGCCGAGCCGAGCCGAGCCGAGCCGAGCCGAGCCGAGCCGAGCCGAGCCGAGCCGAGCCGAGCCGAGCCGAGCCGAGCCGAGCCGAGCCGAGCCGAGCCGAGCCGAGCCGAGCCGAGCCGAGCCGAGCCGAGCCGAGCCGAGCCGAGCCGAGCCGAGCCGAGCCGAGCCGAGCCGAGCCGAGCCGAGCCGAGCCGAGCCGAGCCGAGCCGAGCCGAGCCGAGCCGAGCCGAGCCGAGCCGAGCCGAGCCGAGCCGAGCCGAGCCGAGCCGAGCCGAGCCGAGCCGAGCCGAGCCGAGCCGAGCCGAGCCGAGCCGAGCCGAGCCGAGCCGAGCCGAGCCGAGCCGAGCCGAGCCGAGCCGAGCCGAGCCGAGCCGAGCCGAGCCGAGCCGAGCCGAGCCGAGCCGAGCCGAGCCGAGCCGAGCCGAGCCGAGCCGAGCCGAGCCGAGCCGAGCCGAGCCGAGCAATAATAATAGCAAAAGAGCAAAAAAGAGCAAAAAATAATATATGCAATGTGTACTTGGCGGCCGTAACCTGTAGGCTGTAAACTGTAGCAGGCTAATCCATCATATTACATATCAATGGATTAAGAAATAAATTTCGTGTCTTTTTTGTTATTATGTAAATTGTTGTATCTCTTAAAATAATGTAACAATAAATTTGTTCGTTATAAACAAATTAATTTTACCAAAATCTGCCAACACTTTTTGTATTACCTCAAGAAACCATGAAACTTTTGCTTAAGAAGTGTTCTTATATCTGTGACAGTTTTCGTGATACCATTTTTCTGCTGAAACTTCAAGGGGTGATTGCCCCCCTAAACTTGCGATTGGGCCGCTATAAAAAATACGTGTGCCTTATTTTCGCCTTTTTAATATATCCACCAAGTATCATCAAAATCGGAGACGGTCTTACCAGCCGTAAGGGTGGGACCTAATGTACGCATCTTGCCACGTGACCCGGCCCGCCGCGGCAACAACTTGCTGAGGACCGTAATTTCTCCGTGGAGAGGAGGCATGTCGAGGAAGGAAAAAGGATATTTGGATTTGGATGTGCGTTTCGTCGCGGAATCGACCTCCTAGACTCATCAGTAGGTTTTTTTTGTTTACAAAAGTTTTATTCAAAAGATGCAGTATTAGCTATGGATGATTACATTGTATACATGTAGTGAATAATCCACGGTGCAAATATCTTAATTTACTAGACGTAAATCTGAACTAAGTGCGCGTTTTGTGCTATCGTTTCACTTGCCGTGTATCTTGTCAATTATGGTACTGTTTATGGTGGTGTATTATGGTACTCCGATCTGCGGAGCCGAGCCGAGCCGAGCCGAGCCGAGCAGAGCCGAGCCGAGCCGAGCCGAGCCGAGCCGAGCCGAGCCGAGCCGAGCCGAGCCGAGCCGAGCCGAGCCGAGCCGAGCCGAGCCGAGCCGAGCCGAGCCGAGCCGAGCCGAGCCGAGCCGAGCCGAGCCGAGCCGAGCCGAGCCGAGCCGAGCCGAGCCGAGCCGAGCCGAGCCGAGCCGAGCCGAGCCGAGCCGAGCCGAGCCGAGCCGAGCCGAGCCGAGCCGAGCCGAGCCGAGCCGAGCCGAGCCGAGCCGAGCCGAGCCGAGCAATAATAATAGCAAAAGAGCAAAAAATAATATATGCAATGTGTACTTGTGCGGCCGTAGCCTGTAGGCTGTAGACTGTAGCAGGCAAATCCATCATATTACATATCAATGGATTAAGAAATAAATTTCGGGTCTTTTTTGTTATTATGTAAATTGTTGTATCTCTTAAAATAATGTAACAATAAATTTGTTCGTTATAAACAAATTAATTTTACCAAAATCTGCCACCACTTTTTGATTTACCTCAAGAAACCATGAAACTTTTGCTAAAGAAGTGTTCTTATATCTGTGACAGTTTTCGTGATACCATTTTTCTGCTGAAATTTCAAGGGGTGATTGCAACCCTAAACTTGCGATTGGGCCGATATAAAAAATACGTGTGCCTTATTTTCGCCTGCTTAATATATCCACCAAGTTTCATCAAAATCGGAGACGGTCTTACCAGCCCTAAGGTGGGACCTAATGTATGCATCTTGCCACGTGTCCCGGCCCGCCGCGGCAACAACTTGCTGGGGACCGTAATTTCTCCGTGGAGAGGAGGCATGTCGAGGAAGGAAAAAGGATATTTGGATTTGGATGTGCGTTTCGTCTCGGAATCGACGTCCTAGACTCATCAGTAGGTTTTTTTTTGTTTACAAAAGTTTTATTCAAAAGATGCAGTATTAGCTATGGATGATTACATTGTATACATGTAGTGAATAATCCACGGTGCAAATATTTTAATTTACTAGACGTAAATCTGAACTAAGAGCGCGTTTTGTGCTATCGTTTCACTTGCCATGTATCTTGTCAATTATGGTATTGTTTATGGTTGTGTATTATGGTACTCCGATCTGCGGAGCCGAGCCGAGCCGAGCCGAGCCGAGCCGAGCCGAGCCGAGCCGAGCCGAGCCGAGCCGAGCCGAGCCGAGCCGAGCCGAGCCGAGCCGAGCCGAGCCGAGCCGAGCCGAGCCGAGCCGAGCCGAGCCGAGCCGAGCCGAGCCGAGCCGAGCCGAGCCGAGCCGAGCCGAGCCGAGCCGAGCCGAGCCGAGCCGAGCCGAGCCGAGCCGAGCCGAGCCGAGCCGAGCCGAGCCGAGCCGAGCCGAGCCGAGCCGAGCCGAGCCGAGCCGAGCCGAGCCGAGCCGAGCCGAGCCGAGCCGAGCCGAGCCGAGCCGAGCCGAGCCGAGCCGAGCCGAGCCGAGCCGAGCCGAGCAATAATAATAGCAAAAGAGCAAAAAATAATATATGCAATGTGTACTTGGCGGCCGTAACCTGTAGGCTGTAAACTGTAGCAGGCTAATCCATCATATTACATATCAATGGATTAAGAAATAAATTTCGTGTCTTTTTTGTTATTATGTAAATTGTTGTATCTCTTAAAATAATGTAACAATAAATTTGTTCGTTATAAACAAATTAATTTTACCAAAATCTGCCAACACTTTTTGTATTACCTCAAGAAACCATGAAACTTTTGCTTAAGAAGTGTTCTTATATCTGTGACAGTTTTCGTGATACCATTTTTCTGCTGAAACTTCAAGGGGTGATTGCCCCCCTAAACTTGCGATTGGGCCGCTATAAAAAATACGTGTGCCTTATTTTCGCCTTTTTAATATATCCACCAAGTATCATCAAAATCGGAGACGGTCTTACCAGCCGTAAGGGTGGGACCTAATGTACGCATCTTGCCACGTGACCCGGCCCGCCGCGGCAACAACTTGCTGAGGACCGTAATTTCTCCGTGGAGAGGAGGCATGTCGAGGAAGGAAAAAGGATATTTGGATTTGGATGTGCGTTTCGTCGCGGAATCGACCTCCTAGACTCATCAGTAGGTTTTTTTTGTTTACAAAAGTTTTATTCAAAAGATGCAGTATTAGCTATGGATGATTACATTGTATACATGTAGTGAATAATCCACGGTGCAAATATCTTAATTTACTAGACGTAAATCTGAACTAAGTGCGCGTTTTGTGCTATCGTTTCACTTGCCGTGTATCTTGTCAATTATGGTACTGTTTATGGTGGTGTATTATGGTACTCCGATCTGCGGAGCCGAGCCGAGCCGAGCCGAGCCGAGCAGAGCCGAGCCGAGCCGAGCCGAGCCGAGCCGAGCCGAGCCGAGCCGAGCCGAGCCGAGCCGAGCCGAGCCGAGCCGAGCCGAGCCGAGCCGAGCCGAGCCGAGCCGAGCCGAGCCGAGCCGAGCCGAGCCGAGCCGAGCCGAGCCGAGCCGAGCCGAGCCGAGCCGAGCCGAGCCGAGCCGAGCCGAGCCGAGCCGAGCCGAGCCGAGCCGAGCCGAGCCGAGCCGAGCCGAGCCGAGCCGAGCCGAGCCGAGCAATAATAATAGCAAAAGAGCAAAAAATAATATATGCAATGTGTACTTGTGCGGCCGTAGCCTGTAGGCTGTAGACTGTAGCAGGCAAATCCATCATATTACATATCAATGGATTAAGAAATAAATTTCGGGTCTTTTTTGTTATTATGTAAATTGTTGTATCTCTTAAAATAATGTAACAATAAATTTGTTCGTTATAAACAAATTAATTTTACCAAAATCTGCCACCACTTTTTGATTTACCTCAAGAAACCATGAAACTTTTGCTAAAGAAGTGTTCTTATATCTGTGACAGTTTTCGTGATACCATTTTTCTGCTGAAATTTCAAGGGGTGATTGCAACCCTAAACTTGCGATTGGGCCGATATAAAAAATACGTGTGCCTTATTTTCGCCTGCTTAATATATCCACCAAGTTTCATCAAAATCGGAGACGGTCTTACCAGCCCTAAGGTGGGACCTAATGTATGCATCTTGCCACGTGTCCCGGCCCGCCGCGGCAACAACTTGCTGGGGACCGTAATTTCTCCGTGGAGAGGAGGCATGTCGAGGAAGGAAAAAGGATATTTGGATTTGGATGTGCGTTTCGTCTCGGAATCGACGTCCTAGACTCATCAGTAGGTTTTTTTTTGTTTACAAAAGTTTTATTCAAAAGATGCAGTATTAGCTATGGATGATTACATTGTATACATGTAGTGAATAATCCACGGTGCAAATATTTTAATTTACTAGACGTAAATCTGAACTAAGAGCGCGTTTTGTGCTATCGTTTCACTTGCCATGTATCTTGTCAATTATGGTATTGTTTATGGTTGTGTATTATGGTACTCCGATCTGCGGAGCCGAGCCGAGCCGAGCCGAGCCGAGCCGAGCCGAGCCGAGCCGAGCCGAGCCGAGCCGAGCCGAGCCGAGCCGAGCCGAGCCGAGCCGAGCCGAGCCGAGCCGAGCCGAGCCGAGCCGAGCCGAGCCGAGCCGAGCCGAGCCGAGCCGAGCCGAGCCGAGCCGAGCCGAGCCGAGCCGAGCCGAGCCGAGCCGAGCCGAGCCGAGCCGAGCCGAGCCGAGCCGAGCCGAGCCGAGCCGAGCCGAGCCGAGCCGAGCCGAGCCGAGCCGAGCCGAGCCGAGCCGAGCCGAGCCGAGCCGAGCCGAGCCGAGCCGAGCCGAGCCGAGCCGAGCCGAGCCGAGCCGAGCCGAGCCGAGCCGAGCCGAGCCGAGCCGAGCCGAGCCGAGCCGAGCCGAGCCGAGCCGAGCCGAGCCGAGCCGAGCCGAGCCGAGCCGAGCCGAGCCGAGCCGAGCCGAGCCGAGCCGAGCCGAGCCGAGCCGAGCCGAGCCGAGCCGAGCCGAGCCGAGCCGAGCCGAGCCGAGCCGAGCCGAGCCGAGCCGAGCCGAGCCGAGCCGAGCCGAGCCGAGCCGAGCCGAGCCGAGCCGAGCCGAGCCGAGCCGAGCCGAGCCGAGCCGAGCCGAGCCGAGCCGAGCCGAGCCGAGCCGAGCCGAGCCGAGCCGAGCCGAGCCGAGCCGAGCCGAGCCGAGCCGAGCCGAGCCGAGCCGAGCCGAGCCGAGCCGAGCCGAGCCGAGCCGAGCCGAGCCGAGCCGAGCCGAGCCGAGCCGAGCCGAGCCGAGCCGAGCCGAGCCGAGCCGAGCCGAGCCGAGCCGAGCCGAGCCGAGCCGAGCCGAGCCGAGCCGAGCCGAGCCGAGCCGAGCCGAGCCGAGCCGAGCCGAGCCGAGCCGAGCCGAGCCGAGCCGAGCCGAGCCGAGCCGAGCCGAGCCGAGCCGAGCCGAGCCGAGCCGAGCCGAGCCGAGCCGAGCCGAGCCGAGCCGAGCCGAGCCGAGCCGAGCCGAGCCGAGCCGAGCCGAGCCGAGCCGAGCCGAGCCGAGCCGAGCCGAGCCGAGCCGAGCCGAGCCGAGCCGAGCCGAGCCGAGCCGAGCCGAGCCGAGCCGAGCCGAGCCGAGCCGAGCCGAGCCGAGCCGAGCCGAGCCGAGCCGAGCCGAGCCGAGCCGAGCCGAGCCGAGCCGAGCCGAGCCGAGCCGAGCCGAGCCGAGCCGAGCCGAGCCGAGCCGAGCCGAGCCGAGCCGAGCCGAGCCGAGCCGAGCCGAGCCGAGCCGAGCCGAGCCGAGCCGAGCCGAGCCGAGCCGAGCCGAGCCGAGCCGAGCCGAGCCGAGCCGAGCCGAGCCGAGCCGAGCCGAGCCGAGCCGAGCCGAGCCGAGCCGAGCCGAGCCGAGCCGAGCCGAGCCGAGCCGAGCCGAGCCGAGCCGAGCCGAGCCGAGCCGAGCCGAGCCGAGCCGAGCCGAGCCGAGCCGAGCCGAGCCGAGCCGAGCCGAGCCGAGCCGAGCCGAGCCGAGCCGAGCCGAGCCGAGCCGAGCCGAGCCGAGCCGAGCCGAGCCGAGCCGAGCCGAGCCGAGCCGAGCCGAGCCGAGCCGAGCCGAGCCGAGCCGAGCCGAGCCGAGCCGAGCCGAGCCGAGCCGAGCCGAGCCGAGCCGAGCCGAGCCGAGCCGAGCCGAGCCGAGCCGAGCCGAGCCGAGCCGAGCCGAGCCGAGCCGAGCCGAGCCGAGCCGAGCCGAGCCGAGCCGAGCCGAGCCGAGCCGAGCCGAGCCGAGCCGAGCCGAGCCGAGCCGAGCCGAGCCGAGCCGAGCCGAGCCGAGCCGAGCCGAGCCGAGCCGAGCCGAGCCGAGCCGAGCCGAGCCGAGCCGAGCCGAGCCGAGCCGAGCCGAGCCGAGCCGAGCCGAGCCGAGCCGAGCCGAGCCGAGCCGAGCCGAGCCGAGCCGAGCCGAGCCGAGCCGAGCCGAGCCGAGCCGAGCCGAGCCGAGCCGAGCCGAGCCGAGCCGAGCCGAGCCGAGCCGAGCCGAGCCGAGCCGAGCCGAGCCGAGCCGAGCCGAGCCGAGCCGAGCCGAGCCGAGCCGAGCCGAGCCGAGCCGAGCCGAGCCGAGCCGAGCCGAGCCGAGCCGAGCCGAGCCGAGCCGAGCCGAGCCGAGCCGAGCCGAGCCGAGCCGAGCCGAGCCGAGCCGAGCCGAGCCGAGCCGAGCCGAGCCGAGCCGAGCCGAGCCGAGCCGAGCCGAGCCGAGCCGAGCCGAGCCGAGCCGAGCCGAGCCGAGCCGAGCCGAGCCGAGCCGAGCCGAGCCGAGCCGAGCCGAGCCGAGCCGAGCCGAGCCGAGCCGAGCCGAGCCGAGCCGAGCCGAGCCGAGCCGAGCCGAGCCGAGCCGAGCCGAGCCGAGCCGAGCCGAGCCGAGCCGAGCCGAGCCGAGCCGAGCCGAGCCGAGCCGAGCCGAGCCGAGCCGAGCCGAGCCGAGCCGAGCCGAGCCGAGCCGAGCCGAGCCGAGCCGAGCCGAGCCGAGCCGAGCCGAGCCGAGCCGAGCCGAGCCGAGCCGAGCCGAGCCGAGCCGAGCCGAGCCGAGCCGAGCCGAGCCGAGCCGAGCCGAGCCGAGCCGAGCCGAGCCGAGCCGAGCCGAGCCGAGCCGAGCCGAGCCGAGCCGAGCCGAGCCGAGCCGAGCCGAGCCGAGCCGAGCCGAGCCGAGCCGAGCCGAGCCGAGCCGAGCCGAGCCGAGCCGAGCCGAGCCGAGCCGAGCCGAGCCGAGCCGAGCCGAGCCGAGCCGAGCCGAGCCGAGCCGAGCCGAGCCGAGCCGAGCCGAGCCGAGCCGAGCCGAGCCGAGCCGAGCCGAGCCGAGCCGAGCCGAGCCGAGCCGAGCCGAGCCGAGCCGAGCCGAGCCGAGCCGAGCCGAGCCGAGCCGAGCCGAGCCGAGCCGAGCCGAGCCGAGCCGAGCCGAGCCGAGCCGAGCCGAGCCGAGCCGAGCCGAGCCGAGCCGAGCCGAGCCGAGCCGAGCCGAGCCGAGCCGAGCCGAGCCGAGCCGAGCCGAGCCGAGCCGAGCCGAGCCGAGCCGAGCCGAGCCGAGCCGAGCCGAGCCGAGCCGAGCCGAGCCGAGCCGAGCCGAGCAATAATAATAGCAAAAGAGCAAAAAATAATATATGCAATGTGTACTTGGCGGCCGTAACCTGTAGGCTGTAAACTGTAGCAGGCTAATCCATCATATTACATATCAATGGATTAAGAAATAAATTTCGTGTCTTTTTTGTTATTATGTAAATTGTTGTATCTCTTAAAATAATGTAACAATAAATTTGTTCGTTATAAACAAATTAATTTTACCAAAATCTGCCAACACTTTTTGTTTTACCTCAAGAAACCATGAAACTTTTGCTTAAGAAGTGTTCTTATATCTGTGACAGTTTTCGTGATACCATTTTTCTGCTGAAACTTCAAGGGGTGATTGCCCCCCTAAACTTGCGATTGGGCCGCTATAAAAAATACGTGTGCCTTATTTTCGCCTTTTTAATATATCCACCAAGTTTCATCAAAATCGGAGACGGTCTTACCAGCCGTAAGGTGGGACCTAATGTACGCATCTTGCCACGTGACCCGGCCCGCCGCGGCAACAACTTGCTGAGGACCGTAATTTCTCCGTGGAGAGGAGGCATGTCGAGGAAGGAAAAAGGATATTTGGATTTGGATGTGCGTTTCGTCGCGGAATCGACCCCCTAGACTCATCAGTAGGTTTTTGTTTGTTTACAAAAGTTTTATTCAAAAGATGCAGTATTAGCTATGGATGATTACATTGTATACATGTAGTGAATAATCCCCGGTGCAAATATTTTAATTTACTAGACGTAAATCTGAACTAAGAGCGCGTTTTGTGCTATCGTTTCACTTGCCATGTATCTTGTCAATTATGGTACTGTTTATGGTGGTGTATTATGGTACTCCGATCTGCGGAGCCGAGCCGAGCCGAGCCGAGCCGAGCCGAGCCGAGACGAGCCGAGCCGAGCCGAGCCGAGACGAGCCGAGCCGAGCCGAGCCGAGCCGAGCCGAGCCGAGCCGAGCCGAGCCGAGCCGAGCCGAGCCGAGCCGACCCGAGCCGAGCCGAGCCGAGCCGAGCGGAGCCGAGCCGAGCCGAGCCGAGCCGAGCCGAGCCGAGCCGAGCCGAGCCGAGCCGAGCCGAGCCGAGCCGAGCCGAGCCGAGCCGAGCCGAGCCGAGCCGAGCCGAGCCGAGCCGAGCCGAGCCGAGCCGAGCCGAGCCGAGCCGAGCCGAGCCGAGCCGAGCCGAGCCGAGCCGAGCCGAGCCGAGCCGAGCCGAGCCGAGCCGAGCCGAGCCGAGCCGAGCCGAGCCGAGCCGAGCCGAGCCGAGCCGAGCCGAGCCGAGCCGAGCCGAGCCGAGCCGAGCCGAGCCGAGCCGAGCCGAGCCGAGCCGAGCCGAGCCGAGCCGAGCCGAGCCGAGCCGAGCCGAGCCGAGCCGAGCCGAGCCGAGCCGAGCCGAGCCGAGCCGAGCCGAGCCGAGCCGAGCCGAGCCGAGCCGAGCCGAGCCGAGCCGAGCCGAGCCGAGCCGAGCCGAGCCGAGCCGAGCCGAGCCGAGCCGAGCCGAGCCGAGCCGAGCCGAGCCGAGCCGAGCCGAGCCGAGCCGAGCCGAGCCGAGCCGAGCCGAGCCGAGCCGAGCCGAGCCGACCCGAGCCGAGCCGAGCCGAGCCGAGCCGAGCCGAGCCGAGCCGAGCCGAGCCGAGCCGAGCCGAGCCGAGCCGAGCCGAGCCGAGCCGAGCCGAGCCGAGCCGAGCCGAGCCGAGCCGAGCCGAGCCGAGCCGAGCCGAGCCGAGCCGAGCCGAGCCGAGCCGAGCCGAGCCGAGCCGAGCCGAGCCGAGCCGAGCCGAGCCGAGCCGAGCCGAGCCGAGCCGAGCCGAGCCGAGCCGAGCCGAGCCGAGCCGAGCCGAGCCGAGCCGAGCCGAGCCGAGCCGAGCCGAGCCGAGCAATGATAATAGCAAAAGAGCAAAAAATAATATATGCAATGTGTACTTGTGCGGCCGTAACCTGTAGGCTGTAAACTGTAGCAGGCTAATCCATCATATTACATATCAATGGATTAAGAAATAAATTTCGTGTCTTTTTTGTTATTATGTAAATTGTTGTATCTCTTAAAATAATGTAACAATAAATTTGTTCGTTATAAACAAATTAATTTTACCAAAATCTGCCAACACTTTTTGTATTACCTCAAGAAACCATGAAACTTTTGCTTAAGAAGTGTTCTTATATCTGTGACAGTTTTCGTGATACCATTTTTCTGCTGAAACTTCAAGGGGTGATTGCCCCCCTAAACTTGCGATTGGGCCGCTATAAAAAATACGTGTGCCTTATTTTCGCCTTTTTAATATATCCACCAAGTATCATCAAAATCGGAGACGGTCTTACCAGCCGTAAGGGTGGGACCTAATGTACGCATCTTGCCACGTGACCCGGCCCGCCGCGGCAACAACTTGCTGAGGACCGTAATTTCTCCGTGGAGAGGAGGCATGTCGAGGAAGGAAAAAGGATATTTGGATTTGGATGTGCGTTTCGTCGCGGAATCGACCTCCTAGACTCATCAGTAGGTTTTTTTTGTTTACAAAAGTTTTATTCAAAAGATGCAGTATTAGCTATGGATGATTACATTGTATACATGTAGTGAATAATCCACGGTGCAAATATCTTAATTTACTAGACGTAAATCTGAACTAAGTGCGCGTTTTGTGCTATCGTTTCACTTGCCGTGTATCTTGTCAATTATGGTACTGTTTATGGTGGTGTATTATGGTACTCCGATCTGCGGAGCCGAGCCGAGCCGAGCCGAGCCGAGCAGAGCCGAGCCGAGCCGAGCCGAGCCGAGCCGAGCCGAGCCGAGCCGAGCCGAGCCGAGCCGAGCCGAGCCGAGCCGAGCCGAGCCGAGCCGAGCCGAGCCGAGCCGAGCCGAGCCGAGCCGAGCCGAGCCGAGCCGAGCCGAGCCGAGCCGAGCCGAGCCGAGCCGAGCCGAGCCGAGCCGAGCCGAGCCGAGCCGAGCCGAGCCGAGCCGAGCCGAGCCGAGCCGAGCCGAGCCGAGCCGAGCCGAGCCGAGCCGAGCCGAGCCGAGCCGAGCCGAGCCGAGCCGAGCCGAGCCGAGCCGAGCCGAGCCGAGCCGAGCCGAGCCGAGCCGAGCCGAGCCGAGCCGAGCCGAGCCGAGCCGAGCCGAGCCGAGCCGAGCCGAGCCGAGCCGAGCCGAGCCGAGCCGAGCCGAGCCGAGCCGAGCCGAGCCGAGCCGAGCCGAGCCGAGCCGAGCCGAGCCGAGCCGAGCCGAGCCGAGCCGAGCAATAATAATAGCAAAAGAGCAAAAAATAATATATGCAATGTGTACTTGTGCGGCCGTAGCCTGTAGGCTGTAGACTGTAGCAGGCAAATCCATCATATTACATATCAATGGATTAAGAAATAAATTTCGGGTCTTTTTTGTTATTATGTAAATTGTTGTATCTCTTAAAATAATGTAACAATAAATTTGTTCGTTATAAACAAATTAATTTTACCAAAATCTGCCACCACTTTTTGATTTACCTCAAGAAACCATGAAACTTTTGCTAAAGAAGTGTTCTTATATCTGTGACAGTTTTCGTGATACCATTTTTCTGCTGAAATTTCAAGGGGTGATTGCAACCCTAAACTTGCGATTGGGCCGATATAAAAAATACGTGTGCCTTATTTTCACCTGCTTAATATATCCACCAAGTTTCATCAAAATCGGAGACGGTCTTACCAGCCCTAAGGTGGGACCTAATGTATGCATCTTGCCACGTGTCCCGAACTTGCTGGGGACCGTAATTTCTCCGTGGAGAGGAGGCATGTCGAGGAAGGAAAAAGGATATTTGGATTTGGATGTGCGTTTCGTCTCGGAATCGACGTCCTAGACTCATCAGTAGGTTTTTTTTTGTTTACAAAAGTTTTATTCAAAAGATGCAGTATTAGCTATGGATGATTACATTGTATACATGTAGTGAATAATCCACGGTGCAAATATTTTAATTTACTAGACGTAAATCTGAACTAAGAGCGCGTTTTGTGCTATCGTTTGACTTGCCATGTATCTTGTCAATTATGGTATTGTTTATGGTTGTGTATTATGGTACTCCGACGAGCCGAGCCGAGCCGAGCCGAGCCGAGCCGAGCCGAGCCGAGCCGAGCCGAGCCGAGCCGAGCCGAGCCGAGCCGAGCCGAGCCGAGCCGAGCCGAGCCGAGCCGAGCCGAGCCGAGCCGAGCCGAGCCGAGCCGAGCCGAGCCGAGCCGAGCCGAGCCGAGCCGAGCCGAGCCGAGCCGAGCCGAGCCGAGCCGAGCCGAGCCGAGCCGAGCCGAGCCGAGCCGAGCCGAGCCGAGCCGAGCCGAGCCGAGCCGAGCAATAATAATAGCAAAAGAGCAAAAAATAATATATGCAATGTGTACTTGGCGGCCGTAACCTGTAGGCTGTAAACTGTAGCAGGCTAATCCATCATATTACATATCAATGGATTAAGAAATAAATTTCGTGTCTTTTTTGTTATTATGTAAATTGTTGTATCTCTTAAAATAATGTAACAATAAATTTGTTCGTTATAAACAAATTAATTTTACCAAAATCTGCCAACACTTTTTGTATTACCTCAAGAAACCATGAAACTTTTGCTTAAGAAGTGTTCTTATATCTGTGACAGTTTTCGTGATACCATTTTTCTGCTGAAACTTCAAGGGGTGATTGCCCCCCTAAACTTGCGATTGGGCCGCTATAAGAAATACGTGTGCCTTATTTTCGCCTTTTTAATATATCCACCAAGTATCATCAAAATCGGAGACGGTCTTACCAGCCGTAAGGGTGGGACCTAATGTACGCATCTTGCCACGTGACCCGGCCCGCCGCGGCAACAACTTGCTGAGGACCGTAATTTCTCCGTGGAGAGGAGGCATGTCGAGGAAGGAAAAAGGATATTTGGATTTGGATGTGCGTTTCGTCGCGGAATCGACCTCCTAGACTCATCAGTAGGTTTTTTTTGTTTACAAAAGTTTTATTCAAAAGATGCAGTATTAGCTATGGATGATTACATTGTATACATGTAGTGAATAATCCACGGTGCAAATATCTTAATTTACTAGACGTAAATCTGAACTAAGTGCGCGTTTTGTGCTATCGTTTCACTTGCCGTGTATCTTGTCAATTATGGTACTGTTTATGGTGGTGTATTATGGTACTCCGATCTGCGGAGCCGAGCCGAGCCGAGCCGAGCCGAGCAGAGCCGAGCCGAGCCGAGCCGAGCCGAGCCGAGCCGAGCCGAGCCGAGCCGAGCCGAGCCGAGCCGAGCCGAGCCGAGCCGAGCCGAGCCGAGCCGAGCCGAGCCGAGCCGAGCCGAGCCGAGCCGAGCCGAGCCGAGCCGAGCCGAGCCGAGCCGAGCCGAGCCGAGCCGAGCCGAGCCGAGCCGAGCCGAGCCGAGCCGAGCCGAGCCGAGCCGAGCCGAGCCGAGCCGAGCCGAGCCGAGCCGAGCCGAGCCGAGCCGAGCCGAGCCGAGCCGAGCCGAGCCGAGCCGAGCCGAGCCGAGCCGAGCCGAGCCGAGCCGAGCCGAGCCGAGCCGAGCCGAGCCGAGCCGAGCCGAGCCGAGCCGAGCCGAGCCGAGCCGAGCCGAGCCGAGCCGAGCCGAGCCGAGCCGAGCCGAGCCGAGCCGAGCCGAGCCGAGCCGAGCCGAGCCGAGCCGAGCCGAGCCGAGCCGAGCCGAGCCGAGCCGAGCCGAGCCGAGCCGAGCCGAGCCGAGCCGAGCCGAGCCGAGCCGAGCCGAGCCGAGCCGAGCCGAGCCGAGCCGAGCCGAGCCGAGCCGAGCCGAGCCGAGCCGAGCCGAGCCGAGCCGAGCCGAGCCGAGCCGAGCCGAGCCGAGCCGAGCCGAGCCGAGCCGAGCCGAGCCGAGCCGAGCCGAGCCGAGCCGAGCCGAGCCGAGCCGAGCAATAATAATAGCAAAAGAGCAAAAAATAATATATGCAATGTGTACTTGGCGGCCGTAACCTGTAGGCTGTAAACTGTAGCAGGCTAATCCATCATATTACATATCAATGGATTAAGAAATAAATTTCGTGTCTTTTTTGTTATTATGTAAATTGTTGTATCTCTTAAAATAATGTAACAATAAATTTGTTCGTTATAAACAAATTAATTTTACCAAAATCTGCCAACACTTTTTGTATTACCTCAAGAAACCATGAAACTTTTGCTTAAGAAGTGTTCTTATATCTGTGACAGTTTTCGTGATACCATTTTTCTGCTGAAACTTCAAGGGGTGATTGCCCCCCTAAACTTGCGATTGGGCCGCTATAAAAAATACGTGTGCCTTATTTTCGCCTTTTTAATATATCCACCAAGTATCATCAAAATCGGAGACGGTCTTACCAGCCGTAAGGGTGGGACCTAATGTACGCATCTTGCCACGTGACCCGGCCCGCCGCGGCAACAACTTGCTGAGGACCGTAATTTCTCCGTGGAGAGGAGGCATGTCGAGGAAGGAAAAAGGATATTTGGATTTGGATGTGCGTTTCGTCGCGGAATCGACCTCCTAGACTCATCAGTAGGTTTTTTTTGTTTACAAAAGTTTTATTCAAAAGATGCAGTATTAGCTATGGATGATTACATTGTATACATGTAGTGAATAATCCACGGTGCAAATATCTTAATTTACTAGACGTAAATCTGAACTAAGTGCGCGTTTTGTGCTATCGTTTCACTTGCCGTGTATCTTGTCAATTATGGTACTGTTTATGGTGGTGTATTATGGTACTCCGATCTGCGGAGCCGAGCCGAGCCGAGCCGAGCCGAGCAGAGCCGAGCCGAGCCGAGCCGAGCCGAGCCGAGCCGAGCCGAGCCGAGCCGAGCCGAGCCGAGCCGAGCCGAGCCGAGCCGAGCCGAGCCGAGCCGAGCCGAGCCGAGCCGAGCCGAGCCGAGCCGAGCCGAGCCGAGCCGAGCAATAATAATAGCAAAAGAGCAAAAAATAATATATGCAATGTGTACTTGTGCGGCCGTAGCCTGTAGGCTGTAGACTGTAGCAGGCAAATCCATCATATTACATATCAATGGATTAAGAAATAAATTTCGGGTCTTTTTTGTTATTATGTAAATTGTTGTATCTCTTAAAATAATGTAACAATAAATTTGTTCGTTATAAACAAATTAATTTTACCAAAATCTGCCACCACTTTTTGATTTACCTCAAGAAACCATGAAACTTTTGCTAAAGAAGTGTTCTTATATCTGTGACAGTTTTCGTGATACCATTTTTCTGCTGAAATTTCAAGGGGTGATTGCAACCCTAAACTTGCGATTGGGCCGATATAAAAAATACGTGTGCCTTATTTTCGCCTGCTTAATATATCCACCAAGTTTCATCAAAATCGGAGACGGTCTTACCAGCCCTAAGGTGGGACCTAATGTATGCATCTTGCCACGTGTCCCGGCCCGCCGCGGCAACAACTTGCTGGGGACCGTAATTTCTCCGTGGAGAGGAGGCATGTCGAGGAAGGAAAAAGGATATTTGGATTTGGATGTGCGTTTCGTCTCGGAATCGACGTCCTAGACTCATCAGTAGGTTTTTTTTTGTTTACAAAAGTTTTATTCAAAAGATGCAGTATTAGCTATGGATGATTACATTGTATACATGTAGTGAATAATCCACGGTGCAAATATTTAAATTTACTAGACGTAAATCTGAACTAAGAGCGCGTTTTGTGCTATCGTTTCACTTGCCATGTATCTTGTCAATTATGGTATTGTTTATGGTTGTGTATTATGGTACTCCGATCTGCGGAGCCGAGCCGAGCCGAGCCGAGCCGAGCCGAGCCGAGCCGAGCCGAGCCGAGCCGAGCCGAGCCGAGCCGAGCCGAGCCGAGCCGAGCCGAGCCGAGCCGAGCCGAGCCGAGCCGAGCCGAGCCGAGCCGAGCCGAGCCGAGCCGAGCCGAGCCGAGCCGAGCCGAGCCGAGCCGAGCCGAGCCGAGCCGAGCCGAGCCGAGCCGAGCCGAGCCGAGCCGAGCCGAGCCGAGCCGAGCCGAGCCGAGCCGAGCCGAGCCGAGCCGAGCCGAGCCGAGCCGAGCCGAGCCGAGCCGAGCCGAGCCGAGCCGAGCCGAGCCGAGCCGAGCCGAGCCGAGCCGAGCCGAGCCGAGCCGAGCCGAGCCGAGCCGAGCCGAGCCGAGCCGAGCCGAGCCGAGCCGAGCCGAGCCGAGCCGAGCAATGATAATAGCAAAAGAGCAAAAAATAATATATGCAATGTGTACTTGTGCGGCCGTAACCTGTAGGCTGTAAACTGTAGCAGGCTAATCCATCATATTACATATCAATGGATTAAGAAATAAATTTCGTGTCTTTTTTGTTATTATGTAAATTGTTGTATCTCTTAAAATAATGTAACAATAAATTTGTTCGTTATAAACAAATTAATTTTACCAAAATCTGCCAACACTTTTTGTATTACCTCAAGAAACCATGAAACTTTTGCTTAAGAAGTGTTCTTATATCTGTGACAGTTTTCGTGATACCATTTTTCTGCTGAAACTTCAAGGGGTGATTGCCCCCCTAAACTTGCGATTGGGCCGCTATAAAAAATACGTGTGCCTTATTTTCGCCTTTTTAATATATCCACCAAGTATCATCAAAATCGGAGACGGTCTTACCAGCCGTAAGGGTGGGACCTAATGTACGCATCTTGCCACGTGACCCGGCCCGCCGCGGCAACAACTTGCTGAGGACCGTAATTTCTCCGTGGAGAGGAGGCATGTCGAGGAAGGAAAAAGGATATTTGGATTTGGATGTGCGTTTCGTCGCGGAATCGACCTCCTAGACTCATCAGTAGGTTTTTTTTGTTTACAAAAGTTTTATTCAAAAGATGCAGTATTAGCTATGGATGATTACATTGTATAC
This sequence comes from Nomada hirtipes, assembly GCA_951802735.1. Classification (NCBI taxonomy): domain Eukaryota; kingdom Metazoa; phylum Arthropoda; class Insecta; order Hymenoptera; family Apidae; genus Nomada; species Nomada hirtipes. Next base: position 6,277,616 of record OX637921.1, on the reverse strand, counting down.
ATGTAGTGAATAATCCACGGTGCAAATATCTTAATTTACTAGACGTAAATCTGAACTAAGTGCGCGTTTTGTGCTATCGTTTCACTTGCCGTGTATCTTGTCAATTATGGTACTGTTTATGGTGGTGTATTATGGTACTCCGATCTGCGGAGCCGAGCCGAGCCGAGCCGAGCCGAGCAGAGCCGAGCCGAGCCGAGCCGAGCCGAGCCGAGCCGAGCCGAGCCGAGCCGAGCCGAGCCGAGCCGAGCCGAGCCGAGCCGAGCCGAGCCGAGCCGAGCCGAGCCGAGCCGAGCCGAGCCGAGCCGAGCCGAGCCGAGCCGAGCCGAGCCGAGCCGAGCCGAGCCGAGCCGAGCCGAGCCGAGCCGAGCCGAGCCGAGCCGAGCCGAGCCGAGCCGAGCCGAGCCGAGCCGAGCCGAGCCGAGCCGAGCCGAGCCGAGCCGAGCCGAGCCGAGCCGAGCCGAGCCGAGCCGAGCCGAGCCGAGCCGAGCCGAGCCGAGCCGAGCCGAGCCGAGCCGAGCCGAGCCGAGCCGAGCCGAGCCGAGCCGAGCCGAGCCGAGCCGAGCCGAGCCGAGCCGAGCCGAGCCGAGCCGAGCCGAGCCGAGCCGAGCCGAGCCGAGCCGAGCCGAGCAATAATAATAGCAAAAGAGCAAAAAATAATATATGCAATGTGTACTTGTGCGGCCGTAGCCTGTAGGCTGTAGACTGTAGCAGGCAAATCCATCATATTACATATCAATGGATTAAGAAATAAATTTCGGGTCTTTTTTGTTATTATGTAAATTGTTGTATCTCTTAAAATAATGTAACAATAAATTTGTTCGTTATAAACAAATTAATTTTACCAAAATCTGCCACCACTTTTTGATTTACCTCAAGAAACCATGAAACTTTTGCTAAAGAAGTGTTCTTATATCTGTGACAGTTTTCGTGATACCATTTTTCTGCTGAAATTTCAAGGGGTGATTGCAACCCTAAACTTGCGATTGGGCCGATATAAAAAATACGTGTGCCTTATTTTCGCCTGCTTAATATATCCACCAAGTTTCATCAAAATCGGAGACGGTCTTACCAGCCCTAAGGTGGGACCTAATGTATGCATCTTGCCACGTGTCCCGGCCCGCCGCGGCAACAACTTGCTGGGGACCGTAATTTCTCCGTGGAGAGGAGGCATGTCGAGGAAGGAAAAAGGATATTTGGATTTGGATGTGCGTTTCGTCTCGGAATCGACGTCCTAGACTCATCAGTAGGTTTTTTTTTGTTTACAAAAGTTTTATTCAAAAGATGCAGTATTAGCTATGGATGATTACATTGTATACATGTAGTGAATAATCCACGGTGCAAATATTTTAATTTACTAGACGTAAATCTGAACTAAGAGCGCGTTTTGTGCTATCGTTTGACTTGCCATGTATCTTGTCAATTATGGTATTGTTTATGGTTGTGTATTATGGTACTCCGACGAGCCGAGCCGAGCCGAGCCGAGCCGAGCCGAGCCGAGCCGAGCCGAGCCGAGCCGAGCCGAGCCGAGCCGAGCCGAGCCGAGCCGAGCCGAGCCGAGCCGAGCCGAGCCGAGCCGAGCCGAGCCGAGCCGAGCCGAGCCGAGCCGAGCCGAGCCGAGCCGAGCCGAGCCGAGCCGAGCCGAGCCGAGCCGAGCCGAGCCGAGCCGAGCCGAGCCGAGCCGAGCCGAGCCGAGCCGAGCCGAGCCGAGCCGAGCCGAGCCGAGCCGAGCCGAGCCGAGCCGAGCCGAGCCGAGCCGAGCCGAGCCGAGCCGAGCCGAGCCGAGCCGAGCCGAGCCGAGCCGAGCCGAGCCGAGCCGAGCCGAGCCGAGCCGAGCCGAGCCGAGCCGAGCCGAGCCGAGCCGAGCCGAGCCGAGCCGAGCCGAGCCGAGCCGAGCCGAGCCGAGCCGAGCCGAGCCGAGCCGAGCCGAGCCGAGCCGAGCCGAGCCGAGCCGAGCCGAGCCGAGCCGAGCCGAGCCGAGCCGAGCCGAGCCGAGCCGAGCCGAGCCGAGCCGAGCCGAGCCGAGCCGAGCCGAGCCGAGCCGAGCCGAGCCGAGCCGAGCCGAGCCGAGCCGAGCCGAGCCGAGCCGAGCCGAGCCGAGCCGAGCCGAGCCGAGCCGAGCCGAGCCGAGCCGAGCCGAGCCGAGCCGAGCCGAGCCGAGCCGAGCCGAGCCGAGCCGAGCCGAGCCGAGCCGAGCCGAGCCGAGCCGAGCCGAGCCGAGCCGAGCCGAGCCGAGCCGAGCCGAGCCGAGCCGAGCCGAGCCGAGCCGAGCCGAGCCGAGCCGAGCCGAGCCGAGCCGAGCCGAGCCGAGCCGAGCCGAGCCGAGCCGAGCCGAGCCGAGCCGAGCCGAGCCGAGCCGAGCCGAGCCGAGCCGAGCCGAGCCGAGCCGAGCCGAGCCGAGCCGAGCCGAGCCGAGCCGAGCCGAGCCGAGCCGAGCCGAGCCGAGCCGAGCCGAGCCGAGCCGAGCCGAGCCGAGCCGAGCCGAGCCGAGCCGAGCCGAGCCGAGCCGAGCCGAGCCGAGCCGAGCCGAGCCGAGCCGAGCCGAGCCGAGCCGAGCCGAGCCGAGCCGAGCCGAGCCGAGCCGAGCCGAGCCGAGCCGAGCCGAGCCGAGCCGAGCCGAGCCGAGCCGAGCCGAGCCGAGCCGAGCCGAGCCGAGCCGAGCCGAGCCGAGCCGAGCCGAGCCGAGCCGAGCCGAGCCGAGCCGAGCCGAGCCGAGCCGAGCCGAGCCGAGCCGAGCCGAGCCGAGCCGAGCCGAGCCGAGCCGAGCCGAGCCGAGCCGAGCCGAGCCGAGCAATAATAATAGCAAAAGAGCAAAAAATAATATATGCAATGTGTACTTGGCGGCCGTAACCTGTAGGCTGTAGACTGTAGCAGGCAAATCCATCATATTACATATCAATGGATTAAGAAATAAATTTCGTGTCTTTTTTGTTATTATGTAAATTGTTGTATCTCTTAAAATAATGTAACAATAAATTTGTTCGTTATAAACAAATTAATTTTACCAAAATCTGCCACCACTTTTTGATTTACCTCAAGAAACCATGAAACTTTTGCTAAAGAAGTGTTCTTATATCTGTGACAGTTTTCGTGATACCATTTTTCTGCTGAAATTTCAAGGGGTGATTGCAACCCTAAACTTGCGATTGGGCCGATATAAAAAATACGTGTGCCTTATTTTCGCCTGCTTAATATATCCACCAAGTTTCATCAAAATCGGAGACGGTCTTACCAGCCCTAAGGTGGGACCTAATGTATGCATCTTGCCACGTGTCCCGGCCCGCCGCGGCAACAACTTGCTGGGGACCGTAATTTCTCCGTGGAGAGGAGGCATGTCGAGGAAGGAAAAAGGATATTTGGATTTGGATGTGCGTTTCGTCTCGGAATCGACGTCCTAGACTCATCAGTAGGTTTTTTTTTGTTTACAAAAGTTTTATTCAAAAGATGCAGTATTAGCTATGGATGATTACATTGTATACATGTAGTGAATAATCCACGGTGCAAATATTTTAATTTACTAGACGTAAATCTGAACTAAGAGCGCGTTTTGTGCTATCGTTTGACTTGCCATGTATCTTGTCAATTATGGTATTGTTTATGGTTGTGTATTATGGTACTCCGACGAGCCGAGCCGAGCCGAGCCGAGCCGAGCCGAGCCGAGCCGAGCCGAGCCGAGCCGAGCCGAGCCGAGCCGAGCCGAGCCGAGCCGAGCCGAGCCGAGCCGAGCCGAGCCGAGCCGAGCCGAGCCGAGCCGAGCCGAGCCGAGCCGAGCCGAGCCGAGCCGAGCCGAGCCGAGCCGAGCCGAGCCGAGCCGAGCCGAGCCGAGCCGAGCCGAGCCGAGCCGAGCCGAGCCGAGCCGAGCCGAGCCGAGCCGAGCCGAGCCGAGCCGAGCCGAGCCGAGCCGAGCCGAGCCGAGCCGAGCCGAGCCGAGCCGAGCCGAGCCGAGCCGAGCCGAGCCGAGCCGAGCCGAGCCGAGCCGAGCCGAGCCGAGCCGAGCCGTGCCGAGCCGAGCCGAGCCGAGCCGAGCCGAGCCGAGCCGAGCCGAGCCGAGCCGAGCCGAGCCGAGCCGAGCCGAGCCGAGCCGAGCCGAGCCGAGCCGAGCCGAGCCGAGCCGAGCCGAGCCGAGCCGAGCCGAGCCGAGCCGAGCCGAGCCGAGCCGAGCCGAGCCGAGCCGAGCCGAGCCGAGCCGAGCCGAGCCGAGCCGAGCCGAGCCGAGCCGAGCCGAGCCGAGCCGAGCCGAGCCGAGCCGAGCCGAGCCGAGCCGAGCCGAGCCGAGCCGAGCCGAGCCGAGCCGAGCCGAGCCGAGCCGAGCCGAGCCGAGCCGAGCCGAGCCGAGCCGAGCCGAGCCGAGCCGAGCCGAGCCGAGCCGAGCCGAGCCGAGCCGAGCCGAGCCGAGCCGAGCCGAGCCGAGCCGAGCCGAGCCGAGCCGAGCCGAGCCGAGCCGAGCCGAGCCGAGCCGAGCCGAGCCGAGCCGAGCCGAGCCGAGCCGAGCCGAGCAGAGCCGAGCCGAGCCGAGTCGAACCGAGCCGAGCCGAGCCGAGCCGAGCCTAAACTTGCGATTGGGCCGCTATAAAAATACGTGTGCCTTATTTTCGCCTGCTTAATATATCCACCAAGTTTCATCTAAATCGGAGACGGTCTTACCAGCCCTAAGGTGGGACCTAATGTACGCATCTTGCCACTTGACCCGGCCCGCCGCGGCAACAACATGCTGAGGACCGTAATTTCTCCGTGGAGAGGAGGCATGTCGAGGAAGGAAAAAGGATATTTGGATTTGGATGTGCGTTTCGGCTCGGAATCGACATCCTAGACTCATCAGTAGGTTTTTTTTTGTTTACAAAAGTTTTATTCAAAAGATGCAGTATTAGCTATGCATGATTACATTGTATACATGTAGTGAATAATCCACGGTGCAAATATTTTAATTTACTAGACGTAAATCTGAACTAAGAGCGCGTTTTGTGCTATCGTTTCACTTGCCATGTATCTTGTCAATTACGGTACTGTTTATGGCGGTGTATTATGGTACTCCGATCTGCGGAGCCGAGCGGAGCCGAGCGTAGCCGAGCCGAGCCGAGCCGAGCCGAGCCGAGCCGAGCCGAGCCGAGCCGAGCCGAGCCGAGCCGAGCCGAGCCGAGCCGAGCCGAGCCGAGCCGAGCCGAGCCGAGCCGAGCCGAGCCGAGCCGAGCCGAGCCGAGCCGAGCCGAGCCGAGCCGAGCCGAGCCGAGCCGAGCCGAGCCGAGCCGAGCCGAGCCGAGCCGAGCCGAGCCGAGCCGAGCCGAGCCGAGCCGAGCCGAGCCGAGCCGAGCCGAGCCGAGCCGAGCCGAGCCGAGCCAAGCCGAGCCGAGCCGAGCCGAGCCTAAACTTGCGATTGGGCCGCTATAAAAATACGTGTGCCTTATTTTCGCCTGCTTAATATATCCACCAAGTTTCATCTAAATCGGAGACGGTCTTACCAGCCCTAAGGTGGGACCTAATGTACGCATCTTGCCACTTGACCCGGCCCGCCGCGGCAACAACATGCTGAGGACCGTAATTTCTCCGTGGAGAGGAGGCATGTCGAGGAAGGAAAAAGGATATTTGGATTTGGATGTGCGTTTCGGCTCGGAATCGACATCCTAGACTCATCAGTAGGTTTTTTTTTGTTTACAAAAGTTTTATTCAAAAGATGCAGTATTAGCTATGGATGATTACATTGTATACATGTAGTGAATAATCCACGGTGCAAATATTTTAATTTACTAGACGTAAATCTGAACTAAGAGCGCGTTTTGTGCTATCGTTTCACTTGCCATGTATCTTGTCAATTACGGTACTGTTTATGGCGGTGTATTATGGTACTTCGATCTGCGGAGCCGAGCGGAGCCGAGCGGAGCCGAGCGGAGCCGAGCGGAGCCGAGCGGAGCCGAGCGGAGCCGGGCGGAGCCGAGCGGAGCCGAGCGGAGCCGAGCGGAGCCGAGCGGAGCCGAGCGGAGTCGAGCGGAGCCGAGCTGAGCCGAGCGGAGCCGAGCGTAGCCGAGCGGAGCCGAGCGGAGCCGAGCGTAGCCGAGCGGAGCCGAGCCGAGCCGAGCCGAGCCGAGCCGAGCCGAGACGAGCCGAGCCGAGCCGAGCCGAGCCGAGCCGAGCCGAGCCGAGCCGAGCCGAGCCGAGCCGAGCCGAGCCGAGCCGAGCCGAGCCGAGCCGAGCCGAGCCGAGCCGAGCCGAGCCGAGCCGAGCCGAGCCGAGCCGAGCCGAGCCGAGCCGAGCCGAGCCGAGCCGAGCCGAGCCGAGCCGAGCCGAGCCGAGCCGAGCCGAGCCGAGCCGAGCCGAGCCGAGCCGAGCCGAGCCGAGCCGAGCCGAGCCGAGCCGAGCCGAGCCGAGCCGAGCCGAGCCGAGCCGAGCCGAGCCGAGCCGAGCCGAGCCGAGCCGAGCCGAGCCGAGCCGAGCCGAGCCGAGCCGAGCCGAGCCGAGCCGAGCCGAGCCGAGCCGAGCCGAGCCGAGCCGAGCCGAGCCGAGCCGAGCCGAGCCGAGCAGAGCCGAGCCGAGCCGAGTCGAACCGAGCCGAGCCGAGCCGAGCCTAAACTTGCGATTGGGCCGCTATAAAAATACGTGGGCCTTATTTTCGCCTGCTTAATATATCCACCAAGTTTCATCAAAATCGGAGACTGTCTTACCAGCCCTAAGGTGGGACCTAATGTACGCATCTTGCCACTTGACCCGGCCCGCCGCGGCAACAACTGGCTGAGGACCGTAATTTCTCCGTGGAGAGGAGGCATGTCGAGGAAGGAAAAAGGATATTTGGATTTGGATGTGCGTTTCGGCTCGGAATCGACCTCCTAGACTCATCAGTAGGTTTTTTTTTGTTTACAAAAGTTTTATTCAAAAGATGCAGTATTAGCTATGGATGATTACATTGTATACATGTAGTGAATAATCCACGGTGCAAATATTTTAATTTACTAGACGTAAATCTGAACTAAGAGCGCGTTTTGTCCTATCGTTTCACTTGCCATGTATCTTGTCAATTACGGTACTGTTTATGGCGGTGTATTATGGTACTCCGATCTGCGGAGCCGAGCGGAGCCGAGCGGAGCCGAGCGGAGCCGAGCGGAGCCGAGCGGAGCCGAGCGGAGCCGAGCGGTGCCGAGCGGAGTCGAGCGGAGCCGAGCGGAGCCGAGCGGAGCCGAGCGGAGCCGAGCGGAGCCGAGCGGAGCCGAGCGGAGCCGAGCGGAGCCGAGCGGAGTCGAGCGGAGTCGAGCGGAGCCGAGCGGAGCCGAGCGGAGCCGAGCGAAGCCGAGCGGAGCCGAGCGGAGCCGAGCCGAGCCGAGCCGAGCCGAGCCGAGCCGAGCCGAGCCGAGCCGAGCCGAGCCGAGCCGAGCCGAGCCGAGCCGAGCCGAGCCGAGCCGAGCCGAGCCGAGCCGAGCCGAGCCGAGCCGAGCCGAGCCGAGCCGAGCCGAGCCGAGCCGAGCCGAGCCGAGCCGAGCCGAGCCGAGCCGAGCCGAGCCGAGCCGAGCCGAGCCGAGCCGAGCCGAGCCGAGCCGAGCCGAGCCGAGCCGAGCCGAGCCGAGCCAAGACGAGCCGAGCCGAGCCGAGCCGAGCCGAGCGGAGCCGAGCGGAGCCGAGCGGAGCCGAGCGGAGCCGAGCGGAGCCGTGCGGAGCCGAGCGGAGCCGAGCGGAGCCGAGCGGAGCCGAGCGGAGCCGAGCCGAGCCGAGCCGAGCCGAGCCGAGCCGAGCCGAGCCGAGCCGAGCCGAGCCGAGCCGAGCCGAGCCGAGCCGAGCCGAGCCGAGCCGAGCCGAGCCGAGCCGAGCCGAGCCGAGCCGAGCCGAGCCGAGCCGAGCCGAGCCGAGCCGAGCCGAGCCGAGCCGAGCCGTGCCGAGCCGAGCCGAGCCGAGCCGAGCCGGGCCGAGCCGAGCCGAGCCGAGCCGAGCCGAGCCGAGCCGAGCCGAGCCGAGCCGAGCCGAGCCGAGCCGAGCCGAGCCGAGCCGAGCCGAGCCGAGCCGAGCCGAGCCGAGCCGAGCCGAGCCGAGCCGAGCCGAGCCGAGCCGAGCCGAGCCGAGCCGAGCCGAGCCGAGCCGAGCCGAGCCGAGCCGAGCCGAGCCGAGCCGAGCCGAGCCGAGCCGAGCCGAGCCGAGCCGAGCCGAGCCGAGCCGAGCCGAGCCGAGCCGAGCCGAGCCGAGCCGAGCCGAGCCGAGCCGAGCCGAGCCGAGCCGAGCCGAGCCGAGCCGAGCCGAGCCGAGCCGAGCCGAGCCGAGCCGAGCCGAGCCGAGCCGAGCCGAGCCGAGCCGAGCCGAGCCGAGCCGAGCCGAGCCGAGCCGAGCCGAGCCGAGCCGAGCCGAGCCGAGCCGAGCCGAGCCGAGCAGAGCCGAGCCGAGCCGAGTCGAACCGAGCCGAGCCGAGCCGAGCCTAAACTTGCGATTGGGCCGCTATAAAAATACGTGTGCCTTATTTTCGCCTGCTTAATATATCCACCAAGTTTCATCTAAATCGGAGACGGTCTTACCAGCCCTAAGGTGGGACCTAATGTACGCATCTTGCCACTTGACCCGGCCCGCCGCGGCAACAACATGCTGAGGACCGTAATTTCTCCGTGGAGAGGAGGCATCTCGAGGAAGGAAAAAGGATATTTGGATTTGGATGTGCGTTTCGGCTCGGAATCGACATCCTAGACTCATCAGTAGGTTTTTTTTTGTTTACAAAAGTTTTATTCAAAAGATGCAGTATTAGCTATGCATGATTACATTGTATACATGTAGTGAATAATCCACGGTGCAAATATTTTAATTTACTAGACGTAAATCTGAACTAAGAGCGCGTTTTGTGCTATCGTTTCACTTGCCATGTATCTTGTCAATTACGGTACTGTTTATGGCGGTGTATTATGGTACTCCGATCTGCGGAGCCGAGCGGAGCCGAGCGTAGCCGAGCCGAGCCGAGCCGAGCCGAGCCGAGCCGAGCCGAGCCGAGCCGAGCCGAGCCGAGCCGAGCCGAGCCGAGCCGAGCCGAGCCGAGCCGAGCCGAGCCGAGCCGAGCCGAGCCGAGCCGAGCCGAGCCGAGCCGAGCCGAGCCGAGCCGAGCCGAGCCGAGCCGAGCCGAGCCGAGCCGAGCCGAGCCGAGCCGAGCCGAGCCGAGCCGAGCCGAGCCGAGCCGAGCCGAGCCGAGCCGAGCCGAGCCGAGCCGAGCCAAGCCGAGCCGAGCCGAGCCGAGCCTAAACTTGCGATTGGGCCGCTATAAAAATACGTGTGCCTTATTTTCGCCTGCTTAATATATCCACCAAGTTTCATCTAAATCGGAGACGGTCTTACCAGCCCTAAGGTGGGACCTAATGTACGCATCTTGCCACTTGACCCGGCCCGCCGCGGCAACAACATGCTGAGGACCGTAATTTCTCCGTGGAGAGGAGGCATGTCGAGGAAGGAAAAAGGATATTTGGATTTGGATGTGCGTTTCGGCTCGGAATCGACATCCTAGACTCATCAGTAGGTTTTTTTTTGTTTACAAAAGTTTTATTCAAAAGATGCAGTATTAGCTATGGATGATTACATTGTATACATGTAGTGAATAATCCACGGTGCAAATATTTTAATTTACTAGACGTAAATCTGAACTAAGAGCGCGTTTTGTGCTATCGTTTCACTTGCCATGTATCTTGTCAATTACGGTACTGTTTATGGCGGTGTATTATGGTACTTCGATCTGCGGAGCCGAGCGGAGCCGAGCGGAGCCGAGCGGAGCCGAGCGGAGCCGAGCGGAGCCGAGCGGAGCCGGGCGGAGCCGAGCGGAGCCGAGCGGAGCCGAGCGGAGCCGAGCGGAGCCGAGCGGAGTCGAGCGGAGCCGAGCTGAGCCGAGCGGAGCCGAGCGTAGCCGAGCGGAGCCGAGCGGAGCCGAGCGTAGCCGAGCGGAGCCGAGCCGAGCCGAGCCGAGCCGAGCCGAGCCGAGACGAGCCGAGCCGAGCCGAGCCGAGCCGAGCCGAGCCGAGCCGAGCCGAGCCGAGCCGAGCCGAGCCGAGCCGAGCCGAGCCGAGCCGAGCCGAGCCGAGCCGAGCCGAGCCGAGCCGAGCCGAGCCGAGCCGAGCCGAGCCGAGCCGAGCCGAGCCGAGCCGAGCCGAGCCGAGCCGAGCCGAGCCGAGCCGAGCCGAGCCGAGCCGAGCCGAGCCGAGCCGAGCCGAGCCGAGCCGAGCCGAGCCGAGCCGAGCCGAGCCGAGCCGAGCCGAGCCGAGCCGAGCCGAGCCGAGCCGAGCCGAGCCGAGCCGAGCCGAGCCGAGCCGAGCCGAGCCGAGCAGAGCCGAGCCGAGCCGAGTCGAACCGAGCCGAGCCGAGCCGAGCCTAAACTTGCGATTGGGCCGCTATAAAAATACGTGGGCCTTATTTTCGCCTGCTTAATATATCCACCAAGTTTCATCAAAATCGGAGACTGTCTTACCAGCCCTAAGGTGGGACTTAATGTACGCATCTTGCCACTTGACCCGGCCCGCCGCGGCAACAACTTGCTGAGGACCGTAATTTCTCCGTGGAGAGGAGGCATGTCGAGGAAGGAAAAAGGATATTTGGATTTGGATGTGCGTTTCGGCTCGGAATCGACATCCTAGACTCATCAGTAGGTTTTTTTTTGTTTACAAAAGTTTTATTCAAAAGATGCAGTATTAGCTATGGATGATTACATTGTATACATGTAGTGAATAATCCACGGTGCAAATATTTTAATTTACTAGACGTAAATCTGAACTAAGAGCGCGTTTTGTGCTATCGTTTCACTTGCCATGTATCTTGTCAATTACGGTACTGTTTATGGCGGTGTATTATGGTACTTCGATCTGCGGAGCCGAGCGGAGCCGAGCGGAGCCGAGCGGAGCCGAGCGGAGCCGAGCGGAGCCGAGCGGAGCCGGGCGGAGCCGAGCGGAGCCGAGCGGAGCCGAGCGGAGCCGAGCGGAGCCGAGCGGAGTCGAGCGGAGCCGAGCTGAGCCGAGCGGAGCCGAGCGTAGCCGAGCGGAGCCGAGCGGAGCCGAGCGTAGCCGAGCGGAGCCGGGCCGAGCCGAGCCGAGCCGAGCCGAGCCGAGACGAGCCGAGCCGAGCCGAGCCGAGCCGAGCCGAGCCGAGCCGAGCCGAGCCGAGCCGAGCCGAGCCGAGCCGAGCCGAGCCGAGCCGAGCCGAGCCGAGCCGAGCCGAGCCGAGCCGAGCCGAGCCGAGCCGAGCCGAGCCGAGCCGAGCCGAGCCGAGCCGAGCCGAGCCGAGCCGAGCCGAGCCGAGCCGAGCCGAGCCGAGCCGAGCCGAGCCGAGCCGAGCCGAGCCGAGCCGAGCCGAGCAGAGCCGAGCCGAGCCGAGTCGAACCGAGCCGAGCCGAGCCGAGCCTAAACTTGCGATTGGGCCGCTATAAAAATACGTGGGCCTTATTTTCGCCTGCTTAATATATCCACCAAGTTTCATCAAAATCGGAGACTGTCTTACCAGCCCTAAGGTGGGACTTAATGTACGCATCTTGCCACTTGACCCGGCCCGCCGCGGCAACAACTTGCTGAGGACCGTAATTTCTCCGTGGAGAGGAGGCATGTCGAGGAAGGAAAAAGGATATTTGGATTTGGATGTGCGTTTCGGCTCGGAATCGACATCCTAGACTCATCAGTAGGTTTTTTTTTGTTTACAAAAGTTTTATTCAAAAGATGCAGTATTAGCTATGGATGATTACATTGTATACATGTAGTGAATAATCCACGGTGCAAATATTTTAATTTACTAGACGTAAATCTGAACTAAGAGCGCGTTTTGTGCTATCGTTTCACTTGCCATGTATCTTGTCAATTACGGTACTGTTTATGGCGGTGTATTATGGTACTTCGATCTGCGGAGCCGAGCGGAGCCGAGCGGAGCCGAGCGGAGCCGAGCGGAGCCGAGCGGAGCCGAGCGGAGCCGAGCGGAGCCGGGCGGAGCCGAGCGGAGCCGAGCGGAGCCGAGCGGAGCCGAGCGGAGCCGAGCGGAGTCGAGCGGAGCCGAGCTGAGCCGAGCGGAGCCGAGCGTAGCCGAGCGGAGCCGAGCGGAGCCGAGCGTAGCCGAGCGGAGCCGAGCCGAGCCGAGCCGAGCCGAGCCGAGCCGAGACGAGCCGAGCCGAGCCGAGCCGAGCCGAGCCGAGCCGAGCCGAGCCGAGCCGAGCCGAGCCGAGCCGAGCCGAGCCGAGCCGAGCCGAGCCGAGCCGAGCCGAGCCGAGCCGAGCCGAGCCGAGCCGAGCCGAGCCGAGCCGAGCCGAGCCGAGCCGAGCCGAGCCGAGCCGAGCCGAGCCGAGCCGAGCCGAGCCGAGCCGAGCCGAGCCGAGCCGAGCCGAGCCGAGCCGAGCCGAGCCGAGCCGAGCAGAGCCGAGCCGAGCCGAGTCGAACCGAGCCGAGCCGAGCCGAGCCTAAACTTGCGATTGGGCCGCTATAAAAATACGTGGGCCTTATTTTCGCCTGCTTAATATATCCACCAAGTTTCATCAAAATCGGAGACTGTCTTACCAGCCCTAAGGTGGGACTTAATGTACGCATCTTGCCACTTGACCCGGCCCGCCGCGGCAACAACTTGCTGAGGACCGTAATTTCTCCGTGGAGAGGAGGCATGTCGAGGAAGGAAAAAGGATATTTGGATTTGGATGTGCGTTTCGGCTCGGAATCGACATCCTAGACTCATCAGTAGGTTTTTTTTTGTTTACAAAAGTTTTATTCAAAAGATGCAGTATTAGCTATGGATGATTACATTGTATACATGTAGTGAATAATCCACGGTGCAAATATTTTAATTTACTAGACGTAAATCTGAACTAAGAGCGCGTTTTGTGCTATCGTTTCACTTGCCATGTATCTTGTCAATTACGGTACTGTTTATGGCGGTGTATTATGGTACTCCGATCTGCGGAGCCGAGCGGAGCCGAGCGTAGCCGAGCCGAGCCGAGCCGAGCCGAGCCGAGCCGAGCCGAGCCGAGCCGAGCCGAGCCGAGCCGAGCCGAGCCGAGCCGAGCCGAGCCGAGCCGAGCCGAGCCGAGCCTAAACTTGCGATTGGGCCGCTATAAAAATACGTGTGCCTTATTTTCGCCTGCTTAATATATCCACCAAGTTTCATCTAAATCGGAGACGGTCTTACCAGCCCTAAGGTGGGACCTAATGTACGCATCTTGCCACTTGACCCGGCCCGCCGCGGCAACAACATGCTGAGGACCGTAATTTCTCCGTGGAGAGGAGGCATGTCGAGGAAGGAAAAAGGATATTTGGATTTGGATGTGCGTTTCGGCTCGGAATCGACATCCTAGACTCATCAGTAGGTTTTTTTTTGTTTACAAAAGTTTTATTCAAAAGATGCAGTATTAGCTATGGATGATTACATTGTATACATGTAGTGAATAATCCACGGTGCAAATATTTTAATTTACTAGACGTAAATCTGAACTAAGAGCGCGTTTTGTGCTATCGTTTCACTTGCCATGTATCTTGTCAATTACGGTACTGTTTATGGCGGTGTATTATGGTACTCCGATCTGCGGAGCCGAGCGGAGCCGAGCGTAGCCGAGCCGAGCCGAGCCGAGCCGAGCCGAGCCGAGCCGAGCCGAGCCGAGCCGAGCCGAGACGAGCCGAGCCGAGCCGAGCCGAGCCGAGCCGAGCCGAGCCGAGCCGAGCCGAGCCGAGCCGAGCCGAGCCGAGCCGAGCCGAGCCGAGCCGAGCCGAGCCGAGCCGAGCCGAGCCGAGCCGAGCCGAGCCGAGCCGAGCCGAGCCGAGCCGAGCCGAGCCGAGCCGAGCCGAGCCGAGCCGAGCCGAGCCGAGCCGAGCCGAGCCGAGCCGAGCCGAGCCGAGCCGAGCCGAGCCGAGCCGAGCCGAGCCGAGCCGAGCCGAGCCGAGCCGAGCCGAGCCGAGCCGAGCCGAGCCGAGCCGAGCCGAGCCGAGCCGAGCCGAGCCGAGCCGAGCCGAGCCGAGCCGAGCCGAGCCGAGCCGAGCCGAGCCGAGCCGAGCCGAGCCGAGCCGAGCCGAGCCGAGCCGAGCCGAGCCGAGCCGAGCCGAGCCGAGCCGAGCCGAGCCGAGCCGAGCCGAGCGGAGCCGAGCGGAGCCGAGCGGAGCCGAGCGGAGCCGAGCGGAGCCGAGCGGAGCCGAGCGGAGCCGAGCGGAGCCGTGCGGAGCCGAGCGGAGCCGAGCGGAGCCGAGCGGAGCCGAGCGGAGCCGAGCGGAGCCGAGCGGAGCCGAGCGGAGCCGAGCCGAGCCGAGCCGAGCCGAGCCGAGCCGAGCCGAGCCGAGCCGAGCCGAGCCGAGCCGAGCCGAGCCGAGCCGAGCCGAGCCGAGCCGAGCCGAGCCGAGCCGAGCCGAGCCGAGCCGAGCCTAAACTTGCGATTGGGCCGCTATAAAAATACGTGTGTCTTATTTTCGCCTGCTTAATATATCCACCAAGTTTCATCAAAATCGGAGACGTTCTTACCAGCCCTAAGGTGGGACCTAATGTACGCAACTTGCCACTTGACCCGGCCCGCCGCGGCAACAACTTGCTGAGGACCGTAATTTCTCCGTGGAGAGGAGGCATGTCGAGGAAGGAAAAAGGATATTTGGATTTGGATGTGCGTTTCGGCTCGGAATCGACATCCTAGACTCATCAGTAGGTTTTTGTTTGTTTACAAAAGTTTTATTCAAAAGATGAAGTATTAGCTATGGATGATTACATTGTATACATGTAGTGAATAATCCACGGTGCAAATATTTTAATTTACTAGACGTAAATCTGAACTAAGAGCGCGTTTTGTGCTATCGTTTCACTTGCCATGTATCTTGTCAATTACGGTACTGTTTATGGCGGTGTATTATGGTACTTCGATCTGCGGAGCCGAGCGGAGCCGAGCGGAGCCGAGCGGAGCCGAGCGGAGCCGAGCGGAGCCGGGCGGAGCCGAGCGGAGCCGAGCGGAGCCGAGCGGAGCCTAGCGGAGTCGAGCGGAGCCGAGCGGAGTCGAGCGGAGCCGAGCTGAGCCGAGCGGAGCCGAGCGTAGCCGAGCGGAGCCGAGCCGAGCCGAGCGGAGCCGAGCCGAGCCGAGCGGAGCCGGGCGGAGCCGAGCGGAGCCGAGCGGAGCCGAGCGGAGCCGAGCCGAGCCGAGCCGAGCCGAGCCGAGCCGAGCCGAGCCGAGCCGAGCCGAGCCGAGCGGAGCCGAGCGGAGCCGAGCGGAGCCGAGCGGAGCCGAGCGGAGCCGAGCGGAGCCGAGCGGAGCCGAGCGGAGCCGAGCGGAGCCGAGCGGAGCCGAGCGGAGCCGAGCGGAGCCGAGCGGAGCCGAGCGGAGCCGAGCGGAGCCGAGCGGAGCCGAGCGGAGCCGAGCGGAGCCGAGCGGAGCCGAGCGGAGCCGAGCGGAGCCGAGCGGAGCCGAGCGGAGCCGAGCGGAGCCGAGCGGAGCCGAGCGGAGCCGAGCGGAGCCGAGCGGAGCCGAGCGGAGCCGAGCGGAGCCGAGCGGAGCCGAGCGGAGCCGAGCGGAGCCGAGCGGAGCCGAGCGGAGCCGAGCGGAGCCGAGCGGAGCCGAGCGGAGCCGAGCGGAGCCGAGCGGAGCCGAGCGGAGCCGAGCGGAGCCGAGCGGAGCCGAGCGGAGCCGAGCGGAGCCGAGCGGAGCCGAGCGGAGCCGAGCGGAGCCGAGCGGACCCGAGCGGACCCGAGCGGAGTCGAGCCGAGCCGAGCCTAAACTTGCGATTGGGGCGCTATAAAAATACGTGTGCCTTATTTTCGCCTGCTTAATATATCCACCAAGTTTCATCAAAATCGGAGACGGTCTTACCAGCCCTAAGGTGGGACCTAATGTACGCATCTGGCCACTTGACCCGGCCCGCCGCGGCAACAACTTGCTGAGGACCGTAATTTCTCCGTGGAGAGGAGGCATGTCGAGGAAGGAAAAAGGATATTTGGATTTGGATGTGCGTTTCGGCTCGGAATCGACCTCCTAGACTCATCAGTAGGTTTTTTTTTGTTTGCCAAAGTTTTATTCAAAAGATGCAGAATTAGCTATGGATGATTACATTGTATACATGTAGTGAATAATCCACGGTGCAAATATTTTAATTTACTAGACGTAAATCTGAACTAAGAGCGCGTTTTGTGCTATCGTTTCACTTGCCATGTATCTTGTCAATTACGGTACTGTTTATGGCGGTGTATTATGGTACTCCGATCTGCGGAGCCGAGCGGAGCCGAGCCGAGCCTAAACTTGCGATTGGGCCGCTATAAAAATACGTGTGCCTTATTTTCGCCTGCTTAATATATCCACCAAGTTTCATCAAAATCGGAGACGTTCTTACCAGCCCTAAGGTGGGACCTAATGTACGCATCTTGCCACTTGACCCAGCCCGCCGCGGCAACAACTTGCTGAGGACCGTAATTTCTCCGTGGAGAGGAGGCATGTCGAGGAAGGAAAAAGGATATTTGGATTTGGATGTGCGTTTCGGCTCGGAATCGACCTCCTAGACTCATCAGTAGGTTTTTTTTTGTTTACAAAAGTTTTATTCAAAAGATGCAGAATTAGCTATGGATGATTACATTGTATACATGTAGTGAATAATCCACGGTGCAAATATTTTAATTTACTAGACGTAAATCTGAACTAAGAGCGCGTTTTGTGCTATCGTTTCACTTGCCATGTATCTTGTCAATTACGGTACTGTTTATGGCGGTGTATTATGGTACTCCGATCTGCGGAGCAGAGCCGAGTCGAGCGGAGCCGAGCGGAGCCGAGCGGAGCCGAGCGGAGCCGAGCGGAGCCGAGCGGAGCCGAGCGGAGCCGAGCGGGCCGAGCGGAGCCGAGCCGAGCCGAGCCGAGCCTAAACTTGCGATTGGGGCGCTATAAAAATACGTGTGCCTTATTTTCGGCTGCTTAATATATCCACCAAGTTTCATCAAAATCGGAGACGGTCTTACCAGCCCTAAGGTGGGACCTAATGTACGCATCTTGCCACTTGACCCGGCCCGCCGCGGCAACAACTTGCTGAGGACCGTAATTTCACCGTGGAGAGGAGGCATGTCGAGGAAGGAAAAAGGATATTTGGATTTGGATGTGCGTTTCGGCTCGGAACCGACCTCCTAGACTCATCAGTAGGTTTTTTTTTGTTTACAAAAGTTTTATTCAAAAGATGCAGTATTAGCTATGGATGATTACATTGTATACATGTAGTGAATAATCCACGGTGCAAATATTTTAATTTACTAGACGTAAATCTGAACTAAGAGCGCGTTTTGTGCTATCGTTTCACTTGCCATGTATCTTGTCAATTACGGTACTGTTTATGGCGGTGTATTATGGTACTCCGATCTGCGGAGCCGAGCGGAGCCGAGCGGAGCCGAGCCGAGCCGAGCCGAGCCGAGCCGAGCCGAGCCGAGCCGAGCCGAGCCGAGCCGAGCCGAGCCGAGCCGAGCCGAGCCGAGCCGAGCCGAGCCGAGCCGAGCCGAGCCGAGCCGAGCCGAGCCGAGCCGAGCCGAGCCGAGCCGAGCCGAGCCGAGCCGAGCCGAGCCGAGCCGAGCCGAGCCGAGCCGAGCCGAGCCGAGCCGAGCCGAGCCGAGCCGAGCCGAGCCGAGCCGAGCCGAGCCGAGCCGAGCCGAGCCGAGCCGAGCCGAGCCGAGCCGAGCCGAGCCGAGCCGAGCCGAGCCGAGCCGAGCCGAGCCGAGCCGAGCCGAGCCGAGCCGAGCCGAGCCGAGCCGAGCCGAGCCGAGCCGAGCCGAGCCGAGCCGAGCCGAGCCGAGCCGAGCCGAGCCGAGCCGGGCCGAGCGGAGCCGAGCCGAGCCGAGCCGAGCCTAAACTTGCGATTGGGGCGCTATAAAAATACGTGTGCCTTATTTTCGGCTGCTTAATATATCCACCAAGTTTCATCAAAATCGGAGACGGTCTTACCAGCCCTAAGGTGGGACCTAATGTACGCATCTTGCCACTTGACCCGGCCCGCCGCAGCAACAACTTGCTGAGGACCGTAATTTCACCGTGGAGAGGAGGCATGTCGAGGAAGGAAAAAGGATATTTGGATTTGGATGTGCGTTTCGGCTCGGAATCGACCTCCTAGACTCATCAGTAGGTTTTTTTTTGTTTGCAAAAGTTTTATTCAAAAGATGCAGAATTAGCTATGGATGATTACATTGTATACATGTAGTGAATAATCCACGGTGCAAATATTTTAATTTACTAGACGTAAATCTGAACTAAGAGCGCGTTTTGTGCTATCGTTTCACTTGCCATGTATCTTGTCAATTACGGTACTGTTTATGGCGGTGTATTATGGTACTCCGATCTGCGGAGCCGAGCGGAGCCGAGCGGAGCCGAGCCGAGCCGAGCCGAGCCGAGCCGAGCCGAGCCGAGCCGAGCCGAGCCGAGCCGAGCCGAGCCGAGCCGAGCCGAGCCGAGCCGAGCCGAGCCGAGCCGAGCCGAGCCGAGCCGAGCCGAGCCGAGCCGAGCCGAGCCGAGCCGAGCCGAGCCGAGCCGAGCCGAGCCGAGCCGAGCCGAGCCGAGCCGAGCCGAGCCGAGCCGAGCCGAGCCGAGCCGAGCCGAGCCGCGCCGAGCCGGGCCGAGCGGAGCCGAGCCGAGCCGAGCCGAGCCTAAACTTGCGATTGGGGCGCTATAAAAATACGTGTGCCTTATTTTCGGCTGCTTAATATATCCACCAAGTTTCATCAAAATCGGAGACGGTCTTACCAGCCCTAAGGTGGGACCTAATGTACGCATCTTGCCACTTGACCCGGCCCGCCGCGGCAACAACTTGCTGAGGACCGTAATTTCACCGTGGAGAGGAGGCATGTCGAGGAAGGAAAAAGGATATTTGGATTTGGATGTGCGTTTCGGCTCGGAACCGACCTCCTAGACTCATCAGTAGGTTTTTTTTTGTTTACGAAAGTTTTATTCAAAAGATGCAGTATTAGCTATGGATGATTACATTGTATACATGTAGTGAATAATCCACGGTGCAAATATTTTAATTTACTAGACGTAAATCTGAACTAAGAGCGCGTTTTGTGCTATCGTTTCACTTGCCATGTATCTTGTCAATTACGGTACTGTTTATGGCGGTGTATTATGGTACTCCGATCTGCGGAGCCGAGCGGAGCCGAGCGGAGCCGAGCCGAGCCGAGCCGAGCCGAGCCGAGCCGAGCCGAGCCGAGCCGAGCCGAGCCGAGCCGAGCCGAGCCGAGCCGAGCGGAGCCGAGCGGAGCCGAGCGGAGCCGAGCGGAGCCGAGCGGAGCCGAGCGGAGCCGAGCGGAGCCGAGCGGAGCCGAGCGGAGCCGAGCGGAGCCGAGCGGAGCCGAGCGGAGCCGAGCGGAGCCGAGCGGAGCCGAGCGGAGCCGAGCGGAGCCGAGCGGAGCCGAGCGGAGCCGAGCGGAGCCGAGCGGAGCCGAGCGGAGCCGAGCGGAGCCGAGCGGAGCCGAGCGGAGCCGAGCGGAGCCGAGCGGAGCCGAGCGGAGCCGAGCGGAGCCGAGCGGAGCCGAGCGGAGCCGAGCGGAGCCGAGCGGAGCCGAGCGGAGCCGAGCGGAGCCGAGCGGAGCCGAGCGGAGCCGAGCGGAGCCGAGCGGAGCCGAGCGGAGCCGAGCGGAGCCGAGCGGAGCCGAGCGGAGCCGAGCGGAGCCGAGCGGAGCCGAGCGGAGCCGAGCGGAGCCGAGCGGAGCCGAGCGGAGCCGAGCGGAGCCGAGCGGACCCGAGCGGAGTCGAGCCGAGCCGAGCCTAAACTTGCGATTGGGGCGCTATAAAAATACGTGTGCCTTATTTTCGCCTGCTTAATATATCCACCAAGTTTCATCAAAATCGGAGACGGTCTTACCAGCCCTAAGGTGGGACCTAATGTACGCATCTTGCCACTTGACCCGGCCCGCCGCGGCAACAACTTGCTGAGGACCGTAATTTCTCCGTGGAGAGGAGGCATGTCGAGGAAGGAAAAAGGATATTTGGATTTGGATGTGCGTTTCGGCTCGGAATCGACCTCCTAGACTCATCAGTAGGTTTTTTTTTGTTTGCAAAAGTTTTATTCAAAAGATGCAGAATTAGCTATGGATGATTACATTGTATACATGTAGTGAATAATCCACGGTGCAAATATTTTAATTTACTAGACGTAAATCTGAACTAAGAGCGCGTTTTGTGCTATCGTTTCACTTGCCATGTATCTTGTCAATTACGGTACTGTTTATGGCGGTGTATTATGGTACTCCGATCTGCGGAGCCGAGCGGAGCCGAGCCGAGCCTAAACTTGCGATTGGGCCGCTATAAAAATACGTGTGCCTTATTTTCGCCTGCTTAATATATCCACCAAGTTTCATCAAAATCGGAGACGTTCTTACCAGCCCTAAGGTGGGACCTAATGTACGCATCTTGCCACTTGACCCAGCCCGCCGCGGCAACAACTTGCTGAGGACCGTAATTTCTCCGTGGAGAGGAGGCATGTCGAGGAAGGAAAAAGGATATTTGGATTTGGATGTGCGTTTCGGCTCGGAATCGACCTCCTAGACTCATCAGTAGGTTTTTTTTTGTTTACAAAAGTTTTATTCAAAAGATGCAGAATTAGCTATGGATGATTACATTGTATACATGTAGTGAATAATCCACGGTGCAAATATTTTAATTTACTAGACGTAAATCTGAACTAAGAGCGCGTTTTGTGCTATCGTTTCACTTGCCATGTATCTTGTCAATTACGGTACTGTTTATGGCGGTGTATTATGGTACTCCGATCTGCGGAGCAGAGCCGAGTCGAGCGGAGCCGAGCGGAGCCGAGCGGAGCCGAGCGGAGCCGAGCGGAGCCGAGCGGAGCCGAGCGGAGCCGAGCGGAGCCGAGCGGAGCCGAGCGGAGCCGAGCGGAGCCGAGCGGAGCCGAGCGGAGCCGAGCGGAGCCGAGCGGAGCCGAGCGGAGCCGAGCGGAGCCGAGCGGGCCGAGCGGAGCCGAGCCGAGCCGAGCCGAGCCTAAACTTGCGATTGGGGCGCTATAAAAATACGTGTGCCTTATTTTCGGCTGCTTAATATATCCACCAAGTTTCATCAAAATCGGAGACGGTCTTACCAGCCCTAAGGTGGGACCTAATGTACGCATCTTGCCACTTGACCCGGCCCGCCGCGGCAACAACTTGCTGAGGACCGTAATTTCACCGTGGAGAGGAGGCATGTCGAGGAAGGAAAAAGGATATTTGGATTTGGATGTGCGTTTCGGCTCGGAACCGACCTCCTAGACTCATCAGTAGGTTTTTTTTTGTTTACAAAAGTTTTATTCAAAAGATGCAGTATTAGCTATGGATGATTACATTGTATACATGTAGTGAATAATCCACGGTGCAAATATTTTAATTTACTAGACGTAAATCTGAACTAAGAGCGCGTTTTGTGCTATCGTTTCACTTGCCATGTATCTTGTCAATTACGGTACTGTTTATGGCGGTGTATTATGGTACTCCGATCTGCGGAGCCGAGCGGAGCCGAGCGGAGCCGAGCCGAGCCGAGCCGAGCCGAGCCGAGCCGAGCCGAGCCGAGCCGAGCCGAGCCGAGCCGAGCCGAGCCGAGCCGAGCCGAGCCGAGCCGAGCCGAGCCGAGCCGAGCCGAGCCGAGCCGAGCCGAGCCGAGCCGAGCCGAGCCGAGCCGAGCCGAGCCGAGCCGAGCCGAGCCGAGCCGAGCCGAGCCGAGCCGCGCCGAGCCGGGCCGAGCGGAGCCGAGCCGAGCCGAGCCGAGCCTAAACTTGCGATTGGGGCGCTATAAAAATACGTGTGCCTTATTTTCGGCTGCTTAATATATCCACCAAGTTTCATCAAAATCGGAGACGGTCTTACCAGCCCTAAGGTGGGACCTAATGTACGCATCTTGCCACTTGACCCGGCCCGCCGCGGCAACAACTTGCTGAGGACCGTAATTTCACCGTGGAGAGGAGGCATGTCGAGGAAGGAAAAAGGATATTTGGATTTGGATGTGCGTTTCGGCTCGGAACCGACCTCCTAGACTCATCAGTAGGTTTTTTTTTGTTTACAAAAGTTTTATTCAAAAGATGCAGTATTAGCTATGGATGATTACATTGTATACATGTAGTGAATAATCCACGGTGCAAATATTTTAATTTACTAGACGTAAATCTGAACTAAGAGCGCGTTTTGTGCTATCGTTTCACTTGCCATGTATCTTGTCAATTACGGTACTGTTTATGGCGGTGTATTATGGTACTCCGATCTGCGGAGCCGAGCGGAGCCGAGCGGAGCCGAGCCGAGCCGAGCCGAGCCGAGCCGAGCCGAGCCGAGCCGAGCCGAGCCGAGCCGAGCCGAGCCGAGCCGAGCCGAGCCGAGCCGAGCCGAGCCGAGCCGAGCCGAGCCGAGCCGAGCCGAGCCGAGCCGAGCCGAGCCGAGCCGAGCCGAGCCGAGCCGAGCCGAGCCGAGCCGAGCCGAGCCGAGCCGAGCCGGGCCGAGCCGAGCCGAGCCGAGCCGAGCCGAGCCGAGCCGAGCCGAGCCGAGCCGAGCCGAGCCGAGCCGAGCCGAGCCGAGCCGAGCCGAGCCGAGCCGAGCCGAGCCGAGCCGAGCCGAGCCGAGCCGAGCCGAGCCGAGCCGAGCCGAGCCGAGCCGAGCCGAGCCGAGCCGAGCCGAGCCGAGCCGAGCCGAGCCGAGCCGAGCCGAGCCGAGCCGAGCCGAGCCGAGCCGAGCCGAGCCGAGCCGAGCCGAGCCGAGCCGAGCCGAGCCGAGCCGAGCCGAGCCGAGCCGAGCCGAGCCGAGCCGAGCCGAGCCGAGCCGAGCCGAGCCGAGCCGAGCCGAGCCGAGCCGAGCCGAGCCGAGCCGAGCCGAGCCGAGCCGAGCCGAGCCGAGCCGAGCCGAGCCGAGCCGAGCCGAGCCGAGCCGAGCCGAGCCGAGCCGAGCCGAGCCTAAACTTGCGATTGGGCCGCTATAAAAATACGTGTGCCTTATTTTCGCCTGCTTAATATATCCACCAAGTTTCATCTAAATCGGAGACGGTCTTACCAGCCCTAAGGTGGGACCTAATGTACGCATCTTGCCACTTGACCCGGCCCGCCGCGGCAACAACTTGCTGAGGACCGTAATTTCTCCGTGGAGAGGAGGCATGTCGAGGAAGGAAAAAGGATATTTGGATTTGGATGTGCGTTTCGGCTCGGAATCGACCTCCTAGACTCATCAGTACGTTTTTTTTTGTTTACAAAAGTTTTATTCAAAAGATGCAGAATTAGCTATGGATGATTACATTGTATACATGTAGTGAATAATCCACGGTGCAAATATTTTAATTTACTAGACGTAAATCTGAACTAAGAGCGCGTTTTGTGCTATCGTTTCACTTGCCATGTATCTTGTCAATTACGGTACTGTTTATGGCGGTGTATTATGGTACTCCGATCTGCGGAGCCGAGCGGAGCCGAGCGGAGCCGAGCGGAGCCGAGCGGAGCCGAGCGGAGCCGAGCGGAGCCGAGCGGAGCCGAGCGGAGCCGAGCCGGGCCGAGCCGAGCCGAGCCTAAACTTGCGATTGGGCCGCTATAAAAATACGTGTGTCTTATTTTCGCCTGCTTAATATATCCACCAAGTTTCATCAAAATCGGAGACGTTCTTACCAGCCCTAAGGTGGGACCTAATGTACGCATCTTGCCACTTGACCCGGCCCGCCGCGGCAACAACTTGCTGAGGACCGTAATTTCTGCGTGGAGAGGAGGCATGTCGAGGAAGGAAAAAGGATATTTGGATTTGGATGTGCGTTTCGGCTCGGAATCGACCTCCTAGACTCATCAGTAGGTTTTTTTTGATTACAAAAGTTTTATTCAAAAGATGCAGAATTAGCTATGGATGATTACATTGTATACATGTAGTGAATAATCCACGGTGCAAATATTTTAATTTACTAGACGTAAATCTGAACTAAGAGCGCGTTTTGTGCTATCGTTTCACTTGCCATGTATCTTGTCAATTACGGTACTGTTTATGGCGGTGTATTATGGTACTCCGATCTGCGGAGCCGAGCGGAGCCGAGCGGAGCCGAGCGGAGCCGAGCCGAGCCGAGCCGAGCCGAGCCTAAACTTGCGATTGGGCCGCTATAAAAATACGTGTGCCTTATTTTCGCCTGCTTAATATATCCACCAAGCTTCATCAAAATCGGAGACGTTCTTACCAGCCCTAAGGTGGGACCTAATGTACGCATCTTGCCACTTGACCCGGCCCGCCGCGGCAACAACTGGCTGAGGACCGTAATTTCTCCGTGGAGAGGAGGCATGTCGAGGAAGGAAGAAGGATATTTGGATTTGGATGTGCGTTTCGGCTCGGAATCGACCTCCTAGACTCATCAGTAGGTTTTTCTTTGTTTACAAAAGTTTTATTCAAAAGATGCAGTATTAGCTATGGATGATTACATTGTATACATGTAGTGAATAATCCACGGTGCAAATATTTTAATTTACTAGACGTAAATCTGAACTAAGAGCGCGTTTTGTGCTATCGTGTCACTTGCCATGTATCTTGTCAATTAAGGTACTGTTTATGGCGGTGTATTATGGTACTCGGATCTGCGGAGCAGAGCCGAGTCGAGCGGAGCCGAGCGGAGCCGAGCGGAGCCGAGCGGAGCCGAGCGGAGCCGAGCGGAGCCGAGCGGAGCCGAGCGGAGCGGAGCGGAGCGGAGCGGAGCGGAGCCGAGCGGAGCCGAGCGGAGCCGAGCGGAGCCGAGCGGAGCCGAGCGGAGCCGAGCGGAGCCGAGCGGAGCCGAGCGGAGCCGAGCGGAGCCGAGCGGAGCCGAGCGGAGCCGAGCGGAGCCGAGCGGAGCCGAGCGGAGCCGAGCGGAGCCGAGCGGAGCCGAGCGGAGCCGAGCGGAGCCGAGCGGAGCCGAGCGGAGCCGAGCGGAGCCGAGCGGAGCCGAGCGGAGCCGAGCGGAGCCGAGCGGAGCCGAGCGGAGCCGGGCGGAGCCGGGCGGAGCCGAGCGGACCCGAGCGGAGTCGAGCCGAGCCGAGCCGAGCCGAGCCGAGCCGAGCCTAAACTTGCGATTGGGGCGCTATAAAAATACGTGTGCCTTATTTTCGCCTGCTTAATATATCCACCAAGTTTCATCAAAATCGGAGACGGTCTTACCAGCCCTAAGGTGGGACCTAATGTACGCATCTTGCCACTTGACCCGGCCCGCCGCGGCAACAACTTGCTGAGGACCGTAATTTCTCCGTGGAGAGGAGGCATGTCGAGGAAGGAAAAAGGATATTTGGATTTGGATGTGCGTTTCGGCTCGGAATCGACCTCCTAGACTCATCAGTAGGTTTTTTTTTGTTTGCAAAAGTTTTATTCAAAAGATGCAGAATTAGCTATGGATGATTACATTGTATACATGTAGTGAATAATCCACGGTGCAAATATTTTAATTTACTAGACGTAAATCTGAACTAAGAGCGCGTTTTGTGCTATCGTTTCACTTGCCATGTATCTTGTCAATTACGGTACTGTTTATGGCGGTGTATTATGGTACTCCGATCTGCGGAGCCGAGCGGAGCCGAGCCGAGCCTAAACTTGCGATTGGGCCGCTATAAAAATACGTGTGCCTTATTTTCGCCTGCTTAATATATCCACCAAGTTTCATCAAAATCGGAGACGTTCTTACCAGCCCTAAGGTGGGACCTAATGTACGCATCTTGCCACTTGACCCAGCCCGCCGCGGCAACAACTTGCTGAGGACCGTAATTTCTCCGTGGAGAGGAGGCATGTCGAGGAAGGAAAAAGGATATTTGGATTTGGATGTGCGTTTCGGCTCGGAATCGACCTCCTAGACTCATCAGTAGGTTTTTTTTTGTTTACAAAAGTTTTATTCAAAAGATGCAGAATTAGCTATGGATGATTACATTGTATACATGTAGTGAATAATCCACGGTGCAAATATTTTAATTTACTAGACGTAAATCTGAACTAAGAGCGCGTTTTGTGCTATCGTTTCACTTGCCATGTATCTTGTCAATTACGGTACTGTTTATGGCGGTGTATTATGGTACTCCGATCTGCGGAGCAGAGCCGAGTCGAGCGGAGCCGAGCGGAGCCGAGCGGAGCCGAGCGGAGCCGAGCGGAGCCGAGCGGAGCCGAGCGGAGC
The DNA here is from genome assembly GCA_951802735.1 of Nomada hirtipes. Lineage (NCBI taxonomy): Eukaryota > Metazoa > Arthropoda > Insecta > Hymenoptera > Apidae > Nomada > Nomada hirtipes. Next base: position 6,251,632 of record OX637921.1, on the reverse strand, counting down.
CGAGCGGAGCCGAGCGGAGCCGAGCGGAGCCGAGCGGAGCCGAGCGGAGCCGAGCGGAGCCGAGCGGAGCCGAGCGGAGCCGAGCGGAGCCGAGCGGAGCCGAGCGGAGCCGAGCGGAGCCGAGCGGAGCCGAGCGGAGCCGAGCGGGCCGAGCGGAGCCGAGCCGAGCCGAGCCGAGCCTAAACTTGCGATTGGGGCGCTATAAAAATACGTGTGCCTTATTTTCGGCTGCTTAATATATCCACCAAGTTTCATCAAAATCGGAGACGGTCTTACCAGCCCTAAGGTGGGACCTAATGTACGCATCTTGCCACTTGACCCGGCCCGCCGCGGCAACAACTTGCTGAGGACCGTAATTTCACCGTGGAGAGGAGGCATGTCGAGGAAGGAAAAAGGATATTTGGATTTGGATGTGCGTTTCGGCTCGGAACCGACCTCCTAGACTCATCAGTAGGTTTTTTTTTGTTTACAAAAGTTTTATTCAAAAGATGCAGTATTAGCTATGGATGATTACATTGTATACATGTAGTGAATAATCCACGGTGCAAATATTTTAATTTACTAGACGTAAATCTGAACTAAGAGCGCGTTTTGTGCTATCGTTTCACTTGCCATGTATCTTGTCAATTACGGTACTGTTTATGGCGGTGTATTATGGTACTCCGATCTGCGGAGCCGAGCGGAGCCGAGCGGAGCCGAGCCGAGCCGAGCCGAGCCGAGCCGAGCCGAGCCGAGCCGAGCCGAGCCGAGCCGAGCCGAGCCGAGCCGAGCCGAGCCGAGCCGAGCCGAGCCGAGCCGAGCCGAGCCGAGCCGAGCCGAGCCGAGCCGAGCCGAGCCGAGCCGAGCCGAGCCGAGCCGAGCCGAGCCGAGCCGAGCCGAGCCGAGCCGAGCCGAGCCGAGCCGAGCCGAGCCGAGCCGAGCCGAGCCGAGCCGAGCCGAGCCGAGCCGAGCCGAGCCGAGCCGAGCCGAGCCGAGCCGAGCCGAGCCGAGCCGAGCCGAGCCGAGCCGAGCCGAGCCGAGCCGAGCCGAGCCGGGCCGAGCGGAGCCGAGCCGAGCCGAGCCGAGCCTAAACTTGCGATTGGGCCGCTATAAAAATACGTGGGCCTTATTTTCGCCTGCTTAATATATCCACCAAGTTTCATCAAAATCGGAGACGGTCTTACCAGCCCTAAGGTGGGACTTAATGTACGCATCTTGCCACTTGACCCGGCCCGCCGCGGCAACAACTTGCTGAGGACCGTAATTTCTCCGTGGAGAGGAGGCATGACGAGGAAGGAAAAATACTATTTGGATTTGGATGTGCGTTTCAGCTCGGAATCGACCTCCTAGACTCATCAGTAGGTTTTTTTTTGTTTACAAAAGTTTTATTCAAAAGATGCAGTATTAGCTATGGATGATTACATTGTATACATGTAGGGAATAATCCACGGTGCAAATATTTTAATTTACAGTAATTCTTCGCTTGACGCTCGCCACGATCTCTAGCGTGACCGCTCGCGAGTCATCCCCACCACTGGAGGGGCCCCTCTAACTTTAAGTGGAAGGAGGAATCCGTCACCTTTTGACTAGCCGACACGTCGCGGCGGCTGACGGCCGCGTTACCCATTGAAAGATTAAATGGCTTGGTATCGGTGAGACAACACTAATGCAACGGCAAAACTTTTTTATTGTTACTTATATCTCTTTAATTTTTTTTTGAAATGCTGCTGAAATTGTGGTGATTAAAATGAGACCAAACACGATAGAATTTGTATTATTTTTACTTACCTAGTAATATTATATGTAATGGGCAAGAATCCTTACAAGAAAAGCTTGCGAACGGTCGTGCTCGGTTTTTAATAAAACTTTACGGGCTTAGAGGATAGTCCAAATCTAAACATATATTGCAATAGGTTTTCTCAAGATAGGATCCACATTTATTAGTATGGTTTTATGTTTTTCGTGTTTTATTGCCAAACGTACTTTGCGAAAGGCAATTAAACACAGTTGGCAATTCCTAGACTGAAAGCAAGTTCGATAGGATTTCTAGAAATCCATGCAAGCACATAATAATGGAATGCCACATGCAATACTGAAATCATTAGCCGCAATTGAATATAATAAAGAAATGTGTGGTATGGTAGAAGCGCCGAAAACACAGAAGTCGGCCGTGTCCACACTCGAAACTCAGGTGGATCAAGTTCGTTGTCAATGCATTCCCGGCGCTCGTCGAAATTCGTTTTGTGTTCATCGAGGAACGTCGAAAAGGCCTTGTGTCGCCGCGACTGTCGGACCGACACAAGGGCTTGGCGAGGTTCCTCGATGAACACGACCGTTCGCGAGCTTTCCGTGTAAGCATCCTTGCCCATTACATATAACATTACTCAGTAAATATAATCCAATTTCTATCGTGTTTGGTCTCATTTCAATCACCACAATCTCAGCAATATTTCCAAAAAAAAATTATAGCGATATATGTAACAATAAAAAAGTTTCGCCGTTGCATTAGTGTTGTCTCACCGATGCGAAGGCATTTAAACCTTTTACTGACGCCCGACTTCTCATTCCACTTTTTCCTTCGCTCGCTGTTTCTTTCTGTGGCCGCCGATGTCGGTGCCTACATAGTAGCCGGGCGGCCGAAATATCTAGGGACCCAAAGTTCACCTAAATTTGCTCGGCGCTCGCGGCCGGTCCCGAACAGCGAGCGCCAAGCGAAGAATTACTGTACTAGACGTAAATCTGAACTAAGAGCGCGTTTTGTGCTATCGTTTCACTTGCCATGTATCTTGTCAATTACGGTACTGTTTATGGCGGTGTATTATGGTACTCCGATCTGCGGAACCGAGCGGAGCCGAGCGGAGCCGAGCGGAGCCGAGCGGAGCCGAGCGGAGCCGAGCGGAGCCGAGCGGAGCCGAGCGGAGCCGAGCGGAGCCGAGCGGAGCCGTGCGGAGCCGAGCGGAGCCGAGCGGAGCCGAGCGGAGCCGAGCGGAGCCGAGCCGAGCCGAGCCGAGCCGAGCCGAGCCGAGCCGAGCCGAGCCGAGCCGAGCCGAGCCGAGCCGAGCCGAGCCGAGCCGACCCGAGCCGAGCCGAGCCGAGCCGAGCCGAGCCGAGCCGAGCCGAGCCGAGCCGAGCCGAGCCGAGCCGAGCCGAGCCGAGCCGAGCAGAGCCGAGCCGAGCCGAGTCGAACCGAGCCGAGCCGAGCCGAGCCTAAACTTGCGATTGGGCCGCTATAAAAATACGTGGGCCTTATTTTCGCCTGCTTAATATATCCACCAAGTTTCATCAAAATCGGAGACTGTCTTACCAGCCCTAAGGTGGGACTTAATGTACGCATCTTGCCACTTGACCCGGCCCGCCGCGGCAACAACTTGCTGAGGACCGTAATTTCTCCGTGGAGAGGAGGCATGTCGAGGAAGGAAAAAGGATATTTGGATTTGGATGTGCGTTTCGGCTCGGAATCGACATCCTAGACTCATCAGTAGGTTTTTTTTTGTTTACAAAAGTTTTATTCAAAAGATGCAGTATTAGCTATGGATGATTACATTGTATACATGTAGTGAATAATCCACGGTGCAAATATTTTAATTTACTAGACGTAAATCTGAACTAAGAGCGCGTTTTGTGCTATCGTTTCACTTGCCATGTATCTTGTCAATTACGGTACTGTTTATGGCGGTGTATTATGGTACTCCGATCTGCGGAGCCGAGCGGAGCCGAGCGTAGCCGAGCCGAGCCGAGCCGAGCCGAGCCGAGCCGAGCCGAGCCGAGCCGAGCCGAGCCGAGCCGAGCCGAGCCGAGCCGAGCCGAGCCGAGCCGAGCCGAGCCGAGCCGAGCCGAGCCGAGCCGAGCCGAGCCGAGCCGAGCCGAGCCGAGCCGAGCCGAGCCGAGCCGAGCCGAGCCGAGCCGAGCCGAGCCGAGCCGAGCCGAGCCGAGCCGAGCCGAGCCGAGCCGAGCCGAGCCGAGCCGAGCCGAGCCGAGCCGAGCCGAGCCGAGCCGAGCCGAGCCGAGCCGAGCCGAGCCGAGCCGAGCCGAGCCGAGCCGAGCCGAGCCGAGCCGAGCCGAGCCGAGCCGAGCCGAGCCGAGCCGAGCCGAGCCGAGCCGAGCCGAGCCGAGCCGAGCCGAGCCGAGCCGAGCCGAGCCGAGCCGAGCCGAGCCGAGCCGAGCCGAGCCGAGCCGAGCCGAGCCGAGCCGAGCCGAGCCGAGCCGAGCCGAGCCGAGCCGAGCCGAGCCGAGCCGAGCCGAGCCGAGCCGAGCCGAGCCGAGCCGAGCCGAGCCGAGCCGAGCCGAGCCGAGCCGAGCCGAGCCGAGCCGAGCCGAGCCGAGCCGAGCCGAGCCGAGCCGAGCCGAGCCGAGCCGAGCCGAGCCGAGCCGAGCCGAGCCGAGCCGAGCCGAGCCGAGCCGAGCCGAGCCGAGCCGAGCCGAGCCGAGCCGAGCCGAGCCGAGCCGAGCCGAGCCGAGCCGAGCCGAGCCGAGCCGAGCCGAGCCGAGCCGAGCCGAGCCGAGCCGAGCCGAGCCGAGCCGAGCCGAGCCGAGCCGAGCCGAGCCGAGCCGAGCCGAGCCGAGCCGAGCCGAGCCGAGCCGAGCCGAGCCGAGCCGAGCCGAGCCGAGCGGAGCCGAGCGGAGCCGAGCGGAGCCGAGCGGAGCCGAGCGGAGCCGAGCGGAGCCGAGCGGAGCCGAGCGGAGCCGAGCGGAGCCGAGCGGAGCCGAGCGGAGCCGAGCGGAGCCGAGCGGAGCCGAGCGGAGCCGAGCGGAGCCGAGCGGAGCCGAGCGGAGCCGAGCGGAGCCGAGCGGAGCCGAGCGGAGCCGAGCGGAGCCGAGCGGAGCCGAGCGGAGCCGAGCGGAGCCGAGCGGAGCCGAGCGGAGCCGAGCGGAGCCGAGCGGAGCCGAGCGGAGCCGAGCGGAGCCGAGCGGAGCCGAGCGGAGCCGAGCGGAGCCGAGCGGAGCCGAGCGGAGCCGAGCGGAGCCGAGCGGAGCCGAGCGGAGCCGAGCGGAGCCGAGCGGAGCCGAGCGGAGCCGAGCGGAGCCGAGCGGAGCCGAGCGGAGCCGAGCGGAGCCGAGCGGAGCCGAGCGGAGCCGAGCGGACCCGAGCGGACCCGAGCGGAGTCGAGCCGAGCCGAGCCTAAACTTGCGATTGGGGCGCTATAAAAATACGTGTGCCTTATTTTCGCCTGCTTAATATATCCACCAAGTTTCATCAAAATCGGAGACGGTCTTACCAGCCCTAAGGTGGGACCTAATGTACGCATCTTGCCACTTGACCCGGCCCGCCGCGGCAACAACTTGCTGAGGACCGTAATTTCTCCGTGGAGAGGAGGCATGTCGAGGAAGGAAAAAGGATATTTGGATTTGGATGTGCGTTTCGGCTCGGAATCGACCTCCTAGACTCATCAGTAGGTTTTTTTTTGTTTGCAAAAGTTTTATTCAAAAGATGCAGAATTAGCTATGGATGATTACATTGTATACATGTAGTGAATAATCCACGGTGCAAATATTTTAATTTACTAGACGTAAATCTGAACTAAGAGCGCGTTTTGTGCTATCGTTTCACTTGCCATGTATCTTGTCAATTACGGTACTGTTTATGGCGGTGTATTATGGTACTCCGATCTGCGGAGCCGAGCGGAGCCGAGCCGAGCCTAAACTTGCGATTGGGCCGCTATAAAAATACGTGTGCCTTATTTTCGCCTGCTTAATATATCCACCAAGTTTCATCAAAATCGGAGACGTTCTTACCAGCCCTAAGGTGGGACCTAATGTACGCATCTTGCCACTTGACCCAGCCCGCCGCGGCAACAACTTGCTGAGGACCGTAATTTCTCCGTGGAGAGGAGGCATGTCGAGGAAGGAAAAAGGATATTTGGATTTGGATGTGCGTTTCGGCTCGGAATCGACCTCCTAGACTCATCAGTAGGTTTTTTTTTGTTTACAAAAGTTTTATTCAAAAGATGCAGAATTAGCTATGGATGATTACATTGTATACATGTAGTGAATAATCCACGGTGCAAATATTTTAATTTACTAGACGTAAATCTGAACTAAGAGCGCGTTTTGTGCTATCGTTTCACTTGCCATGTATCTTGTCAATTACGGTACTGTTTATGGCGGTGTATTATGGTACTCCGATCTGCGGAGCAGAGCCGAGTCGAGCGGAGCCGAGCGGAGCCGAGCGGAGCCGAGCGGAGCCGAGCGGAGCCGAGCGGAGCCGAGCGGGCCGAGCGGAGCCGAGCCGAGCCGAGCCGAGCCTAAACTTGCGATTGGGGCGCTATAAAAATACGTGTGCCTTATTTTCGGCTGCTTAATATATCCACCAAGTTTCATCAAAATCGGAGACGGTCTTACCAGCCCTAAGGTGGGACCTAATGTACGCATCTTGCCACTTGACCCGGCCCGCCGCGGCAACAACTTGCTGAGGACCGTAATTTCACCGTGGAGAGGAGGCATGTCGAGGAAGGAAAAAGGATATTTGGATTTGGATGGGCGTTTCGGCTCGGAACCGACCTCCTAGACTCATCAGTAGGTTTTTTTTTGTTTACAAAAGTTTTATTCAAAAGATGCAGTATTAGCTATGGATGATTACATTGTATACATGTAGTGAATAATCCACGGTGCAAATATTTTAATTTACTAGACGTAAATCTGAACTAAGAGCGCGTTTTGTGCTATCGTTTCACTTGCCATGTATCTTGTCAATTACGGTACTGTTTATGGCGGTGTATTATGGTACTCCGATCTGCGGAGCCGAGCGGAGCCGAGCGGAGCCGAGCCGAGCCGAGCCGAGCCGAGCCGAGCCGAGCCGAGCCGAGCCGAGCCGAGCCGAGCCGAGCCGAGCCGAGCCGAGCCGAGCCGAGCCGAGCCGAGCCGAGCCGAGCCGAGCCGAGCCGAGCCGAGCCGAGCCGAGCCGAGCCGAGCCGAGCCGAGCCGAGCCGAGCCGCGCCGAGCCGGGCCGAGCGGAGCCGAGCCGAGCCGAGCCGAGCCTAAACTTGCGATTGGGGCGCTATAAAAATACGTGTGCCTTATTTTCGGCTGCTTAATATATCCACCAAGTTTCATCAAAATCGGAGACGGTCTTACCAGCCCTAAGGTGGGACCTAATGTACGCATCTTGCCACTTGACCCGGCCCGCCGCGGCAACAACTTGCTGAGGACCGTAATTTCACCGTGGAGAGGAGGCATGTCGAGGAAGGAAAAAGGATATTTGGATTTGGATGTGCGTTTCGGCTCGGAACCGACCTCCTAGACTCATCAGTAGGTTTTTTTTTGTTTACAAAAGTTTTATTCAAAAGATGCAGTATTAGCTATGGATGATTACATTGTATACATGTAGTGAATAATCCACGGTGCAAATATTTTAATTTACTAGACGTAAATCTGAACTAAGAGCGCGTTTTGTGCTATCGTTTCACTTGCCATGTATCTTGTCAATTACGGTACTGTTTATGGCGGTGTATTATGGTACTCCGATCTGCGGAGCCGAGCGGAGCCGAGCGGAGCCGAGCCGAGCCGAGCCGAGCCGAGCCGAGCCGAGCCGAGCCGAGCCGAGCCGAGCCGAGCCGAGCCGAGCCGAGCCGAGCCGTGCCGAGCCGAGCCGAGCCGAGCCGAGCCGAGCCGAGCCGAGCCGAGCCGAGCCGAGCCGAGCCGAGCCGAGCCGAGCGGAGCCGAGCGGAGCCGAGCGGAGCCGAGCGGAGCCGAGCGGAGCCGAGCGGAGCCGAGCGGAGCCGAGCGGAGCCGAGCGGAGCCGAGCGGAGCCGAGCGGAGCCGAGCGGAGCCGAGCGGAGCCGAGCGGAGCCGAGCGGAGCCGAGCGGAGCCGAGCGGAGCCGAGCGGAGCCGAGCGGAGCCGAGCGGAGCCGAGCGGAGCCGAGCGGAGCCGAGCGGAGCCGAGCGGAGCCGAGCGGAGCCGAGCGGAGCCGAGCGGAGCCGAGCGGAGCCGAGCGGAGCCGAGCGGAGCCGAGCGGAGCCGAGCGGAGCCGAGCGGAGCCGAGCGGAGCCGAGCGGAGCCGAGCGGAGCCGAGCGGAGCCGAGCGGAGCCGAGCGGAGCCGAGCGGAGCCGAGCGGAGCCGAGCGGAGCCGAGCGGAGCCGAGCGGAGCCGAGCGGACCCGAGCGGAGTCGAGCCGAGCCGAGCCTAAACTTGCGATTGGGGCGCTATAAAAATACGTGTGCCTTATTTTCGCCTGCTTAATATATCCACCAAGTTTCATCAAAATCGGAGACGGTCTTACCAGCCCTAAGGTGGGACCTAATGTACGCATCTTGCCACTTGACCCGGCCCGCCGCGGCAACAACTTGCTGAGGACCGTAATTTCTCCGTGGAGAGGAGGCATGTCGAGGAAGGAAAAAGGATATTTGGATTTGGATGTGCGTTTCGGCTCGGAATCGACCTCCTAGACTCATCAGTAGGTTTTTTTTTGTTTGCAAAAGTTTTATTCAAAAGATGCAGAATTAGCTATGGATGATTACATTGTATACATGTAGTGAATAATCCACGGTGCAAATATTTTAATTTACTAGACGTAAATCTGAACTAAGAGCGCGTTTTGTGCTATCGTTTCACTTGCCATGTATCTTGTCAATTACGGTACTGTTTATGGCGGTGTATTATGGTACTCCGATCTGCGGAGCCGAGCGGAGCCGAGCCGAGCCTAAACTTGCGATTGGGCCGCTATAAAAATACGTGTGCCTTATTTTCGCCTGCTTAATATATCCACCAAGTTTCATCAAAATCGGAGACGTTCTTACCAGCCCTAAGGTGGGACCTAATGTACGCATCTTGCCACTTGACCCAGCCCGCCGCGGCAACAACTTGCTGAGGACCGTAATTTCTCCGTGGAGAGGAGGCATGTCGAGGAAGGAAAAAGGATATTTGGATTTGGATGTGCGTTTCGGCTCGGAATCGACCTCCTAGACTCATCAGTAGGTTTTTTTTTGTTTACAAAAGTTTTATTCAAAAGATGCAGAATTAGCTATGGATGATTACATTGTATACATGTAGTGAATAATCCACGGTGCAAATATTTTAATTTACTAGACGTAAATCTGAACTAAGAGCGCGTTTTGTGCTATCGTTTCACTTGCCATGTATCTTGTCAATTACGGTACTGTTTATGGCGGTGTATTATGGTACTCCGATCTGCGGAGCAGAGCCGAGTCGAGCGGAGCCGAGCGGAGCCGAGCGGAGCCGAGCGGAGCCGAGCGGAGCCGAGCGGAGCCGAGCGGAGCCGAGCGGAGCCGAGCGGGCCGAGCGGAGCCGAGCCGAGCCGAGCCGAGCCTAAACTTGCGATTGGGGCGCTATAAAAATACGTGTGCCTTATTTTCGGCTGCTTAATATATCCACCAAGTTTCATCAAAATCGGAGACGGTCTTACCAGCCCTAAGGTGGGACCTAATGTACGCATCTTGCCACTTGACCCGGCCCGCCGCGGCAACAACTTGCTGAGGACCGTAATTTCACCGTGGAGAGGAGGCATGTCGAGGAAGGAAAAAGGATATTTGGATTTGGATGTGCGTTTCGGCTCGGAACCGACCTCCTAGACTCATCAGTAGGTTTTTTTTTGTTTACAAAAGTTTTATTCAAAAGATGCAGTATTAGCTATGGATGATTACATTGTATACATGTAGTGAATAATCCACGGTGCAAATATTTTAATTTACTAGACGTAAATCTGAACTAAGAGCGCGTTTTGTGCTATCGTTTCACTTGCCATGTATCTTGTCAATTACGGTACTGTTTATGGCGGTGTATTATGGTACTCCGATCTGCGGAGCCGAGCGGAGCCGAGCGGAGCCGAGCCGAGCCGAGCCGAGCCGAGCCGAGCCGAGCCGAGCCGAGCCGAGCCGAGCCGAGCCGAGCCGAGCCGAGCCGAGCCGAGCCGAGCCGAGCCGAGCCGAGCCGAGCCGAGCCGAGCCGAGCCGAGCCGAGCCGAGCCGAGCCGAGCCGAGCCGAGCCGAGCCGAGCCGAGCCGAGCCGAGCCGAGCCGAGCCGCGCCGAGCCGGGCCGAGCGGAGCCGAGCCGAGCCGAGCCGAGCCTAAACTTGCGATTGGGGCGCTATAAAAATACGTGTGCCTTATTTTCGGCTGCTTAATATATCCACCAAGTTTCATCAAAATCGGAGACGGTCTTACCAGCCCTAAGGTGGGACCTAATGTACGCATCTTGCCACTTGACCCGGCCCGCCGCGGCAACAACTTGCTGAGGACCGTAATTTCACCGTGGAGAGGAGGCATGTCGAGGAAGGAAAAAGGATATTTGGATTTGGGATGTGCGTTTCGGCTCGGAACCGACCTCCTAGACTCATCAGTAGGTTTTTTTTTGTTTACAAAAGTTTTATTCAAAAGATGCAGTATTAGCTATGGATGATTACATTGTATACATGTAGTGAATAATCCACGGTGCAAATATTTTAATTTACTAGACGTAAATCTGAACTAAGAGCGCGTTTTGTGCTATCGTTTCACTTGCCATGTATCTTGTCAATTACGGTACTGTTTATGGCGGTGTATTATGGTACTCCGATCTGCGGAGCCGAGCGGAGCCGAGCGGAGCCGAGCCGAGCCGAGCCGAGCCGAGCCGAGCCGAGCCGAGCCGAGCCGAGCCGAGCCGAGCCGAGCCGAGCCGAGCCGAGCCGAGCCGAGCCGAGCCGAGCCGAGCCGAGCCGAGCCGAGCCGAGCCGAGCCGAGCCGAGCCGAGCCGAGCCGAGCCGAGCCGAGCCGAGCCGAGCCGAGCCGAGCCGAGCCGAGCCGAGCCGAGCCGAGCCGAGCCGAGCCGAGCCGAGCCGAGCCGAGCCGAGCCGAGCCGAGCCGAGCCGAGCCGGGCCGAGCCGAGCCGAGCCGAGCCGAGCCGAGCCGAGCCGAGCCGAGCCGAGCCGAGCCGAGCCGAGCCGAGCCGAGCCGAGCCGAGCCGAGCCGAGCCGAGCCGAGCCGAGCCGAGCCGAGCCGAGCCGAGCCGAGCCGAGCCGAGCCGAGCCGAGCCGAGCCGAGCCGAGCCGAGCCGAGCCGAGCCGAGCCGAGCCGAGCCGAGCCGAGCCGAGCCGAGCCGAGCCGAGCCGAGCCGAGCCGAGCCGAGCCGAGCCGAGCCGAGCCGAGCCGAGCCGAGCCGAGCCGAGCCGAGCCGAGCCGAGCCGAGCCGAGCCGAGCCGAGCCGAGCCGAGCGGAGCCGAGCGGAGCCGAGCGGAGCCGAGCCGGGCCGAGCCGAGCCGAGCCTAAACTTGCGATTGGGCCGCTATAAAAATACGTGTGTCTTATTTTCGCCTGCTTAATATATCCACCAAGTTTCATCAAAATCGGAGACGTTCTTACCAGCCCTAAGGTGGGACCTAATGTACGCATCTTGCCACTTGACCCGGCCCGCCGCGGCAACAACTTGCTGAGGACCGTAATTTCTCCGTGGAGAGGAGGCATGTCGAGGAAGGAAAAAGGATATTTGGATTTGGATGTGCGTTTCGGCTCGGAATCGACCTCCTAGACTCATCAGTAGGTTTTTTTTGATTACAAAAGTTTTATTCAAAAGATGCAGAATTAGCTATGGATGATTACATTGTATACATGTAGTGAATAATCCACGGTGCAAATATTTTAATTTACTAGACGTAAATCTGAACTAAGAGCGCGTTTTGTGCTATCGTTTCACTTGCCATGTATCTTGTCAATTACGGTACTGTTTATGGCGGTGTATTATGGTACTCCGATCTGCGGAGCCGAGCGGAGCCGAGCGGAGCCGAGCGGAGCCGAGCCGAGCCGAGCCGAGCCGAGCCTAAACTTGCGATTGGGCCGCTATAAAAATACGTGTGCCTTATTTTCGCCTGCTTAATATATCCACCAAGCTTCATCAAAATCGGAGACGTTCTTACCAGCCCTAAGGTGGGACCTAATGTACGCATCTTGCCACTTGACCCGGCCCGCCGCGGCAACAACTGGCTGAGGACCGTAATTTCTCCGTGGAGAGGAGGCATGTCGAGGAAGGAAGAAGGATATTTGGATTTGGATGTGCGTTTCGGCTCGGAATCGACCTCCTAGACTCATCAGTAGGTTTTTCTTTGTTTACAAAAGTTTTATTCAAAAGATGCAGTATTAGCTATGGATGATTACATTGTATACATGTAGTGAATAATCCACGGTGCAAATATTTTAATTTACTAGACGTAAATCTGAACTAAGAGCGCGTTTTGTGCTATCGTGTCACTTGCCATGTATCTTGTCAATTAAGGTACTGTTTATGGCGGTGTATTATGGTACTCGGATCTGCGGAGCAGAGCCGAGTCGAGCGGAGCCGAGCGGAGCCGAGCGGAGCCGAGCGGAGCCGAGCGGAGCCGAGCGGAGCCGAGCGGAGCCGAGCGGAGCCGAGCGGAGCGGAGCGGAGCGGAGCCGAGCGGAGCCGAGCGGAGCCGAGCGGAGCCGAGCGGAGCCGAGCGGAGCCGAGCGGAGCCGAGCGGAGCCGAGCGGAGCCGAGCGGAGCCGAGCGGAGCCGAGCGGAGCCGAGCGGAGCCGAGCGGAGCCGAGCGGAGCCGAGCGGAGCCGAGCGGAGCCGAGCGGAGCCGAGCGGAGCCGAGCGGAGCCGAGCGGAGCCGAGCGGAGCCGAGCGGAGCCGAGCGGAGCCGAGCGGAGCCGAGCGGAGCCGAGCGGAGCCGAGCGGAGCCGAGCGGAGCCGAGCGGAGCCGAGCGGAGCCGAGCGGAGCCGAGCGGAGCCGAGCGGAGCCGAGCGGAGCCGAGCGGAGCCGAGCGGAGCCGAGCGGAGCCGAGCGGAGCCGAGCGGAGCCGGGCGGAGCCGAGCGGACCCGAGCGGAGTCGAGCCGAGCCGAGCCGAGCCGAGCCGAGCCGAGCCTAAACTTGCGATTGGGGCGCTATAAAAATACGTGTGCCTTATTTTCGCCTGCTTAATATATCCACCAAGTTTCATCAAAATCGGAGACGGTCTTACCAGCCCTAAGGTGGGACCTAATGTACGCATCTTGCCACTTGACCCGGCCCGCCGCGGCAACAACTTGCTGAGGACCGTAATTTCTCCGTGGAGAGGAGGCATGTCGAGGAAGGAAAAAGGATATTTGGATTTGGATGTGCGTTTCGGCTCGGAATCGACCTCCTAGACTCATCAGTAGGTTTTTTTTTGTTTGCAAAAGTTTTATTCAAAAGATGCAGAATTAGCTATGGATGATTACATTGTATACATGTAGTGAATAATCCACGGTGCAAATATTTTAATTTACTAGACGTAAATCTGAACTAAGAGCGCGTTTTGTGCTATCGTTTCACTTGCCATGTATCTTGTCAATTACGGTACTGTTTATGGCGGTGTATTATGGTACTCCGATCTGCGGAGCAGAGCCGAGTCGAGCGGAGCCGAGCGGAGCCGAGCGGAGCCGAGCGGAGCCGAGCGGAGCCGAGCGGAGCCGAGCGGAGCCGAGCGGAGCCGAGCGGAGCCGAGCGGAGCCGAGCGGGCCGAGCGGAGCCGAGCCGAGCCGAGCCGAGCCTAAACTTGCGATTGGGGCGCTATAAAAATACGTGTGCCTTATTTTCGGCTGCTTAATATATCCACCAAGTTTCATCAAAATCGGAGACGGTCTTACCAGCCCTAAGGTGGGACCTAATGTACGCATCTTGCCACTTGACCCGGCCCGCCGCGGCAACAACTTGCTGAGGACCGTAATTTCACCGTGGAGAGGAGGCATGTCGAGGAAGGAAAAAGGATATTTGGATTTGGATGTGCGTTTCGGCTCGGAACCGACCTCCTAGACTCATCAGTAGGTTTTTTTTTGTTTACAAAAGTTTTATTCAAAAGATGCAGTATTAGCTATGGATGATTACATTGTATACATGTAGTGAATAATCCACGGTGCAAATATTTTAATTTACTAGACGTAAATCTGAACTAAGAGCGCGTTTTGTGCTATCGTTTGACTTGCCATGTATCTTGTCAATTACGGTACTGTTTATGGCGGTGTATTATGGTACTCCGATCTGCGGAGCCGAGCGGAGCCGAGCGGAGCCGAGCCGAGCCGAGCCGAGCCGAGCCGAGCCGAGCCGAGCCGAGCCGAGCCGAGCCGAGCCGAGCCGAGCCGAGCCGAGCCGAGCCGAGCCGAGCCGAGCCGAGCCGAGCCGAGCCGAGCCGAGCCGAGCCGAGCCGAGCCGAGCCGAGCCGAGCCGAGCCGAGCCGAGCCGAGCCGAGCCGAGCCGAGCCGAGCCGAGCCGAGCCGAGCCGAGCCGAGCCGAGCCGAGCCGAGCCGAGCCGAGCCGAGCCGAGCCGAGCCGAGCCGAGCCGAGCCGAGCCGAGCCGAGCCGAGCCGAGCCGAGCCGAGCCGAGCCGAGCCGAGCCGAGCCGAGCCGAGCCGAGCCGAGCCGAGCCGAGCCGAGCCGAGCCGAGCCGAGCCGAGCCGAGCCGAGCCGAACCGAGCCGAGCCGAGCCGAGCCGAGCCAAGCCGAGCCGAGCCGAGCCGAGCCTAAACTTGCGATTGTGCCGCTATAAAAATATGTGTGCCTTATTTTCGCCTGCTTAATATATCCACCAAGTTTCATCTAAATCGGAGACGGTCTTACCAGCCCTAAGGTGGGACCTAATGTACGCATCTTGCCACTTGACCCGGCACGCCGCGGCAACAACTTGCTGAGGACCGTAATTTCTCCGTGGAGAGGAGGCATGACGAGGAAGGAAAAATACTATTTGGATTTGGATGTGCGTTTCAGCTCGGAATCGACCTCCTAGACTCATCAGTAGGTTTTTTTTTGTTTACAAAAGTTTTATTCAAATGATGCAGTATTAGCTATGGATGATTACATTGTATACATGTAGGGAATAATCCACGGTGCAAATATTTTAATTTACTAGACGTAAATCTGAACTAAGAGCGCGTTTTGTGCTATCGTTTCACTTGCCATGTATCTTGTCAATTACGGTACTGTTTATGGCGGTGTATTATGGTACTCCGATCTGCGGAACCGAGCGGAGCCGAGCGGAGCCGAGCGGAGCCGAGCGGAGCCGAGCGGAGCCGAGCGGAGCCGAGCGGAGCCGAGCGGAGCCGAGCGGAGCCGAGCGGAGCCGAGCGGAGCCGAGCGGAGCCGAGCGGAGCCGTGCGGAGCCGAGCGGAGCCGAGCGGAGCCGAGCGGAGCCGAGCGGAGCCGAGCGGAGCCGAGCGGAGCCGAGCCGAGCCGAGCCGAGCCGAGCCGAGCCGAGCCGAGCCGAGCCGAGCCGAGCCGAGCCGAGCCGAGCCGAGCCGAGCCGAGCCGAGCCGAGCCGAGCCGTGCCGAGCCGAGCCGAGCCGAGCCGAGCCGAGCCGAGCCGAGCCGTGCCGAGCCGAGCCGAGCCGAGCCGAGCCGAGCCGAGCCGAGCCGAGCCGAGCCGAGCCGAGCCGAGCCGAGCCGAGCCGAGCCGAGCCGAGCCGAGCCGAGCCGAGCCGAGCCGAGCCGAGCCGAGCCGTGCCGAGCCGAGCCGAGCCGAGCCGAGCCGAGCCGAGCCCAGCCGTGCCGAGCCGAGCCGAGCCGAGCCGAGCCGAGCCGAGCCGAGCCGAGCCGAGCAGAGCCGAGCCGAGCCGAGTCGAACCGAGCCTAAACTTGCGATTGGGCCGCTATAAAAATACGTGGGCCTTATTTTCGCCTGCTTAATATATCCACCAAGTTTCATCAAAATCGGAGACGGTCTTACCAGCCCTAAGGTGGGACTTAATGTACGCATCTTGCCACTTGACCCGGCCCGCCGCGGCAACAACTTGCTGAGGACCGTAATTTCTCCGTGGAGAGGAGGCATGTCGAGGAAGGAAAAAGGATATTTGGATTTGGATGTGCGTTTCGGCTCGGAATCGACATCCTAGACTCATCAGTAGGTTTTTCTTTGTTTACAAAAGTTTTATTCAAAAGATGCAGTATTAGCTATGGATGATTACATTGTATACATGTAGTGAATAATCCACGGTGCAAATATTTTAATTTCCTAGACGTAAATCTGAACTAAGAGCGCGTTTTGTGCTATCGTTTCACTTGCCATGTATCTTGTCAATTACGGTACTGTTTATGGCGGTGTATTATGGTACTCCGATCTGCGGAGCCGAGCGGAGCCGAGCGTAGCCGAGCGGAGCCGAGCGGAGCCGAGCCGAGCCGAGCCGAGCCGAGCCGAGCCGAGCCGAGCCGAGCCGAGCCGAGCCGAGCCGAGCCGAGCCGAGCCGAGCCGAGCCGAGCCGAGCCGAGCCGAGCCGAGCCGAGCCGAGCCGAGCCGAGCCGAGCCGAGCCGAGCCGAGCCGAGCCGAGCCGAGCCGAGCCGAGCCGAGCCGAGCCGAGCCGAGCCGAGCCGAGCCGAGCCGAGCCGAGCCGAGCCGAGCCGAGCCGAGCCGAGCCGAGCCGAGCCGAGCCGAGCCGAACCGAGCCGAGCCGAGCCGAGCCGAGCCAAGCCGAGCCGAGCCGAGCCGAGCCTAAACTTGCGATTGTGCCGCTATAAAAATATGTGTGCCTTATTTTCGCCTGCTTAATATATCCACCAAGTTTCATCTAAATCGGAGACGGTCTTACCAGCCCTAAGGTGGGACCTAATGTACGCATCTTGCCACTTGACCCGGCACGCCGCGGCAACAACTTGCTGAGGACCGTAATTTCTCCGTGGAGAGGAGGCATGACGAGGAAGGAAAAATACTATTTGGATTTGGATGTGCGTTTCAGCTCGGAATCGACCTCCTAGACTCATCAGTAGGTTTTTTTTTGTTTACAAAAGTTTTATTCAAATGATGCAGTATTAGCTATGGATGATTACATTGTATACATGTAGGGAATAATCCACGGTGCAAATATTTTAATTTACTAGACGTAAATCTGAACTAAGAGCGCGTTTTGTGCTATCGTTTCACTTGCCATGTATCTTGTCAATTACGGTACTGTTTATGGCGGTGTATTATGGTACTCCGATCTGCGGAGCCGAGCGGAGCCGAGCGGAGCCGAGCGGAGCCGAGCCGAGCCGAGCCGAGCCGAGCCTAAACTTGCGATTGGGCCGCTATAAAAATACGTGTGCCTTATTTTCGCCTGCTTAATATATCCACCAAGCTTCATCAAAATCGGAGACGTTCTTACCAGCCCTAAGGTGGGACCTAATGTACGCATCTTGCCACTTGACCCGGCCCGCCGCGGCAACAACTGGCTGAGGACCGTAATTTCTCCGTGGAGAGGAGGCATGTCGAGGAAGGAAGAAGGATATTTGGATTTGGATGTGCGTTTCGGCTCGGAATCGACCTCCTAGACTCATCAGTAGGTTTTTCTTTGTTTACAAAAGTTTTATTCAAAAGATGCAGTATTAGCTATGGATGATTACATTGTATACATGTAGTGAATAATCCACGGTGCAAATATTTTAATTTACTAGACGTAAATCTGAACTAAGAGCGCGTTTTGTGCTATCGTGTCACTTGCCATGTATCTTGTCAATTAAGGTACTGGTTATGGCGGTGTATTATGGTACTCGGATCTGCGGAGCAGAGCCGAGTCGAGCGGAGCCGAGCGGAGCCGAGCGGAGCCGAGCGGAGCCGAGCGGAGCCGAGCGGAGCCGAGCGGAGCGGAGCGGAGCGGAGCCGAGCGGAGCCGAGCGGAGCCGAGCGGAGCCGAGCGGAGCCGAGCGGAGCCGAGCGGAGCCGAGCGGAGCCGAGCGGAGCCGAGCGGAGCCGAGCGGAGCCGAGCGGAGCCGAGCGGAGCCGAGCGGAGCCGAGCGGAGCCGAGCGGAGCCGAGCGGAGCCGAGCGGAGCCGAGCGGAGCCGAGCGGAGCCGAGCGGAGCCGAGCGGAGCCGAGCGGAGCCGAGCGGAGCCGAGCGGAGCCGAGCGGAGCCGAGCGGAGCCGAGCGGAGCCGAGCGGAGCCGAGCGGAGCCGAGCGGAGCCGAGCGGAGCCGAGCGGAGCCGAGCGGAGCCGAGCGGAGCCGAGCGGAGCCGAGCGGAGCCGAGCGGAGCCGGGCGGAGCCGAGCGGACCCGAGCGGAGTCGAGCCGAGCCGAGCCGAGCCGAGCCGAGCCGAGCCTAAACTTGCGATTGGGGCGCTATAAAAATACGTGTGCCTTATTTTCGCCTGCTTAATATATCCACCAAGTTTCATCAAAATCGGAGACGGTCTTACCAGCCCTAAGGTGGGACCTAATGTACGCATCTTGCCACTTGACCCGGCCCGCCGCGGCAACAACTTGCTGAGGACCGTAATTTCTCCGTGGAGAGGAGGCATGTCGAGGAAGGAAAAAGGATATTTGGATTTGGATGTGCGTTTCGGCTCGGAATCGACCTCCTAGACTCATCAGTAGGTTTTTTTTTGTTTGCAAAAGTTTTATTCAAAAGATGCAGAATTAGCTATGGATGATTACATTGTATACATGTAGTGAATAATCCACGGTGCAAATATTTTAATTTACTAGACGTAAATCTGAACTAAGAGCGCGTTTTGTGCTATCGTTTCACTTGCCATGTATCTTGTCAATTACGGTACTGTTTATGGCGGTGTATTATGGTACTCCGATCTGCGGAGCAGAGCCGAGTCGAGCGGAGCCGAGCGGAGCCGAGCGGAGCCGAGCGGAGCCGAGCGGAGCCGAGCGGAGCCGAGCGGAGCCGAGCGGAGCCGAGCGGAGCCGAGCGGGCCGAGCGGAGCCGAGCCGAGCCGAGCCGAGCCTAAACTTGCGATTGGGGCGCTATAAAAATACGTGTGCCTTATTTTCGGCTGCTTAATATATCCACCAAGTTTCATCAAAATCGGAGACGGTCTTACCAGCCCTAAGGTGGGACCTAATGTACGCATCTTGCCACTTGACCCGGCCCGCCGCGGCAACAACTTGCTGAGGACCGTAATTTCACCGTGGAGAGGAGGCATGTCGAGGAAGGAAAAAGGATATTTGGATTTGGATGTGCGTTTCGGCTCGGAACCGACCTCCTAGACTCATCAGTAGGTTTTTTTTTGTTTACAAAAGTTTTATTCAAAAGATGCAGTATTAGCTATGGATGATTACATTGTATACATGTAGTGAATAATCCACGGTGCAAATATTTTAATTTACTAGACGTAAATCTGAACTAAGAGCGCGTTTTGTGCTATCGTTTGACTTGCCATGTATCTTGTCAATTACGGTACTGTTTATGGCGGTGTATTATGGTACTCCGATCTGCGGAGCCGAGCGGAGCCGAGCGGAGCCGAGCCGAGCCGAGCCGAGCCGAGCCGAGCCGAGCCGAGCCGAGCCGAGCCGAGCCGAGCCGAGCCGAGCCGAGCCGAGCCGAGCCGAGCCGAGCCGAGCCGAGCCGAGCCGAGCCGAGCCGAGCCGAGCCGAGCCGAGCCGAGCCGAGCCGAGCCGAGCCGAGCCGAGCCGAGCCGAGCCGAGCCGAGCCGAGCCGAGCCGAGCCGAGCCGAGCCGAGCCGAGCCGAGCCGAGCCGAGCCGAGCCGAGCCGAGCCGAGCCGAGCCGAGCCGAGCCGAGCCGAGCCGAGCCGAGCCGAGCCGAGCCGAGCCGAGCCGAGCCGAGCCGAGCCGAGCCGAGCCGAGCCGAGCCGAGCCGAGCCGAGCCGAGCCGAGCCGAGCCGAGCCGAGCCGAGCCGAACCGAGCCGAGCCGAGCCGAGCCGAGCCAAGCCGAGCCGAGCCGAGCCGAGCCTAAACTTGCGATTGTGCCGCTATAAAAATATGTGTGCCTTATTTTCGCCTGCTTAATATATCCACCAAGTTTCATCTAAATCGGAGACGGTCTTACCAGCCCTAAGGTGGGACCTAATGTACGCATCTTGCCACTTGACCCGGCACGCCGCGGCAACAACTTGCTGAGGACCGTAATTTCTCCGTGGAGAGGAGGCATGACGAGGAAGGAAAAATACTATTTGGATTTGGATGTGCGTTTCAGCTCGGAATCGACCTCCTAGACTCATCAGTAGGTTTTTTTTTGTTTACAAAAGTTTTATTCAAATGATGCAGTATTAGCTATGGATGATTACATTGTATACATGTAGGGAATAATCCACGGTGCAAATATTTTAATTTACTAGACGTAAATCTGAACTAAGAGCGCGTTTTGTGCTATCGTTTCACTTGCCATGTATCTTGTCAATTACGGTACTGTTTATGGCGGTGTATTATGGTACTCCGATCTGCGGAACCGAGCGGAGCCGAGCGGAGCCGAGCGGAGCCGAGCGGAGCCGAGCGGAGCCGAGCGGAGCCGAGCGGAGCCGAGCGGAGCCGAGCGGAGCCGAGCGGAGCCGAGCGGAGCCGAGCGGAGCCGAGCGGAGCCGAGCGGAGCCGAGCGGAGCCGAGCGGAGCCGAGCGGAGCCGAGCGGAGCCGAGCGGAGCCGAGCGGAGCCGAGCGGAGCCGTGCGGAGCCGAGCGGAGCCGAGCGGAGCCGAGCGGAGCCGAGCGGAGCCGAGCGGAGCCGAGCGGAGCCGAGCCGAGCCGAGCCGAGCCGAGCCGAGCCGAGCCGAGCCGAGCCGAGCCGAGCCGAGCCGAGCCGAGCCGAGCCGAGCCGAGCCGAGCCGAGCCGTGCCGAGCCGAGCCGAGCCGAGCCGAGCCGAGCCGAGCCGAGCCGTGCCGAGCCGAGCCGAGCCGAGCCGAGCCGAGCCGAGCCGAGCCGAGCCGAGCCGAGCCGAGCCGAGCCGAGCCGAGCCGAGCCGAGCCGAGCCGAGCCGAGCCGAGCCGAGCCGAGCCGAGCCGAGCCGTGCCGAGCCGAGCCGAGCCGAGCCGAGCCGAGCCGAGCCCAGCCGTGCCGAGCCGAGCCGAGCCGAGCCGAGCCGAGCCGAGCCGAGCCGAGCCGAGCAGAGCCGAGCCGAGCCGAGTCGAACCGAGCCTAAACTTGCGATTGGGCCGCTATAAAAATACGTGGGCCTTATTTTCGCCTGCTTAATATATCCACCAAGTTTCATCAAAATCGGAGACGGTCTTACCAGCCCTAAGGTGGGACTTAATGTACGCATCTTGCCACTTGACCCGGCCCGCCGCGGCAACAACTTGCTGAGGACCGTAA
This sequence comes from Nomada hirtipes, assembly GCA_951802735.1. Taxonomy (NCBI): domain Eukaryota; kingdom Metazoa; phylum Arthropoda; class Insecta; order Hymenoptera; family Apidae; genus Nomada; species Nomada hirtipes. The sequence continues at coordinate 6,230,733 of OX637921.1, read as the reverse complement.
TTTCTCCGTGGAGAGGAGGCATGTCGAGGAAGGAAAAAGGATATTTGGATTTGGATGTGCGTTTCGGCTCGGAATCGACATCCTAGACTCATCAGTAGGTTTTTTTTTGTTTACAAAAGTTTTATTCAAAAGATGCAGTATTAGCTATGGATGATTACATTGTATACATGTAGTGAATAATCCACGGTGCAAATATTTTAATTTCCTAGACGTAAATCTGAACTAAGAGCGCGTTTTGTGCTATCGTTTCACTTGCCATGTATCTTGTCAATTACGGTACTGTTTATGGCGGTGTATTATGGTACTCCGATCTGCGGAGCCGAGCGGAGCCGAGCGGAGCCGAGCCGAGCCGAGCCGAGCCGAGCCGAGCCGAGCCGAGCCGAGCCGAGCCGAGCCGAGCCGAGCCGAGCCGAGCCGAGCCGAGCCGAGCCGAGCCGAGCCGAGCCGAGCCGAGCCGAGCCGAGCCGAGCCGAGCCGAGCCGAGCCGAGCCGAGCCGAGCCGAGCCGAGCCGAGCCGAGCCGAGCCGAGCCGAGCCGAGCCGAGCCGAGCCGAGCCGAGCCGAGCCGAGCCAAGCCGAGCCGAGCCGAGCCGAGCCGAGCCGAGCCGAGCCGAGCCGAGCCGAGCCGAGCCGAGCCGAGCCGAACCGAGCCGAGCCGAGCCGAGCCGAGCCAAGCCGAGCCGAGCCGAGCCGAGCCTAAACTTGCGATTGTGCCGCTATAAAAATATGTGTGCCTTATTTTCGCCTGCTTAATATATCCACCAAGTTTCATCTAAATCGGAGACGGTCTTACCAGCCCTAAGGTGGGACCTAATGTACGCATCTTGCCACTTGACCCGGCACGCCGCGGCAACAACTTGCTGAGGACCGTAATTTCTCCGTGGAGAGGAGGCATGACGAGGAAGGAAAAATACTATTTGGATTTGGATGTGCGTTTCAGCTCGGAATCGACCTCCTAGACTCATCAGTAGGTTTTTTTTTGTTTACAAAAGTTTTATTCAAATGATGCAGTATTAGCTATGGATGATTACATTGTATACATGTAGGGAATAATCCACGGTGCAAATATTTTAATTTACTAGACGTAAATCTGAACTAAGAGCGCGTTTTGTGCTATCGTTTCACTTGCCATGTATCTTGTCAATTACGGTACTGTTTATGGCGGTGTATTATGGTACTCCGATCTGCGGAACCGAGCGGAGCCGAGCGGAGCCGAGCGGAGCCGAGCGGAGCCGAGCGGAGCCGAGCGGAGCCGAGCGGAGCCGAGCGGAGCCGAGCGGAGCCGAGCGGAGCCGAGCGGAGCCGAGCGGAGCCGAGCGGAGCCGAGCGGAGCCGAGCGGAGCCGAGCGGAGCCGAGCGGAGCCGTGCGGAGCCGAGCGGAGCCGAGCGGAGCCGAGCGGAGCCGAGCGGAGCCGAGCGGAGCCGAGCGGAGCCGAGCCGAGCCGAGCCGAGCCGAGCCGAGCCGAGCCGAGCCGAGCCGAGCCGAGCCGAGCCGAGCCGAGCCGAGCCGAGCCGAGCCGTGCCGAGCCGAGCCGAGCCGAGCCGAGCCGAGCCGAGCCGAGCCGTGCCGAGCCGAGCCGAGCCGAGCCGAGCCGAGCCGAGCCGAGCCGAGCCGAGCCGAGCCGAGCCGAGCCGAGCCGAGCCGAGCCGAGCCGAGCCGAGCCGAGCCGAGCCGAGCCGAGCCGAGCCGAGCCGAGCCGAGCCGAGCCGTGCCGAGCCGAGCCGAGCCGAGCCGAGCCGAGCCGAGCCCAGCCGTGCCGAGCCGAGCCGAGCCGAGCCGAGCCGAGCCGAGCCGAGCCGAGCCGAGCAGAGCCGAGCCGAGCCGAGTCGAACCGAGCCTAAACTTGCGATTGGGC